>JAWWEU010000081.1:83235043-83252900 GCA_035583155.1 Acropternis orthonyx | reverse complement strand
GAAAGAAAGAAAGAAAGAAAGAAAGAAAGAAAGAAAGAAAGAAAGAAGAAAGAAAGAAAGAAAGAAAGAAAGAAAGAGAAAAAAAAAAAAAAAAAAGAAATCTCAGGCACAATCCATCAGCCAATGACATACATTCAGTCCCATCCAGAGTGATGTTTTGGAAACTTCACATGCTGTTAAGGTGCCTCTCATTTTTAGTTTACCTAAATTATGCAAACAAATTTAAGGTCATTTATAAACTGTAAAATGAGGTTAATCAAACAATTCAGACTATTTCCACTTCAAATATATATATTTTAATGGCAGTCTTGTTTGGAATTCATTTCAGTGGTTGTCTGCTATCAGTCATGGACCTAGCTTAGTATGCACCTTGCCTAACCTAATGTTCAGCAATAGTTTTCTGATTATTAATTACAAGTCCACAATATAACAGGTGCCCCATGCATCTCACCCCATTTATATTCAGGCAGGCTGGTACACCTCATTCTCATATGCATACCACACCAAAGCAATTACTGCTAAAAGCAGGTGTATTATGCATTGTGCTATGAAAAGTTTGCTTTCTGGTAGAAAGGTAATGAGTACTCGAAAAGACTAATGTTCAATAATATTCTGTTAACAGATCATCTGTTAGAAATACTGATTAAAGGAAAGAGTGAATGCCAGATCCACATTTGGTGCTCATTTGCATCACTCTACTGAAATCAGTAACCCTTCACAGGCATCTAAATATCCAAGTAAAAGGTGCAGACCTTTAAGATTGACTCTTTGATCTCTGATCATTGGGAAACTTGTGTGAGTTTTCGGCTATCTCTGAAAGTACAGTTGACTTTCCCAAAATGATAGGTAATGATTTATTTGAAAAACATTAATTCTGAGAACGAGCCTGTATTATAGAGTTGAGATTTGGGTGTAGATACAAAACTTCTAGAATAATCACCATTGTTTTTATACCACAGTTTGGAATGAGAAAGTCTTACAGAAAAAAAATGGATGACTAAGATATAGAGTATCTTATCCTAGATGAAACTTACTTCAAAGTTCAGGTTATCTTAGACATACAGCTTGATTCTCACCTACTTTTGTATCTGTAATGTAGCACTGAAGACCTAGAGAGATTTAATTCATATCCTGACTTGGACCATGAGTTTCAGTAACATCCCCTGAGATGTGAGGACCTGACAGTGCTCTGTCAGTGCTTTGACTTTCATTTGAATGGAGGGTGGGCCAGGACACTCCTGTTCAGGAGCATTATTTGCTGTATTCTAAAGGACTATTTTCAAATCATGAAAATAGATGATATTGTTTATGAGACGACTTTCTTTTGATAACTGACAGATTAGATTCTCTTTATGAACATGCAAATGGATTTAAAAGGAGACACTTCTTGCTAGTTATTCCTCTGAAAGCTAAAAAAAAAAATGAGAAGGTAGCAAAACCTATAATAAAATAACACAAAAAAGGAAAATTTTGTGAAAAGTTGTTAGCAGTAATCAGAAAATTATTCAAACAATTTCAGGCATAGTCCCAAGCTCATAAAACAGCTAAAAATGGATAATTTAAAGTATTGTTTCAATTCTTAAAGGACTGCATTTAAGTGTTTGCCTATATTCATAGCTTTATTTTTGACTAGTGTATTTTAATGTGGCTCTAGATTAAAACATAACAAAATGCTGGACAGGTTACCAAATTTTCCCAAATATTCAATTCAAATTGTTGAGTCTCTTGGAGACAATTTCAGGAATGTCAGACTGCACAAATATTTCTTGAAGAAAGGCTATTGCTATGCTTTAGATTAAGATAAGCCCTGCAAAATGTTATTGTTATTTTCTTTTACCTGCAAACTTTCACTGATGTTTATGATAGCTATGGAGGTGAGTAAAAGTTTCTTTATCAAGGTAGCTTAAAGCCTTATACTTAGAAATGTATGTGTTTGTAGGAAAGTGAAAAAGGAATTCTTGCATCAATTTAAAACAGAAACATTTTCAAAGTTGACCATGTTCCTTCCTGATGTAGTGAACACTTATACTCAAGGAGAAGTGCCTGAATTTTCCATTTTTCCTTATTCTCAGGGGAATTTTAGAGACATAAATCATTTTTGTGTGCCTTTTTTGCAGCCTATTGGTCAATGCCATGAGACTTAAGATGGCATAAATCATTTTGTGGGTATTTATTCTGTTTATTGTTGAGAGTCCAGAATTTTCTACAAGTTCTACTTAGTGACCTCCAAGTAGGATAGATTTTCATGTCAGACTTTAGGGGAAATACTAAGTAGCTGACAGTGTTTCTTCATGCAGGAAATAAAAACAAATACCCAATGAAGTTCTGAGGATGCAAATGTTTTATAACATTGAATGGAACTACTCATGTGAGCAAAGTTATAAACATGCTGAAATGGCTAAGAGTGGGAAACCAATTTGTCAAGTCATTATTTTTGCTGCAGTTCTGTCAAAATATGCATGCAATTCAGTCATTTCTTCATTTAACAGTCTGTGGAAGGAAAACTCTCCACCTTGTTCAGTGGGAAAAGGACAATTCCCAAGAGTAGACATTTGGTATACTAGAAAGTCTACTGTTTTCATATACAGCCATGAAAAAGTAATTTCTTAGTTACACAGAAAATAAATCCCAACAATTCTTGCATGTTCATCTGTGAATGTCAACATTTTTTTCTAAGGTAAAACTTAATTTCTCACTTCCTTCAATCATATTGACAAGGTAAAACGGCCTCTAGGAATAGAAACATGGAGAAAAAAACATATATAAGTGCATTTATCCAAATTATTGTGAGTTTTATTTTATATTGCCATGTATTCTCAGGGGTTTCACTCAGTTGAAATTTTTTAAACACCAGACCATTTTGTCAAAAAATACTTTAAAAATTTTCAAACATTTTCCAGGGTAGGCACCCAGTGTTAAATATACCTTGATCAATATCTGAGTTTGCATCAAATTTGGAAATCAGGAAACAAAATAATTCTTTTTAAAATCAACATAAATTCATTTTGTAAACTTTTGTGGCTCTCATAATTTTTCACATATATTGGTTAATGTTTTTAATGCTTTACAAAAATTTGGAAGAACACCTGCCAACAGATAAATGATTATTAGATGTGTATTATTTGGTTAATATTAATCAATTTCCTTCCATCAAATCCACATAAAATTAGCCTTCAGAAGTCTCTGTACATCTAAGGACTTTTTTTGCCTGGGAGGCAGATTATACTGCCATTGGATTCAGGTTGACATGTACTAAGAGTCTCTCAGTTCTGCATCACTGAAAAAAGGCTGAGGTGTCCAGTGTTTCTGCAAAGAAGGTTCTCCTTACTTTGTTCCCAGTCTGTTGCACCATCATGGGAAAATATCAGAAGTGTGTTAAATATAAGGACAGCTGTCAGAAGTGAGAGAGGAGAGAAAACTGCAATGCTTTGAAGGAAAAGGAAGCAAGCATAAGAAATAAAGGTTTTATAAGAAAATGTGATTTACAATGGAAAAGAATAACATGGAAGCAAAGATGAATCAACCTATAAAACAGAAACAGTTCTTTTTCTTAGTTGTCTTTTATGTTTGAGCCAAAAAAATGCCATTCTAAAAACCTGAGTCAAGGTTAAGCCCCAAAGTGTGGGTACTTGAGTCACGTGTAAGAATAGTTGATGCTACATTAAAAAAAAAAAAATCTGATGTTCAAGTGGCTTGACAAGGTCATGGTGTTTTGCAGTTCCTCAGTACCCTCTTAATTCATTGTAACTCAGAACACTGAGAAAGTGAGATTATTAATCTGCACAATAATGAGTGACTGTGAGTGTTACTGAAATACTGTGCTTATGAATTTTGCACAGTTATTTTGCTTTGTTCATTACATACAAATACAGATTTAAGGATGGCTGACACTACTGACCTTCTGGAATTTCTGTATATTTTTTACCAAACTTTGATTATGCTTTAGCGACTCCCCTGTGCAGCCATTTAATAAGGCCTCTTCTGCAGTATACAGCTCATTTTACCAAAAGCCTTATCTAGCTTCTTAGAAACTGAGAGCAGCCTTCATCTGTGGAAAGCAGCAGATGGGAAATAAGTTGTCTGCCAGTAGCCAGGCAGAGTTAAAGAGATATATAGCTCCTGAGTGTAATTTACTGAGGACAACTCTCGATGGTTTACTAAATGGTTACTAAAATTCTTTGTTTAAGCACAATTAATGCCGAAACCACTGTTTTCGCACGACTGGGTTCTGCAGCCGCTATTAACATTATTATTCCAAAACACCAAGGGATTAACACAGTGCTCTGTAAGGAATGATGCATCTTTCTTATAGTCTGTAATTCTAGTATTTCAAGATATAGAGATCACTTTCAGGTACCTTAATGATGTGAACAGACTTTCAACAGCTTTTGATGGCAGTTGCAGGTTGCTGCCAGAGCCACTGAAAATACAGAAAGGTTTGTGTAGGTATTTAACAGAAAATCAGTTACTTTGAAAAAATGGTCATTAAATTTCAAATTCTGAATTTATCCAAAACATCTGGACTGATTTTGCAAGCATCAAGTTTGAAAATTCAAGGCAAAACAGTCACAAGGTTTGCATGCCCAGACTCTGAGATGGTCTGAGAGTATCCAAGTTTGACTTTTCTCTGTCACAATTCAAACACCAGATTCAGACACACAGTGGCTGGAGGTTCGCTAGAAAGAAAGAATGCCAAGCACTTTGCTCAGGGCCACAGAGGAAAACTCATTGTAACAATCTAAAACAAGAAACATCGATCTATAAAAAAAACCCCAAAACTCACCAAAACTATCTCTCCCTTTGCCTGTCCCTTTCTGTGTCACCAGAGGCCATCTGCAACATAAAGCAGATGCTTTTACACCCATTGAGAAGGCCAGATGCAGGAAGGTAATGAATAATACATTATTTTCTTTTATAAAGATTATTTGATTAGTGTTCATAACAGCTCTGTGAATTAGACAAGAAAGTAATACCATAATCATTACTTGACAAATGCTAAATGATTTGCTCTGTTTCACAGCAGGGAAGTCTGTATGAAATTAGTAGAGAAAAAACTGCCTTCCCTGCTTAGCTCTTTCTAGCCTTCTATTCAGTTCATTAGATGAAGCAATGCTAGATTTTCATGTCTTTAAACTTCATAAACAACAGACAATAGAACTATTCCAAATCCAGCCTGAGTACTCAAACAGAAATGAACATCAATTAAGAGTAAGAAATTTTAGTAATGAATTGTAAGATCTCTTAATTCAGCTCTTTCAGAAGACTGTCCACCACAGCAGCTAAGATTATGACAACATAGTATAGCCTAACAAGAAACACAAACCAGTAAGCTAAAGGCTGCTGCAGACAAAGTGAAGGGACTAGTTCTGCCTACACTCCCTTTGCAGGGCACTTTCTTTCCAAAGTCAGAAATTTCTCCAAGATCTTACACAGGTTTTTTTTCCTTGCTTTTTTTATTTTGACACAAAGGATTTCTAATACCACTGCAGTTACAAATCCTTCTTTTCTCATTTGTTTTTCAAAGCTTTGTCTTCTCCAGTCCACTTGGTGTACATTTCACTCACCTTTGTGTCCCAAAATCAAGCAATGATGGGTCAGAGGAAGTTAATAAAATGCTATATTGCCTGCTTTTTACAAGGTGTGATGTGTGGCATATTCATTCAGGAGCAACATAAGCTTTAAATGTCAGCATTGACTTGCAAGAAATAGATTTCAATGGTGGTGTAGATTTATTTTTTTTTTATTTTAACCCACAGGAGGATTGTTTTTTGCTCTGTTCCCTAACAGGTTCATGACACTGTTTCCTTTACAATGATCAACTTTTCAGTTCTCTTCAGGAACTGATAGCAGTTCACATTTGAAACATTTACATTAGAGAGAGTGGAACCAATGTAGCTAAAATAACAAGGACTGCCTAGGTACCTAATTTTTCACCTTTTGTGATTTCATTATTTTTTATTTCTGAACTGATGGTGTACAATCAGGGTCAGACTGCTAGCATTATTATAAGAAAAAATAATTAAAAAAAAGTGCATGCACCCGAAACTAACATAATTTATAGTGTTATTTCCCAATTTCTGAGGAAAGAACAAAAACTTCACAGCAAGGTTCATTCCTGTAATATACCCAGTTCAATACTGGACACCCATTTCCCTCCCAAACAACATTATATAAACATTCTTGCTGCGAAATAGCTTTAAAAAATACCACATTTTAATAAACACAAAAGATATTAGGAAAAAGAAAAAGTAGTTAAATAATATTAGTATATAATATTTTATTAGCTAATACAGAAAAAACCAAATTATTCACATTACTGGTAGCCGTACCATAAAACATTCCCTAAACTGTCATCAAATGTCAATTAGGTCATAAACTCTGGGATTAAAATTAATGCATTGAACAATAAAGTTTAAAATTCATTCTGTATCATTTCAAAATGTGAAATGAGAAAGGGCTGAAGAGTTGGTCTGTCTACTGTTCCAATGAAAGTCCACTAATGCAATGCTTTCACTAGCTCTGAATGAACAGAGTAGTTGACTGGGAGATTTTATTTCCCCAAACTTGAGTTAAAGGAATGAGAATATTTTCTTCACAGTATACAGAAAGGAATGCATGCACAGCCTTTAACTGCAAATCACTAAACTTCTGTTGACTGGTTCTTCTTCCCTACAAAACTAGATCCCATCTCTTCAAGGGAGGATGTCAAAAAGCACACAGATACACTCTTTAAAAAGATCCGTTTGCAGCTGTTCCCAAACTTAAACCACAACGGTAAACTACTAGCAAGGAGAAACTAATGAAATACATTTCTCCACTTTCATTTCTTTCTGAGCTCTTGATTCTCTTCAGGTTAGGATAGAATCCACTGGAGAAGGATAGTTGTGTCAGATCAATATGTACTTCAGTGAGAAGCAATTAGCACCTCATCACAGAACAAAAGTCACAGCCTAAAAGGTGCTTTGCACCCTATCTGGGGACGTGTGTGCACTTCGAGGCCAGCCTGTACTTCCCCATCAGAAACTCTGCTCTGAAAATGTAGAGACATTCTATTACAAGATACGGCTTTATGTCTGAAGTCTAATATCCATTAGTCTTAGCTCATTCTGCCTCTATTCTACAGGAAGAAAAAAAAAAGCTTTATCTCTGCAAGACATCTGGATCTGCCAGGCAAAATAATAGTTCCCTTTCCTTAGTCCATGTAGATCTGAATGCATTAATGGAGTATGTTTCTATATGTGTGCTTTTGTACTTAAGAGTTCCCACACGAATGTTTCTAAAGTCAAGATTATAGTCCCAACTGTTACTCAAATTTTGGTCACAATCTGAGAGCTGTGGAAGTAAAAAGTTCTTGTTTTAAGCAATGTCAGAAGCAAATAAGTATTTCAAAAAGATTTCTTGGAGAAACTGTGCTGCTGTCAGCAATTGAAGGTTTTTAATTGTTCCCTGGTTCTCAATAAGCACATGCATTCAGGAATTATACATTTTAGTATTCAGGGGAAATGAGCTGCAGTGAATTGTTTCCTGATTACCACAGACTGCTGTCGCAGTAAAAGACTAGTGATAGACCCCCACAGAGGTTATGTTTATAGCGAAAAGAAAAGGAAAAGAAGAAAGAGGAAGAAAAAACAAAAGGGAAGAAAGGAAAAAATAAATAAAATAAAAACAAGGGAAGCTTTTTGTTGTAATTCTTCCTATAAAAAGAAGAAAATATATCACAATACCTCCTTGTATTTAAATGAGTAGTAATTAAAGAATTAATGTAAGTAAAGCAAGTTTGGGGACCAACATCTCCATATACACAAGTCAGTTCTGTGAGAACTCGAAAGCCACTCATATTTCTGTGTAAAAGAAACTTAAAACCAAGAAGTAGAAGCAAATAACTTATTATTTAACACTCTTGAGATTCTCTGTAGAGCAAATCACTGCTACCTGTGTGTGTTTCTGCATCTAACCGTTAAACTTGTCACCCATTCTGTGATACATTGATTCATTCCTCAATAGCAAATGAGACATAAAATTATGTTAAAAGTCTTCATCAAATATAGTTAATGTAAAATTATATTTCTGCATTTCTTTCATCTTTCATTGTCCAGGGTTTTGGTGAGCATTTTGCATGTAAATCACGCATTAAAAAAAAAAAAGTTTTCCTTATAAAGCAGAGACTGAGGCAAACTAATCAACAGCTATGTTGCCATACGCTATAAAACTTGCCTGATGACCTACATGCTTCCCTTTGTACTGTAAACCATCTGGTACAATATTATTATCTTTCATATGTGTTATATGTGTGCAAAAGAAGAATGATGGCAAGAATTGATAGCAGACAACTATTAGTTTAAAAATGTGTAACTGGTTGATCCACCTAAGCCAATACCTAGTTTCTTTTATATTTACTGATGCCATAAATTACCTATCTGTACAGAATTGATAATGAAAAAATTATATTATCAAAGTGCACAGATTCTGTGCAAGTGCTATATTATTTTTACCAGTCTTCATGTCCATCAACACTTAAAATTCTTTTTCATATTATTCTTCCAACTCAATGTAGATGTTCATTCCCTAAATGCTGTTGGTTTTCCGATTTCATCATCTAATTTTGTAAACAGCACATACCTAAACCTCTTTATTATACTGTAGTTCCTAATACCACACTGTAGCCTCTGAGATCTTGGATATACTTATCCAAGAAATGTATCAATATGAAGAATTGTTTGTGTAAGTAGAAATGTATATGGCTTTCTTGTAAATGTCCATATGCAAAAACTATTAATCTGCACAGTATTTGCTTTAGTAATATTTGTTTCATTTCTAGAATTCCAATAACTGCATTTTCCTTTTTTTTGAAATACAAGGATTCAGTGTTTAAAAGGACAATTATTTAGTGATTAGTTACTGAAGTAAATGACAAAAAGAGGAGAAAAAATTGGGGGGGGTGGGGGGGCATGGCATGGGGAAGGGGGGGAAATGTAATATGCAAGTACTTCGTAGTACTTAAGTCTCTTTATCGGATATCCAAAATGCAAGGTGTGGCTCAAAAGAGTGTAATCTCTACTAAACTCCAGATGGAATCACAGTTCCATTTTTTAAAATACAGTTCTTAATCCTAATTGATAGGGATTTTTTTTTCCTGAATAACTAAGATCACAGCAATTTGATATTTTCATTAACTTCTGAAAGAACTTTTTTAGCTTTTCCTCCCTCAAAGAAATAGATAGCTGAAATAAGATGCTTATTCAACCAGAAGCAAAAATAATTCTTTTTGGAAATGAAATTTTGTGCAGTCTGCCTTTGTGTGATCTTTTAGTTTTGTTAAACATAACTCTGAAAAATGCTTCCAGCAGGTATTATAAACTATGGAATACAATAAATCAAGTGTATAACAGTGAACTCACAGCTTGAACATGGAAAATTATGTCATCCAGATAATGTAAATAGATTGCAAATAGCACCAGATGCAAGGAAGATTGCTGTGGAGTAGTAGTTATCATTTTAAAGGGCAGAGATGCATTATTCCTGCTGGAGGCAAGAATATGAAAGTGATTTGTCAATACCAAAGAACTCATAAGAAAGATTGTTATTTCTTCCCTCCATCAAAAAGCTAATTGAAACAATTGTCACTGAACTGGTAATGACTTGCCCTCCAGGGACAGGTCATGTGAGATTTGGTCTTTGGAACTCTCCTTTGAAAGATATGACACTTTAATTGCTGATGAGCAAAATTCTGTGAGTAAAAATGAAGAGGCCCTTGTTACATTACCATACATAAGAAACCTCTCTTACAGGAGTATGCAGCATCTAAACCTATAATTAAACTAATCCAATATGAAGAAATTAGTATGGTAATAGTACTAAAACGAAACCAATACTTTCTGATTCTTTACTGTTAAAATCCCTCAAGTTATTGCATTCCCATCAGCTCCCTTCCCCATGGAAAACTCCTTCTCAAACTCTCCTTCAAAGAGTGTATATTTGACTGAGTGGTTTTTCGTAGTAGAAAGGAAAAAGGTCTCTTCAGAATGAATGGGACTATTTGCAGCTATCAAATAATTTAGAATATTCCAGAAGTCATTACTAATCTAGAAAGGATGGGAAATATTTTCTGATTTAAAACAGAGCCACTCACCCATTCCCTGACCACTTGGAATTCTGTCACGGAGAGAACTGGAAGAGTAAAAGATAGAAAACTCATGGGTTGACATAAAGACAGTTTAACAGAGAAAGCAAAAGCCGTGCACACAAGCAAAGCAAAACAAAGAATTAGTTCACTGCTTCCCATGGGCAGGCAGGTGTTCATCCATCTCCAGGACAGCAGGGCCCCATCACACGTAATGGTGACCTGGAAAGACAAATGTCATCACTCCAAACGTCCCCCTTCTTTCTTCTTTCTCCCAGCTTTGTATAGTGAGCGTGATGTACATGTTATGGTATATCTCTTTGGGTCAGTTGGGGTCAGCTGTCCCAGCTGTCTCTCTTCCCAACTTCCTATGGATCCCTCACCAGCGTAGCAGTACAAAAAGCAGAAAAGGTCTCGGCACTGTGTAAGCACTGCTCAGCATTAATAAAAACATTTCTATATTATCAACCCATTTTTTCAGCACAAATCCAAACACAGTCCCATAGTAGTCACTGTGAAGAAAGTCAATTCTACCTCAGTAAAAATCAACACAGATATATGTGGAGATATCCAAACATATATTAGTCAACAAGGTTATGTGTTCCAATACTTGCATACAATATTTTAGGGAAGTTGGCAACAAACATATGCCTGTCATCAAGTCTGTTAATGTAATAAATACAGTTAATATAATAAATACAGTAGTCAAAATTTGATCTATAAGTCTCTTTGAAGACATGATTATTTCAAATATGAAAGTGAGATCTGTGCTATAATTAGAAAAGATAGGCAGAATAGAAAATGGAAAAGTGATGAAGAAAAAGGTGTAATTGGACACCACTGTCTGTGAGGTTACAATAAGAAAATACGTTTCTTTTGCGCATGAAGGGATGGTTCTTTTAAGACAATCATTTTATACTATTCTCAGTAGGAAAGAGAAGTTTTGAGTCTCTTGCTACCACATATACATAGGTATCTTAGATAATTACATAATTTTTCCAAAGGATGTTAAATTTATCTTCTTAATGTGATGTGACGTGGTGAGTCATTCCATCATTAATGGAGAGAATCCCACATTAAAAATATTTCTTGCATGGACATCTCCTTTACAACCAAAGATTACATTTGGATGCATTGAATTTAAGCCTATGTAATTCTGTTATCTTCTGCACTTCCATTTAAAAACAGGTGCATAGGAGACAAAAAAAAACCAATGGTTGTTTTGGGTTGGGGGGGTTTTACTAAAGGTGTTTGGAAAGCACAGAACAAACCATTTGTGTCCGATAGATCAAATACTTTAAAAGATCCATAACTGCAAGCAGCAAGGTATAGCTATGAGCAAAAGAATCTGGGAGCAGGAGTCTCAATAAAAAAAAAAGAAACTGAAAGCTGATAGTTTTTGGAAAAGCCCTCTGCTCTGACATCTTCTTTTTTCAGCCAATATTAAGAATTATTCACAATTTTATCCTTTTATATGTGGTTATCAGAGACCTGCCTTAATGTCCATTGATTTTTTTCCGCATTAATGCTGTTGTCTTCTGGGATGTGACCTAGCTGTCAAAAAAAGGGTTTGTTTGCTGTTAACAAAAACCAAAATATATACATAATAATTTTAAAAGGAAAAAAAAAAAAAGGCTTAAAAAGATAGAATGGTTAAAAGGCCCAGGAAAGCTAAAACACAGTGGTTAATATTTCTGTAAACAGTGACAGTGTTCATCCTAGCATACCATAGAAATTATTTAACTCTTAAATTATTATTTTTTTTAAAACCACATTGGGGAGTATTTATATATATATATATACATATAAAAATATAAAAAAGTAATTTATTAAAACTACTGATTGATTTATGATAAAATATTCATAAAGTAATTACACATAATTAGCATTAAAATACAGGTATCATTTAGATGTTAATTAATTTTGCTTCCCTTATCTTACAAGAGCATATGTGACATGTCTTGCAGGAAGAGATGTTATACTGAAATGTCCTCTGGAAAGAAAAATATTTTAAAAAGAGAGAGATGCTCAGAAATGCTTCTAAATATATTTCGCATACTAAGAGCTCCAAAAACATAACATGTAATTCCTATTATGTATGGAACAATGGTAAGTGAATGCAGAAAAGGACGTGAACTTCTTACTGTAAGTGACCAAAGGAGAACCTGGTTATTCAGTCTCCAGATACAGGTTAGCAGCTGTACCCTGACATTGCTTTTGTCTCAAATCTTTTTTTAAAGCTATTTCTGTTGCTGCCCTTTGTGCAGACAATCACAATGAAATAATGCTCACTAGAAAGTCAGGTCTCCTGAAGTGTTTACACATCCCCCACAAAAAAAATTGAAATAAACAACCTTCCATAGGCATTATGTTTTGCGTTCTCAGACTGGAGTTTAAAAGGCATTTCAGAAATTAGTTCAAACTAAGATCTGTAAATAAAGGAAATAATATTGAAACTTCTTAGCTTTTCTATATTTACTTTCAAATAACAAGATGAGGACAAATATTTTCGAGCATAGCCTCTTTAGTTCCCCTGCAGAAAAAACCACTACCTTTTTTTTGAAGGTATCTACTTGGCCTGAACTTCCTGAAAGTATTTGAATCATATTCTCGTAGTTCTCAATCCCAGTTACCACTTAATACATGAAAATAATGTTCTTTCAAATCTGCATATGCAAGAGAGGTGGGCAGAAAACAGGTGATGTTTCTGTTTCATGTACTCCAAACTGTCAAGTACCGGAAGAAAAGAAGGTTTAAAAGGTAAGAATCCATTATACGTAGGTAAATTTTAATTAAGCATCTTAACTAAGAGTCATCAGGGCATTGACTAGTCCTTTATCACATCCTTAGTCCAGACAAGATTCTTATAAGTCATTTGTTTTTGTTTGATGTCAATGGATTCACTATTATTCTTATGGCTCATTATGTACTTAAAGAAAATAGTTTATTCCCATAAGAATAAGAAACATTTCTTTCACAGAAATTTTTAATCCAAAATTCAACCACAATAGTGCACCAGAGGAAAAACTCATAAATAATCTTTAAAAATAGCATAATCTAGAGTGTTTTTAAAAAAGTTGTAAGAAGTGGGCTACCCACCAGGAGCAATGTAAGAAACAGTGAGTGCAGAATCTATCGGTGTCCATAAAAATAATTAAACTTTGGGGATGGCAAAGTCATGGATATATGCAGTAGCACTGTAGTGTATTTTATATTAATGCAGATTTGAAACATGAAATACAGTCAGAGGAAATATTTCTTTTTAACCTTGAGGTCTGAAAGATGATAATTCAACTTGATAACCATTTTGCTGCACATTGTATTAGGCTACAAGCCAAACATTGTATATTAAATGAGGACATATTTGCATAAAATTGTCAGGGGTTTTTGTTTTGTTTTGGGGGTTTTTTTGTTTGTTTATTTTTATGGAAGGGGGCTGGAGGAACACATTCTTAGGAATTATTGTGTATACAGAAAGGAAGGAATATACATAACATTTTGAAAGTCTACTTGTGATTACAATGTGTAAAGTACTTCAAAAAAATGTCCTTTTTCAATGTCTGTTTTCTTCCCTAAAACACTCAAAAGCACAATTTTTTTGTGACCAATCAGGATGAAAAAAAAAAAAAAAAGTCAGTGTTAAATTACAATTCTTTCTTTCCTGCTGTCCCATAATGATCTTTTCTTATCAATCAGTGTTTCTTAAAATATTGCAGTTTGATAGCAAAGAGAGCTCAGGAAGTCATTTTAGACAAACTACCAAAGAGAGAGAGTTATGAAGTGCCACAGAAGGAGCAGAACATCTGAACACAAAAGTGGCCTTTCTGATATAATTTATTACAGAGCACTTAGGAAAGTTAACATGAGGGAACATAAAAGTTATCGTAACTGAACAAACTAGTAAACCAGCAAATATGGCATTTTTTCCCTGAGGGCAAAAAGAAACACAGATTTTGAAGTATTTTCTTTCTCCTCCTTCTCACTAGAGAAAATATAAGAAAAACTCATGTGTATTTAAGTTTGGCTTATTTGTGAAAAAAATATATTTATAAAACTTGTAGTGAGATTGTTAGGTCATGGAAGACAGTGATGAACTAATTCTAAGAAACAAATCTGAAAATTACAAGGGGAAATAAGAGTCCTGACAACTTAAGGCTGTAGAAAACAACTTGAAGAGATTTTCTTTTTTTTCTATAGAAAATTATGAAAATTCAGTGAGTCAGAAGGAAATGTTTTTTCAAATACACTTGACTCTTTTGGATGAGCTCCAATCTCAATTTTCTCAGGTCTGAAAAGACAACTCTGTTCCTGACTTACCTGCTGTCTGTGTTCACATCTGTCTTTCGTTTAAGTTTACCTACTGTGACACCTGGATCTCTGTCAAAATATGATTTTCTTTCTTTTATTCTGTTCTCAGCATTTTTTTTCTTTTTTTGAGAAAGTGGTAACTAAACTATTTGGTACCCAAACCATCGTCATCATCATGGCTAGGCTTCGCAAACAAAGATTTGGGAGTACCCAAACCACATTTAGAATATTATTGCTTCTTTCTTGAGCAGAAAATAGTCAGATCCCTGCCAAACTATCTTGCATTTCTGATACCTAAAAATATCTCTAAATTTATTTCATAGTTCCTTCCTTATCCTTCACATCTGTTTTGTTCCATGATGACTTTCTCTGCTGATGCTGAGCCATTTGTGACTTCCAACAACAGTAGGCAGCTCCACATCTTTTCATTACCCAACTCAGTTTAATTCTTTTTGTTTCAGAGATAAAACATTGTTTCCCTTTTCTTATGGCCAACTTTAAAGACTTGCTATGTCTTTACTACTTTAGGAGGTAGTATTTGTATTAGGAAAATTTACAGACAAGGTTAAAAAAAAAGGATGAGGTTGCAACTCTCTGGAAGACACTACACAAAGAGTGGGACAAGACCAGGTGACTTAAATCAAAACAAAGACAGCACTTTTAAAACCTACCTCTAGTCTCTATGTACAGCTGACTTTCCTGTCCTTAAAATTTGTCTTATTGCAACTATCTATAAATGTGTTTAGTCACACCTTTATGGCTTCTAAATCTTGCTGCCATTTCTTTAGCTTTAATCAATCAATTTTTATGCCACTTTTCACTTTTGCCAAAAACAAATGTCCCATGTTGCTCTTTTAGATATTCTTTGTCCCTAATCATTGCCATTGTCCACCTATTTGTGCCAAATATGTATTATCATGCCTTTCAAGAATCAGTTTGAAAATAGTATTTCATGTATTGCCATTCTATAAGATAATGAAGAGTAAAGAAGAAATAAAGAGGAACTGCTATTTCTCTAGGTTTCCTATTAAGAAGCTTAGACAAAAACTTAAATCAGTTTGCTGCACTGAAAAAAATTTATGCCTTCCATGAAAGAATTGTGGTATTATAGCAAAGAACAGAAGTACTACCATGGATAAACACGCAGATTAATAAGCCTCCCAACTCAGTAACTCTTTCTGCTATGGAACAGTTTGGCATAGCACTATTGATTATTAAGGCCAAAAGGACTAAAGCCTCAATTTCTGAATGTCTTATGTAAGAACTCTTAAAGTAACCTGGTTTTCACAGTGTGAAATGGTCACTTCCTGAACATCATGCCCAAGGGTGCCCAGCTATTGCCACACCCCCAAAGATCATCTTGGGGAGAGAGCCCCAAGCTTTTCTAAGATAAAGCTAATCAAATAGCAGGGCGCATGCCAGGCTCTTCACAACAACCTGTACAACCATCACATTAAACTCTGTAAAAAGTGAAATTATGCAGAGAGATCCCTGTGCCTAGAGTCTCATTCTGGAATCCCTTGAGAACATGCACACCACTCATGAGACAGCATAGTTAGAAACTACTAAACAAAAACAGGCATTTGATTGAAATATTAGTATGGTTGTCTGAGAGGAGAAAATCAATCTTGAACTCCTAGATTTGGACATTCTGAATGAACGAAAATGCACTATGTACAGAACAAAGACTGCACAATTAGTACCTACAAAGACATGAATGAAGCTGCTAATGAGAATCCTACCAATTAGGCCAGGCTGAGATATCTCAAAACCAGGGTATTTTCCTTTGAATCCACACTTCAGTGACTCTTTTTTTTTTTTTTTCATTGAAAACTAAGATTTAGTACAATGAGCTCTAAAGAGAGAAATTAATTCTCTCTGTAATTTTCAACAAAAATATCATAAACAACACCACAGACAGAGTCCCAAATGTGGCTAAGGTTTAATGTTTTCTACTTAGTTCAACAGCAATTAATTTTACAATCAACATAAGAAATATCTGGCCAAAAAATTATTCCCCACCTTGAAGAAGTACAGTATTTTAGAAACTATGTCTTAGATAAGTACATGCCATAAGCTTATATTTTATACAAGCTAAAGATATGTTCTTAGCACATACTACCTGATTTTACAGCAATTTAGCACTGCATATGAGTACAGGGTCATGCTGTAAATTTGTAGCCAATTTGTGAAAGGTTTGTTTTACATATAATGGTAGGAGGACAAACATTCCATTATAGAAAATGAGTCTGCAAAATAATGCTATTCTACCAAAAAACTGCATGGCAGAACATCCCAAATCCTACAATTTCCTCTGTATTTACCCACTTAAGCATAAGAATTAGAAAAGCGTAACAGAAAGTGCTGAAACAAAATACATTGAATGTAATATTTTGCCTTAACCCTGCAAAAAACAGACCTTGAAGTGCAGCACATGATTTCAAAAATTAGGCACAGTTGAAGTCACTGAACAACATGCCAGATGAAATCAGACACATTCTCTTAATATGTGATGCTGGTTTGAGTAAGTCGAGTCCAGCTGACAAAGCCACAGCTCTTTTTTATCATTTTAGTACAGCCGACAGATGACAATTACTTAGAACAGCCTTTCTCTTAAGTGCAGCTGTAACAAATCCTACCAAGATCCACTCCTGAAGCCATCATCACCAATAGACTGAGGCCAATTGTACGAGTGCAACAAAGCAGTGTAGGGTCCACTACTTGTGTCACAACAACCCCATGCAGCACTACAGGCTTGGGACTGAGTGGCTGGAAAGCCGCCTGGCCAGTTGGCAGTCAGCTGAACATGAGCCAGCAGTGCGCGCAGGTGGCCAAGAAGGCCAAAGGCATCCTGGCCTGTATCAGCAATAGTTTGGCCAGCAGGACTAGGGAAGTGATTGTCTCTCTGTACCCCAAATTGATGAAGAAACACCTGTATTCACTTTTGGACCCCTCACTACAAGAAAGATATTGAGGTGCTGGAACATGTCCAGAGAAGGACAACAAAGCTGGTGAAGGTTCTAGAGCTTAGGTCTTATGAGGAGCAGCTGAGGAGCAGTAAAGTAGCTGTCAGAAATACTTTTTAAGGATGAGCAAATTCTGATGTTACATTTTGGAACATATTTCCTACTCCATTTTGTTTAGATTGTTTGTGTGCTACTTTTTTGTTTGTTTCCCTTTTGCTCTATGTAAGGTTTGAGTTTACTGGAACACTTGCTTATAGACACAATACATGTTACAAGTATTATAGAGAACAGTCACAGATGTTAATTTTGAATTTGCAAATATGAACATTTTGTCTTTTATGCACCTTCCATTGGAGAACAATGATGTACCATGACTTCAGGTGTAGCTGTGTTATGGGTTTAAAATCTTGGAATTTTTCTTTCATCTACCAACCCTGCACCTCAGAGGAATCACCCTCTGTCT
>JAWWEU010000081.1:83210235-83234595 GCA_035583155.1 Acropternis orthonyx | reverse complement strand
CTGTAATTCTGACTTGTAATCTGTTTGTGAGTTAGACTCATTCCTCCTGCTGGTTTACCTTTAAACCAGCACAAGCTGTAACTACTGAGCATCACAAGATGAAAAAACACTCAATTTGCTCTTAAAAATAAGTAATTATTTTCAGAATTATTTAGATGGAGTCTGAATTTCTTCCTCCTCAGTATGAAAAGATGTATGTGTTCTAAGAGACTTGCTGACTTAAGACTATACAGTGAGTTATGCTAACAATTGCATCATATTCAAAACACAGTAAAATAATGGAATTATTTTTATTGACTACAGAAGGCCTTGGATAAGAACTTAATTGTTTAATTATTTGGTGAATTTAGCAAACACTTGAGCATTTTTGTTCAAGAATGAGCTCAGGGAATTGGGAATATTAACAAACAAAAAGAGGTAGAATTTTTAGATAAGTTACCTGCTATCAACTGTTTGACAAAATTGGCAAAATCCCTGAATCTCTGTGGTTTCCTAGTCTTAATCACCACCTGTCACCAGTATATGTCTGTTTTTATTTTCAGCCTTCAAAAAGCAAAAATCACACTTTTAACAGCACCTGGTACCTACTATTGAATGTATTGTCACATATTCCAAATTATACACTGTATGCTGCAATTCAAGTTTAAAGAGTTTCAAGGGCTCAAATCTCAATTAGAACCTGCATTACACCATATGCAGGACGGAAAAATTAAAGTCAAGGAACAGATTCTGAAAGACCATCCACTGAAATCCTGCATAAATAGCAACTCTCACTGCAACTCTGCTATCACTTGAACTGATATTAATGTTATATGAAAGTAAGGGGGGAAAAGTACCTCACTTCAGATACCTTTCATAATCTTTAACCTGTCAACTATTATTTGTAATCTACTAGGTATAGATCCATTTTAAGTCCTTCTGTGTGATTCATGGTTCCAGAGGAATTTTTTAATGTAGGAAAGCTGAGTTTAGAAAGTTCATCTTATGCAAGACTACTGTGTAGCACACATTGAATTATTCCTCTCTTTGCCAGTCATTCAAAAGTAGGAGTAACTCCCTGGAGTCTGTGGATCACAGGCTGAAAACCGCTGCTCTGTAGGATAGTTGTCAATGATCAGTGATGTTTTCAGGCTCATTTCCTGTCATATCTCCTACTCAAATGGTTTGATATTGTGTGCTTTCTCTGCTGCTATCCGTGCATTGGGCACTGCAGCCCAATTATCTCTCACCTCTCTGTGGTACCATTATAACCATGATTTTCTTTAATGGACTAGAGAAACGGGTGTTGTGATTTAACTACTCAGACAGCTAAGTACCACACAGCTACTCACAGCTGTTCATCTCCCAGTGGGATGGGGGAAACAACTGGCAAAACAGGTAAAACTTGTGGCTTGAGATAAAAACAGTTTAATAGGACAGAAAAGAAAAATATTATTAATAATAAAAGAATACAGAAAACAAGTGATGCACCTTTGCAGTTCATCACCTGCTGACTGATGCCCAGCTGGTCCCTGAGCAGTGGGCCACCACTTCCAAACTCCTTCCCCCATTTCTTTTGCTCAGCATGACACCATATGATATGGAATGTCCCTTTGGTCAGTTTGGGTCAGCTGTCCTGGCTATGTCCCCTCCCAGCTTCTTGTGCACTTACAACCTCCTCACTGGCAGGTCAGCATAGGAAGGAAAAAAGTCCTAGACTTAGTCTAAGTGCTACTCAGAAAAAACTGAAACATGAGTGTGTTATCAACATTATTCTCATCCTAAATCCAAAACACAGCACTGCAGCAGGTACTAGAAAGACAATTAACTCTATCCCAGCTAAACCAGGACAATGGGCTCAGTTCTAAATTAAGTGTTTTGGTTGTGTGAGGTTTTGTTAATTATGAATCTCAGTGGTAAGTGCTCCTTCAGTATATAAAGGAACTGGCAGATCTGGCAGTCTAAAGACTGGGAGCTTGGAGGGAAGAGGTGAGAAAAGGCAAAAGAAAAAAATATTAAACTTTTACATTTGGGAGAGAACTGTGGAATTTTTAAGTTTCAAACCAAAGACTAGCCCTTAAAATCCCAGCCTGCATACATTATTGAATGGAGTTATTAAAATTTACAGGAAATATTATTAAAATTATGGTATACACTTTCATGGACAAAATTAATCCATCATTATTTTAAAACAATGATAAAATAGTTGACTGATGAACATGGAAACAGCATGTATTTTGATAATAGGTAAAAATCAATCTAATTTTTCCTCATTGAAAGATACTAGAAAATTCTAGTAATGCATATAGTTTTCATTATAGGTCACTCAAAGTTCACAAATATCCCTGTTTAGTACTGTAGATAAGATTCTATTTAGCTTCAATAAGAACGGAAGAACTATATCTCTGATATCTATTATAGAAAAGGAGGATGTGCTATCAGATCTGATGGCATCAGCAGAGCTGCAGGAAAATTGCAGAAAATAAACCATTGATCTTTGAAATATTTCCATTAATTTCAACAGAAATGGGATCAGAAAATTTCTGAAGAGAGTTATACAGATTAAGACAGCAGTCTGTTCCTCCATTGTGGTATTTTGCCAAACTGCAGATTATGGTGCAAGACAGGGATCAGAAAGAGCACCAGTTCTACAGAATGGCCCACAACTTAGCCTGTGCATCATAAACCCAAATGTCATTGGACTCAACAACATATCTGTGTGAACCCAGATTAGGACAAGAAGGCTCAGCTAATGCTACCCCTCACAGAGTTGCTGCTTTTTCTAAATATTACTGTGAAAATTATGTGACAAAAGACAAAACAAATACATAAATTTACAGGAAAATACTCTCCTTACAATGGATTAAAACAAAACAAAACAAAAATTTTGAAATTGAATTCCTGAGCTGCATAGAAGGACATAATATTATTTTTCCTGTTGCTTCCTTTTTTTTTTCCTGTTCCTTCCTTTTTTTTTTTTTCCTGTGACCAGTGGATAGAGACAAACAGTGACTTGCAGCAATACAGTAGTCCTCTCTGTTTTCATGAAATATGGTGCTTAAAGACTGTAACTGTTCTTTCCAAAGCCACAATGGATAACTACAAAACATCATTAAATGCCTTCTTCAAAGCCATCTCTTTAAAGAACGAGAAAAATTGCAACTATAATATACAAATACCCCATCCGTACTATGACAAATGAATTTATCTACAATACATTGCTGAAGTGCATCTTCTATGGTCCTCTGAATTTCCTATATGCCAATGCTGTGTTCAGAATTCAGCTTTATTTGAGCACTAAAGTTTTAAAAACCAGGGTCAAGCACCTGTAGTACCAGTTCCCTTCCTGCTATATGAGGTTCTGTGCCTCGCCACACCAACACCCACCACAAGCATTACATGGCAATTCTAACATTTTAAGATACAAAACACTTCCCTTCTTGAAAGTATAAGGTGACTATCAGTCAGAATCAATTGAGAAAATGTGAGATTGTTTCAGAAAATTGTTTGAATTCTGGGCACTTTATTATTGCTGCTTAGGATATTACTGTGACATATAACAATGTAAGATAATATTACCCTAAGGTAATATGCAATATAAAGCTAGCAGAATATAATGTTACCATGAAAATAATATCTAGTCTTTTCTATTAAGAAATAAATGCTAAAGAGGAAATTAGGATAAATGAGAACACTAGGTAGCATGGTCCTGGCTCTTACTGTATCTAATTTATCAGACCTAATTTGCCAATGTCTCTGTAGTCCATCACAACCATTCAGGATGCTCAAAGTTTTACTGTCTATAGAAAAATAAACAGTTGTATCTACTGACAAATTACTCAGCCTACCACTCTTGCTTTTTGTTCTTTTCCTCCTGTAATTTCCACCCTTCCTAGACATCCCATCTCGAACCCTAAAAGCTCATGTCATTAGCATCAAACTGGAAAGTGTGACTACCATGTTTCCCTCCCTGCTGGTGCAGTATGGGTATCTTCTCTTTTCCTCCACTGGAGAAGCAAGCCTTTAAATTCATCAAACAACCACCACTGAAGTAGTGAAATCAGACTGATAGGAAGATGTAGAAAGACTGTTCACCATCATATAGGTTATGAAGGACAAAATCTCATTTGGATTTGTTCAGCAATTGGTAAAAAACCCCAAAAGTTAAATGGACTCTTAGAGCTACAGTAGAGTCGAGGCCAAATGCATGGCTCAGGGAAATGACCATACTGCCTTTAATGCTGAACAGACAGAATACATAAAGTCATTGGTAGGTAACACAATGAACAGAAAAGCGTTTCTTCTGTTATTATCCACATCTACATTCTTAAAAGCATGATTCATTACCCAAATCAAGGCAAAGTGTGTCTGGTGCCATATTCACTGTTTCCACCAAATGGACCAAATCTATGCCCCAGAATGTAACACAGGTAGAGCCCCAGTGTCACATTTTTTCAGGACTGTATATGGAATTTTGTTAAACTGTAGGAAATGAGACTGCCTATAAAGATAGCCTATCTCAATTCCTCTTTCCAAAGAACGTAACTCTCTGTGTCTTCTAGGAGTAACATAATCTGTGAATTTTTTCTCCCTGAATCCAAAGGTTTAAAAAGATTTAAAATCTGCCAAATGAATCTGTACAATTTTTATTGACTGGGAAGACATCATAATGGGAATACTTCTAAAAACACAGCCAGATCTCTTAAATAAAGGATGTCACTTTTTTCCTAGTGGATTTTTGTTCTTTCAAGGAGGTACTGTACTTTTCCATTGGCAGAAGCTGTTGCAGGGGATGAGGGGCAGCCAGTTTGCACATTTCCCAGTGGCAGCAGTCATCAGAAATAACATATACAATACCTTCCTCTTGGCACTTAAGCAAATTTCCCTAGGAGTTTTCTGACAGCTGATGTTGAATCTTGTTATTTTGCCCTGTATGTAGGCACAGAGAAAAAAAGCCAGAGCATTAGTCAGGGTAATCTGTATGATTAGTTTTGTTTCTTTGTGCTCACAGATGTGAATAGTAGGGAGCCAGAAGACCAACATGTTTCATCTTAAGACTTTCTCCAAGGGAAAAAAAAAATCCTGATAAGTTTACATAGAAATCCATACTAGCACTCTGTGATCAAAATAAATAAAGGCATATTTTGGATCCTCCCTCACTTCTCCATAAACAATTTTGTATCTGTCCATTTTAATGGCCACTGTATTTTCATGTTATACCTGAAACTGACTTTAGATCTGTGAGAATGAATTCAGGAAGATTAGTGAGAAAATTCAGCCCTAACTGAAATAATTTCTGTAGTGGTCCTTCCTCAGAATCTTTTGCACCATCTACTCTTTCACTTCATTCACATTTATTTTCTTCACATTATTCAGTGCTGTCACCTTACTCATTCTGCATTAATCAAAACCAAACAAGTACTCTCTGTGTGCCTGGCAGACCTATTCTTCATTCCTTAAAGCTCCCAGAATTTAGGGGGACATAAGTATATGCAGCTGCAGAATCTGCATGAGGGTTTGTCAGTCACTGGATTAGGTTGAACACAAGTTCTGGAGAGGTATCTGAGCAACACTGACATCAGACAGCAGTTACAGAAAAACATAGCAAAAGAGGGAGTATTAGGTGGATAAAGTGTCAGAGATGCTGGGATATGTCAGAATTACTTGCCAGTTCTTTACAGGTGCTTCACAACAGGAATATTGAAAGGTCAGAAAATAAGTTGCAAACCAAAATGCAGTAGAATAATAAATAAAATTATAAAAACTCACAGAGAGTTCTGGGCCATTTTCTTCTAAATTTCTTTGCTTTGTCTATTTCTTTCCATCTCAGTGATAATTCCTAAATCTACCCGTTAGACCAGGTACTTTACTGGTATCTTTATGTCAGCTTATCCTTCAAATGTATTCACATGCAGTATTCTAGGAACTTATTTCATACATTTGTAGCATTTTTTAGTAGAAACCTTTATAGATGACCATACATCAGCTTTTACTTCCAAGCTGCTGCTTGATCTTTAAGTTTGATCATGAAGCTTTGAGGAAGGGCTACTTGGTTCAGTCTTAAGGCAGCATAATTATTTCTTCATATGATATACAAATCATAATTTATGTCTTCATCTAGATCTATTCCATTCAAAGAAATAAAATGAAAAAGAGTTCATCACTGGGAATACAAGTAAGCATAAAGCAGCCCTAAGTATAAAAATTACGGTGGCAAAAAGTATTTTCAGCAGCAGGTAACAATATTGATGAGATTAAATTGAATTAACCTGGAAAACACTGTTGTTATCTAACCAGCTGTCAACACAAGACCCACCAATATTGCTGAGTGAATTCAGGTTAGCTGGATCTAGTCAGCTGTTGGGAAGCCTGATCAGTGTCAAACACCAGTTACTGAGCTCAAAAATAATTTCTCAGAAATCCCATAAAAATGCTCTGAGTATCTTTGAAAATGACTGTGAGTAATTGGTTTGGATAGACATTCTATTAAATGAAAAAGAGGCTTCTGAAATCAAGTTTCCTAAGAAACAGAAAAAATAAATGAAATTTGCTAATACAACATCTTAAAAAATCCTTTTCTGCAAAACTGTATTTTTTGCCTTTTGTTTAAGTTTTATTTAATATTATACTTCTAAAAATAAACTTCTTTGAAGTGGAAAAAAGCTCTTGAATAGTTGAAACAGAATATCTTGGAATGTTTTTCTGTCCCTAATAAAGCTACATAATATTTTGTAAAGCAGTTCCATTTTCAAAATATGTATAGTCCACAACATTATTACAATTCAATTCCTTATACTATCTCTTCAGTAGTTTCAAGCCAGTCCATTTCATTGTGTATTTTGCCATGACTGATGTCCTGCAAGCTTTGCACTTAGCTGTTAATCCACCACAAAAGTAGTTTAAAAGAAATTTCTTCATATTCTAGCCAGAAAACTGCAGTCAGGAAGAAAAAGGTGCATAGTAAAAATGGTTCAAAATGGAAGTAAAGACAGCTGGAGGACAGTTCATAATGCTAAATCTGGGGTTTCAGAAACCTATATTTCCTTAGAAACAATCTAATTGCTAGTCTTGGATTTTGATCCTCAACTGGATATGTATGAATATAGTTTTACCTGTATATACTGTTGTTATGGTTTCAAAATCTTTCATGGAATTTTTCTCTCCCTTACCAACACAGAGGTTTGGGAGTTAACGCCCAGCCCCCAACAACTGGCTAACAAAAGAATGGCTGATAACTTTGCATTCCAACTTAATGGTTGGGGAGGTCGGGCGGGAGGGGAGGGAGGATTTTTCCTGGGTTTTTGCCACACTTTTTCCTGGCTCCGGCTGCGGTGTGGGGGAGTCACCGTTTGCTGGGCTGCTGGAAGCACTTGGAGGGAGCTGCCCTAGTTCGGCCCCCCAGTTCTGCGCCTTCTGTGCTGCCCGTCAGAGAGAGAGAAAGAGAGATCGGTCACCGATACCTGGATTTGCTACACACTCCCCTAGAGGTCTGACAACCACCTGCAGGGTGTCGCTAACCAGTGCCTTCGGACAAGAGTAGGATCTCTATATTGAGCACAGAAAAAGTTCCATCCCACCCTATCCCATGTGACCACAATTTTCCGGGAGAGATATCTTTTTGGAAGCACCACCTCTCCCGGGTAGCCATCGGTGCCTCCCCAGACTCCAGGGGTGACTTCTGGGGCTACTGCCTCCCGAGGCGCAGCATCGTCCCCCACTGTTCATAAATATAACTGCGCTGAAGGGGCAGAGAGAGAGGACTTAATTCATTTTAAGGTTTTGGTTACAGTGTTGCTGTTTGTTCTGTTCTGTTTTTGGGTTTACATATATATATATATTTGTAGTTAAGAACTGTTATCCTTTTCTATACATCTTCTGATTAAAATCTCTTAATTTCAAAGGTTGTGGTGGTTTTTGGGAAGTGGCCCCCTTCCTAGCCCAGAAAAACATCTTAGTTTTCTTTTAAACTGAGACAACTGTACATGTACTTAATTTGTAGCTCCAATATTTAGCCCAAGGAAATCTCCCAGGAGATATTTACAGCAGAAATTGAAGCTGAAGCTTGCTTTTCAGAGATGGAAAGAGGGAGAATAAATGGGAAAAGGTCTTCAGAAGCATGCCAAAACAGAGACACGGAGAAAAACAATAAATATGAATCCACAGAGGAAGGTACAAAGCATACCAGTGACCTGAAAGTTTGTGTTAGATTTGCTGTAAGTTCCATTTTTAAAAATAGAGCACATAAATAAACAATAAATCTGAGAGAGGCATTCGATTGAAATTCATCTTGACTTAGTATTTTTGCTATCCTGAAAGAAAAAAAAAAAAACAAAAAAGCAAAGAATTTTAGTGATATAAAAATATTATATTTCTCAGGAAAGAAATTTAAAAAGGAATTGGAATTCACCATGCAGTTAATATGCTTTCTAAGAATAAGGAAATCCACTTTAGTTTCTTTTGTTTGACACCTCCTATACCCTATACCATTTTTGGAAGTAGCACATGATATTATTCCATACTTTTGTCATTTCCTTGATGCTACTTGCAAATACTAAACTACTTGCCTGTCCTAACTCTAGGATCCGTGTCAAGTGCTTGTGTGGGGAGCTTCAGTAACTTAAAAGAATCCAGATCCCCATCTGAGCAAACACAATCTGGGCCATAGAAATACTAGTAGCTTCCCTTGAATGTGTTTTAATTGTATTCAAAATTCTAATGTTTCAGCAAAAACATTTCTCCTCACTGTCAGAAGTCCCACTGCTTCTGGAATTTCAACTTCACCTATGTCAGAAAAAAAAAAAAAAAAAAAAAAAGGCAAACCAGTCTGAGACTGCACGTTTTGTTTCATTAGAGATTTCTAACATACCATTGAATGGAATGAATAGCTGAAAAACATAGTTATTACAGTAGCAATAACTTTTTATATGACTTCTCAGGATTGTCTAAATAGCTCCCATGAACAACCTTAATATATTTAAATAATACTTTTACTTTGAAAGTACTGTATTATCAAAGTTATTTTTTCAATTTTTAAAACCCATTACCATGATTTTCTTGAGATACCTTACCACAGAAACAGCAGGCTGTGACCCCATTAATTGTTGATCAAGGTCTAGCAACTCTGTACTGCTGTTTTAAAAACACAGAAGAGGTTAAAATGTGAAGACAGAAGAAAACTGGCTTAGAATTACATAGTGTAGATGTTCCTTTTGAAGTTTTGACAGAAGATTTGTGATGCTCTTTAACCAAGTTTCCATAAGATAGCTGAGGAAACAATTCCAAATGATAAGCATTGACTGCAGGATATTTAGATTCATTCATTTTGCTTGAAACAAAAGCAAAGAAGCCAGACTCTGCATTGTCAAAGGTACTTAAAGCTTTAACACTCCCATGCCGCCTAATCCTTGTGTCACTGGTATATGAAAATGTACCTAGCCTTGATTAATATTCTATTAATCCATGACAAAGTACCCATATCACTCACAGGCTTACTTTCTCTTCAGGTTCCTGAGATATGCCTCATTAACTGCATTACTTGTTTGATCTGATCGCTGTCATATCGTTCTGTTGACAGCCAGGGTGCCTAATGCTAGACTGTGCAGTGAATAGTCTGTAATGTCTCTCTCAATCCTCTCCTCTGATGTATGGAAGGTTGCCTAAGGTCAAACAGTTTGGGATTAACTGTGAAAGTAAATGTTGGTGTCTTGCTTGAGTTATTATAAAACTAATTTGACTAACCTTTGATCTGCCTTTGAGGTAAAATAAACATGAGAAAGTCTATGCTGAATGAACCTTTTTTTCCCCATGGAGTAAAATAAAAAATAAAAAAAAATATTTCATTTCTGCTGACTATTTTTTTTTTCCTTATAACTTCTGAAGGTATTTAGGGCTATTTAGTAGCATTCTGACAGCCTTGAGATGAGAATTCTCAGCTATTTACAGATCAGAAAAAAGTATGGTCACCAACAGGTCCCATGTTTTCTCATAGAGAGCAGCTCTTCCAAATGTAGTCGTATTTCCCATTCTCTGGGGCTGCCTGCTCTTTTTTCATCTTAGCGAGAACTCAGTCAAATTTAAAGGTACAATGAGTTTTTTAACTTGCCTATAAGACAAGTAGATTAAGACCCACAGTAAAAACCTTTTCTTTGTTTTTTTTTTAAGCCTGCCTCTGAGTCTCCTTTAAAATTTAATTGCTTAATGAGATACTGATTTTTATTTACATAGAGCTGCATTTTTAAGGGACATCTGACTCTAGAAGAGGGTTATAAATCAGTTTTGTTCCTTTTCTCTGAAATGGAGGAAAAAACTTTGTAATCAAGACGCTTCCTCTCCCCAGCATTTTAGACAATTGGATCTGGTTGCAGTTCTGGTTGGTGACATTTTCAGAGAAATGACGGTTTAGGTTCATTCTTCCATAGTTGGTTGTCAGACTGGAAATCTGTCTAGCCTTTTCTCAAGGATCACCCATGACGGTGAACTCAAGCAATCTATTCTACTGCTTCAGCATCTTTACCAGATGAAAGTGCTTTTTAATATTTAATATGAGTACTCTTCACTGAATTTAAGTCCATTAAAACTGGTCTTGAGTACTGTAGGCGTGGAGAACAGATTGTGTCTTTTCTCTTTTCTGCATTTTCTGTATCATATGCTTTAACACAGCTTTAAGTTATCTTTGGGAAAAAAAGGGGGAAATATAATTGATATTTACTACTTTATAATTCTGCTTAGTTTAGATGGAGTATTTTAGGTTACAAGTAAACACTAGTTTGTCAGTATTTTATAAACAGTGACACGTTGATTGAGAAAACTCTTATCCAGGTGTAGTATTTCCAGCTTTAATTGATATAGTGTGCAAAAATCAATCTCAGTAATTCTATTTGCTTATAGCTGTTTGTAATTCAACATATTAAATATAAATAATATGTTACTGCTCTTATCTATAATTCTCTTTAATTTACTTTCATAAAAAATGAAAAGAATTATTTCCTTGACTAGTTAGGATAATACTGATAAACTGATTTCCTGACTTAAGCTCTTTGAAGTTTTCAGAGATCATACCCTGAGACAGTGGTTGTAAGCAAGTGCAAGCTTTAAATTTGCATTGTGCAAGCATCAGTGAGAGCCTGGCAATTATCTACTTCTTCTATCATGCATTCAATGCTATTGCACTGAAGTTTTACACAAATAAAGCACTTACTTATCTCTATAAGAAAGGTGCATTTTTTATTTCATACTTCAAAGTTTGAAAACCTCTAGCTGAATAGAATCTTTTCTGTAGTGAAGTGAAACTACAGCAAAACTGTTCTAATAGCATATAACGCACTGTTAGTCAACAGCTTGAAAACACCTCTCACTGCATAAAGTAAAATGTAAATTTTATAGAGCAAAGTTATGACAGCATCTTAAAAACCTGAATAAATATATTCTTTTACATACTCAAAATAAAAATTACTGAGTGATCCAAGGTAGCAAAAACTACTCTTTGAAACCAGTATCAACACAGCTCCCATCTATATTGAGGTCACCAGTAAAAGTCTGGGGTTTGGCTGGGTCAAATTGTCTTGATGTGGTTAATTACACTGATTCAAAGTGAGATCGAATGGATCAGTAAGGCATGAACTACATGAAATACAATATGCACAGAGTCAGATGGTCAGTCACCAATTTGACTTTGATCCTAGTAAAGTGTTGTTGACAGCATAAGAGGATTTGTTCTTCATTAATAACCAGGTGGATACAGAGAAATTTTCCCATTTCTACCACACACTATAACCAACGCTGGAATAGATATAGGCACTTTTATCTGCCAGCAAGAAAATTATCTTGGCCAAAAATCATAACCACAGAGATCAGAAATTAATTGAATTCCTTCCAGTGTCTCAGAGAACATTGCTGATTGTATAAGTATAAAAAGGTTGATAAGGAAACCCATTAGATACTGTTACTATTAGACTGTAAATCAAAATCCTGACCAACTTTTGCATAAGAAAAGACTGAATCCAGCAGAGCAAAAATGTTTGTTGTAATGTATGCATAACAAAAATTACAGTAAATCTCCTTCAATTTCAGTATATCAGGTAGGATTTGTCCATACTGTTGCAGCATTAAAGAAAATGGAAATGCATGTAGGGTGATTCTAGAGAAAAGACATGGAAAGTAAACTTTTCAGAGTAAAGTATGCATTGTCTGTGAAAGTGATAAAAGAACTTTATGAAGAAATCATTACAATCCATTACAGGGAGAGCCTAAATGTGATTAAGACACCTTGTATGTCAACCATTACAACAGTTACGTGTTACATATTGGGTATTAGACAGATGATAAATGTAAGAAAGGAAACATGATGATCATACATTTTGCCTGTTGTCAAATAAAATGGTTTAGATTTTCAACCTAGCAAATGCACTGTGAAGGTTTTTTTCATCCCCAGTTATATCTGGACCTAACAGGAGCCTCTATTCCCCCTTTAACTTTATGGGATCTTTATTATTAAAAAAAAAAAAAATCAAAATCAAGGAGTTAGTTATATTTTTATAACCCAGAGTGGTGGTTCTTTAATTAAAAAAAAAAAAAAGTTGAAAGTCAATTTTCATGAAGTGCATAGTTTAGTGCAAACATTTTATTTGTAACACATTTTCCTAATCTTACAATGGCAAATAATTTGGTTTCCTATGAATAAACAGGTACTAGTCTGAATACTTATAACATTATTTGTTTGTTATATATAATAAGAGAAATCCTTTGCTTCTGCTTGAACAAGTTATTATACATTAGAGACAAATTTAATAGCAATCTGGATACTTGAATTCAAGTCTCTTAGGCTGAAGAACAACCCCTTAGCTACTTCTTCCATCACTGATGTTCTAACCTTTACATGGTAATTGCATCTGTGACAGCTGGAGTTTACTGTCAGGAGGACAGAAGTTGGGCATTGCATGGTAGGGCTTACATATTGAGTATTTGACTTTGTGGTGCTTTCTTTTAAAACTTTGCAATGCTAAATAGATGCTCACAGAGCATGGATTAGCAACACTCTGGAAAGCATGTTGTCAGTCTCATTAGTCTGCATACTGTCAAGGCTATCCAGGCATGTTCAAGATCATCTGCAAACGAGAGAAAGTAGATGGTATAACTAATAATTTTGAAGAGATAAGCTCCATGCAATGTCAAATAAAAAGAAATTTTCTTAAACTTCTTTCTCTCTTGAATAAGAATTAAACATAGCCCTAAATATAAATACTGGCAAAGTGTCAACCCAACTGGAAACAATCTGAATTTCCACCCAAAAGCTGAAGCAAAATGCCAAAGATCCCTGATCCAGAACACAAGCAAATATGTGAAGCAGAGAATGATTGGTCATTACAGAATTATGTTCTACTCATGAACATAAAGGGCTTTTCTGTCTCAAGGCTCTCTCTCTAAATTTGTGTGTAATCACCATAAAGGCCAGTAGTGTGAAGAAACTAACATTTTAGTAACTATAGAGACATAAATGAACTGTACCCCTTGGACACCATGCTGTGAGGATTCTAGGAGATGTTGTGCAGTGGAGTACTACTGTCTTTAGGTGCCATTGTTTGCAAACAAAATATAGTATTTTTTGTGACAGAATCAGATTATACTAGAAAAATAGTGAGGATTTATTCATCTAAAATTTCCAGTCTAGATAATTATATCAAGATGTTTAATAAGGTGAGTAACCCATCTTGCCTCCAGGGACCTGCCTCAACTAAGCTACTCTCTGTACTTCTGAAAATAACTTCTTGCTGGAAACACCCTCAGAAGACAACACTTACTATGGCAACAAAAGCCATTTAAAGTAAATTTAAGAAAGAGATTTTTTTTTGTGCTTTCTGTTTTGTAGTTGAAGGAAGCTTTATAAATACAGAACTTCTCAATTCTTATCTATTGCTATTCAGGAAAGAAAGGGCTTTTATTCTATATGTTCAAAATGCAATATGCCACTGAACTTTTACTTTAAAGTAAAAGTAAACTTAAAGTTACAAAACACTTTATACAAGCTTGTTTAGATGACTAAAATTACAAGCTACAACAAGTGAAACTGTTAGACTAGAGATCATAAAAAGTCTAGGGCTATCTAATCAGATCATTAAACACGTATTTCCAGAAGCTACTCCAAAAATTCCAGCCTCCATCTACTCTCTTGGGAACTCTTCATTATTTTCTGCCAAAGTGTCAGCAAAATAACCTATTCATAGCATTTTAGATTAGGCTGAAACCAAGGGTGCTGGAGAAATAAGACCTTCAAAGCTTAGTAGGTCCATATCATCTATGGAACTGTTTTGAATTTTATAAGTATCACATCCCAGTTTTATAATTTCTCTTTGAGTATATTTCAAATAATAATGCCCTTGGAAAGATACAGAAGATTTGAGAATGCATTGTCTCTTGGCTGCTCTCTATTGAGTTCAAGCTTTCTCTTTCCATTTCATGAGAGTAGTAAGGTACTGAATATGTTTCAAATTCCTGAATTACAACTTTCTTCTGCAAAACAGAGACATCATTAAAATAAGTGTTTTCAAAAGATTGAAATTTGTTCAGCAAAGAAATATTTGCCATGCAAGGCCACAAAGTTTCATTTCATTATTTATTTATTATAGCATATCCTGACTGGAAACTAAGTACCATGGAGCTGTTCACTCACTCCCCATGATCCCCAACCCTGACTGGATGAGAAAATGAATAAGAAAAAGATAATGCACATGTGTTAAGATGAGAACAGCTTAATAACTGAAATTAACAACAACAATAATAATAATAAAATGGTGAAAACAGAGATAACAAAAAGAAAGAGGAATAAAATCCAATAAAAAAACAATGTGCAATGCAATTATTCACCAGTCACTGACAAATGCCCAGTCTGTCTCTGAGCAGCAATCAGCCACTCCCAGTCAACTCACTCCAGTTTATATACGAAGTACACTGTTTCTAGATATGGAATATCCCTTTGGATGGTTTGGGTGAGCTGTCCCAAATATTTTCAGCATATCCATTTGACTGATCAAATTGCGATGGTCAAAAAACATCCACTAGAGTTTTAAAAAATTGTTCTTGTAAAATTATTCGTTGCACATCCAGGTCATATCATGCTTTGCTGAATAAGTACAGTGATCACTGCATCCACTAAGCTTTCTTATACCTTATGTCATGCTCTAGTTTATTTCTTTTATATTGTTCTCTTACTTTTTGTAAGGATCATTAACTAATGCATGTTTCTATCTGCACTGGCTATGCACTGACTATTCCCTTCAGTATTGGTTTATTCCACTTTAAATGTAGGTTGTGTAGTTTAGGGCTCCACAACTGTACATATTGCTTTCCTTGGGGTATATTACCCTTATAGTCACAATGGTATGGTTCTTATTTTAATTTGTGCAACCTTAGATCTTTACAGCAAAATGGGCCCAATTTTCATAACTTCTAGGTATACAACATTGACTTTGTAAATGATTTCTGAATTCCCATACTGACTGCTCCTTCCCCCAACAGCTTTTTTAATGTTCCAGTCTAAAAATTGCTCCTCTTTTCTAACACTTATTTCTTTTCCTATTTGTTACTTTTAGTGCAAAGGAAACCAAACTTGCAACACACTTGACAGCAGACAAGTGCCCAAGTGTCAATCTGTAAACAATCAGGATTTAATGTTTGTTCACAAAATCATAATCTCTTTCTCAGTGGCCATAGCTTTGATTTTCTTTAATAACTACTGAAGAAGCTGACTTAAGACAAATAAAATAAAGCCTACAAGGACCACTTGGCTGAGTCAACTCCTAGACCTACATGCCAAGAATTATAACTTGTCAGTTTCTAATAAGTAGAGTCTTTTTGCATAGATAATAGCTAATAGTACCTTCTACTTTCCAGTTTAAAATAGAAGATAATTTACAGTGTGTGTACCTTAATTTTGTTATCTTCCTACAGGTGTACATTCACTAAGTACTGTCTAATGTCTGCAGTAAACGAGATAGGGGAATGACAGATTTCTGTCTCATTTCTTACATAACTATAATTCATCTCCAAGCACTATTTAATATATATGCTGAAAGAAATAGAAATATTATGAATTGGCAGTTTGAAAATATTTAATTAAAATTGTATCATAAATTATTTACAAGAGAGGGGCAACTTAAAGTTATCTAGGCCAGCTCAGTCTTCATTTTATTTTTACCCTATTTCCTCATTTTATGCATTTGATTTGTTGGAGTTAACACTTACACATCTTTTCTTTGTACAATGTCCTAAGTCTAGATATTTTTCTTTTAAGGAGTATGGAGCAAACTGCCAACACTGTGACAAATCACAACTCAACAGGGCTGTATAATGACCAACCTGCTGTGCCTCAGCACAGCGTAACAGAAAACGGCAGTAGATTTTTATCCTTGGTAGGTGCCAACAGGAGGTGATGTGTGCATTTCTGCTATGAGGTAGATTAGCTTCAGAGATAGTGAGAAAGAATAAGATGGAAAACAACTCGTGGGTTGACATAAGACAGTTTATTAAGGCAAAGCAAAGAAAAAGCTTATGCATTCAAAAATGAAGTGAAAAACAAGATTTATTTTATACTTCCCATCAGCAGTGATGTTCAGCCACATCCCGAGAAGCAGGGCTTCAGCACATGCAATGGTTTCTTAGCAGGCAGCCATTGGGAAAAAATGAATGTCCCCCTTTCTGCTCCTTTCTTTAGCTTTTATATCTGAGCTGACATCATATGGTAAGGAATATGCCTCTGGTTAATTTGGGTCAGCTGGCCTACTTGTGTCCCTTCCCAGGATCTTGGCCTTCATTGGGGAAAGAATGTTACAGCACTGACGCTGTGCCCAGCAGTAGCCAAAAGACTGGTGTGTTACCAACATCCTTCTGGCTACCAATGCAAAGCACAGCACTGTGAGGGTTGCTGTGGGGAAATGAACTCCATCTCAACCACACCCAATACACCCTGGCTGAGACACACTGACTGAAGGTGCAATACCTAATTAGAGAGCCACCTTGCTTAAGTCTTTCAAATTCTGTAGGGAATATTTACAAAATAGGGTTTTAAACTCTTAAAACCAGCTGAGTTGGGGCAAACGTCAATGCCAGTTGAAGGCATTTCATTAACTTGACCGATCTGTTCCAGCCCTTTGACATATTTCAAGTCCCTATTTCACAGGATGAGAGGTTGTCAAGAGACTTAGGGACTTAAAACCTTTAGATGTCTTTTTCATGCTGGCAAGACAATATTTTAACCTTCTAGAAACAGTGAAATTATATTCACCGATACTTGGAAACTATTCAGCTTGAAACACATGTGTAGCCAGAAAAAGTATAAATATTTAAAACCTAACAAAATATTAAGCAAACTGAAAATAGGATCTTATAATTGGAAATTTCATCTATTTTTCTATGTTTTCTCACTAACTGATGGTCCCACACCCCCAGCCTCCTTCCAATATTTTTCATTACAGCATGCCCTTCTGAATTGCTCTAAAACATACCATACTTGTAAATGCCCAAATGCACATTCAGCTGGGAAAGTCCTATGTTTAGTACCCTAGAGAAGAAAATAATGTTGGGCATTACTTCAATAATAGTATTTCGCATTTCTTTAGGACTTCACACAGAAAGTCTCAAAGAGTTATACAGTTCTTATAGCTACAATCTAGAAGTTGATTGAATGCATGCTTGCAAACAGAAAAGCCATATTATTTATGGTAGCAGCTCACAGCCTGAGGTATTGCCAGTAATCCCACTGTGGCTGTCAGTCTGAGTATTGACCTGGATAATGTACCCTACATATTTATCTAAATAATGGCATAGTCTCTCTAATTGTCTCAGACCAGTAGCCAGTCTACAGTGTTTTACGCTGAAATAGTATTTAGTTATAGTAACCCTAGAGGAAACACTAAGAATCTTTTCAGAACAGAATATGGCTAAAATTCACTTGCTTTCAACTGTAGAAGAAATATTCTTGTTTTCTCACCTTTAATTTTGTTTTGTATATTACCTGGATGAATCATATACAATTTGTCAGAAAAATATTGAGAGGACAATTTCTTCATTCGTCTCTGAACAATGATGTGCTCTCCAATATATACAAAAAGCAGAAATAAATAAGTTTATCAATGAAAAACACTGCAAACCAGGAGGGCCTAAGCCTGCTTCCATAAATTAGATTTATATGAGAAGAATCCTGTCTTACCATATTGAATACATTTACTGATCAGCAGCATACAGACCCTAATCTTTCTTATGCTTTTCCCTCCCACTACACAACCTATTTCAAGATTCAGGATGGACTTTTCAAGATTTAGAAGCAAACCCACCTTAATGTCAGATCATCCTTAGTCTCACAACATTTCTCCAAATTCTGAAATGTTTCTTAAAGAGTGGGAAAATAAGACCAAACCAATATGCAAGAAGTCTGTATTCAGTGATAGATCCTGTGTACTGTGCACCTGCAAAATCATCGTCATGGCTAGGCTTCCCAAACGAAGATTTGGGATGATGATGATGATGTGGCATCTTATGTCTTCATAAAACCAGCCTGTCATTTCTCCTGTGTTTCTAGATAAATTAGGAAAAGAAAAACCCACCCAGCTTGTAATAATTATAGGTGGAAGAAAATTCAATTTGTAGTACAGTGAACACACTAAGCTTGAAGTGCCCACAATATTTTTGACATTTTGGAAAGAAAAATAATTCAGACATGAATGAAACATACCCACAATACATAGATGCTCAAAATAAAGTAAAGCATTGTAAAAACAGTTGAGTCCACTACAATTACTGTGTTAAAAAAAAAACAAAAAAAACCAAAAAAAAACAAAAAAACAAACAAACAAACAAAAAAAAAAAACAACCAACAGAATAGAAACATCAGCAAAGAAAAAAAAAATGGAGTGAAGAGAATCACAACAATAATAAACTCTACATGTGCCCACTGAAAAAGACCTTGTTTCAAAACTGACCATACAGGCTACCTAAACAGGCTCCTGGGGATGAAAATAAAAGTAACTGACTTAACCATCATTTTGTATTCCCTAAGCTCTTTGGCAATCAAATAGTCACAAACTACCTTATAACCATATTTAATTACATATGAATTTATTTGTATCATGAAATTTATATTAAAAGAACACACTAACAAACACAGGAAACTAGTTTTAGAAAGATAACTGCAGATATACTACATAAAACAATGCTTGTCTCCGTCAATACTAGGCCACTAAACATTCATGAATTTTACTTAGTAAAACTCTGCTTTGATTGCAATTTTACAACTTCTGCTTCTAAGTATTTCCCTGCCAGTTTTCACATATTCTATAACTGCTGTTTCACAAGTGCTGGCCCTTTTCTTTCCTTTCTCATCATCCCTCACAAGCCTTCCAGCTCCTGAGGTGAGCCTCTCCCATTATTCTGCCAATGCATGTACAGGAGTTATGCCCCAGCCCTTGGTAAATGAGCTGTGACATACTGAGTTCTGCTGGCAGCCACCGCTCCTGATGAAGGTCATGCACCTAGGAGGGATGTCCTTATGATTTAATCCACTGTATGCGCAGCTCTGAACAGACATGCTTCTCACACATTGCAGTTATCAGGTCCTCCTGAGGATGAAGTGGATGTCAAGTAGGGTGGCCTACCCTGGGCAGTTTAGGAAAGGAATGAATGCAGGCCAGGATAAAGTACAGACATTTGGAAAAAGGTGCAAAGTAAGTGCTAGTAATGAGCTATATTTTGGATAAATGTGGATGGGGGCAGTAGTCAGTTTAATCACATTTAGTCTGGAAGTTAGCAGGTAGGCTAGGAAAGGAGGATTTGTTTGGTTTTTAGCCTGTTGCAGTGGTGTTTTACCCAGCTCAGGCTGTGTGTATCAAGCGAACATGGCACTCCAAATTGAACAGAAAGCTTTTTCACAGTATTATCTAGAAGGTAAAAGGAGCAAACTTGGTCTACAAATTACATTAGATGGTACAGCAGTGCTTATATAATATTATACTAAATATCATAAACATATTTTATAGAACTGTGACAACGTAGTTCCAAAACACTATTACAAACGAAGGCAGAAATATCAGTCTAGGATGTATAAAAGATGTTTAGCATCTTACACCAGTATTCTGAAAAGATTTTTTTCCCCCCCCCTAATGTACAGATTTTCTCATTCCAGCTTTTGTCCTTTGTATTTCAATGAGGGACAAAATGAGTGTTGGCAATAAACCCTCTCATCTCTTCTGTTTCTGCATATACAAAGCATCACCTGTCATATTTTTGTTCTGCCACAAGCAGTGGTTTTGAAGAAGCTATTTTATTTTTGTAGAAGTCTGGTAGTGATTAATGTGTGCATTTTCTTGGGCCAGGCAGGACTCAATATTTGGTAGATGCATCAGGGCTAGGCTCTGCCAGCACATGAAAAGAAGACATGTACATGACAATCATTGGGTTGAAGGTAGACTACAACTTTGTCATCAGTAAATGATGGTTACTGTTGTAAATAAATTTTGTCTTAAAAGAGTTGAGGAAACCAATTTTTTTCTTTTCAGTTAGGAACCAGAGTGAGTAAATCAGAAGTTTCAGGTTCATAGCAATTTTGTAGAGTTCAATTCCGTTTATGGACTTGAAAATTAGCCAATTCATTCCCATTGTAATTTCTCCTGTTCCTTCACAAATGTTACCTGTTTCCCAGTTGGGCTTCTTGTGTATGTTCTACTTGAAGCTATTAGACACACAAACCCTGTGTCTTTACAAAAAATTTTCTAGTGAGATTTTTTCCTATTTAAATAAAACAGATATTGGGTATCTACCCACCATTACTATGATCTGTCCCTGTCATAAAACTACTTTAGTAAATCACTGCAGAACCCACCCACCAGTGAGCTCAGCTGTAACAGAGTTTGCTCTACATACTGATCTCTTGTAGTCTTGTACGCAAGACAATTTCCAAGCCACAGCAGAGAATCTCAATTAAACAGGAGTATAAAATTGAGGAAGTATCCTCAGGTTTTTTTGTAACCTTAGTAACTGATGAAAGCATTGAATTGCATTTCAGCCAGGAACAGATGTCTGAAGTGCCCTACTTTGTTTACTCATCCGTTCTGTCACAATACTACCAAAATTCATTTTAAAGATTCTTACAAAAAAATTAGTTCAGTGTTATAATACCTGCTGTGCTCGACATTTCCCTGCCTCACTTTGTGTCAGCTGGCAGTTATTTCTGTTTGTAGCATCAATAATGAGGAACTGAGTTGCACCCTAAGCAGCACAGCTGTAGCAGCCGCAAGACATATGACAGGTGTGAGATTGCCACGTGCTGGGCATGTGATTTGCCGCATGATGGGCATGTGCCGGGTGCGTGATGAGTTCGTGATTGTTACATTCTGGGCACATGATTACCACATGTCAGGCACATAATTGGTGCATACTTGGCACGTGAGAAGGCATGTAATAGGCTCATGATGGACACCTGATAGGAACATGATGGGTACGTGACTGATGCATTATCACCACATGATGGAGGCGTGATTGTCATGTGCAGGGCATTTGATGGATATATATCAGGCACACGATGGATAAAGCTTGTCCTGTGCTTGGCTCCTGCTCTCCAGCCACATCTACTTCTTGCTCTGCTGCTGCCTGAGCTGATCTGTCAGATTTTCTGACAGTTCCTTGTTATTTCAGCTCCTACTTGGATGTTCTGTAGTTCTGCAAAAAGGAGATGCTTGAATATGTATTATTTTGTTTCTAAATCATGGGAGAGATCTGCCTCAATCTTAACCACCATAACCTCAGCCTGCACCACAATCTGTGACTGCTTTATATTTGACAAAAGATTTCTAATCCAATCTGCTCCCTTTTGTCAGACCATGACTTCTGTAACTTTGCTTCGGAAGCTGTTGCCCCAGGATGACCTCTCTCCTGGCACACTGAGGCAAAGCTATTTATTTCCAAATTTATATTGCACTTTTAGAGACCATATTGGAAGAGAACTACTAGGAGGAGAACTCCAGGCAAGATGGTCTACAAAAAGGTGGTGTGAGTGGTCTCTGACTTGGGGAGAGGAGCAGGGCCCCAGCGATCATCTATAGCAAGTGGGTGGCAGGAGAGAGTGGGTGGAATGGCAGTTCTCTGGTGTGTTTTTACAACCTGTTTGTTTATTTATTTAGAAATGCACACACACAGACACACACATATATATCTGTGAGGAAGCCAGTGTTCATCTAATATCAGTGACTTGCTCACAGATGGAGTAGTTACTGGAGAGCAATTGTGAATTTTCTTCAGTTGTGGGGGGAGCAGAATGGATAGGGAAAAGACCACCAGATTTCTGATTTACCTCTATCATCCCCATATGTGCAAATGTCCATCTGAAATAATGCTGTGCCCTCAGTTCAGTTTTGTGCAGCACTTTGTACAAAGCTGACAGTGATTTTCCTTGACGAATCTGCCTCCTTCCTTTCTTACCTCTGAGTCTTAGTAAAGCTTCAGACAAACAGCTACAAGGACCTGTATCTGCTTCCTTTGAGTATCAATGCTGTTGTCTTCAAGCTTGTTTCCACAGGATTATGCCAAGGGTACAAGCAGCATGTGGTAGGCAGAGAGAAGGTATGCCTATTTTATTTCATTATACATGTTTGATATTTTAATATATTTTATTTTATTATTGCATTATCATAATATATTTTTATATCTTTTATTTCATTATAAATACTTTAAATTTTATTTCAGTAAGCTTGCTGAAAGAGTGTTGGAAAGGACCATTCCTACAAAAGTTTGTCCTACCTGGGCAGAGAAGCCCATGGCGTGGATTTTTTTTCACTGAAAGGGTGATCAGAGAAGTGGTGGAATCACCATCATGGAAGGTATTTAAAAGACATGTAGATGTGGTGTTTGGGGACATGGTTTAGAGGAAGACTTTGCAATGCTGGGTGAATGGTAGGACTCCATGATATTAGAGGTCTTTTCCAACCTGTACAATTCTGTGACTTTGAAGCAGAGGCATTATTTTCCCATATGTTTGCAGTATCCTGCACAACTGACCCCCACTATCAAACAGAACCTCTTAGTGACGTGCTATGAGTAACAAGTAGCAAAATGCAAAAAGGCAAAGGGGGTCCCAGAGGTGGACAACACAAACAGCAGAGAGGTTTCAGCAATTTTTGCACATGCATCAGTTGTTTTGGCAATCTACTTCTAAGACAAGCTATTACCGACTATTTGTATGTTTAGAAGTGATCAGTTTGACAAATGATGATTCTAAAATGAAGACCCTTACTTTGTTGATTTTAGGAAGCCCAAAGAGTAGATAGCTTTAGTAACTACTAAGGCTAAAGACACCTTAAAATAGACTCAAATCATATTTGTCATAAACGTTATCCATCAGGATGTGAAACAGAAATAATTTTTTTCCTCCTAAAATTCAGTACCTACAGAGAATTTTCAGTTATATTTAGGGAAATAAAAAAAGGAAATTATGAGATCATTAATATTTATTATATCATTAATATTTATTTTTAAACATTATCTATGGATTTTCTATCAAAAGACTGCAAAGCTGCCAAAAAATGCCTATACTGAATTAGAACCAGACCTCGACTAAGTTTGAAGCTTTATGTGAATCTAAAATAGACATGAACTTTTTGTGTGTTTGTCACAGTTCAGGAGAAACTACCATTGAGGTGTTTGAACTTAGAGTATGTTTGCATTTATTGTTCATTTGCTATTTTCTGTATCTCCCAAATAATTTACCACAGCTGGTATGATGTTATTAAGCCATGACTTTATTTAGTTGCTGTGGTCCAAGTGTTCAGCTCACAAATAGAAAATGTTTAGAATTTGCCAGTCTTTCTTTATTATTTACCCACAAGGGAAATATTATTCCTTAGATCTGACGAAAAGCTGCGGTTCATTTTGAGGACAATGTTTAAGAGTGTCTACTCCGATACTGTTTCCCTAAATTTCCTTAGGGATTCCAAATATATGCTATTAGTTATGAAGGTGACATAAATGGAAGAGATTATATATAAAAATCTGGCAGCGAAGTAAGACCATAATGGACAGCTGAGAGATTGTAATTTTAAATTCAGATGGAGATGAAAAACTGTGTAGTCATCATCATCATCATCATTATCATCATCATCATCATCATCATGTCTAGGCTTTGCGAACGAAGATTTGGGAAGGGCTCTACCCACGCTTGCTGCAAGTGCGCTGATGGCTAAAAAGGCCAATGTGAGATAGGCAAGTCCGATTGCAAAAGGCACAGTGGAAAGTCTCCACAGGTGGTATTGGCGAGGCACAGTTCTTTCTCCGTTGTCTTTTCTCTTCAACACTGATCCTGCATGTGCTCTCAAAGGAAGCAGCAGCATTATGAATGGTGTGTCTCCA
>JAWWEU010000081.1:83194275-83210135 GCA_035583155.1 Acropternis orthonyx | reverse complement strand
GGAATTAGAGTTGTCCTTCTCCTAGGATGGTTGCCAGGAGGCTGGCGAGCCCATCCTGCCCGTGGACACACTTTGTCCGACCCTTCAGTTGAGACCTGACTAGTATGGGAGACCTTACCGGAGGCACAAACCATCGCCAGCATAGCTCACAACCTCGTAAGGGCACACAAGCTTCTCCCCCGCGACAAGGGGGTGTCCGTGGAGAAGAAACTGTGTAGTAATAAACAGTTAAAATGGCAGGGAAAGGAGAAATTGTACTATTCAATTTTAAAACAAAATGTTCCATTTCCTGTTGAGAACCACAACAACTTTTTGGTTTTGCTCTTCAATGAGGAAAGATGACAGGGAGCAACATAAGTCCCTCTCCAGTGTACGCATCAGGCAGCTGTATATCCACAACTAATTTTCAACTTTCATGACTACAGTTGGCCTGAAAATTTTGTTTCTCATGACAAGCTACAGGTTAATATTAACCTGAGTTAAGCTTGTTTAATTTCATGCTGTAATTTTTTTCCTGGTATACATTCCAACATACAGCTTTATATAAACTGAAAATCTGCTGAATTGGCATATATAAAACCTTGAAACTTAGCAGTCTATACAGAGATTTACTAATCATTCACCCTGAAGGATATCTTTTACAACAAACTTGAACTCAGAAGTGAAGCATTTTTGGGTATTTCATTGTGTGCTACTACTGAATTTCCGATTTACTGCACACAGAAAAGTCAAGTGTTGCCAGAAACAAACACAAAAAATTTTTAACATTGCAGTTACTTCCAGTGAAACACTTTTTCCTCAAGAAAAACTGTAGTGATGATCTCCTTCTCCCTGGTAGGGAAAAACCCGAGTGAGGAAAACAAAAGTTACTGCACTCTAGTATAAAAATAGCAAGCAAATCTGTATTGCACACAGGGAGGCATGGGTCTATCTGAGTGCCATGCTATATGAACAAGGCCAGTCATTCATAGCGGGAACATTTGGAATACATCCAAATGATTTTAAAAGAAACAAGCCTCTGACAAAGGATGACTACAATGTGATATGACAATAACTATATATATAACATAAAAAGGAGCCGTGGGTGGTTTGGGAGAAATTATTTTCTCTTGAAGGGGAGGGGAAAATAAACTTATGAATTACTGATGACTAAGTCCAATTTTTCTTTTTCTTTTTTTTTTTTTTTTTTTCCAAAGGAGTGGTTGTTCCTAGACAATGCAGAAAGAACCGTGACTCACCAACACCGCCTGTGGAGACTTTCCACTGTGCCATTTGCAACCGGACTTGCTTATCTCGCATTGGCCTTTTTAGCCATCAGCGCGCTTGCAGCAAGCGTGGGTAGAGCCCTTCCCAAATCTTTGTTCGTGAAGCCTAGCCATGATGAGTTGTTCCTATTTTAAAGGTTATCACTAACTTCATGGCCAAATATAAAATATTTGAACATTTAAAAAAGATGGTACATCTGAAGGCTAAACAATAAATTGTTGTGTCTTCCAATCAGCCTTGCACCATCTCAAAAAAACTCTGTCAAGATGATGGCATATGTCTCAGTTCCAACATGCCTGGTACAGCAGCACTCAGCAGTGGAGTAACCTCATTCAAGCCATGATAGTCCACAGTCAATCTCCATTCTCCCTCAGATTTACACACAGGCCAAATGGGGCTGTTGAAGGATGACTGACCACCCCTTGGCTCTCCAGTTTGTGGATCATCTTATGGATGGGGATCACAGTGTCATGGGTCATTCAGTATTGCCAGTGATGCACTGTTGTGGTGGCAATTGGCATCTGCTGTTCCTCAACTTTCAGCAGTCCAATGGCTGAAGGACCCTCTGAGAGATCTGGCAATGAATTCAACTGTTCAATCTCTTCTGTCTCTACAGTGGCTATTCCAAAAGCCCATCTATGTCATTTTGGGTCCTTGAAATACCCATTCCTGAGGTAGTCAATGCACAGGATATGGGCACAGGGAGGTTTCCTGTCCTACCATCTCATGTCTTCTCCATGGTCAACCAGGAAATACCACAGCTCAGTTCGTGGGGCCTGTCCACTTTCTCTAGCTGGGGAGGCATCTTGCTCTGACCCTGGAGGCTCTGATTCGCACTGGTGCCATATGGAAACTTCCCTTAATCTCCTCTCTTAAGTTTTTTCTGCTCATCTTTTACCTCTTTAGTTAGTGCCTTGAGACTCTTAACCAATGTCTCTGCATCAAAGATACGGGCCTGTATTGGACCATGGACCATTCCAGCATATGTCCTGAGTTAACTTGTTACAGCCCAAACTTGGATCAACTAAGTCAGGATGGGCTTACCCAGGCAACAAGTAAAGTCTTTCCGCAAACCACGGAGATTGTCAAATGACAGTAATTCAGTAATTATCTCTGGTTCTGGGTCTGCTATCTGTGAAGGTGTTACTCTCCCCTCGTTCTCCGTCAGACAAACTGATTTGGTGTTATATTTCCTATTTTGGATAGGGGCACCTTCCATTGACTTGGACTGCTCTCTTGGTTTAGCTGCATCCTGAGTCACCATGACATCAAGCGTTTTACTCTCTTCCTTTTCCCCCTGGTGGTGCTGCACCCTACCAAGCAGCTCTCAGTAGGCAGTAGCCAGAGGACCACATGCAACTATGAGTTGCCCCTCCATGGATCTACCACGGCATCTCTCCCTCACAGATTTCATTACTTTCATGGGGTTTAAGACTTGTTCAAGGGTGAACTTCCATGTCATTGGAATGGAACAATTTTCTAAGAACTTGCCCATGTCCTCCCACAGTCCATGCCTCTCGAGGTTTCCCACCCCTGGGGCAGGCTTCTGAGTGCATTCTTGAAAGACCCTGGCCCTAGCATTATACATAAGATAGACCACAATGAAACAACCTTCCAGACAAACCACAAAGAGTAAGATATCTCTGGCATCTAGAGAGAATTTAAGTTTCCCAAAAGCTGTAGTAGTGGACCTGAAGGGAGGATGGGTGAAGGATTGGGAGAAAATACTCCCCTGTGTTTCTCCCCAAGGATGGGTACCATTATCACTAAATCCCCAGAGGTAACAGCTTAGGCTGGGGCAAGAGAACAACCTTGAGGACACATTCCAAATGAGACTCATAGGCATTGAATTCATAACATTATAAATCCCAATTAAGAACTCAATAATAATCACAGCTACCTGAGTTTTACTAACCAATTTGTGAAGAAGATTTAAGCCTGCCAGGCCTTTCAGCGTGATTCTGTACCAAGAAAAAATAAGTATATTGTACAGCAAGGTGCATATGGACCCCAAATTCAATGCACACATGATTACACAAGAACTGTTATCCTTCTTTGCTCAAGCCCCAAAGTTGGGTGCCAATTTTGTCTCAGTTTAAAAGAAACCCAAGTTGTCTATCAAGGAAACTGAGGAATCCTTCTGGACTAGGAAAGGGCCTCTCCTCAAAAACCATCACAACTTTTGAAATTAATATATTTTAATACAAAATTGTATATAAAATTATAACAGTTTTTTTCTACAAATTTTTTTTTGTTTTTTTTTAAAAAAAAAAAAAAAAAAAAAAAAACAGAACAGAACAAACAACAACACCATAAACAAAACTCTCCAACAAATCAAGTCCTATCTCTGCCCCTTCGGTGCAGTTTGTCTACAAACAGCAGGAGGTGATGCCGTGCCTTGGGCGGCGGAGGCTGCAGTGACTCACTCACAGGCTCCTGCGAGGCAAATACAGGGGTAGGAAGAGGTCCTGGTTCCAAATCTCAAGTGGGAATGGTGGCCACAGGGATGGGCTCAAATCTTTCCCATGGGCAGTGTAAGGACCTTGTCACTGTCTTTTGCCCAAAAGTGCTGTGTGTGAGGGGTGACTCGGTGACTCAGTAGCAAATCCAGACAGTTTTCTTATAATGCTCTAGAGTGCCAACATATGTACCTAACAATATATTTATAATTTCATGTTCTTCAGATTAAGAAATTGCCACATTTATTTCAGTCACATATAGACATGGAATATATCTGTAAGCACTTCTGGATCGTGAGAGTTATCACAGTTTTTCCAATTAAAAAATGGCAATTTTTTCTGTTCAAAAAATCTGAGGAAAAATGAGCTTGTACATCACATGAAGTGACATTAACCAAGTAGACATGCATCCATGTATGCAGCAAGATGAGTATTTTTGTTCTTAGAAATATAGCTATTACCACAAATAACTGCGAATCTTAAATCCCTTTTATTTTCTGCTAACAGTCCAGAAATAAGATTTATAAAACAGACAATAATGCAGCTTTTCATGAGATCACCATGCCAGCACAAGCCCAAATCCTTCATACAAAGCTAGCAGGACTCCTGTGGTGGCATAGTCCTCCTCCACAGCAGGGAAGAGATCTGAGCTGGGACCTGGCTGCTGTCAGAGGATGTGGCTGCCTCAGCCATCTGCAGGATAGCAGGGGCTCTGCGAGAAGCTGCCATGTTACATCAGGAAAGTCTCAGATCTGGAAATCTCTAGTTTTGACTCCCACTGCTTTCTGGTGTCTGGACCCTAGGCCAAAGCAGGCATGTCTGCTTCCTGCAGCTGTTCACTATCTGAGCATGTTGTAATTCTCAAGTCATACAAAATAACAGGGAAATAATTTATGGGGGGGGGGGGTGTTACATCAAAGGAAAAGGTTTCCTTGTGCAGGGAGAGATATTTTATTAATCCACTATAAGCAGGGTAAGATTTCTGGGTAAAAAAACCGTAATGCATTTTTACCTGGAGATCTAGTTTAGAAACAAACAAACAAACAAACAAAACCAACCAAAAAAAAGTGATGGTTTCTTTATTTTTTTACACTGAAAGAAAAGAAATTAATAATTTGAAATTAAAAAAATAAGAATCTTATTCACTAAGAAAATTTCTTCTCAAACTTACAGAAAATCACAATACTGCACATGACTGTGTAATTGTTAGTCCCTGTAATATCCAGAGACAAAAACTGTATCACAATAGGATTTACCAGCATATACCTACTTTAGCATCAGTTTGAAAGCTCCAAACCTGTGTGTATATAAATTATTCTAATAAGTGGTAAGTTGACAGGGAACATCTGCTCTAGCTGGTGAACCCACTAATGTGATCCACCTGTCACTATCTAGGTCATTATGTAACTGTAATTCTGAACTGCTGTAATATTTTTGGCACATGCACTAAGTTCCAACTTGCCCTAACAGATTGAACTGAGGCCCAAGATTAATATACTTTTTTTTTTTAAATTTACTATGAATATTTATAGCACTCATTAAGGTCACTGGGAAAATACCAAGGAAAATATTTCCAGTACAATTTTGCAATCTTTTTGTTTGGTTGGTTGGTTTTTGGTTTGGGTTTTTTTTTTTTTAGTTAGAGGAGTTTTAGGAGAAATTTCACTGCATTTTTTCATAAATAACAAGAAAAGTGGGTGAAGATAGTTGCCATGAAACACCTAATCAGAGATTGTTTATAAGCATTAGTTTTCACAGTGTCGTCTTGTGCATCTTTCTGTTTATTTCTCCCTTACCAAACCAGCCAGCTTAAAAACTTGCTAAAACAAAATGCTTTTAGCAGTAATGTCAAGACTCAGAACTTAATCTGAATTTTTATATGAAATATTCAGATAAACCAGAAATAGTCTGGCTAATGTTTCAGTACTTAATGCAAAGCATGTAGACATTAAGAAGGTAAGAGCCAACCCACCTTAAGCCTCCAAAAAAAGAACATTATGGTTTAGGTCATTTATGTCAAATGAAAGTTCTCTTGCACACATGATGCACATTGTACATTTAAAAGGTGAAAACCCTGATAGCGTTTCTACATACAAAGACTACTGTTATTTCTGAGAAGATGAGTAACATATCAGCATAAACCCATTAACACGTTAAAGTTGGATCATTGGCCTGAAAACTGGAACAGCTCAGCTCCTATTTTAGCATAATCCAGAGAAAACTATTCCAAAGATTTTACTATACCATGGTGTAAGTTGTCCACAGGAAGTACTTCAGATAACTTCCTGCCTATTTCTAAAGGGTACACATTAAATTCTTTGTCTATGTAGATGTTAAATGCAGACACAGACACACTATAGTTTCTTCTTGTTTCCTTTTTATTTCAAAGACAAAACTCAGTAACTCACAAGTGTCTCCATCTTTCAAATTTCCAGCTGAGCAACCACTCTCTTTTATCCACTGATAATAAAATATCTATGATCTGAGTAGAGAAAAAGTGAAAAATTATCAAAGTATAAGTTTTTTTTAGAGACAAGTTAAAAAACAAATTGAGCTATCCTAGCTTAAATGAAAGGGAAATTAAGCTGCTCTTTGCTGTCAGATCTCTGGAGCTCAGTGGGACCAATATAAGGGGTTATAAAAAAACCCACCACAAAAGCATAGTAAGTAGGAGGAAATTGGTGACTTTAATTGGACTCCAAGAAAATTCAGCTTAATGGATCTAAAACTTAATCTTGGAGCAGGAGGTATTGGATGAAGTAGAACCTAAACATCTCCTACTGAATCCCAGTGGTAACCTCACAGAACACTGGGTTTGCTTCACTGTTGGGCAAGTGCCCAAACTCCTCGTTATTCACTTCTCCTTGGTGACAAATTTTTGTCTTCTTGTCCTACTCCTTTAGCATATCATAAAAATTCTTTAAAGGGCTTTGGGGGTTCATCTGCATTATGGGCTCAGTTTGGACAATGAATAAATGTCCCAGCTATCTCTTTTTACTTGATTTATATGTTGAGGTGATGTCAAGGCAACTGGACTAGACTGCTTTAATATGAAACTAACCCCTAGAACTTGCTCTCCAACTGCAAATGGACTTTTAGTCCATACAGCAAGATTAAAGCTATTGGAAAGTAAACCTCTAAAACACCTAAAGTGTGAATTTCCACTTCTCAGCACCACTGCTTTGTTCTAGAGCTCTGTTCCTACTAGTCTGAACTACTTTGCCAATATAACTCTAGCTTCAAAGCATTAAAATTTTGCCTGGAGGTTGTTCAATGCTGAATAGCATTTCGGATTATCAAAGCTTCCAAACAGATTGTCCTTTTTACTCATACCTAAGACTTCTTTCTTATGAAAGCTATTTTGTGTACCTTAGCAATAATCTGATGACTGATGGGTATTTCTGATCACTTCAATGTCTTTTATTAGCATTCATGAAAATTCATTAGTTTTTAATCCTTCTAACTACAAGCTCTTTGTTAATATTGAAATGTTAGTGAGATAATGTTTTTTATTTTAATTAAAAAGGAATTAATCATGTATTTATTTTTAAAAAGATAAAATTAAACACAAGCTAAAGGTACACTTAATTAAAAGAGTATATAAGTTGGTATATTTTACTTTCTTCCTTGATGCCTTAGTACTCTTCAATCTCTAAATTTTCAGGACAGTAGCAAAACCAAACAAAATATTGTCCAAAAGATGGAAAGTTTCTGTACTAAAATATTGATATATAACAACTGTTGGTATCTTTGAGTCATTTCTGATGTTATTTACTTTCATAACTGAAGCACACTCTTCATAAAGATTTGGCATATAAGTAGATACCGTTCTGAATTTCATATGAAATACAACATGTTTGGCATTTTAAAAGGGCTACTTTCAAAATGAAAATTACTTTTCTGCATGGAACACCTACTAAAATTATAGTATAAGGAAGTTGAGTTAATATTCTGACCCCACTCTGCATGTTGTTTAAGATATTGCAGTATTATGAACTGATCTCCTGCCACAGCCCCCCTGACAACGTGACAGTTGGGTATCAGTATAACTTTGTGTGTTTGAATTGTTGGCCCTATAAATTGCAAAGCAGTGCCCATGTGCAAAACATACTGAACACTTTCTGCCTAATCAAGCACTCAAGGCAGTTTACAATTACCTCGAAGATCTTAAAATATTGCTATCATGTGAAGAGGGTTTTTGTTTGGTTGTTTCTTGTTTGTTTGTTTTTCAAATAACAATACATTTCTAAATATCTCTTTTATTTAGTTTGTGTGGCAAGGTTTTGGTTGCATGGGGGCTACAGGTGTGGCTTTTGTGAAAAGCTGGCAGTAGCTTCCTCTATGTCCACAGGACCTGTGACCCTGGGGAGAGAGAAGCCCATGCTGGAGCACGTTTGCTGGCAGTACTTGTCACCTGGTGGAAGGGACCCACGCTGGAGCAGTTTGTCATGCATTGCAGTCTGTGGTAAGGACTCATAGTGGAGAAGTTCATGGAGGACTGTCTCCTGTGGAAGGGACACCATGCCAGAGCAGGAGAAGAGTGTGTGGAGTCCTCCCTGAGGAGGAAGGAACAGCAGAGACAACGTGTGGTGGACTGACTGTAGACTCTCTTCCCCATCCCCCTGAGCCTCTGGAGGAGAGGAGGGAGAGAAAAACATGTGTAAAGTTGAGCCCAGAAAGAAGGAAGGGTGGAGGAAGGTGTTTGTAAGATTTGGTTGTATTTCCTATTATAAGATTGTGATTTGATGGATTATAAATTAAACTAATTTTCCTGAGATGAGTCTGTTTTGCTCAATAGTAACTGCTGAGTGATCTCTATTCAGAAATGCATGTGAATCTGTAGTCTTAACTATAGTTCATTTATGAACTTCTGTTCTACCAGTGCCAAAAAAACACACCTGTGATGTCCAAAGTAAATTTCTCCAATAGTTTTTTCTGTATTCTTATATGAGAGACAACTTCAGATGATCAAATAATTTGTGATCTTCTCACGTAGTTATATTGAAATAGGTCTGGAAGGAACCTACAAATATTACCTTCTCTATACTTAAATTTTACTATTGAATTATTCTTTGAGTATCGGTAAAATAAATTTGAATAAACAAAATGTGTTGTCCACAAGTCATTCTTTTTGATATCTTTAGTGTGCTTATATCATTATGCTTCCATAATCAGATGTATACAATTTTAGCATTGATTATCTAATATAGCAGCACTTACTGATCTTTCAATGCAGCTTTCCTGTTTCGAGCCAGACATTTTGAACCCCACTTTCCTGCATTCAGCTACCCGTCCGCATGTCAGACAGGTGCTTTGCAAAGGAAGAGCATTCCACAATTCTAATTTGTAGTCTTCTAAGTATCAGAGTCAATGGGAGGATTTTACAATCTGGCCTATGGATTTCTGCATTATATGAACAGGATTTTTGAAGGCCAGAGCCTTCCTAGTGCACTGAAGAACTTCAGTTCTCTAGAAGTTAAAGTTAATTTTTAATTTCTTCTTTTCTCGGGAGCATAAATGCCATAAACTGTGTTACCATACTGATGATAATGGTCCTGTACTTTCTTTATAAATTAATTCTAATTTTATAAATTTATTCTACAAGTTCTACACAATGAGCAAAATATTTTTTCTCACTGGCCTGTCATAATGAGTTCTTGCAAACCTGTCACATTCTGGCAATCTTCCATTTCCAACAATACAGTTTGGAAATGTTTTATTTGATTTTCATTGGTAAATCAATAAAAAGGCTGCTTTTCTGACATCTTCAACCATATGAATAATTTTTAACATTCTCAGTGTGCAGCCAGGGTATGGCCACTTTATGTCTTCTGCCTGGAAAATGAAAACAAGTAGAAGATAATTGTTTATTTTGTTCTGGCAGAATAAAAATGTTGTAATCCCACAGTATAGATACTTCACAAATATGAGAATTAGGGTGATGTATGAATATAGAGGGGATTAAGAACAGTAAGTACTGAAAATTTACTAGTATGTTAGTTACTTTATATTTTGTAATAAAAGCCACAAAAGTCATCTTGGAAATTTTTCTAGCCCCTCCCACAAGGATTAAGATGTTATCTTCACCAGATTTAAATTAGGCCTTTAAATCTGGTGTCAAACAGCCTTAAATATATATTCAATTTATAATTTATCCAGGTATTGTGGACAAAATAATATAAGTAGAAATAATATATTTTCAGTTTTTAGGAGTCTGACTCCAATCACGAAATTTGTTTTACACAGGGGGTTTTTGTTTGTTTGTTTTGGGTTTTTTGTTTTGGTTTGGGGTTTTTTAATAAATGCTCTAATGGAGCTTTTTTCATTGCTCCATTTCATGTAATATAATCCAATACACTGAATCTATACAAGACTCTTAAAAGGAACACATAATTTTAGCTATGTTGATTTTCTTTTTATGTATTTCTTTTGTTAATTCCTTAAAAAACTCCAAACTGTTTTTCATCAGGAAAAAAAACAAAAACAAAACAAAAAACCCCAAACAAACAAAAACCAAAACCAAACAAATCCCAACAGATATCAATATTGGAAACCCACATGTATTTCCTTGCACAAGACCACACTTCACAGAAATACCGTGCAAAACAATTTAGTGAATTGAAAAGGGAAAAAAAGTTATATGTAATGAGGCTGCATATGAGCTGGAAATTTTGGAAAGCATGTTTTTCCCTTGTCAAATATGAAAAAGTACACCCTCTCTCTGTCTTAGCCTTACTAGGTGGTGGAGCCAATGTCTTCTGTCTGGTGAACCACTTAAACTTCCTCACTTACATGATGGTAGATCAGTCTTGATATTTAATTGCTCCATGCAAGTTACTGTGCATGCAAACAACCCCCAAAAGAAAAAGTACAAGTGAATCGAAGCTATACTCCTGGCTGACTTCAAAGAAACTAGTAATTAGGATATTTACACAACAATTTTGGAAGAATGTAATTTTTTCACAAAAAGAGTCCCTATCCATCTGAAGTCCTACACTTTCTGTGTTAAACCTCTGCATTACTATTAATAACCTCTCCTACTACATATCAATATATTTCTGAGATGCATGTATTTTCTCTGCAGACAGCCTCAGTTATGCTGATATCTTAGTTCTGATTTCTAGAAAGCGGACTGAAATCCCACTGCATTTTGTATTGTCCTCCTAGTAGTTCTTTGCTAGAACATTTTTTTTATTATTATTTTTCAATTTTATTTTATTTTTACAAAGATAATATCTTGGACAGAAATGTACTGCCTTGTGCATATCAGCATTTTTAATTTGAGAACTTGAACACTTTAGATGTGTGCTAATTAAAAAAAACTAAACCATAAGTGCTATCATCAAAGTTTCTTCTGCTTTTAGGGGGATTCAATCCAGCCTAAAAGCATTATTCAGAAGTGTACAGAGTTGCTTTCTCATCAATCTGAATCACCCTGAGCTTTTTCTAAGCAAAAGGAATGGATTTCTCATCTAAAAATTCCTATTCAAAAATATCTTTTTTATTAGCCTTATTTTTATTATAGGTCTATAAAACAATTTATGTCTAGATATATAAAATAATTAATGACTGGTTCCATAAGGAAAGTTATTAATTTTTGCTTTCAATAAATCACTTTATATACTTTAAATATTTAGAGATCTTTAGTACATTCTGTAACATTTGCAGTACTTGCCAAAACAGCTTTCTATATACAAGGCAGTTGTATAATTTTAAAGATCAGCAAAATTATTTTGATTCACAAAATTATTGCAAACCAAAATCCAGCATGAATTTTTTATTGCCATACATGTGCTCTCTGTTTAAGAAATTTTAACTTTTGATAACTGTTATAGATGAAGTCTTCTGACTAGAAGACTGGAGTGGATGATGCTGCTGAATTAATGACTTACATTGACTCTGCATATTAGATATTGCCACAGAGTATTTACCTAAATGGGATTTCTGGGTAACGCCTCAATTGTTTTGACAGTATAATGATGAATGCACACTTTTTAGCAACTTTTTGAAAGCATATGGTGCTACACAGTGAGATGTGCTGTGGCTGGTATACTGCAGATATTTTACACAGCAAAGGAAGCTTTTTTAGCAACCAAATGCTGCAATGAATAGGTAGATAGAAATGCTGTAGCTGAATTGAAAATTATCAGCTAGTTCCATAAGATCAAATAGAATAAACGCTTGTGATATTTGGAATCTAAAATATCCAGTTAAGCTGAAAAGCCTGTACATAAAGTTATGTGTCTGAATAGAGTGACAAATTATTATTTTTTATCTCCTTTATTGTTCTGAAGTGTGATGTTTGCATCATGTGCATCTATTTCAAACAATGTCTGAGTACCTACATTCACTTTATAGCTGAACTTATTTTACAACCTACAAGCTGAGACTGTGTTGTAACATAGACAATAATTTTCACTGGCAACACTAAATTCTAGAGAGAATGAGGAAAGCTCTAGGGGTAAAAAGTCCTTTTGCAGGTATAGAGGATTCCTGGGAAGTTTGAGGGGTCATGGAGGCATTGGGTGCCCTAACGGGAAAACACAAAGTTATACTTGGGAGTCTGAGAAAGAATACATAATCTTTCTTAGTCTGAAGAAGATGCTTAGCATGCAGTTTTTCTAGCAGGTAGCATCCCAGAGTCAAAAGGAAATACCAGTCAAAATTTCTTTCCTCTCAAGAATATTTTCTGGACTTTGGTAACCAAGCTGCTGTTTAATAATGTCCAGGGAAAGAATTTTGCCTTACTATATGATACTTGTGTTCTCAGTTACAAACAGAAGAACAAAGAGGATGTGAAAATAATTACTTGTGCACAGCATGGTAACTGTGAGTAGAAATCCCCGTACTTCATTCATGCTAGGACAAAATGCACATCTGCTAAGTCTCTGTTATTAATTGCTTTCATGACACAGTAATTCTATCCTTTTTTAGCAAACATGTTTAAACTATTATGTAAGGATAGAAGGGAATGAAACCTTGTAGTTCACTTTGCCATAGAAGATTTGTTCCCCTGAAATAATAAATTTACAGTATCAGTCATACAATAGACCAGTTCACAATATTGTTTCTTCTGCAAAAGTTTGATCATACTGTACTTCAATAATAAAACAAAAAATATACTAAATGCTGACATTAAAAATCAAAAATAAGGAAACACAGTAATACAATATATCAAAGCCATGCAATAAATGATTGTTGAATGAGTTTTGCAGTCACTCAACTTCAGAACGTTAATTTTTTTTTATGTGGCACTTTTAATCTTGTAGATAAAAAGATGGCTCTTTAAAAGTCTGTCTTATCTAACCAAATCATCATTAAGTGAAAAGCATGTAAATCACACAGAAAAGATGCTGTAAAATACCTTAAAATATCTAAAATATTTCCCATCAAAAACATATAGATATGACTTCAAAATAACTGATAAGTTCTCTTATTAGTTTCATATGAGTGCACAAGACTTTTGATCACAGCACAAAAGAACTTTTAAGTAATGATCTGAAGATGTGGTTTTAGTATTATCTGAAAACACAGTTTTTAAATTTTTCTGTACAATGATCCCTTTCTATCTCAGAAGTTTTGATAGAGGACAAAACGAGTGGAAAATTGGAGAAAATGACATTGAACTTCCTGTTCCAAAAGGAATTATCAGGAAGTTGTTTTTACTCTAACTCAAAGCTATCTTATAGAAAAATTGTATCTACCACCTCTGAATTTTAATAGTGAATAGCCATGTCAGGGGTTACTTTTGTCCATCTCTCTTGTTCCTGGCTGCTTTACATAATTCTGAACTTTTCAGCACATCAAAAGGTGTATGAAATCCTGAAATACAGTGCATAATCTCAGTGCCACTGCTTGATTTTAGTAATGGAAATACTTCAAGTGGTCATTTTTGTTGAACAAAGATAGAAGGGATAACAAAAATAATGTATTCAAAGATGTTGTGTGAACGGTTAAAACACTACAGGACTAGATGATGAGTTTTACTGGTTTTTGTTCCATAGAAGCCATGAGTCAATAGCTCAGGGTTTTTTGTTTTTTCAGTGTCCTCTGCTTGGATTACAGCAAAGAAACAAAACATACAGTTTGAAAAAGAAATCCCTGAGACAAAACAAACAAACAAAAAGTAAAACCAGCATAATAGCAAGCAAACTAAACAAAAACACTGCAGAGAATTTCAGCGCTCCTGTGACTACCAAAATCACCTGTTCTTTTCTCCCTGTGCTAGCTTCCATATAGTCACTGCACAGGTTTTGCGGTTCAAGTTCAGCAGAATATCACTTCATGTTCTGCTCTAGAGGCATTGAACAGGTCTTCAAGCAAAGTGGAATAAAGAATGAAAAAGAACTAGTTTATAACTTTACCAGTCAGCTCTGAATAGCTTTCAGCTCTGAGTAGCACAATAGATGTTATTCAGCAATTACTAAATGCTATCCTGAATATTCATTTTGGTGCTTTATACAAAACATTCGAGTGATAACAATGCCTGTAGATCTTTTCACTCATTATAGAACCATAATAGCAATTATTTTTGCTTTCTTAATGACCCACTTTGTTTGTTTTTTTGGTTTTTGCTTGGGTTTTGTTTGTTTGTTTGTTTGTTGATGGTTTGTTTTTTGTTTTATTTCCTGCTTATTTTCCAGAAAACATTAGAAAAGTCCCATTCAAGTCCCCTAGCTGGAAATGCTCCTTCATGAAAGGTGTCCCCAGAAAACACAGAGTTAGAAACCTGATCTCTGATCTTTTTTTGCACCCTCTGTCTAGAAAATCTGTCAGAGATTTCCAGTCACCTGTGGCTGCTGTACTGCTCCTGTACTGCTGACATTATTACTATTTTAACACATACAAGAAAAGCCAAAGCAAGAAGTGTTGATAATCGTGGAGGTTTAGATATATTTCTTTTTCTCTAACTCTGTAGTACCTTATGAGCAGGAGAGACTCATTTGTATCAGTGAGTCCTCTGAGCTTAGTTGGATTGAGTCAGATTACAGAATATTATCCTCTAGTTGCTATGATCCAGAAGCAACTCAAACAAGGAAGATTCCTTGAACAGTCAATATTACTCTGCTTTGCATCAGTGAAGTCTTTTGATTGATAAGAAATATCATAAGATATAGAATATAGAAAACAAGGAAAACTACTGAGAAGGTCACACTTCCTATCCTCTAGTTGTACTGATGGACTTAGAAATCACAAGAAATAAATCTGACATGTATTTGGTTCATATTATTTCACCACAATCAATTTATGTAGCATCTACCTGTCTAAGAGCATGAGATTTAGTGTCCATGGCCACCTCAGCCTACCATTTGGATAACTACTGAGCAAGTATTACTAACCTACAGTCCTCTTTAGTCCTAAAACTTAGGAAAATGTTCAAAAGATTTTGAGTTAAACAAAGAAAATCAAAAGTCTCAGAAGGGATTTACACCATTTGTCTGAACTTGTACAAGTTGAAAAAAAAAAAAAAAACACATTAAAATTCATTTGTTTGGTTTGCTTCTTTCTGGAGCTAAGGAAAGAAAAGAAAAAGAAAGAAGATCATCTGCTTGGACTCTTATGGCTGTGGATTTGTTGACACATAAGTTTAGCATGAATCCTATGATAACTTTCTCTGCCTACTTGAGTGTCTGCCTTATAGTCCTATGGCTTTCAGCATTCAGTTTTACATAGGTCCAAGGCTTTGGAGATGGGAGGAAGAGCCTAATGAATATCTTAATCAGCTGGTACTGCTAAAGGCTGCATATCTACTTAGAGCACCCAGACCAAAGATGCACACAGATGTGCTTAATGCCTTTGTGCATGTTGGTAGTTGGTAGCGTAGTTCCCATAACAATGTAGCATCTGCTTGGTGACAAAGGCATTTAAGTAGTATGGAACAGACCAAGAGAAAAACAAATCTCTTATCTTTATGTTATGAAAAACACTGGAGCTACTGTGGCATGGTTACATAACCTACTTGCAGAGAGGGAAGAATAGTCAGATACAGATTGCCTGAAACAGTTATGCTGAAATTATGTTATAGTTCAGGGACCATGTATTACATGACAGGGAAGTGACTGGCAACTGCTATGCAAACTCAGGAAAATTGTACACACATTTGAAAAGAGGGAAGGGAAGGGAAGGGAAGGGAAG
>JAWWEU010000081.1:83179505-83194175 GCA_035583155.1 Acropternis orthonyx | reverse complement strand
AAGGGAAGGGAAGGGAAGGGAAGGGAAGGGAAGGGAAGGGAAGGGAAGGGAAGGGAAGGGACGGGAAGGGAAGGGAACGGACGGGAAGGGAAGGGAAGGGAAGGGAAGGGAAGGGAAGGGCCCCAAAGAGCAAAAACCAAGAAAAGCAAACAATTAGAAGAAAAAAAAAACTTTGGCCAGTTTTTGAGTTCTCAACTAAGTGTTTGAAACTAAGAGCAGAGTTAAACAGCACTGCAGCATGTTTCTGTTCTGAGTTCCTTTTAAGTACTTTGCATCTTCAAGCACAATCGGACTGGCTGAGCATGGAGAATGAGACAGACAGAGAAATAACTGTGAATATTTTCAGCACATATTCTGGAAGTGATAGCACTCATGATTTTAAAATGCATGATGCTTGCACAGATGCTTCTTTGAATCCTGCAAAAGTATCATGCCACAAAAAAATTATCTCTAGTGTTTGCAGCAATTGTGTTTTTATGTCTGATTGAGCGTTCGGTAACTACACAAGTGTTATACTTTTAATTTCCATTCAGTCCCTTTATAAACTTATTTTAAAGTTTGGCTACATTCATTGCTTTGTCAGGAAAAGTATCTCTACTTCAGCATTTTAACTATAATTAATGATGACATTCACCTTGATTGTTGCCAAGTTTATATTCCCTAAGAGATGGAACAAAACACACAACGTGTGAATTATTTATACTTCCATATGGAGGCTTATTGTTAATACTTTCTCAGTAATTCTTAAGCATTGGATCTTAATGAGGAAATATAGATGACTGGTGCATTTAGTTCAAAATATGAACAGAAGCATGTGCCCAAAGAGATGAAAATGCTACTGTACTTCAAAAATGAGCAATAAAGAAGCCCTTCTTCCTGTCAAAATTGCTGTGACAGCTTTCAGAATTCATCTATACATGAACCTAGATACCCTTCTCTGCCATATCATCTTCCTTTGGGCAATGACACAATGCCAATATTTTAACAAGGAGCTTCCATAAAGTTAAAAAAAAAAACAAACAAAATCTCTGTTGTCCTGTGGTATCCCTCAAATACCGCACTCACAGTCATAGATCACAATCTATGATCTACAGAAGGTTGAATGACTGATAGGTTATAGCTCTTTACTTTCTAATTTAAATTATGCACATTTTAAGAGAGAAGGGATGGCAGCATTTGATACAGAAGTTTTTATTTACATATTGAATGGAACTGGTGCTGTATCTTCAAAGAAATACTTATAGTGTGGCTAGCAGCAGCTCAAAATATTATGGATCCCGTGCAGTTTTTACAGAGGGAGGCCTGAACCCACTGTAAGTACTGAGCATTCCACTACGTATTGGTTCAAAATATAGCTTGTACTTGACTTTGTTTCTTAGATCAAAATACTAACATTTTCTCTTAATTTCTCTTCAATAGGATCAAGATATTTGTTAATTCATGTGAAAGTAGAGGAAATAGGCCTGATCAGAAAAAGGGAAAAAGTCTTCTACTTTCTGTCTTTTATATCTACACATAGATACCTAGATATAATATTTATGTTATATATATGATATTTCTTCCACATATGTATACATTCTCTCTAACATGCAAAATTAAACTTTCCTCAAAATCTTTGCTGATAGTTTTCTCTGACTAGAAGGAAATAAACATCTTTGACCCACATTTTTCAACAGACTTTCATCTAATTTAATTTAATTTAATTTTTGAGGACCCCAGAATGGACACAATGCTCCAAATGCTGCCTTACTAGGGCTGAGGAGAGGGGCAGGATCATCTCCCTTTACCTGCTGGCAATGCTCTTTCAAATGCACCCCAAGATACCACTGGCCTTTTTGGCACAAGGACATGCTGCTGGCTCATGGACAGCAGGATTATTGTGGATTACATTTTGTTTCATCCAAGGGGTTTCAGTTATTCTATCACAGGTATCCACTCAATACTATCCTAGTTTACACAGGAAGAAGCATATCCTATAGCAGCAGCTGTGGGGAAGCTCTGAGAAGGAACGACATTTTGTTCTTTTTCTGTTCCCCTTTTTGTCAAACAACATGCTTAAACTGAACAAGAAAGATGCAAAGTATTCTGCAGATCTCAAAATGCTCTTTGGTTTTCCAGCTTCAATTAATTTGTTGTGTACTTACTGTTTGTGTTAAAATTAAAATACTGAGATCGAGAAGTACAGCAGAGTGAAATTGTGCTGTTTCAAGTGCAGTAAGAATGTCCTTCCATACTATATGAAATGACCCAGAGCTCTGTCTTAAAACTGACTTAGTCTCCTGGTTTTAAATTTCTATTTTCACTTATATGTGCATATTTACGTTACTAATTTGGTTTTCAGGGTCTGATGATCATTTACTGGTTGTAAGACCATTTACTATTCAAGAATACTTAAAAAAAATGTGTAGATAAAAGTTGGAGTATGGAGAAGACGGAATCTTGGCTCCTTGTATTTTTGAAGAGTCAGACAAAAAAAACCTGCTACTCACTAAGAAAATTATATCCCAGTCAATACAGAATCAACCAAATCTGAAGACACATTATAATCAGCACAGCAAAACTATTTTTTCAACTCTAAAACTCTTATAGTAAAAACTACCAAAGTGTATTTCTTATATACCTAGCGGTACATTATATTTCCTAATCAGAAAGTGTAGCCAAAAGTGGTGTAAGATTTTTCTTGATCCAAGCTCACTCATTTTGACATATTTAGAGGACCTTAGGCTTTATTGTTTCTTTTTTCTAGGATCTCTGCTTCTAATGTCAAACATTTTGACTGTTCAATGCTACATATAGTTAAAACATGATCCCACTGCTAAAGCCTTCACTTGAACAGGAGGCAAGATGCAGCGGATAAAGAGAAATCATCAGGACATCTAAACCTTAAGGTGTTGCTGCTGCAATTGGTCATAGTTAGGACTAACATATGTTGAAAAATGTCAGTGTTTCTAGATTATGTCAAAACTGAAAATTAAAATTTAGATTTTAATTTTAAAACCATAATCTAAATTATCTTTTTTGTTTCCCTCTTTACCTTCCCCATGTTGTTCTTATATTTTGATTTTGCTCAAAAGTGCTTTCCTTCTGTTCTAAAAAATTTTAAATAAAAGTTTGCATATTTATTTAAACTAAAAGGGAACAGGAGCTTGAATGGCATTCTCTACTGCTGACTGTACAAATGAGAGCTATGTATAGCACATTAGATATCCCAGATTGCAAGCAAAGCTAGTAAAGCTTTGAAGGTATCTGTTTGAGTGCCTGTCAGGGTAAGAATTTAGTTAGAATTTTAGTTCAGAACAAAACTCTGCTTCTTATGTGAGTCCCCATTTATTGTGCCTTGGTTTATTAGGCTCAGAGACCTTGGACAATATGAACTGGATTCCATATAGGTGAAACTATATAAGAAGAAATAGTTCAGGAGCATACCTAGTTCTCAAATAAGTAATGACATGCAGCCCAAGGGACAGGCTGAGAATTACACTGCAAAATGCAATCTGGATTTAAGCTTAAAAAATTTCTAGACCCTTCCAACTCTGGCTATTCAGCATTCCTTTAAATTTATTTTTTTTTTTTTTTGTTCAAACATTATTCAAATTATTTAAAACATTGTTAACTTGTTGTTTTTTTTTTTTTTATTTAAATCCTTGGGGTTCTTTAATTAATTTTTTCATTTTTTTATTGAAGAAACACTGATGTTATGAAACAGGAGAGAAAGAGCTAAGTGAGAGAAATAGAAAATTGAGCAGAGTATGCCTGATCTAGGCACCTAATGTAGTACTGTTCTGTCATATTAAAAAAAAATTAAAAAAATTCCTAATACAATGGGGGAAAAAATATCAACCCAGTAAGTCCATTTTCTTGACATTTTTGATTTGACACTTTTTTAGAACTTTGCACCCTCAGGCACACACCATGATTCTTGGGGCTGTCCTGTGCAAGGGCAGGAGTTGGCCTTTGAGGATCCCTGCTGGTCTCTTCCAAATCAGGATATTCTACAATTCTGTGATTCTACTACTGCTTTCTGTAGCTTTCTCCCTCTTTGTTTTAATTTTTTTCTTAATTTCATTTTGTGCCTTTTGTAACCTTTTTGTGCCTTGAATAATTCTTCTAAGCACAAAATGAAGATCCCCTCGATAACTGTAGATAGTTCTCCAGTTTTTCATTCTCTTAATACACTGTCATAAATCAAACTGTAATCTATAAGTTTGTGCTAGGCAAAATCATGGCTTTGCATGCAGTATTGCCTGTGAGATCTCATCCATTGCACTAAGCATTATAGAGCAGTGATTTATCGGAATAGGGAAGCCAAGTAAATTCCCTGTCTAGACTAATGTAATTGTTCCCTTGTTCTGAAGGTTCAATGATTTCACATTTAGTTGTTCCATCTCTTTTCTCTGACAAATGCATACAGATACCTAAAAGCCATCAGCCTTATACAATCTACATTTAACTTATTGGAAAGATTTTCTTCACTCCGTATGACCAAAACTTTAATCTCTGAATCACTTTCAGGAAATATCTATATTCTACATATGTATGCCTTTTTCCTCTGTGCATACCTAGAAAAGCGAATCCATAAATATGAAATAAAAAAACCTGTAATCCATACACAAAGTAAAACGTATTCAAGTCGTGTAACTCAGAGTAGCTAAAGACAAAACCTACTGTACTGAAAGCAGGCTGCTAGGTAGCTTTGCTATTCCTGTTTTAGGAGAAAATTAGGAGACAAATGCTATACACAAGAGCAAACTGTCTAAAAGAAAGCACTGTGTGTTTTACACATCAAGTTTGATGTGTGCAGTTTTACAACTTGCACCTGCACATAAAACAAATACTGGTGAATCTTACGATGCAAAATCTGTATTCCAATACATATATATGTCCCCAGTCCCCAACTTCCTACCAACACAGGTAGTATGGGTCAGTAAGAGAGTATATCTGTATCCATAATCTAGCCTCAGAATTTATTTTCTCTTTAACTTGTCCGGAAGTGGCGCCCTATGATCTGTATTGGCTTTCACATCAGGAGCTATTCTACATAAATATTTTTCAGTTACAACAATAAAAAATGTGAAACTGTGAATTGATTCAGATAATAATTAAAATACACATATAACAACATTTGTTATTAAAATTTTTAATTCCTTTGAATATTCTGTTTATATATTACACCATATTTTACAACCAGAGACTGTGACTGCTTAGCTTCATGAATTTCAAATATTCTCACCATTAACAGTACAGTCTTTTGTATGTGTAAAGTTAGTAATAGTTGTTTCCCAGACAAAGATTCAGGAAACCAAGACAGTAAATGGTGAGTGACTTGAAATTAATTGTTTTCCAATCTCAGTTTTCTCCTTATAAATCCATATCTGTTGGACAAGCAGAAGCATCCTGGATGTACATGGAGAAAAAGAAGAACTTAGTCAAATCCTGCTGCATATCAGTCTGCTCTGAGTGTCATTCACTCCATGAAGAAAATTCCTAATGTAAACTCTTAGCTGAGTACTGTTACAATTTAATCAGATCATCATAATTTTGAACTTTAGTGCTTTCATCAAATTAATGCACTTTTGAAAACACATCAGGGGTGGTCTAGAATCTCTTTTCAACTTCAGCTTACAAACTCCAAATGCATCTTTTTAAACTATTGCAGTTTGGGTTGACTAATGGTGCAGACTCTGTCCCATAACTTTATACTGAAACTGGGAAACCAATGGAAGCAACAAAGAAGCAATTCTTCAGTTTCTTAGCAGTACATTAATCTTATTATACCAAATGGCAAACCACAAATGTATCACACATTCTTAGTGGCAAATAAGCAAATAAGAAGGCAACATCCAGCATCTTTTCAGTCTCACAGAGGTTTCAATTTGATTAATAGCAAAACACACACCAAACCAACAGCAAATAACTCCACAGGAAGACAAAGTTTAGCAGTTCCACTGTGATGTCTGTAGTACAACATTCACAGTACATCAGATACCTTAAATTACAATTAATTTAGTTGAAAGGAAAAGTTGAATTTTAGAATGTATTATATTTTCTTCTCTTTTATGCTTCAGTCTACCAGAAAATTGAAATCTCTATCTCTGGCAGTTCTGTGGCAGACTTCCAGCTTTATCTTAGTGAAGAAGGCATTATTTTTGATAAAGTCCTGTTTTCCAAGTGTCCCAAAATTCTCTAATTCATTTGCATGAGGTAGAGAGGAAAAGAAAGGATGGAAGGAAGAGCAGTGAAGCATGCACATATTACTGGAAAAGGATATAGGAAAGTGTTCTATTAAAGGAAGACATGAGTATTTCATAGTAGAAAAGCATAATAGAAGAGTAGAAAAGTAGAAAATCACATTTCCTTAAATGTAATGCTTGAAAATTCACCACTTTATTCTTATACAACACTATCAAAGGAATAATAATTCCTGAATTTCACCAATTTTGAAAATCCAATGAGACTGAGAGGAAGCTGGAGTTATAAATTATTTCAAAGGAGATTAAGTCTTTACAAACTGATATTAAATCCTGTCACAAAGGCTTTTTTTTTTTTTTCCCCCAAAAAGACCCCAAATCCAAGTCAATAGCTACTATAAGGGAAAAAACCCTTACTGAAATTTAGAAATACTGATTTAGACAATCTCCCTAAACTGACATGTGGGCTACTGATTTCAAGTAGGACATTACATAGTCTTTCTATTATATTTACCAAAGTCTTCATAGTACCATGTGTGTCTCTGTTAAATTATGGAAAAAATTACTATGACATCTGTCTTCAAAGAACATTGCAACTGACTGAAGCAAAGAAAACACAGATGCCCGGAGACCAAGAAAGAAGGAAAACAGTTACATCACTTCATTCTTTATGTCTAAGGGCTCAGTATTCTAAAAATCACATATTCAAATATTAGGTATGTATGAGTGTACTTAATTCCAGAATAAGAATCTTACTGATACTATAATTAACAAAACCTCTTAGTTAGTGGTAGAGTGATAGAAAACAATAATGCTAAAAACTTGGCATTGGTGGCTTAGCCCTGAACAGCAAACTCCCACCCAGCCACTTGCTTACTCCACTCCCCGGTGTGACAGGGGAAAAGTCATCCTGTCCACAGGCTACAGGGAATTGCCTGCTCCACTGTGGCCCTTTCTAAAGGCTGCAGGGGAATATCTTCTCTTTCATGAAGAAAAACTTCTCTCCCTCTGCCGTGAATGTATCCTCTATTGTTTCTGACTCTTGTTTGTCTCCTCTGCCCATGCGGTGTTTTCTGCCCTTTCTTACGTGCATTTTCCCAGAGGTCCCCCATATGTGGCTGATGGACTTAGCTGTCTCCTGTGATGAGTCTGTTGCCAAGATAGCTGGCACTGAGTCCAGCTTGGGGCAGCTCCAGCAATGTTCATAGAGAGACCTTCCCTGCAGTCCCCTTTCTTCCAAATCTTGTAATGTAAGCCAATACAATTGGTAAAAGGCTCAAAAGTATTTGAAATGAAATTCTTAATTCATCTCTTTTTAAATCTTGGAATGTGTAGATTGTATCCCACAGGGACATAATTTGCTGATCCATATTTGCATAAGATTACATATATGAAAAAAAAAAAAAAAAAGTCCAGAATGAAATAAAAGCTCATGGAAATTACACCTGGACTTTGAATTTCTCTTTTTTTCATGGATGTTTTTTACTACCTGCAGACTCAGCAAAAATGTAATACATCCAGTGAGATAACCTCAAACTTTGACAAAGATTACTTCCATACTTCCAAGAAGCAGTGACCGATACCCAAAACTCCTTTGCAGAGTTTTCTGAGTTTTCAGTGGAAGCGATTGTCTTCTTGGAAAAGAGAAGCTGAGTTATTCCCAAATCGTTCAGGACAGGTTTATACAGCTCATTTTCATATTATTCAGAAATTTCAAATTGACCAGGAATGTTCCTCCTTACCTATGATACAGCTAAATTTCCTTTCCTCGGAAAAGAAGCAACAATTCTCTTCTCCAAGGGTGACTATTTGGTCTGGTTACCATTCAAGTTCACCTTAGGTACGAGACACTCATTGAAAGAAACAGTTTAACTACAGTGTACAGTGATATACTTCTTCACAGGTTTGCCACCAGCTTTGTTTCATGATTTGCAAGTCTATATAGAAAGCATATAAGGTGCAAAGAGGCATCATATGGGAAGAGGGAGGTTTGGGAAAACTAAATTTTACCTCTGTACCCATAAACTTTTGGATTCTCCATAATTTCTGTGTTCTATGCTGATGAATTGCTAGTTTCCCTTGAGACACTTTTTAATTGCAATATGGTATAGATCACAGAATTTTTGTAACATATGAAATCACTAGTAGATGGTAATTAAGCATCAACAACCTAATTTATTTCTTCTGATGTCAAATAAAAAATAAGTCCCAGTGATTTCAGTAGAGGCAGAAAACCCAAATGTTTTCATCGGGCTCAACTATTCACTTAGTGACCTTTTATACAACAAATTCTAGATTCAGAGTCAGTCATAAAATCTGATACCACATATTTCTATTTTAGATTTATTCACTTAAACAATTAACAGAATAACTTCTATTGCAGTCTCATGAATCTCATTTTAATGTTCACTGAGCCAAACAAAAAAGCATCCTGTCCTGACGCAACACAACCTTCAGCTTCTGGGATAGCACAATGACATATGACCACTCTATTAATGATTCATTTTCTATTTGGTATGGTTTAAAAGTAAGATTCAAGGATCTTTTCATTATTCAACATTTTCCTATTAAAACAGGAGATTTGTACCCATATCTTTGAAATAGAATAAAAACTACAAAATTAAACACCAATACAAAATTATCTACAAAAGTATCAACAAATCTACAAACAGCAAATTAAAAAGAAAGAATATTATGTGGTTCATCTACAATCATAGCAAGAATCAAGCAGGATAGCTCAAGTAATTTGTAGGCATTTGCAGTTTCTTAGGGTTGGAAATTATTAATTTTAATTTTCAAAATAATGATTTTGTATCTATTTTATTCTCTTAAAGTGTCTACTTTTGATTAAACTAAGACAATAGAAACATTACTGCATTGCAAGTAAAACCTTTGAATTTGCCCATAATGCAGAAAAGAGTTAGAGTCATAGAGAGCTCATTAACATAAATTGCAATTATGAAACTGATTGTCATCATTTATGGCTCTCTTCAAATTACTTGACAGATTGTCATGGGAAAATAAGTTATGCAAATTTATTAATGTTTATGCAAATTGTTTTACTTTAAGACTGAAATAAGGCTATGGATCCAATACCCTTCAACATTTACAGTGAAAAGCAAAGGATACTCATTTAACTTAAACTTATTTGAATTAATCATGGTAAAAACAAAATAATCTTATATCTAAAATTGCTTTGATTGGAAGATGTTCCTGACTCATACAAACTGAGCAATTAATCTAGCAAAGCATTATGTAGACTGTGAGAGAGTTCATTTTGGATGTGATCATGGACACATTTTGACTTAAGATCAGGAACTGTTCAGAATGCATAAAAATGAAGTAGTTAATGAGGGGAAATTGGAGAAGGATGTTATGCTGTACTTCTTAGATTTTTTTTTTTTTTAGTCTTCTGATTGCTTGTAAATTTTGATTTAAAGTGCTTTACGTAATCATGTAAATACTTTGCAGGCTTTACCAAAGCCAAGTTACTTTTACAGCTGCTTTCAGATTCAGACGAGAAAGCACATCAGACTGCATTTGAGATTTGACCATCAGCTTTTTTGCTAACTGAAACTTTGCTCATTAACAACCTCTTTTCGCTGAAATAATAAAGAAAATTTTTTTAAAAAAAAATTTACTTATAAACTTGCTAATTGAAATCACAGAGAAGAAAGAACAAATATGTCCAATGGGCCATTGAGTGACATCTATAGAAGATGTTTTTGCCAGCACAAGATTATTAACTTGACTCTGACTTCACTTTTACACAGAAACATTCTTGCTCTGTTATAAGTTTATCTGCTTCATAATTTAAAGAAGATCATTATTCTTTCAACATCCAAAACAATAAAACAGTGTGTTGTCCCTGTAAAAGAATTGCCTGCTCACACAGGTAAGGAATGAGAAGCAATGAATATTCCCAGATACCTGATTTTTCTGTGTCCTTCCTGCAAGATAACCCACAAAGTACAGAGAATTTATTCATGTCTCCATGGAACAGCTTATGTTACTTTCTTTGTTGTCCCTTTAATTCCTAAAAAAAAAAAAAAAAAAAAAATAAAGGTGAGTTTACCCCACCTTTAACCATCCATGTGACCCAAGAAATAGGCCAGGTCTCCATTTGGAACTACTCAGGTTCTCTTTTTAATCATTTAAAAGATGTGCTCATGATTCCTCTGCCACTACTCAAGAATTTTCTCTTGCTGGTAACTGCCTCAGTAGAGATATATGACAGTTCAGGGCATTTGAATGTAATGAAAATAGTCAAATTTATAAGGAAATATTTAATCATTCAGAAGTACACACATGCATACTCCAAAGACAGTAACAGACAACCAAGGGCTTTTTTTCTTGTTATATGAACAAGACCAAAGAAAAAATTGAAGTAAACACTATCTGCTTGTACCTTTGCAAGTCAAAAATATAAAAATAATAATCTGTAGAAGAACTGACTTTGCCTTTCATATTAAATTCAATTTCAAACTTTTGCTCATAGTTATTGCAGAAAAAGATCAGAAGAGTAAAGTCAATTAGCTTTTATTTTGTCTGTCACCACTTACTATTCATTATATTATACTTAGAAGTCTCAGATATATTCTGAATCCTAATTTCTCTGTATCAAAAGGCTGAATATCAAAAAGGTAGTGAAAGAAATACACCTGAGGACTCCAGATATGAAAAGAGGCCTGGTATTCCTTAAAGTCCAAGATACTAAAATTGTCAGCAATCTACACAGGAGAAATGATAGGAAAAAGAGGATAAAAAGATTTGGGAAAAAAAAGGCCTAATTGAATCAATAGTTCCCTCAGGAAAGATTTATACGTAGACTGGCAGAAAAACAAACAACCAACCAGATTAGCAAGAAAAATTGCACTTTAGGAATCAGGAAATAGAAAGGTAAGAGGCAGGTGAATCAGACCTGGTAAAAGGTATAAAAAAAATAAAGATTTTTCAGGTATACAGAATTTAAAAATTACTTCAAAAAGTAAAATTACAATGAAGAAGGTTCTGGGTAGAGATTAAAGATAAGCTTGCTGTGGCTCTGAAAAAGAATTAATAGATACATTTTCACAAGGATATAGTTGTCTATCTGGGGACAAAGGGAAGATGAACTTAAGGACAGTAGGAAAATGAGAACCCACTACATTGAAACCAGAAGGAAAACTCAGATAGGTAATGACCCCAAATTGGTTGTGACCAATGATCTCCTCCCACAAGTTGTTCTATATCTGAAACACAAAATCACTATAGAATCATAGAGTCATTTGAGTTGGAAAAGACCCTTAAGATAGTTGAATTCAACTATAAAAAACCATAAACAGCAAGGATTCCTACAGAGATTTTTAAGACAAAAGTCTTAGTTTTGGTTTTAATATCTAGTGAATAGTAGCTAGTACATAATAAAAACAAGTTTTAAAAAAGCAAAACCAAATCCACCATAATTCAAGTGAATGACTTCTTCTAAATGTTCAGAACTGTTGATACAAGCTCAATAATGTACAAGGCATTATAACAAAAATTTATGTCAAGAGCAACTATGGATATGTAAGTTAAAGCAAGTAGGGTTAGACGTTCAAGGTCTTAGTAAAGATAACCTGGTAACTAAACTTCCTAAGTCAGAGAAATGCGAAAAATCTCATTGGACTTCACTGTGTAATTGGTGACGTGGCATGGAAAACTAATAGAGTTGAAAAAGACAGAAAGTAATTGCAATGGATGAGAAACTACTGATCATAACCACTAGCCTTCAGAGAAAATACTGTCATTGAGTGAGAGTCTCAGTAAAGTTAACATTTTAAATAATGGCACATATCAAATATATTTTTTTCAATGTCCACTTTAAAAAAAAAAAAAGGTTTGGAGAGCACTACTTGTTTTGCAAGATTGGCATATCATAAAGAAAAAAACTACCAAAAACAGGCTTCCTTGATGATCAGTGTAATAATAATAATAATAATGACATGAAATTCAAGGGGGAAAAGAGAGAGAGAGAGAGAGGTTTACATGGATCATCAAAGAGAATGAAAGTCATATATTGCAAGAAAAGAATAAAGGAAAAATTGTGGCCCCGTAAAAGGAACACTGAAAAGGGATAAAACAACTGCCCATAAATATTTGATGCTGGAGAATATAAATACTGGTGCTGGGATGAGAAGAAATTTAGAAACATGCTCAAGAAAGATTGCTTTCTGACTGTGCAATTTCAGATAGAGAAGCAAGAGCAAAATATATAACTACTCTGAAATGGAGCTGCCCACACCACACTGTGCTAGAGGTTCCTGTTCCTGAAATATTTCATAGTCTATGAACATACACTGATAGGCATGAGCCTTGAAACTGAAACTAACTTAATTCTTTACTCTAGCATGTACAGATGGAGAAACTGAAGAGATGGGAAAGCAATTTTTATTTCTTAATCAATTTACCTATATTAGTGTTCTGTCTTTCCGTCAGTCTTTGCGCTCTAGAAGAGCTAGACCTCTTCGGTAGTGGCATTTTCCTGTTTGGTTAGCTCCAGAAGACATACAAGTTTCACACGAATTTTGAAGTGTCCAGCGAAGTTTCACATTCTTTTGCTTGTGAAAATCTGTTGTGTTGGTTTTTGGTTCCCTACCCCCCCACCCCCCCACCCGCGCCCCACCCCAGCCCCCCTTTACTATTTTCTAAAGATAAAATGTTCTTTTCTACTAGTTTGTCAGGGCTAACTCTTGGCTTTTTTGCCACAGGCGGGCTTCAGCCCTGCCCTTTCCCTCTGTTGCTGTTCTCATGCGTGGGACCAAGTCGAGCTGCAAGCCTCGCAAAGCTGCAGTGAAACAGCTCCCCCAAATGGCGTTTAGCACGGAGATTCCAGAGGAAATGCAGTTTAAATTTATTAGGATTCCTAAATCTTTTGGAAAAACTTTATAATATCTTTATAATATCTATGATTTTTTAATGGAACGTTTTTACTTAAAACCTTACTGAAAACCTTGCTGACCAGCTATTGAGGTGTTTTGGATGCCCAGAAGTCTACAGGTAATTACTTTGGTGCTATGTGACATCTATCACAGCTGAGGCTCAGAACCATAGCAATGTTTGGATACTTTTTGGACCTTGGAAGGCAAGCAGGGTGAAGAAACATTTGTGTCTGACAAGTGGTCATTCTTTCATTGTTAAAGTAATGAACAGCAGCAAAGGAAATACTAGGTGATGTTTAGGAGGATCACAGTATGTGGTACCTCGGGGACATTGGTCTTCCAATAGTGTGGACGTGACAGCAAAATGAAAGAGCCTCCTTACCTTTCTATGGAATATGCTGGTTCAACAACAATTTTGTCAGCAACATGAAAGTTGGTTGCTTTTATTTCTTAAAGGTACTGCATTTTGCCCTTCAAGCTCATCAGTAAGGTCTCTCTTCATAATGATGGTTTATTAAAGGCCTAATTATTTGTAAACAATTTGACATAAAATTTCTGGTTGAAATAAAAAAAATTAAAAAAGGATAATATTATCACAAGTAATTCCTGTGGTATTTGCCATGGATTTTCACTTCATAACACTGCAAGTCAGACCCCAAAAGTGTTACAATGAGACATATAATTGTAGATTGGCAGATTTATCTGTCTATTTATTTATCCTTGTATATTTTGGTTTTGCCATCTGTTCTTTGATCCTGTAGTTGTGCACTTTTCAGCTTTTGTTCACCAAAAATAATTAATGAGGGTTTTAATTTTTTTTTTATTTATTTTTAATTGTCAAACTAGTTTTCTTGTAGGGAGAAAGTCCAGGGCCTGGTACTTAAAGAGGACTATGAAGTGACATAAGACTTGTAATAAAATTCTGGCATCACTATGCCTTGGTTCTTTGCTTTTCATAGTGTTGAAACACTTAATGGTAATTTACTGCAAAAGTAGGTAAAGTACTTCTTCAGGATATAATCTAAGACTATTAATTTATTCCTAAAAGGAATCTGTTTACAAAAATAATTTTAAAAAGCTGTATTATTTCCTGATTTATTATTGGTCGATAGATCCCAACTGCTAATTTTATTTTAGCAGTAAAAGAACCCCAAACAGAACAATATGAAATTTCTCTTGGTCTTAATTCCAAAATGCTCTAGCAGGTATATTTTATTTGAACATTAAAAGAGGCCTTATTCAAAATTACCTTTTTGGAGATATCTCCACCCTTTTTGTGCATCAAGTGGGTAATCATTGGAAAACAACAAGGAATGTTTGAAGCACACTGGATGTATATTGAAGATCTTGTGGACATTTTAAAATAATATTAGAGGAACCTACAATATAGAATCATAGAATCGATTGGGTTGGAAAAGACCTCAGAGGTCATCGAGTCCAACCCTTTGTCCAATTCCAGTCTGTTTACTAGATCATGGCACTCAGTGCCACATCCATTCTCAGTTAAAAAACCTCCAGGGATGGTGAATCCACCACCTCCCTGGGCAGGCCATTCCAATGCCTGATTACTCTCTCTGTAAAGA
>JAWWEU010000081.1:83147397-83179405 GCA_035583155.1 Acropternis orthonyx | reverse complement strand
AGTTATAGAGAGTGATGAGGTCACCTCTAAGCCTCCTCTTCTCCAGACTAAACAATCCCAGCTCCCTCAGCCTCTCCACACAGGACTTGTGCTCTAGTAATATGGAATATGGAATGACCATGTCAAAAACATAGTCAGCTTTACCCCTATTTAATCTCAGCAGATTTGAAATTATTTCATGCAGACACTTTGCAGAATCAGGTCATGGATTCATCAGGTTTTTGAATGTCACTGGCTGCATTAGACATATTTGAGAATGTTGTGGTTCACATCCAGTAAATACACCAGCTATATGAACAGCAGTTGAAAAAAATGTCCTTTCTAAAATACCCTGGAAATGTTAACACTGAACAGCAAATATCCACCTTGTGTCATTTCTCTTCAAAGCTGGCAATGCTTTGCATTTTCAGGAAGGTTATTTTTCCCAGTAGTTCCATCCTGACCAAATGGTGGTGGCAAACAAACAATGAGCCAATATCATCAGAAAGAAAGGCTGGCGATAATTTTAAATGGATTTTTCTCTAAGGAGTAGAGACCAAATGAGGAAATGACCAAAACCACTGAAAACCATATTTATCAGTGTCAGTGCTGAACAAAAGATGGCTTTGTGTTTCATAACAGATATTATTAACTTACTGCTAAGGGATAATATTAAATGCAGTACAGGCTGCTCAGCTTTAATACTTTTGTAAATATGCAACTATGTGCATCAGTCATGGACATCCAGCAGTCTTTGCTAAGAAGAATACAGTGAATTAGTCTTACTATAATGAGAATGTGTATATGCCTTCAAAGGAAAGTACTTAAAAATAAATACTAAAAACAAAAGGATGAAAACATCAAGTATTAGGAAGTTAATTAACTTATATTCACAAAAAGACTACACCACCAGGAAGAGAATTTCAGTGTAATAAAGTTTGACATGAGCTGCTAAGGCAAGCAAAGCTATTACCAATTACATGCTGTCTTTTCAAGTCATTCCAAGACAACACAGCACAAAAATAACAATAATAAGGAGACAGAACAATTTCTTCAGTATCTACACAAAAACTTGAAATTTTTGAAAATGGGGTCTTCCTCATAGGTTTTGAATGCTCTTAAAATTTGGTCAATATCACAGAGAAAAAAAAAATTAAAATCTGTTCCTCTGTAGTTGGCAACATTCAAACAGTATTCTACATAAAAAAGTTATACTTTCTCTGTTCTGTTTCTGGGTATTTCAGTTGTGTCTAACTAATTCACACATCTCTTCTCCCACATTTAAACATTTTTGTATCACTTCCAACATACTGCATTTCCCAGATAGCACGCTTTTCCACACCTTGTTTAAAAATACATCAGAACCCTGTCACTTAGGGAAGGACTTTTTTTCCTCCCAGTGCCAGAGGATTGTAAAGTTTAGTGACCTTATCCACTTAAGGAGTCATCTTTAAAATTGTTTTTTTCCACTTGGCATGCAGAGACCTGGCTCATACCCTCTGGCTAGCAACTCAAGGCTGTGCAACCACATAAACTGGTTTTAGGCTATCAGAAGCATCAACTACAGAGGTATAGCAAAACAGTAATGGCTTAAAAGAGGCATAAACCCTAAGCCAAGATTTTCTGGCTTCAAAACACAGGCATACAAGAACTAGTGGAAGGCAGGAGCTAGGCATACCTGCCAGAACTTTGTTGGTTCCAAGCTAGCCAGGCAGCTGGGCTGGCATTCCACCTTTTCACTCTTGCCCTCCAAGGCACAAATTTGTCTAGAGCCTGCTCTCCACCCAAAAAGTCATGTTGTTCATCTAGTTGCTTGAGAGCATGGTGAGTTTGACTGAAATCACATTAGAAGAACTGTTGTGCCTGCCAGAGTTCAGGAAGTATTTGGATGATAATCTCAGGTACATGGTGTGACTCTTGGGGATGGTCCTGTGCAGGGCCAGGAGTTGGACTCAGTGATCCTTGTGGGTTCCTTCCAATTCAGTGTCTTCTGTAATTCTGTGATTCTGTGAAAGTGTATGAGAGAATGAAGCTCTGTAACACTCAGTTCACTGAATAGAGAAAACTCATAGTTCCTGAAGGAGACAAATTTCATACTGATAAATTGATAGGTGTTCATAAAGAATCAAAGGAAATGACTGAAGAAAACAAGGTCTCATTTCAAATCATGTCAGTATCACGTTGGCCTCTTTCATAATTTGAATTTTCTCTTCTTGCACATCTGAGCTATATGTTTATAATGTTACTCTTCTGTTTACTCATTATAATCCTCGATTTCATATGTTTTAATAGGTAGTATCCAAGGTATTACGGATTGTTCATTGAGATCTTGTTACTTTAATTCACCTTTAAATCTTTCAGTAACTGAGTTTATCCACTTTGACAAAGATTTCCAGAGACTGCTTCCTGTAGAAAAGACCCATCACTGTCAACAAATCTCATAATGGCTCTTCCCCGTTGTGGCAGAGAGAGCTAGTCAGAAACAATAGAGAACAGATACACCCAAGACTTAAGAGTTTTTCATAAAGCCAGTGCAAAAGACTGTCCCAGTTGAATCAGTTGAATTTGAATGCTTTTTTTTTTTTTTTTTTTTTTTTTTTTTTTTTTTTTTTTTTTAAACACAAACACAGCAAAATGCTATACAGGTCAAACCTGTTACCTGCCACTAAAATGTAAGTAGAAAAGGTTATTCTCTATTAAGGGATTTCATTTGAATCACAGCCTTGATAATATATCTCTTCTCATTTGAAAATGTGAAAATGAAATGAACAATTTAAGGGGTCAGCTAAGATGTCTTTGATTTCACTTTAAAGCTAGATGTTTTGAAGATCAGATGTTTAGTGTGTTCATCTACTCATCTGCACATGCTTTACAATTTGTTCATTTGGGATGCAAAAAGAAATTGAAGATTTATTTGATTTTAATATCCACCCTTTGTTTCACTACTTCACAAAAGAAAATTAAAAAAAAAAAAAAAAAAGAGGGCTACTAAACCTATCTTTGAAATTTTTTATAGTAGTGTTGTCTAGTGGTTGTGCTTTGAAAGTCTATTCATGAACTCTCAAACTTTAAATATGCCCCATAATACTATGTTGATCCCCATGAACTCACACAAAACTGACAATTTTACAAATGTCTGCACAACATAACTTGATAATGCTGTTCAAGTTCTGTGGCATGCAGTGATCCGAAAGATGGTATCTTGTCATCCTCAGTGTTTGTTTTTCTCTGCCAGGTTGATGCAAATTTTTATTTTTTTTTATTTTATTTTTTGCTAAGTATCAAAGTCTGTCTTAGATAATGTACCACTCTCAGTGCTGACTTCTTAAGCTACAGTCATTGATTTGGATGCCAAAGAGCAACATCAAAGGAACCTACCATTTTAAATCATAGTTGATATGAAATTTCATAGTGAAATTTTTTGAAGACTACAATTGCCCTTTTTATTCTGTTTTTCTTATAGAAGGTATGAACTCTGCCTTCCATCTCAAATTGAAGCTCTGAGGGATGCAGGGTGCACTTTCTTACCAGATTTGTGGCAGTTTCTGGTAAAGACGATGAATGACTTTTATTCCCATGGATGTCAACAATGCTAGAAGTGATTCCTGTGCTTCTCATTATCAGGACCTTGCTCAGACTATCAGATGTTAAGAATTAAGTGAGATAACACAGATAAATGAAGTAAAAATGAAATAGTGAACTTTACAATTATTGTCAGCATCCATAGCAGTTTTGCTAGTAATAAAACCAAGCAGAAGTAGCAGGGGCGCCTACACTTTCACAGTTGAAAATCTGTGGTGACTGATGTCTTCTGGGAGACAAGGCATACGCATCATAAATCAGGATGGAAAGATTAAAAGTAAAGCAATATGATTTTTCAATACCTTACCACATGAGAGTGTTGCCTGAACCTTTTGCAAAACATAACTTGTTCCAAATGCTGCGCGTTATAGCTGCCTAAATATCTGATGTCCATTCAGAGGTTAATTAAAAACATTTTCTGTCTCCGGAGCCTCAGTAACTTGTTTTTCAGGTGAAAGGCAAAATAATACATATTGGGTTATTGCACTGTTAAATCAGGAACAGAAAAATGGACTGGGAAGTTCAGTATTTATATCAAAGCACTCAAAGCTAGCCCAATTTCTCTCTTCATTTCCCCCGCCTCCAGCTTATGGGCTTCAGTTTGACACTGTACAGAAAAGTGATGGAGATCAAATTCAACATTCTCAATGTTTAATTCTCAATTGCTCACTGCTGGAACAATTGTTGAAGGTTACAAGTTCATGGGGATATTTTAGGAAGAATGATGACGTCTATGTGGTCAAATTCAAAGAAATAGTTACTCATACTCATGACTGCAATGGCCTACAAATCTAAAAATAACATGGTCCCAGAAATCTAGTCCACTCACATGCAGACCCTTAGATCTATGAACTGAATTTGATCTCACAGATCTAAAGCCTTATTAAAATCCTGGAAAAGTATGGTCTCAACCTACATTGAAGCTCACTACCTAAAATAATTCTATTACATAAAATGTTCATTCTTTCACAACACCTATAAATGCATCATGCAGGTTATGGTTGATAATGATCTACTAATTATCATCCATTCAATAAAATATTTGGACATTCATAACATTCAATATAATACTGCATATTCTAGAAAAATCTGTGCTATATTGAATTCAGTGCTGTTGGCTGAAGTAAGGTCCAACTTTCATTTATAGTTTTTGACACCCTCTTCTTCTAACCAGGCTTAAGAATGCAAATTGAGCAGGGTATTATTTCTATCAGAAGTTAAATGCTTCAGTCCACTTCAAACTTAGGTAAAAACCATACCTCCCTTGGGTGAATAAAAAACCTCCAGTATTTTCCACTCAAATTTTCCAGTTTTTCAATTATCCATTTAATTTGTAGCAGAAAGACTCAGACTTTTAACTCTCTTTTTCAGAAAAAAAAGAATAAATTACAGGAGCTATTACAGTATTAGTCTCTGAGAAAAACAGAAAAGTTTGTAAAAACCATACACAGACATGTTGTTTCTAAAGCAACAACTTGTCTTTCAAGGTAATTAATCCCTTTGTAGAAACAAAACCAACCAGAACAGATATACATTTTGCATATATTTTTCATGAATTTAGAAGAATGCAATTTGTCCTAACACATATATTAATTAGATGTATTATATTCAGCTGTATTTAGATTAGTTACCTGAATTATATTAATTATTCTTCTTCCACAGGATTAAATCTTCTAATACTGTACTACATAGTTATTGCTTTCATGATACATTGCTTCTTGTTTAAAATGAATAAATTAAAATCTTCACAGGATGAAGTTAAAATGACATTTCTCTTTATTGTGATACATAAATTATTACATAAATTATTTTAGGCATTTCATAAGTTTAAAAAACAACTTTGAAGAACTTTTTCTTAAGGAGGATCCACAGGAAAAAAACTATAAATAATCAAATCTTTAAAACCTGTTAGTAACTAAATGACCATTTGAATTTTTTCCACTTAAAAATATTACCAAATATTCACAATCTTTGCCTTCTGTATTATCAAGTACTGGAAAGTCATCAAAGTTCTATACAATATGCTACTCCAGGCAAAGCAGATATATTATTTATTATTTGCTCTATAGGCCCTAGGCTGTGGTTTGATATTTCTAAATATTTAGCCAGGGTAGTGAGGATATTTCTATTCATTCCTTCACTGAGTGATCTAGAAATAAGTTAATCCATTCAACATACAAATTTTCCCCAGCGACCAAAACTTTTAACATTCCCTAACAAGTGCTTTCTAGATGAGGAAAGAAATAAGACATCCCTGTTGCAGGCAGTGCCAAGTACACAGTGCACCTCCTACTGCAGAATGGGCAGCAATGGCTGATTATCATAGGTGTGCTGTACATAAACACACAAACACATGAGAAAAGATATATACAGCCCACCTGAGACAACAGTTATGTATACAGAAACATGGGAAAGGAGAAGGAGAGAGCCAATATTGACCATTTTCACAAGCAGAGATTCAACTCAGCTTAGTGTTGCACTAATGTGAATTTTTATATATTGATCTGAGTTTTTTCATCATGACAAGTGAAATGGGATTTCTCAAGGAAAAACATCAGTTTTATGGATGTCTGAGGTGCAACCACCAGGTTGGTACTATAGTTTCCAGTGGTTAGAGGGTGGCATAATGGGAAACAGATCATCACGCTGATGGAAGTTGGGTTCAGGTTTGTAAGATTCCCTTGAGATTTGCAACAGAGGGAGAGCAGACCATGCACAAAGCCATTTGGAATTATAAAAGGAGTCAGGAAAAAATTACAAGATGGTAGGAATGGCAAAAGTCACTCTAAACTAGAAACATACAAGTTGGAGTCTGGAGGGCAACCAAGAGAGGATCCCAATGACTGGGCAACTGAAAAAATGCAGTTCACTTGTCTTTAATTATTGGATTGAATACTGAATCTGAGCCTCAGCTAGAAAGATATACTTTGGGTCCATGGCTATCTTTTAAAAAAAACCTTCAGATTTACCACCACGGTGATTTTCTCCAGGAGCTATAATTAGATGCTTGTTATTGTTTTTCCAGAATCAGATATTGTCACTTTACATTCTGTTGTTATTTTCAAGTTTTGAAATTACATAGGTGATCAGCTAATTAACTGCAGAGATAACAGGCAGTTAGCAAATCCAGAACTCTATATTTACTGTATTTACACAGTGGATTTAACATCAAATTCATGGTGAGTGCAATTCACATGCCATTCATGCACCACCGAGTTCCTTTGCATTTATACAGAGGTTGGTTCACTGATCACACCGTGTCCAGGGCCTCCCTGACTATGAGGAGGTTGCTGTCACTTAGATTAATGCTCCATTTCCCAGAGCCGTCTTTCTGAAAATACACCCTTGGTATTTCAAAGATCTCTGTAAAATCTCTTAATGCCTCTGTCTTCAGATGACTTTGAAACAATTTCTTAAAGTAATATGGTTGAGAGTTTACAGAGGCAAACTCCAGCTTCCTGAACTCCACTGTGCATGTTTTCAGAATAGTCTTCTGTCCTCATATTTTGGGACCTCATGGGTCTGGCACAGTGCTCAGCTACTGAAGTGAATGGTATTGTTCAGGCATCTATGCCAGCTTGGGTGTTTTGTTTGGTTTTTTTTTTTTTTTTTTCCCTTTAAATATGTTGGAACACTTAGATGACAAAATAGTGTATTTTTCCATTTCAATCCTAACACTTACAGTAGTTGTACCTAAAAAATGTTTTGACAAATACATAAACAGAAAAAATTCACCAGTGAAACTATTCAAAGTGAATTTTTTCTTGGCTTATTTATTTTTAAGTGCAAAAAGCAGAATATTTGAATGGTTATAAGAATAGCTCAACTACAATTCCAGATTATTATAATTTTATGACTGAATTATGACCTGACTAACTAAAGCAGGTATACAGGGGATATTTGAGTTTTAATTTTGTTTCCAGAATCTCAGGCACTGTATTTCATAATAGCAGTTATGCTGCATTAACAGAGTTTTATGCTGTGTTAACATCATTTTATAGCATAATGGAGAAGAAATGGGTACAAAAGAGAGGTAAAATGGGGAATAAACTGTACACCTTTTTTCTAGCTGGTTCCTGTGCTGTACACTGATAACACTACTAACAAAACAACAATGGCTTTTAAACTATCCTCTACTTCAACTTCACTTTGAAATGAGCATTTACTGTATCGTATTTTTTCATATAATTGTAAAGAGATGGACTGGGATCCATATTTTGGAGCTGAAAGCTTTCCAACATGAGCATTTATTATACTTTCACAGAATCACAGAATATTCTGAGTTAGAAGGGACTGACAAGGAACATCAAGTCCAACTCTTAAGTGAATGGCCCACATGGGGCTAAATTCTCAATGCAAAGTATGACATATTATATAAGGCAACTATCAAAGGTTCAAGAAAGTTGAAGAAAGCAAGAGATAACAGCTTACAGCCAGTAAAGGGGTTTGCACAAAACAAGGAAAAGATTAATCTTTAGCAATTAAAATGAAACAGGCTTCCTGTTCTGCTCTGTGATTTTATTGACCTTTTCTTCAAAATCACTGTGTTCTTAGCTGGAATCATGTACAGCTTTGGACATTTCTTTCAATAAGAAGTTCAGGAGAAAACTGTAAGAAGAAAACTCAAAGGCTAGGGAGAAAAAAATCCAAGCAAAATGGAGGGGAAAAAACAAGCAAAATGTATCAATAAATTGAGACTGTTTAGATTTGGAAAGAGATAGAGGAGAGCAAATACAAGTCTTTTAAATGCTAGAGACAAGAAAGGAGGTGAAAGGGAATCATCTGGTATCCAGATTCATAGTAAATAGGGCAAAAATAAAAAGCTAATAATGCAGCACAGAAATTTAAATCAAACATAAACTCCTACTAATGGCAAAATCAGTAAGAAATTGAATAGCTTACCTTTGAAAACATGAATAACTTCATCTTAGGATATTTAAGAACATGAAACATGCTGGGAATAAGTGTAGTAGCCCTTTGCTATGAATAATTTGATTTTGCTTTGAATGAGGAATAAATAGAACTTGGAGTTGAACTTTGAACATTTTTCTCCTGCTAGGTTACCTTTCAGCTAAACTAATCCGTTGATTCACCTCACTGTGCAACCATTCAAATACTTATGTCAGCCAAAGTATTAAAATAAAAATACTTATGTCAGCCAAAGGCCAGGGTAGCACAGAGACAGAAACTGGCATCTTGAAGCAGGGAATCACAGAATGGATAAGGTTGGGAGGGACCGCATGTCCAACTTGTCCAACTTTTCCAACCATCTGGTCCAACCTCCCTGCTCAAGCAGGGTCTTCCTAAAGCATGTTGAACAGGATTGCCATTGGCAATTGCTTCTTTTGACAGATCTGCTTGGTATATGCAAATGAAAGATATTTATAGAATTATGCCTTCTTCTTGTATTATACCGTGGTCTATTTGGAGTAGACTCCTTTTTGTTCTAAATTTGTCTACTGTAATGTGGCAATACTAAACAATGTTTGAAGTTCCTAGGTACAGTAACAAATTGAGTAACAGAATAAAATCATACACTGGAGTGACCAAACCTATATATATCATGATATGGCAACTGGGGACATGTTAGAACTTCTTTTCAAATTTCACACACTAAGGAAAATTTACTGGTTTCAGAGAGTAAACAATGAATACAAATGCCTTTTTTCAGATTTCTAGCCAGGAAATTTGTCAAGAATATTAGAAGCAGTAAATACCACTTATTTAGTGTTGTGATATATAACAAAAATCTTCAATCAAAGAAAATCCTCATTATATGCAAAGCAAAGAATCAATTTGTATACATATGTCTACCAGGAACTTTCAATGAGAACAATGTTTACTGAGGGCAAAAGGCACAAGTGAGACAAATTTATTTTTATTTAGTTACTTTTCCCCCCTCTCATGTTTCTAAGAAGGTGATTTCCAGCTTTTAATTCTGCTATTCCAGCTCAGCCATTTGATTTAATGACTAATCCTTTCTCACCAGCAGTTGTAAATACTTCAGAATTTTTTTCTTGCACTACTACATTGTTTGGCCTCTATCCCTGTGTATTGGATCTGGCTGACATGGAGTTCATTTCCCCACAGCAGCCCACAAAGTGCTGTGCTTGGCATTGGTAACCAGAAGGATGTTGACAACACACCGGTGTTTTGGCTACTGCTGGGCACAGCGTCAGTGCTGTAACATTCCTTCCCCAATGAACTCCAAGATCCTGGGAGGGCACACAAGTAGATCAGCTGACTCAAATTAGCCAAAGGGATATTCCTTACCATAAGATGTCAGCTCAAATATAAAAGCTAAGGAAAGGAGCAGGAAGAAGGACATTCATTGTTTCCAATGGCTGCCAGCTAAGAAACCATTGAATGTGCTGAAGCCCTGGTTCTCGGGATGTGGCTGAACGTCACTGCTGATGGGAAGAGAATAAATCTTGTTATTTTTCACTTCGCTTTTGCACACACAAGCTTTTTCTTTGCTTTGCCTTAATAAACTGTCTTATCCCAACCCACGTGTTGTTTTCCATCTTATTCTCTCTCCCCTTTACAGCTGGGAAGGGGAGTGATAGAGCGGCTGGGTGGGCACCTGATGTCCAGCCCAGGTAAACCCACCACAACCACAGTTTACAAGTCTTTTTCAAAACCTTTTCTCACAAACCAGTTTATTCCACTTAGTTGCCACCCTTCTTGTTATGGTTTTAATGCCTTCTACACATCTGAATATTCACATTTTCTTTTATTTTCATTTCTCATATGATGGGTGTCCTGCTTGCTTTTTCATTTGGCTGATTTCCATGTCATTTTGACAACTAATATCAATTCCAATCTGAGATCTTCCCTCTACTGGGATACAGGTAGATGGAAACCTCCATGGACTTGGAGGATTTCTCAAATAGATAACAGAATTTTTATATGTCAGAGGTATTTTATTTCAAGAATAAATTTTCAAAGGTACTACTACCTAAGTAGATGCTCTATTGGTTAGCATATGAAAATATATAAACATAAGTCACAAGAATAAGCTACTGTACATACATAGGAATAATATTAGCATTTAATAAAAAAAAAATGTCGTGGGAACATCTTTTAGAATTCTATATGAACCATTCATGTGCAAGATACTGAAAACTACAGTGTTTTTCAAGTTTTCCAGGTCATCTGTTTTCCAATTTTCAAATTCGTTGTAAGACAAGTACTAAGAAAGGACTTGAAGCAAAAAGGACAAAGAACTGAAAAATAAGAACAGTGTTATAAGTCTCCAAAGACAGTTTTGAAAACAGCAATACATGATAGCTTATAATTCACAATCTGGTGAGAGCTTTGCGTATTCTAACCATTACTAAAAGCACAATTTTTTTTTTTTTTTTTCCCAAAGAAAAAAATAGAAGTACAAGAAATTAAATAGAATCAGAGCCAGGCATAACAATTTTTAGGGACATGAAAGAAATTCCATTTGACAGAAATGAAAAGATTTTCTTTATAAATTTAGAGGACAAAACTTGATGAATGTATACCAAATAAAACACGGTATTATGAATATAAATTAGGCACTTTGCTTCTGCATTTCTGTAATCCAAGATCATAGGAATATTCAACAAAACTGAAAGACAGAAAAGTTAGGATATATAAATGGAAATATTTTTGTGCTACATTAAGTTACTCTGTGAAATGTCATGAACTACTTCTAAGTCAAGAACAAAACAGATTTCAAAAACCAGAACAAATTTGTCTATGAATAAAAAAGAATGTCTATAATTACCAAAGATTACCAATAATTACAAAGGTAGTGAACCAGGAAATAACTTGTTCTGCAGATTTTTAGATTGTATGCCTCTCCTCTGATCCTCCTGTTCACTTATTCTCTTTTTCTGTGATGAATATAGGAACACATTCTCTTACATCACATATATTAAGGGAATTTCATTGTTTGTCAAGGAAGTACTGGATTAATTTAGCTCAAATGTGTCAAAGTACACACACTATTGATAAAACTGGTCCAGTCCTTAAAAAAACCAAACCAAACAACAAAAAAACAAACCAACAGTCAAACAATGGGATTTAAATGGGATTTAAAGATGTTTAGCCTATTTAGTAGATGTAGGCAAACTCATGTTAAAATCCCAGTAGCAGGCTGCCCTTATAGTTCAGAAACACCCTGAGCCCCAGACATCCCACAACAAAAACTAAACCCACAGGTTGCTCTTAAAAGGGAATCACATCCCACACTCATGGACAGACCTACTAATCCTGTTTTTGCAAGTTCTTGCACAGTGTTTTGTTGAAAGCGACAAAATCTGCCAAGAGGAAGCCTAACAAATGCTTGGAGTCCAGTAACACTAATTGCTATTACCTAGAAATCAAGAAAAAACCACAAGAGAAACATCTGAAAACAAACCCAAAAAACAATCATGGGTGACTAAGGAACAATTTGTACAGCAATAAAAATTCCTAGAATTTAAACTTGGATGCCATCCATGTGCAGTAATTAAATAATTAGATTCTGTTACTGTTATTATTGCCCAAACTTTGAAAATTTTCATTCATGTTACTTTTAAATCAAATAGATCAAGTTGGTGGACATGTTAAAAAATAGAAAAAAGATTGATTTACTGGTTTTACAATTTTTTTTTGAGGAAAATGTTAATTACGTATCTGAAAAAAAAGTAAAATTGCTATAGGTCATGGTTAAGGCAACAAAATAATCTTTCTAGATTAAAAAAAAAAACTAAAACTTTAATAACGAGCCGTACCAAATGAATAATAAATACAGTTGAACAAATACAACACATCATTTACTGATCTAATTTAAAATTCTGTTTCTATTAATGGAATGTCTGTGAACAGCTTATCAGATCATTTAATGTACATTTTCATTATCTGAATTTAGTCAATGACATTTAAAGGTACTCTTTTGAATCTGAAGCTTGTCGTAAGATTATGATTATGAACAGGTATTTTTGCAAATTATTACTAGTCATTATTGTTCAAGTGCTAATTAGTCATCCCTTGTATTTGCATTAATTTTATTTTTGGACAAATCACACCATGTGACACAGCTCCATTTCCTGACAGGACTGTTACTTTTCTCCTAGAATTTGTGTTCTAATATGAATATTATAAAATTACAAAAGTTCAGTGAATATGCTTTATTAAGGCTGACCTGCTTACTAAAAGTAATTAAAAAGTCCCACAAAACCAGTTTAGAGACCCAGGTGAGTCTGAGGAGTTGTGTTTTTCCTTTTGTTACTCAGTTTCATGTCAGATTCAAGGAAGAGCTCTGCTCTCTATCGCTGAACTCTACCCATTGGTGAGGCAGAAACTTTCTCTCTTTGGCTGTTGGATCCTTTTTTACTGCACCTTTTTTCTTGCCCTTCATTTCATATGCACACGACCCTTTGTGTATGATCTGTCTCACTCAGAAGATGCTGACAGCTCATTCTGCCCTACATGGCTGGCTTTAACACACAGGTTTTGGCTACCACTATTCCAGTTCTTAAAGACTGCAATTCATAGTGACCTAAAGGCCTGCTGGTCTCCAGGATCATCATCTGTGGCTTCACACTGAATGTAAATGCATCCTTCCCAGTACTGTAAATACTTTTTTTTCTGTAAGCAGCCCAAGAGCACGGCTAGCATTTGTGTCTAAGCTCAGCACATGCCTTGACAGAACATATGCAGCAGGGTATATGTCTAAGATGGAGAGTTTACAGTGGATCTTAAATACACTATTGATTTTAATTTGGGAAATTATATAACTCCAGAGAGTGGAGTGGTTTACATATGTTTTACAAAAAACCCCAATCTGTTTCCAAAGGTGTACCAGTGACTAAAGCACAGGTACCATAAAGCTGGAACTCATGAACCCATGTCATTGGGAATTCTCATTTTCTCCTGGACCAGTATCACTGGTAAGGTCAAATGCTTCTAACATTACCGATAAAATGTTATCAGGCTGCTGAAATTTGCTCCAGGTTTGATGGAATGACATATGTCCCCTAGGGACTGCTCTTCTCACACAGGGGAACTCTCAACATGGGTTTTGGGACAGGCCCATGGAAAGCCAGGAACCACCCTAAAAAGCAGAGGATTTGCAAGGTGTATTTCTGTGAACTACTGTCTCCAGTGTAAACTAGAGATACAATAAATCCATATTGTCTGTTAAACATTTGCTTCTATGTAATAACATATTTATGCAGTTATAGTAATGCACATCTTTATATATAATATATAACACAACGAAAATATTCATATATAATGTGTATTTCCAACATATAACATGTATTTATGTATTTATACAGAACTTATAGCATATATAAATGTAAATACAGATAAAATAAAAAAAAATAAAGCCAAGAGCACTGTTGAACATGCCTCTAGAAAGATGAAAAGAGATCAAATTGAAGGGATGTTAATGATATTATCTAAATCACAGTATGTCTCATAAGACTAACAGAGGAATCCATGGACAGTGGGACCACACCCTTGGATTCTTCGAGTGTTCCTTAACTTTGTTGCTGAGACATAGCATAAGGTACCATAACTCATTTTTCCTGGAGTTGGGGGGAAAAAATATAAAAACCGAAAAAAGCTAGAAGAAGAAAAAAAAAAGGAATAGAGATAAAAACTAATTTTTGACCCCTATAAATGATTGAATTGGCTTATATAAAAGTTATCCCCCAGTCTTTAAAATTGACAGAGAATTAACTGCTTAACTCTTCCTAAGTTTTAGTAGGGCTTAGGTGCATAATTCCATTTAATCTCTGATAAACCTATATGAATCCATTATATAATACATTTTAAACAGTGACCACTTAGAAAGGTAAGTCAAAAAAGTGAAGCTATAATCTTAAAGAGCTTTAGTTCACTGCCGAAGCTAACTTACCTACACATAATCACAAAATTGAAGTTTGTGAATGCTAATGTGCTTCTGAAGAACAGTGCTTATTTTTAAAGGGAGCCTATTAATTCAAGCAGTATATTGCATTTAAGTGTTCCAGTCAGCATCTAATCATATCTTTATACAAGTCAAACATAAGCTTTGTTGTCAATGATTTCATGGCAGTAAAAAATCAATGCAAGATTAGAATCTGATCTGCTCACGAAAAACTGGCAGAGAGGTAGTACTTCTATCAAAGGTTCACAACTACATCATACATGCTATTTCAGGGAAGAAACCATATTTTTTCAGCACAGATAATAAGAATATGGAGGCTAAAACAATCCTAGTTGATATAATTTAAAAAATAATTTAGTTTAGAAGAGTACCTAGCACTGAAGGTTATTTTGGGGGTAAATGATAAAAATGAAGATTCTTAAGTACAAAACCTGACAATTTCCTACCTGATTCCAGTTTCTAACACTGCTGTATTAAGGTAGAGGTGACAAATGGAATTATATGCTTTAGGGAAAACAGAGAACAAATATTATGCAGATATTTTTGCTAAACCTACTGCTTCAAAAAGTGGACATGCCATGATCCTAAAACAGCATTATTAAACTCTGAAAGTTAAATTTAGAAAATTAAGGTGAAACTAGGTTTTGATACAAATCTAATTCTGCCCTGTGTACCTGCATTTTGAGGGAGCTTTTAATTACCTGATTACACTCATTTTTGCATAGGATCTCTGTCATGGCTAGTGTGTAACCTTCTCTAAAGAAGGAGAAATTAATTTCCTTGTGGATTTTCCTGTGGTTGTCATGACAACAGTATGGGAAGGCTTGATGAAAATTATTTTTCTTCTCAACATTGCTGTTTTTTTCTGTCCTAACAACTGATGAATTTTACACAGCCTTTTTCCTGGGAACAGCTTCATTGTTCTGAGTGAAACTAGCTAAGTATAGCTTGAGACAGACATGGAGCATGGAAAAATTCATACCTAACTTTAAAGTTCTGAAAAGAGAATCTAATAAGTGGACATGTCAGGAAACCTCCATAGCAGATACCACAAGCAATTTCCCAATAATATGCCCATATTCTCAACTGTCATCAGTTACCTTCCCTGCAAGAACTGGTAGCTAATTTGCAGCAGAGAACTGGAACTCGAAGGAAAAAAAATATATGAGAAAGAATAGAAGAACTGGGCTTGACTGGGAAATCATAATATAAACAGACTGGATAATAACCTCATTGGAATTGGAGACTGTCAGGAATGGGAAAGTCAGATCAAGAGAGAAGGAAAAGTGAAGCTCAAAAGTCCAGAGAAAGTCAGATAAGATGAAGTGCAAGGAAGAACAGGCACAAAATGTCTTGATAGAGGATAGTGGGTCTGAAGCAGAAAGACTAGAATCAGGGAAATTTAATTGTTTCAGGGAAATGCTGGCACATGCTGTTCTCATCTCACTGGTGTCTCATATTTACTTGATTCTCCTTTTACCTTCACTTGGTTTGTGCCTTAGACACAAGACTGTCAATGGCAACAGGTGTTCACAATCTTTATAATAAAGGAAAATCCACATGATTGCATGGCCACAGTAATTCAGACACTTCTAATTTCAGCACTTTTGAATTTAGAGTGGTAATGTTCGTGTAACTTAGTTTTTCAGTTGTTATTTCTTTATTTCAGCTTTGTCTCAAACCTAGGCTAGATGTTTTCCAGCAACAAAGGCCATTTATACATATCTATACAGGTTTTCATAATTAAAACTTGCCCTAAAACTCTCTGACCTTCAGTTACTTCTCAGCTTAACATACTTTTTTAAGGTTTTGACTTTCCCGTGTTTTCTGAAAACACTGTGCTCATTCCTTATTTGCATTATTTATACCTTTGCATATTGTTTTTATTTCTGTATTCTATTTGTACTTTATTTGTAGTATTTATACCTGTGCAATGGACTTGGCTTTATCTTTCCAGGTTTTAAAATGTGTATATTTTTTGTGTACTGTAGTTATTTTTTCACCCAGTCAACATTAATTAGCACTACGTATTAGAATGGAAAGAGAGTCTGGACAAGAGTCCACATTTTTCCTCAAGGGAGCCTGTTATTTTCCATTTAATAAACAATCTTGTATATACCCTAAACAGCCCTGAAAGTTTTGGTTGTCCAGTACATTTGTATTTGTCTAAAGCAACTGTAAAGCAAACATTGTATATCACTAAGGATATGAAAGTTAATATATATGGAAATATATGCTTCATCTGTTTCCACCATCAGCTTCCATTGGATTTGATTTTAACTATTTCCCTAAATACATCTGTGTCTAACATACAATGGGGATTTTTAATTAATAATGTTTCTAAGTCTATGCAAACCATATGCTGTCTTTTGTGGGAGTTTTAATGACTGGCATTTTAAAGCTTGAATTGCATCAGCAGAGTTGATGCATTTAGAGTTTCTTCATTGTGTGGAAAGGGAAACAGTTCTCTGGTTCTACAATGTCTTTCAAAGACAGATACAGATAAACAGATATGCAGATATATAGACAGTAGTGGGTTCACCCCACCTGGATGCCAAGCACACACCAAAGCAGCTCTATCACTCTCCTCCTCAGCTGGACAGGGGAGAGGAAATATAACAAAGGTTCATGAGTTGAGAAAGGACTGGGAGAGATGACTCACCGAATACTGTCATGGGCAAAACAGACTTGAACTTGGAGATATTAAGTGAATTTATCAACAACAAAATCAGAGTAGGATAATGAGAAGTAACATAAATCTTAAAAGCACCTCCTTCCCTCCACTTCCTTCCAATGTTCTACCTCCTCCCCCACAGCTGTGCAGGGAGATGGGGAATGGGTACTACAATCGATTCATCACAGGTAGTTTTCTACTGCTGCTTCCTCAGGGAAAGGAGTCCTTCCTCTACTCCAGCATGATGTCCCTCCTGTGGGAGATAGTTCTCCATGAACTTCTCCAGCATGCGTCCTTCCCGCAAGCTACAGTTCTTCACAAACTGCTCTGATGTCCATCATTTTTCCATGGATTCCAGTGGTTCAGGCACAGACTGCTCCAGCGTGGGTCTCCCACAATGTCACAATTCCTGCCAGCAAACCTGCTCTGTCCATGGGTCAGCAGGTCCCTGCCAGGAGCCTGCTCCAGCACAAGTTTCCCACGGGGACACAGGCGCTTTTGAGCACCCACCTGCTCCAGCAGGGTCTCCTCCAGAGGCTGCAGGTTGATCTCTGCACTCCTGTGGTTCTTCATGGCCTGCAGGAACATGGCTGCTTCACCATGGTCTGCACCATAGGCTGCAGGGGAACCTCAGCTCTGGTGCCTGGAGCAACTCCTCTCTCTCCTTCTGCACTGACCTTGATGTCTGCAGGGTTGTTCCTCTCACATATTCTCACTCCGCTTTGCTCTGGCTGCAGTTACATCAGTGCAATATTTTTTTCCCCTTCTTGTATTATTGCAGAGGTGTTACTATCATTCCTGATTGGCTCAACCTTGGCCAGCAGTGGGTCCATCCTGGAACCGGCCGGCACTGGCTCTGCCAGACATCGGGGAATCTTCTGGCAGCTTCTCACAGCAGCCACCCCTGTAGCTCCACCACTACCAAAACCTGGCCACACAAAACCAATATATAGGTATATAAAAAAAAAATTAAAATCAGATTGATTAAAGGAACAAAATTCATGTTACCTTATTTGTGGCAATTAAGTGAAGTTCTTATTAGATTAATCTTTTTCAATATAATCATAAAAAAGGGAAAAAAAAGGGGTGGGGGAAATAGGTAATGATTTTGTGATTTGAAAGTTTCCATATAGATATCACCAAATTATTTCTTGCTGCATTAGTTACCAAGTACAATTAAATTAGGAACAGCAAGTAAGTGCTTAAAGTTAGGCAAGTAACCAATAAACCATGGAGAGATAGTGGAAGCACACCCCCACCTCTCTTATCCAGTACTCAGTTCTTACAGGATTTTGATACACATTGACCAGAAAGCTCAGCTTTTTTTCAAATAAGGGGCTTCCAGTGAATGAGTTTTACAGTTTCAATGCATTTCTGAAATGGTACAGGTACAGATGGATGAGCTGCAGTTTTTTTCTATAGAAATACTTCAGTGTTCTTTTTGCCCTACTCCTTACTTTGTCAAAGTAATGGAGATGAGCAAAACAATAGAAAGACATCACAGTTTGCACAAACTTATAAAATGAAGAGAACTGATTAGCACCAGGGCACAAAAAAAAAACCCAAACTATTAGTTTGTCAATTATTTAGACACCTACAAATATGTGATTAGTTAGTCTTTAATTTGGTCACAATATTTTTAAAGATAACTCTTTATCCTCTCCATTTTCTGTGGTCTCTATTTTTTCCAACAAAGGAAGCAACCGAAATGGTTGTTGTTTTATTAATGAGTAAAGAATGTACATCAGCAAGGCTGTAGCTCAGAAGGACTATTCAATTAATTAGCAAAGAAAAGTGTATTTTTCTAGAGGGCTAAGTAATTTAAATTAGTTATCAATAATTTAGACACTACTCAGCTCTACTAGCAAGCTTTATAATGAAGTTATGTGAGTCTTTAAATATTTCCTACTAATTGTTCCCCACACAGAGTGAAAATTGACTGTTTTGTAATAGATTAGGTGTCAGGATAACTGACCTAATTAAATGAAGTTACGATTTCCCTACCTAGCAATGTATGTATTGTAACTGCTGCAGGAGGAATAAGCAGAAACTCACAGAATTTTGTGTTTAAGGTCTAATCTTGCATAAATTCATACAAACCTAAAAAAGATACATATTCCATTAGTTTCATTCAGCAAATTGAAATCCACAGCCTATAAATATGAATGCTAATTTACCACTCGAATTTACCTAAAAATCTGTGACATATATGAACAATCTTTCAGGTAGTATTACTGAAATGTAACATATATGCTTCCCCTAGTAGCAGAACTTTTTTTGCAGATGCTGCAGGTTTGACGTTTTGAGAGCTCTATTCTAATCACATATACATGAGCACCAAAGTTAATAACTGCATGGGCCAAGCAGGATTTTTCTACCAGCTGCTTGCATTTTGGCATACCTGCATGTCTGAGATTAGAATTGAGCTTTATGTGTCGGCAGCAGGGTTTTACAGTGTTACAGACAGGAATAGCAGGGAAGAGAATGAGCTCCCAAACTGACACTGGTCTATCATTCTGAAACAAGACTGGTTAGTTCATTTGTTTTTCCCAAGAAACAATTCCCTAAAGCTTTCAGAAACACATATTAAACACCCTTGCCCATACTCAGACTCAAACACAAGTAATGGAAATGACCATTCAGTGGCCCAAATCCTCAGTAAACAGTGACATTTCTCACTTAAGCATTTTTCTTTATTCTAACTGGCCATTATCACAAAATCAAAGAGAATTTGAATTTAAAGAATATACCTTTGACACCAGTTTTAATCTTCTCTCCTTGTGAAGGAAAGTAAATTCCCTTTCCTTTTTTTTTTCCCCCTTTCCATCCCCTGTCATCTTGTTCTCAGCCTCCATTTTAGATAATATAACCAGCTCCTCCTTATGCCCACAAAATCACACAATACACATTGTGTAGGTTGATTTCCCAAAAGAAATCTCAGAACCTTCTATGAGGTATTTTTATCATAACTTTTTTTCTTATCTTTTTTTAAGGGGAAAATATATCAACAAATATAGGAAATGTATGGTACGAAATCCCTCCGTACAATTATCTCCCATTTTTGTGAGGTGTGTAGAAATGAGAATACCACTGCTCAGAGGAAATATCTTTTAGTACTTTTGTTATACAACTTTTTGCCTTACATTAGACCTAAATTATCTCTGAAATATCAAATGCCTTTTCGATTGGAAGAGTCACAGACAGCCATAATATAAATTACTAATGTTTTGCTATGATAAATGCTAAGTAACCATCTTCTTACAAAGCTTATTTATCAGATTCCTCTTCTATGTTCTTCAGGGCAGATCTCAGCTGGAGTAAGCTGCTGTAACTCCAGCAGCCTCGATAATTTATCACAAATTGAGTAACTGGCCCTCAGTTTCTAAACACTAAGCTTTCCAAAATGGAAATAGAGAAAGAACTATTATATCATAGAACAGAAGACATCTGAAAGAGAGAGTGTCTGATATGACATTTCCACACTGTTACATGAAATTTGCAATGGAAATAAAGCAGAGTAACAGCTCTTGCTACCTTAGGCTCTATATCTACTAAATGTTATGCACTCCCTGCAAGCAGAGATGACACCTGTTTGCTCTGTCAAAAATTATTCAAAAGGGAAAAAAAATCATCTGTAGCTGCAGACTTGTTTTGGCTGCTTCCATAAGCACCTCCCATAGAGAGTCAAAAGGACTGTGGGACTGCATCATTAAGCACTCTTTTCCCACACACTCTCAGTTTTGCTAATATCTCTGAGAACACACAATTTGGAGGAGCTCTCCCAGCTTAGACTGTGGTGTCTAATAAATGCAAATGCACCAGGCAGAAGTAATTCAGTAGAACTGGAAATTGGTGATAGGCATTTTGAGTATTTTAGCAAAACAGTTTATTATTTTAATCTACTAATACTAGATAGAAAATTCTAATTAAATAGAAGTTTGAAACCTAAAGGGAACGGGAAATTAAAGACATTCTGTGACTTCTTTTATGTTCTGGCTGATTTTATATACTATTTAACCAGTTACAACTGGGAATAAGTTCTAATGTTTGAAAAATTTGATGATCTATATCAAATGAGTGTGACTGCCTTACCCTAATTCATCACATAAAAGATATGCCATTACAATAGTATATGCAACACTAACTGAAAACTACTGTTCTTTTCCTCAGAGGAGAGATAACATTTATGCTCTAATGTTGTAGCCATATTCAGCTCAGAAGAAGAATTGTAGATAATGAATTTTTAGTTTATGCCTTTTTAATACAAAGCGGTAGGAAAAAAATAGACATGCTACAGCATGTGACTTCACAGTAAAGGGCTTTGCACAGGGAAAACTTACAGATAACCTTATTTTTACTTCTTTCAAATTTCCTAGTTAGAGCATTACTCGCACCCTACACACGGGATATTTTTCCTCCAACTGAGTGTAGAAGTTTACAGAGTGAATGTCATAGTAACAACAGGATGCTGCAGCTTCATTTTTAGAATTATTAAAAAATTTTAAGTGAGTCGAGGGAGTACCCCCAGACAGAAGCCTCAGTACTTTGCTCTGGTCTATATTTTGTTGTCATTTAACTTGAAAGGGCTCATGGAGCTTTTATGATTGCTGTTTCTATCCAAAATGGAAATGACAAGAATAATGTATTTGATCATAATCAAAGAATAGAAATTAAAAGTGAAGCATGGACTATTCTGATATTTTCAGGTTACTAGACTGGATAACAACTTCATCAAGTGACATATTGATTTTTCTGATCACAACTCCAAGCAGGATCTTATTTGAATTCAGCTCAACCTAATTGCTATTTAGCTGGCATTAAGAGAATAAATAGCAAAAGGGTTTTCCAGTTTAATGTACCATAGCCTATGAAGCTATTTGTAAGCTTGACTGTACATTGGGGATCCCTTGTGAGAGACAGACAGCTGCCAAAAAAAGATAAATATTCAATTGGCTGTTTTTTTCTACTTTTTTCCTACTACTTTTTTCTAGAGCTTTTTCTTTGAATTCCGTAACAAGGAAAAAACAAATAACACATACGGCTTTAGGCAGAGTACTTCACTGAATAATATTTCCTGAGAATGTTTTGCATACGTTATTGATGAAGGTATGCACAGACTTATTTTGAGAAATGACACATGAAATGTACCGTATACAATGAATGCTACCAGGGTATCCTACAAGAGGAAAACACCTTTTCTCCTTAGGATTTCTAATGTTTTGGAACATTTCAAGTATCTTATCTTGGACACATCAAGATATAATCCAATGCAGTCTGAAAAATTAAATTGGCAATGATGACATTGACTTTCCACTGTCATAGGCCATAAGAGTTAATAAATGTAATATTTCATACCTATTCATTATTCTGTATTTCAGGTCCAGAAACCAAATTCTATTTCTTATTGCCTATGAACAGACAAAAGATTTCAACTAAACTCTTAGTTGTCCAGTAAAAAAAAAAAAAATTGATGCTTGCAAACTAAATGATAATTAAACACAAACAGTAAGAGATTGTGGGACAGTACGTCACAAAATGGATGTTACTAATTAATGAGTTTAGCTTTAATTATTCATGCAAATATATCAAAACATATTCATTAGCATTTTGCAGCACATATTGCAAAATAAGCAATTTGTATGCAATTGTGATACAATAGTTCTAGAGGGCCAATACAGTTAAAACATATTCCGTGTAATGATGGTAGAATCTTACTTCTCCTCAGTCAGCAATAGTTGTGCAAACTCCTAAAAACAAATTTATAGTGATAGTTGGGAGTATAGTTTTGAGTTATGACATTTGCCAGGTTTATATAAACTCACATTTTTTCCATTTTTTTTCCCCAAAAATGAAGGAACAAATTTTGACCATCTTAGTCAGACATAGTTTGGGAGCAGGACAGTGTAAGTGGAGAACAAAACCAAATCAAACTAAACCAAACCAGATTGAAAACTGAGTCCAGTAAGCATGAATCACAGTGTCACAGAATTATTTAGTTGGGAAGTGACCACTTCAGATGATATTGTCCAACCTAATAGTGAAATACTATTTTATCCAGAAGAGATATTTTGAATTGAAGTCATCACTGTAGGTGCTTCACACAGACTGAATTGTGTACTGTGGCTTTTAGATTAATATTAGGCTTTTTCCTATTTTGTATAAGACTATGAATAATAGCAGCAAAAAGACATCAGAAAGATACTTTATTTGGAAGAAAAAGAGGAGAAATAAGGATTCCGTAATAGCCTGTAAGTGTGTTTTAAGTCACTTTACCAAAGAGTTGTAACACTGAATACAAAAACAAAACTCTTTTGAAGGGGAGCTCCCAAACTTTACTTTCAGTGGCCAACATTACAAAAAAAGTCACACACTTTTTAATTTCAGACTTGAAGCTCTAACTTTTCCATTTCTGTGGTCAAAAGTTTCTTGAGAAGATTGCCCATGAGATTTTTCATTGATTTATTTCCATACTATAATGACAAACAAATAATCTTTCTTGACTAAAATCCTCAGTAGGCATATATAAAGACAGCATACAGTATTTCTATGAACTCTAAAGATATATAGTAGCAACTGAGTAGCAATCTTTTAAGCCATAGTTCTTCTGACAACACTCATTGATTGATTAGCCTTTCTAATTGATTAGCATTCTAATGTATCACAGGAGAGCTGCTGAAAGGTCATGCTGGATCTCCAACTACTTCATGCTGAAGCCATGTCAGAGAGTACAAGAGACTCTCAGATAAGTTGCCATCTTCAAGATTTCAGCCAATTCATGTTTTTTTATTATTGTCTTTTTTTTTTTTTTTTTTTTTTTTTTTTTAAGGGCAGTGAAGTCAAAAAGACATAGATACCTATAGGAAGCTTCATAGGGATGTGGCAACCTCAGGTCTACTTACCAAGCTGGACTGAAAACTGGAAACAGGGAAGGGTGAGTATCACAAGGTGGGGGAAGAGAAAGGAGGTTTGCTTAAGCATTCACACATTACAGTGGAAGTTTCAACTTTGGTTACCACATGCATGATTTTCCTTTTTTTTTTTCTATCAGATATCTTAGGCAACTTGCTGAGGGTTTTTTCAAGCATAAGATACACCTGGATAAACAAAAACTGGACAAGAGTATAAAGGATCTTGGAAGCATTCTCTATTTTGGATAGACTTTGGAAACACAGATATAAAGAACTACAAAACTGACATTACAGAAGACCGACATTAGGAATTTTACACACTTGGGGAGGACTGTTTAAAAAATGGTCCTTCTTCCTAACCCAATCTTCTAGGCTAGGCCAAGAAGGCTTTCACCACAGAAATGACTGAGTTCATTCAAGTAACTGCTGAGCTAAAATCAGCCACCTGTTTAAGTACAAAAGGTGAGACAGCTGTAACCTCTTAAATTGGTTTGAGAAAAAGCAAACAACCCAGAAAATGGGAAGTTTTTCTCTTTGTCCTTTTTAATTGTAGATCACGTCAACCTTCTGAATTTTAATGAAAACATTTTCATGACCTTTAAGTGAAGCTGGCTTATAAGCTTTGAGCACTTAAAGTTTGCATGACAGTATAATACTTGTTTTTCTATTCTATAGATAATTTTCAGTGGAGTCTGGAAAAACCAAACAGAGAAAATGAAGTTAAATCAGAAGTCCCAACTTTGAGCACAAGACTCAGAGCTAGGAGAGTTATACCATTGTGAGTTATGAAATAAAAAGTTATTTCATATGAAAGGAATGACCCCTATCAACACACACATTATGACTCATACTGCAATCATTGATGACAGTGCTCCTCAATTAATTATATTTCTTTAAGCTTAAAAAATACTCCAGAAAGATTCACCCCAGAAACAAAGGAAATCAAGGTCTGTAGAAAAAAAAAAAAAAAACAAACCAGGAACGTCCATATGTCTCCAGAAAAAAGCTGAGGTGAGAGGTCATTAAAACCTATACAAAAAAAAAAAAGACAAATTATTTCCTTTCAAAGGCAAGGAGTAATGACTTAGAATTATTTCCACTTCTATTGTAGTGACTTCCCTTCCTTCAGAAGGTAAAGCTGGGAGACACTGAGAGACAAAAACTTTGCTGTCTCTCTATTCCGTGGGTTCTCAGGTTCATTATTGTATACATTATTAATGTATATAAATATCTCAAAAGTGGGTGTCAAGGGGATGGTGCCAGACTCTTTTTGGTGGTGTGCAGTGACAGGGCAAGGAGCAGTGGCCATAAACTAAAACACAAGAAGTTTCATCTCAACGTGAGGAATAACTTCTTTAGAGAACTTCTTTACATTGAGCATGACAGAGTACTGGAACAGGCTGCTCAGGGATTTTTTGGAGTCTCCTTCTCTGGAGACATTCAAAACCTTGATGCGTTCCTATGTAACCTGCTCCAGATAACCCTGCCTTGAAGGGTGGTTGGACTGGATGATTTCTAGAGGTCCCTTCCAATCCTAAGGATTCTGTGAAGATGCTTCAGCAGAACATGTTTTGTAGACAGTTTTGTAGACATTTTCTGTTCATGCAGTCACCTCAATCTGCATTATTCAAAGGACTCATACCTTTGCACATCCTTTCTGGCCTTCCTTTCTTATTTTTTTTCCATAATAAGTTATAGACACATGAATATAATTAAATTGAAATCCCTCTATGTTTATGATTTGAACACAGACATTGGGGTTTGCCAACAGATATGTTCAAATATCATTATTTCTAATTCTGCTTCCTTCTCTTCCTTCTTCGTGTTGCTACTGAGCGAAAGAGATAAGATTGTCTTAAAGCTGTTAAGGCTACCCTCTGAGTTTATTTCCTTCATTTTTTCCCTCTGGTTATTACAAGTTTTTCAGGGTAGCCTTATCTCTGAATTTCTTAGGTTGAATGTCTGAAGTATGAGATAACATCCTTACAATGTTCTTTTTACCTTTCAGTCAGTGACATGTGTTCACAATTTCATTATTATTTCTAAATGCTTCAGCTGGGAATTCCTTCTGTTATTAAAAATTGTACAAAAGAGCAAAACCAGAAAACAATAAGCAACCCAGATCCAAACTCAAGTGATATGAAGATTTATAAAATCGTTATTTCTCTCTTTATTTTAAACTTCAGAGACAGTTCATCAGACCAGTACAAAACACTCAGCACAGTCAACTGTCAAGAGATCATATCTCTTGCAAAAGTATCCAAGAAAACATAGTGAAATAGAACCTGATGGCAGTAGGCATTGTTCAAAACTGTTGCACTGGATTAAAGCTGCCTTGTATTTTCAGATGAACACAAAGCAGTCAATACACACATATGAACCCAAACCCTAACATAGGCAATTAGACCACATTGTGTTTTTTTCAATTAATTAACAGTGGGTTTATAGGGTTATGAACTATACAATATATATTTTTCTATACAACATTATATTGTATAGAAAAAAATAGATATATATCCTTGATTCTGTCTAGATACATCTGCACAATATTCTAAAGGCAGAACTAGGTATTTTCTCACAACTACACTAAATGTAAAGGCTTTCTCATGCATATTCTGTAAACTGTGCCATCACACCCACAGAATTAGTATGGCAGCCAATAATCTCCATACTGAATGATAGCCCAAAAATACTCTTGTAGAATAATAAAAATAAAAGGTGTGTTCAGAGGTTAAGTCTCTCCCTGCACTGTCTTTTTGACATTTTCATAAAGTACTTGCCAAAAATTAAGATGTACTTTGTTATGTAGCTCTGGGACCAACATTGTGAGCCACAGAAACTGGAATTACTTGATCCACTTGTGGAAACTCTCAACAAGTCTCTGCAATTTCTCACCCATCAGTTCACTACAACTGAGCATTTACTGTGTTATGTTGCTAATCATTTAAATGCACCTCATAAATGCCTTTGAAGTACCTTTGCAGTGCATTTTGTTCTTGTCTACTGCTCTATTTTCTTTACTTAATTACTGTGTTGACAAGCTGTCCGCTCAGTTCAATGGATCATCTTGAGAGGCGAGACAAATTTAGGAACACACTAGCAAATATTTTAGACAGTCTTTCAGTATTAATTTCCATTGTCTTTAAATATCTCTGGGAAAATGGATTATTTCTAGTTTTAATTATGTTATATTTAATCTAAAATGGCCAAGGGATTGATTTGTTTCATTGTTTGACTTGTCCATGTGTAAAATGAAAGAGAAATAGAAATTAAATCAAGACCTCTGTACAATTAAGTATGGAGCATGGAAAACTCAAATATAAAAATAATCTATATGTCCTCAGAATAAAAACACTTTAAAATAAGCCAACATTTATTAAGTCACTTCTAATTGTAACATAGCACAGAGAAATGATGCTCTGCTATATTGTTGCCAGACCTACAAAGAATGAGTTTCAAAATCAGCCAATGCATTGACCTTTCAGAGTGTAAATGCAAACTTGGGTTAAACCCAGGCTCAGATCCAGCAAATGCAATTAAATGAGTATGATAACAATAGACTCAGTTAAAGATAAAGTGAGTTGTTGACTAATTTCTTCCTATGACTTACAATGGCTAAATAAAGCCACTGCTAATAGTTGAAATTACTTTCCATTAAATACAAACACAAGGAAGTAATTAAGTTATTATTTTGATAGAAATACAAGATTGGCACAGGTGCCAAACTTCTTTAAAGATAAGTATTATGGATGTACAAGATACTTCCCTGAAATAGTCCCTTAAAGAAAAATGAGAAGACAATTCTCAATTCTGAATTTATTTTTTTTCTATTACATAAATCCCATAGCAAGCTAAATATCATATATTTTGAAAGCATCTCTCATATTTACTATACATCCTGGTATAAAATATATGAGGACTTCCTTTTATGTTTCAGAAGATTATGGATATGAGAAAGATTTTTAGATCCAGAATCATTATTCAAAAAGTTCCCGGACAGGAGAAGAATTTCAGGTCTCCGCCCATATTACCACTGTTATCCTTAACATCCATGAATATAAAACAGAATAGAAACAGTATGAGAAATTCATGTGATCTTGAACAACAGAAAAGAAATAGCTGAAACTTACAGCAGTTGTTTCCTAGATTCATTTGTAGATTTCATATGCAAAATAACTTCAAAGTGAGAGATATATGGAACCCAGTTCCATGACATTAACTTATAGGTTGAGGTTTTGCACAGTCCCAGAATAAACTTTCTCTCATTTTGCAACTGAAATTCTGCCAAGTTCTCATTTAACTCATAAATCTGAACTATTTTAAAGCAAAATCTCCAACCTTCACAGCTCTTTCTCAGGGATTATTTTGTTCCTCTACCTAATTTTAAAAGCGCTCTCTCAGGCACTGCTGAACACAAGGGGCTGTCACTTGCAGGCTGCTGTGGGATCACTGAGGACTTCTGACCCTCCTGGAACACTGTTGTGACTATCTCGTTCAGGGTAGCCTCAGCATAGGATGATGTGGGAGCTCAGACACACCAGTGGAAATGGAAAGCAGTCCCTGTGCCCAAGGAGCAGCATAAAGGCAGAAAGGAGTGATCCCCAGGAAAGGGGCCTTCAACACCCTCTCACCCCAATCCTCCTCCTTCTTCCACAGTAGACCATCTTTCAGGCCACAAGACCTCAGCTCCAGAAAAAGCCATATTTAGGCCACATGCATCACCGTTCAATCATTTATCAGCAGTCCTGCCTAACTGGGGAAGTCCCAGTTGACTGGAAGTTAACAAACATTAACTACAAGAAGGGCCAGAAGAAGCATTTGTGGAACCACTGGCCTGTCAGTATGACTTCAGTGCCAGGGAGGGTCACAGAGCAGATTATCCTGAGTACCATCTCGTGGCACATACAACACAATCACAAGATCAGGTTTGAATGGATGCACCATTAGGCACGTAAAACCTGGCTGGATGGCTGGGCCCAGAGAATGAAGACCATCAAGGTCCCTGAGACCTGGAGGTGAGGTTTCTTCAGTCCAAGGACAAGGTGATTTCCCAACGGACGGCTGAAGACCCAGCCAGACACTCAATAGTGGTGCATGAAAAACAGCAAAAGTTGGAGAAAGAAAGTCAGAGAGAGCTGTTCCTCTGGATGTGGTAATCTACACACACTTTAAAGTATGAAAAGATTCTTGTCACAAATGGGATGTTGATGCCAATGCAGAAAATGAAACCTTTACTGTGATATGAATATTTGTTACAGGTGGATTCTGTATTGTTACCATCCCTGTATTTCCCCTTCCCCAAAAACCCCTGCTGTAAACCTCTACCCCATTGGCCCTTGTTAAACCCTATCCCATTGGTCCTAACCTGGGTCCCCTTTCATAGTAAAATGACCCCTCCCTTTAAAGCTCTGTAGCAATTGAAATAAACCTTTGTCTCCCCTCTCTCCGTGGCTCTTTGTCTCTGTGTGGCCGCCCTGTCTCTGGGGAACCACATGTCGGGGGGGAAGGGCAGAGAGCATCCCCCTGGGTAATGAAAGCAGTGCCCGTGCCGGGGGGAATTCCATCCACCGTTACATTTGGAGAATCAGGAAACTGCAGTCCTGCCAGGAAGAAATGCTGGCCTTCAGCACCAGGGTCCCTCCTAGATGGTTCATGAGCAATTCTTTTTGAGATCCGGCAATAAACAATTTTAAACATAATAAACGAGAAAAGAACATTAAAAAAAGCTTTCTTCTATTATTTGGTATTTTGCCTGGTGAATCTTCACACCTCTGTACCCTTCGGCTCTCCCCAGTCCAGGAAAGACAAGTGAGGTGTTTGCCCAGCTCAGGGCTTTTAGGATTGTGAGGAGCCAGGGCACATGACATATCAGGGTTGCATCTCATCATGAGGAGGGAGAGACACTGGACCAGGTTGCACAGAGAACTGGTAGATTCCTCATCCTTGGATGTGTTCAAGACCAGAAATCATAGTGCTTTGAGCAAGCCTGGTCCAGTGAAAGATATCCTTCTCTGCCCATGACATGGGGCTGTAACTAGATTATCTTTTAGATTCCTTACAAGCCAAGCCATTCTGTGTGCTGTGATCCTTTGGTCATCATTAAGAAGAGAAGGTTGGGGTGGACCTCATTGTTGACTACAGCTGCCTATTGGGATGGTGTGGAGTAGATGGATCCTGACTCTTCTCAGAGATACTCTGTGGTGGAAGGTTGTCATCAGGCCAATTTGGCGGTTGGAGAAATCCCAGATAGAAAAAAAGGAAAATATTGTCACCATCACAGTGCTCAGATATGGAACAGGTACCCAGGAATGCTGAAGAGCCTCTGTCCTTGAGTGTATCCAAACATGATTGAATAAGGCCCTGAGCAACCTCATCTTACTGGAGCTGCTCTGAGCTGGAGCTTAGACTGGAGATCTCCAAGGGTCTCTCCCAACCTTTGTGCTTCCATGGTTCTATGAGGCCTTGCTGCCTTACCCAAATTAGAGCCACCAACAACCTGTGGAAGATGGCCTCTGTTCCACCACTGCTCAGGCCCTTGCTTCAGATAACCACCAATATTGGTGACTGTCTCATGACCGACCCAAGATGCATCACCACAATCAATTGCCCCATCTGCTTTGCCCAGATGGTCACAAGGCAGTTGGTCCTCTCGTATTCTCCGTTTTCCAACACCTCACCCCTTTGCTATTTTACCTCTTGAGTAGAATTGGGTAGTAAACAAGACTGCTAAACGTGAATGCACAACTTAAGATCTAGCCTGCTGTTTGAAAAATATTGTTGGCTGTTGATAAGGAAATGATCCATGGAATTTGTCAAAACAAGTCTGCTTTAGTATAACCTTTTACACACTCAATGCCTATAATATGTGAGCTCTAATTTTTATGCAAACATTAAAACAATTAATCTCATCTACTTCCAACTCTCACTAGAAACTCAAATTTCTAACATCTTGATCTAAGGGATAAACTAGGTTGAAGAAGTCCTAAAACTGGATTTCTAGATATAAGGATATCATGAGAATAAAACTAGAACTCTGATTCTGATGGCTTTTTAAGAGACTAAAAGTTTCTGCTCTGCTAAAGTTATCTACACAAAATGTTCTTTGGGTGGCATTATGTACATAAATATTTCTTCCTGTGAACGTTCCCAAACCACATGTGTTTATGCATTCCATTGTAAGATCAGTGTCACCTTGCATAACTGCTTATACCCAAAAAGCAAACACATTTATCATTCTACTAGTGTCTCTAGGCAACATACAGCCTTAATGGAGGGCAATTTCTTAAAAAAAAAAAAAAAAAATTGAAGTATAATAGTGCCTACACCTGAAGGTAATTTTTTTAGCTTGTTTTTGCTGAGTATGGTGCAACTTTCGATTTCAGAGACAAAAGCACTTCTAAACATAACATTTCCTAGTCTTGTACAGTTTACACTTCAGCAGAGTAAATGAGCAGTTTAGTCCAATTCCAGCTGAACAGGTGAACCAATTAGAGTAGCACATAATGCACTGACAAGTTACTATAATGCAATTCCTAGCAGACAAAGACAAAAGAGATGAAATCTAAATTAGGCACAGCCTTAGGCTTTCCCTTCATGACAAAAAGTCTAGTAATGGGGCAACCTAAAGAATGTGTTATCTGCTTCACCTGTTTGGTTGGTTTTGGTTTTGCTTCTTTTCTAACAGACTACCATTATTTAAAAAAAAAAAAAAAAAAAAAAGGTAATGAAAAGTGAAAAGCCTTGAGGATAGCTGAACTCACTTCATGAGGAAACACAGAAAAACTTTTTGTAAACAGAAGGAATAAAATAATACTGCATTTTTTACATAAAAGGGAAGAAAATGCGTATGGTTTTGATGGTCAAATAATGTAAATTATAGGCATGAAAGCAGTGTACAGACCCACACACCAGGTTCAAAGCCCCCTACTCAGTACCAATGGCCAAATGCTTCTCACAGATAAAACCTCCATCCTG
>JAWWEU010000081.1:83132694-83147297 GCA_035583155.1 Acropternis orthonyx | reverse complement strand
TTTTTAGCCATCAGCGCGCTTGCAGCAAGCGTGGGTAGAGCCCTTCCCAAATCTTCATTCGCGAAGCCTAGCCATGAGATAGGCATGAAGCATACTTAGAAAATGTCTCAGATCTGTCTAACACTTAAGCCATGTACCCGTCATATATTTTTAAGAAAGTCCAAACATTAAGTTCTCTGTCACTGATTAGAAAAAAAAAAAAAAAAGAAAAAAACAATCACGTCCTTTCATGCTGCATAGGAGCCTTCTAAACAGGTCTAGACAGTGATTCTAGATCATTATGTATATCAGGCAGTTCCCAGACCCAAATCTCCTAAAACTATTCAGATAGCTTATTCCCACTGGAGTCAGTGAGGTCTCAGCAGTGTAGCACAGCAATATCAGTGCTGCTGTGAACTCGATAAGTCTTATGACAGATCTTGCTTAGAAGCTTTTCAGTAAGAGAAAGCAGACAGTGAATCTGTCTCCTCACATTGGTGTTACCAAGACAGAAGCCAAATTTTTCCCTCAGACCATCCAGCAAATGCCAAGCTGAGGAAACCATCACTGCAGCATCCTGTGGGGAACATCAAAGGGTTATCTCTCTTCCACTGTGCTTTTGCTTGACTACATTGCTTTTCCTATTACAGTCCAACATCCCTGGCTGGGTAACAAGACAATTAAACTCCCTTCCCACTCTCTAAAGTCCCCTTGGCCCTGACAATCTCTGTTTCAATTGACACACTAGAAGTCTGGAATCTACCTTTACTTGGTGACATCATGTGTTCCCAGAAAACATTCTTGCCTTGATTTTCTCATCCATAAATTGGAGATTAGTAGGGGACCCCACATAACTCATCCTTGGCAAAATGGCCTGGATGACAACTTCCAGTAGGAGGGTAAACATACACACAATGCATGAGTCAAAACTACTTGAGAGGTAATCATCAGCAAATCGATCATGTCTAAGAGGAAGAGGGCCATTAGCTAGACTTCAGAGAAACTAGAGAACTGCCAAGAGGCTTTGGAGAAAAGAAATCCACATAAAGAGAAGTATAAATGAGGCACAAAAATCTGTAGCTGTGGGAGAGACACCGGAGTGGCAGTAACTACAGCTCATTGGGCACTGCCGGCTGTTTCTTCATCGCACTGCAACCACACAAGAGGTACAGAGTCCTGGCTGGATGCTGGCAGCATGGGCCAGTATGCAGGACCACCACTCGAGTGCCTGGAGCTGTGGGGACTTTCTCACTGTTGTCTCTGTTTATTGGCAGGGTCTGAGGAGCAGCAGGGGCACACGGAGCACAAAAATAGGGATAAATGGGGTCACTATTTCTTCTTGAAAAGGGGAAGAGAGGCCTGGAACCCTGAATGGAGGGAAGAGGAAGGTAAAGCTTTTTTGGGATTAGTTCTATAATAATGATAAGAAAGTAATTGTTGTAGAAATTTTCATTGTCTAATATAATTATTTATTTGTTGCATTACTAATCCTGAATGCACAGTTCATTAAATGCCAGTTAATTACCAGTTTTTAATTAAAACCCATATTGTGTTTCAATTCTAATGTGAAATAAACAAATAAAGCAGAGGGGGTTTTTTCTATTTGCAGTAAGGTTCAAATCTATTTTTTCACCTTTCCTTTGCCTTGTCACTTGAGATTACAATTCTAAAAGTAAGAGACAAACTGTAGCTTTAGATCTTGGCTGTGCACTATTGATGATACAAATTAAGTTGAAGCAATAAAAGCAGTCTCTGTTATAGGTAAGTTTGCACAATATGGGAGCTAATGCAAAATAAATTGCTAAAAGTTCTCAGGCTCGTCAACTACTGATAAAGTTTCAAAAGTTAAGATTTATTACCTATTTGTCTTCTCCTGTTTCAGCTTCAGAGTTGTTTCTGGATCAAACATTTCATCTATATTTATCCTTGTTTTCCTTTAAAACATCATAAAATCATAGAATCATTTATGTTGGAAAAGATTTTTAAGATCACCAGCTCTAATTGTTATCCTAACACTGCCAAGTCGACCACTAAACCCTGTCCCTCAGTGGCACATCTACATGTCTTTTAAATATCTCCAAGGATGGAGACTAAACCACTTCCTTGAGCAGCCTGTTCCAGTGCTTGGCAAACCTTTCAATGAAGAAATTTCTCTAACAGCCAATCTAAACCTCCTCTGGCACAGCCTGAGCCATTTCCTCTTGTTTTGTCACTTGTTACCTGGTAGGAGAGACCAATGTCCACCTGACTACAACCTCCTTTCAGGTAGTTAGGAAGGGTGACAATGTCATCAGCAAACCTACTGAGGGTGCATTTGATCCCCTTGTAGAGATTATTGATGAAGATACTGGACAGAACAAGATTTGCCAGGGCAAGTCTTGGTGTTACAGCTGTGTCAATCTAAAGCCTACTGTCATTAAATTCCAGCTGTTCTGACATTTGTGAGCAGATTTAACCAAAGTATTTTTGGGTAAAGCAGAAGTAATGAGAGCAGTAAGAGGAAAAGTGAGGCTGGTCAGAGGCAGAAACAAGACATACTGTGGGTCAGTTACCCTCTGTTTTCCCTGCTTGTAGATAACATCAGTCAGGAGTAACAGAAGCATTTTAAATTAGCACTTACTTAGTATCACAATATGGCTGACAAGGTCAAGATGTGTTGACTTTAGAGGTTTGGACAGATAACCTACAGACACATATGTACACACAGAGTACTCCTTTACAAGAACAAAGATAAGGAAAGAAAAAAACCAGTTACAGACAGGGGTCAAGACATTCCCCTCTAGATACTTCAACTACTCATCCTCTCCCCATCAAATAAAGCTGTAAAAGAAAACAGTCCAACAAGGTGATGTCCAACTTGTAATAGACAATTCCAAAGATTCTTCTGGAAGTCTTAAGTTAGGAATGCAAATAAGGCAGAGATTATGTTGAGTTTTTTTGCTTGGGTCTTGTTTGTTTGTCTGTTTGTTTGTCAGGAGTCAGGGGAAAGGCCTTAACTTCTCCCCTGAACTCTGAATGAGCAAATGAAGTCTATAAGTCATAAGCCAAGTCAGCTTTAGAAGACTGGAGGAGGTCAGAGGACTTTTAAGCACAGCTAAGAGAGTTCCTGTCAAGAGATATCTGGGCTTGAGGAACTTGAGTGAGAAAATAGGGGGTCAGAGACCTTTGGATCCAGAAGATCAAAACGCCAACTCATCAACCACTGTGGCCCAGAATAAAAATAGAGATCAAATGGGATATAAATGGGATCAGGGACCATTATCTCAATATGGGCACACAGGCATAAAATTTTCTAGATATTTTTAAGTAATTATACACAAATATAATGGGTTTTCTCATCCCTTCTGTTTGAGATGCATAATGATAAACACACTATTTATCACTAAAATTGTAGGCTACTCTTTCAGACTCCCTCATCTGAATCCATTGTGGTAATACACTTTTGTTTTACAGTCAAGTTAGTTAATGTTAAATGTCTTAAGTCAATGTTAAATCAGCTTTGTTTAATACTGAGTTTGCAAACACTTAGATAAGACACACATTAGCCTACACTTTAGAGTTCTCCATCGGTCTTACCAAAATAAAATAGACTACATCTTATAAAATGCAGGCTTTGAGCTGTCCAGTGGACTATAAATTATCTACCCTTAATCTGTTTTTGTTAACTCTCTTTCAAATCACAATTTACTTGGCAATAAGCCTATCACCCACCCATTCCACATCTCTCAAAGTACAAAATATTTTCAGTTTCCTGAGGAATCACTATTCAGAACATTTTATATGTTTCTTTCAAATAAATATGTGATCTGGTGACAGCTAACATACAAGAAACAAGGCTGAAGTTTAATAACAACATGATGAAAGTGTAAATAGCCTGTGGGGACTGCAATAAAAGATGATTTATATCTCAGCAATCCATGGTGAAATAGGAAAGAACAATGCATTGAAAATCAGCATGTAACACTGTCTTGAAATGAAAAGGAACATGATAAAGTCATTTACACTGGAATCTACTGACTAAATCTCTCCATATCAGGTCATGCCATCTCATTATCAAATGGAGTACTTCAAAATTAGAGCATTAGAAATTTTGATTGACCCAAATATCCTACAAAGCTATTTGCCTCCCACAGTCTCTTCACTAAATTTTTGGTCATTTTACTTCATGGCTTTGATCCCTGCACCCACATAACCTATTACCTCACTGATTAGTACTGCCTACACTCAGCCTTTTGCAACACCTGACAGAGATCAGACTCCTCAAATTCATCAGAAAGGTCAGGGGCACAGCATCACTCCTCTGTATCCTGCTTCAATAGCTCATTTAGAAAAGATCATTACTGTTATGAAACAGAATCATACAATTTCAAACTTTCAAAGCCCTCAGAAGAAAAAATAAAAAGCCGTGCAAATTGAAGTTAATAAAAACCCCAACAAACAGCAATGGAAGCCACTTAAAGCATTTTTAAAGCATTTAAGTGGTGCAGAAAAGGAAAGCTCCACCTTTATAGGTGATAGATAGATAATATGACAGAAGAGGGATGTAAACGTATTTTCAAGATGTAACAGACTCTGTAATTCTGTTAATATACCATTCAGAAGTGAAAAAAACAAAAAAGGACAAAATTAATATGATGAACTTCTGAAGAGATTTTACTAGCTTTTGCCATCAACAAAGCGTATTTCTATACAAAAGTTAGCAGTGGCAGATTTACTTCTAACACAACTAGGAACTACATAATGCAGGAGAAATCTATGTAGAAATCTGAAGTTAGGCATGACAGTTGCAACAAAGTGGCAATTGTGTATATGTAAGCATCTCTCTATTTGGAGTCTCTTCCCTGGTGCTCACGATCTACCTTAAAACTAGCTAGATACCTAAGGTAGGACCAAGTAGTATCTGGCTCAGTGGACTTGTACAACTTGTCTGACTAATTGGATAAATGTTCAGATGGTTAAACAATGCTGAGAACCATCCCAGTTTAGTTGACATCAATAGCTAGTCCAGACAATAGGAACAAATAAGAGTTCAAGTTACAAACGAAAGCGTACTTTTGGCATACAGTGACTTGGATCTGAAACAGTGACTTATAACACGACTTGAAACAAACCACAATTTATAACAGGACTTAGAGTTGTAAAAACACTTAAAAGTAATCATCAGATAGTTTTTGTTTAAATTTACTTACTTCCTAAACAAGAAAGATAAAGAAAACCATCTCTATGGTATTTTTGTTTGTTCAGAGAAATAAAGCATCAACCTTTAACACCATGGATCTTTTTAAATCCCTAGGGTTGAAGTTACCTGTCTCCAAACACACACTAAACTTCCAGGCACACTAGCTATATTAGCTATTTTTCTTACAAGAACAACTTAACAGAATTTATCAGTCCATCTGGTAAATGACTTACTGACAGTGAGATAGTCACTGTATAAAAGCATAGCAGAACTCAGTACATGAGTGTGAATGATTTTCTACTTCACCGTTTTTCCAATGTTCTCTAGTTTTCCCAGACGTGTGAAGTTTCTGGTGAAATTAGGGTGAACTTTTTGTATGATGTAGTAGCTCATAAAGCTCCAGTAAGTACAGACTGGCTGCTTAGGTCACAAAAGAGAGCTCTTCACACAGCTGTCATGCATCAGCATGTCAGCAGTAAAAGGCAGACTGACTATCTATGGAAAGTTTCATTTTTCACTTAAACTAAAACTGTTTTATTGTGATCAGAGTGAAGCAAATCTGCTATAATTATAACTCTGCCATTGTAGTTAAACAGATGTAGAACACTTGCAGCTCCTCCCACTAACTGCATTGACAGCACAGTGCATTGGCTTGTCACATGTACTCAAAACTGTTGATGTTTTGATAGTGCCAGTCAACAGTGATGGAGTACACATAAGACTCTCTGTCCTCATATGTGAACATATATGCTCGTGACACTTGACTAACAATATTTGTTCACTTTATTAAAAAAAAAAAAAAAAAAAAAAAAAACAGAAAATTTTATTACTGCTCTAGTTCCTATTTTTTTGTATCCCTTAATATTTTAAGAATTTTAATCCACAATGAATATATTGTATAGAATAATTGTTTAAGATTGCACTTCAACCTAGAGTGCTGTTTCTTGGCCACAGGAAATGAAGCTATTCCTGTGTTACAAGTATATGAGTTACACCAAATTCTCATAAGGTATTAAATATTATTAATCACATTTCCAAGATATCTCATCACTCTATTTAAAATTGGCATTTGCAATAGTATTTTACTCTCATAAGTATTTATTTGGGTTTGATCCAGTTTCTTGTATATATTTCAACTTATTTGCTCTATAATTTGAAAGATCTTTTTTCTTCTGCTAGGAAAATTAAAAGAGTCTTTCAGAGAAATAAAGGGAGATTAAAGATTTTTAATATGTTGAAGATCTATAAAGTATTATTGTGTACTGATTGATATATCTCTACATCTAATTCTATAACTACAGTGACAATTACTATCAAGCTGTAGCAAAGCAGAAGAAAATCAGAAGCTTTGAAGCAGGAATGAAAAGAGTAAGGAGGATAATTACAGAACTTAAATGAACCAGGAACAAAGCGACAATAAGTTTTCATTAGAATTTTAGGAATATGATACTTTGTTGATATTTGAAGTGGTATTTGGATTGCTAAAGAGCCTTTGACTCTTTGTAAGAGATCAGTTACATTAGATAGGATACTCGTGGTTCTATAAACCTAAATTTGAAACAACAGAATGAAACAGAAAATCCAAGCACACAGACAAGATAAATGACTTGTAAACCTAAGTTTTCAAAATTAATTTTGCATCCATTTGTTGCTATAACTTATAAAATAATAAAATTAGGCTGTATTTAAACCAATTTCTACACTTGGATTTATCACTTGCCCTTCTGCTCTCTCTGATTTCCTCTCCACGCTTCCCTCCCCACCTCCCCCCACACCCTTTGACATGGCACTCTGCAAGTATTTTCACCAGATCCTTTTCAAGTAGTTTTGTATTTTCACTTTTCTGTGGTTTTTTGTTTTCCTTTTTCTTTTCTGTTTTCCACCTAATTTATAGGTCACATTTCTTAATGTTTATAAAATCAGGTGATATTATTTTGTATAAACCATACAGAGCATATACACATTCTAGGAATATTTGACTATGTATCAATTTTGAATTAACTCTTCTTTAAACTACATAATCAAGGCTGTGGGCTTTTCCTCAAAGTATTAAGAATCAAAATTATCTGAGGGAACAAACTTTTTAATAGAAAGTTATTGGATCTACATAAAAGAATCCAGAAAACTAGAAAAATAATCTGATTTGCTTGTTATAACATTTCACTCACTAATCTATGTGGAATGTATGTACCTTCCATAAAGAACTGCTTAAATACAGAGTTCTGGTTCTTATACTGTAATTTTCTTGTTTCATTCTTCTTCCTGAATCCCCTTTAGTGTATTTTATATCTACTATAAGAGAATTACAAGGTAAGTTAAAAGAACAAATGTTCAAGGAAGGAATTTTCTCTGTTGAAATTATGAGGTTGATTTTCATGCTTGTTCACATAAACCAGCATATCATTTAACATTGACAGAATATGACTGTATAGTTGTCACTCAGAAGATGAAGTTAATGTAAATATTTCCTCCAGAGCTGTGGTTAAGTTCTGTTATCACACTTCTCTGAACCCTTCCAAACAATCTGCCTAAATTATTCAGTGCATCCTGTCTTATTCAACATATTTAGGTTAGATGTTATTCTATCCATTCTCTTAATTTTAAACTTTCCACTCTAGTAATGATCCCTGTTTAATGGTAAATTATGAACAAGAATTTCTACTCATAGTAATTTTATTTAAATTACTGATGCTGCAAAATTTTAGCCACTAGTTTTAAGATAGTTTAATAATTTTAATATTAGAAGAAACTTCTCTGCAGAAGTTATCTAATGACTCCATGGAGATTATTCAATATACATTTGATCTTACATGACCTTCCATCTGAAGAGCTGTTCTGGATATTTGCAGCTGATAGAGCCTACAACTTAGGTTATTCAAGTGACCTTAGCTTCTGCATCTCCAAAATACATTCTTACTCTGCATAAAAGTATCTTGTGAGAAGTACTGCCTGTTGTTACTTTAACAGGATTTGATCATCATCAGGATAGCATTTTGTTGCACAAATAGTTTCAAAAGTTACAGAAGCCTCGTCTCAGATTCTAAGATCTAAAAAAAAAAATTTACCAGGCAACCTTAATTTAATGTTTTTCCTCTCCCAGAATACCAGAATCAGTCTCTTGGAATGTATTTTGATATGCAGTCATTTACCATTTTAACAGATATATTTGTTTGTTTATTTAACTTAATACCTCCAAGGTCATTTTTCTCTAAAATTCAGTGTTTCTTTTCATAGGTAGTGTTGAACAGATGCATCTTAAGATTTCACTGAAGTACTCTTCAGTGTACTGAATGAGTATACAGTACATTTTTGGCATGCATATACAAGTATATCAATTTATAAGACAGCTTCTATAAATACATGTATGGGTAATTTTAAAATCTACTTCCCAGACATTAAAACAGTAATTTAAGTATGCAAAAAACTCAAACTCAGAAGGCACAAACATGGTTCCAATGAATTGGTTTGAGAACTGGAATGCATATTTATGAATATATTTTACAATATTCAAATATCCTACCATTAGTCTTTACATTGATGAGCTGTCAGTCCATCTATGATGTGTAATCATAAACCCACTTATTTACATAGATGGTATCTTATCCAGTCTAGGTCTAAGACAGCTTCTGCATTTGCATATTTCCAGCACTGAATTCAACAGTAATACATGGAGAAATATAGTACAATCAACAAAGCTCCAGTATTCTTTAAACCCATAAACACTTTTGAAAAACACTTTTGAATCAGGATAGCTTGACTCTAACAGTCCACATCCAAAAAATCCACAAGTTTGCTAGAAGGCAACTGTCTTCCTTAGACCCTCAGATCTCTAGTGGCTGTACTATCTGGTTTGAACATCCAGAAAAGAAATAGAAACAAATAAAAAACAAAACCAAAAAACAAACAAAAACCCAAACAAACAAACAAAAAACCCCTCACACAAACTGAAGGTGGAGACAGACACATAGGCTAAATGGGTGAGATGGGTAAACTTTATTAGAGTTCCTCCCCTAACAACTTGTCAGATTATTTTCAAATTCAAGCCCACTAGAACTATTCTGCATGACTACTTCCAATGGTAGGGTGTTTGGATTTTAATAATTTACAATTAAAATGGCCTATGACACAACAAACTGAGTGAATGTCAAAGAGTGAATAGCTTCAGCGCACTTAGTATCTCTAAATTTTCAGAATTTCTATAGTCGGTGAAAAATCACCAAAACAGCAATGCTTCAACCTAGCAGAAACAAGATTTAGTATAGAATGTCTGGATGCTGTTGAAAAATGCATACACCTCCATTTTCTAAGCTATATTCCTTCCAAAGAACAAACATGCTAATAAGTGAAAATGTCTAGCAATTTTAATTACTTAGGAATTATTCATGTCACTTGTCCCAGTAATCAGGCAGCAGATATTCTTTCAATGTGGTGACAGGTTCTAGGCAAGCCACTTCAAGAGGTACACCCTCTGAGCTCAAGAAGAAACCTGTGATCAGCTCTATTGAAGAAACTGTTCAAAAGGCTTCATTACCTTGAACCATGCTGCCTGTTTGGGGATATCAATATAAATAATCAGGAGCATATTTTTACCTCAAGTCACCAGTCTTTGTGCCCCAGCAAGACAGTTCTGGTTGGGGTGGTTTCTTGCATTTGAAACTTGAAAAAATAAACAATGCAAATTCTGGATAACAATTTTGGAAAATTCAGAAGGAGGAAATGTGGTACATGTTGAACATGGAATTAATTACTCCACTCTAGCTTGAACAAGTCAGAGAGCACCAGATGCCTCAGATTCAGGAGAAACAATTAAAACAATTTTTCACTGAATGTCTGCCAATGCAGAAAGCCAAGTAGGTGAACTTTAATATTTGAAGATTCATACCTTTTAAAAACAAGTTTTGTTTCTTTTTCCAGGATTGGCACTGTGGTATTCCAGTGGTATTACAAGTAGTTTCATTATCGTTCTTCTTTCTGTGAAGTCCTGCCATGCCCTCAATTTTAATGTGATCTTGTGCCCATGAAGACCACAGATTAATTCATAACAGCCCAGGAAAAACTCGAGTGCAGGAGACAGAGGTTATACCTTGAGAATCACTAACACAAGGTCTAGCTGGGACTGAACCTCCATAAAATGGAAATATTTATTTACAAACTTCAGGCTTGAATTTACTTGAATTTCACATAGAGCAGAAGTAAAAGTACTTTTCTCTACAGCCAAAAAACATCAGAGAACACTGAAGTAATAATCTGGACTTCTTGTTATTGGGACAGTCACATTTTGAGTCACACTCTTACCATCAAAGGCAGTATTAAATCCAAGCATGTTAACCAAAAGTACATTTTCCCTCCGCTTCCAGTGATAGAAATAACTATTAATAAAAATGCTTTCATTGAGTATGTTACCAAGAGTTAACATTCTCTATGCTTATATGAAAATATCATTGATTCAAAAGTATGTGCTTGCACTTACTAAGAGTAACTATTCCAACCTTTTTATCTATGAAGATGATGCTGAACATTTATGCCGTAGTAGAGAAGAAAAGGTGATTACATTTTAAGAACTAATAATGTGTAACTTCAAGCAACTGAAATAAAATCGATTGATATTTATTATTTGTTTTCCAGAATTCTGTATGTTCTACAACACTTTTTCAAAACTGCAGACTACTACAACACTTTCTGAAAACAAAGAAGTGTAATTGGAAAGATAAAACAAAAAAATTCTTTTAATTCAGCACATGTTGGGGACAGTGGGGGCAACACACAAGGGGGGACACAAGCAAGGGGGACAATAAATACCAGGCTCCTCACATAATTTTTATGAAAGATTTTCTCCTGTGTACAGTCTTAATTTTTAAATAGCCAATCTTAAAAAAGAAGAAACACACAAAATCCCCACAAACATTTTTTAATTCACATGTACCCTTGTCTCTCCATTGCACATATACAACTAATGCAGCTCTAAAAATAAGCAGAACACTATTTTAAAGTTATCAAGTGAAAAGGACATCAGCAAAACTATTTGTATCAGTAGACGCTGTTTCCTGAGAGCACTTTGCTATGCAACAAATCCATCCACAGATCAAGTCAATGGAAGGATTTTTTTTACTTCAGAGATTTAGGCTCTAGGAGAAACAGAATTGGATTACTCAAATGTGTAAGAGTGTTTATAAACCTTTTCATATGACTACCCACACAGGACAGAGTGAAAAAAATACACTTTTCACATGATTAATTCTGTAATCGGCCATCTGTCACTATCTTGATCTGAAAGTGCCAAGTCAACATTTTAGTACTATGGGCCTGAACTACTAAATATATTATAGCGGATATTGTTGTGCAATTTAGTTTATTCATCTCCTGGTCCTAGTACATAACAGTAATAACACTGTCTCTACCACTTTAAGCCCAAAGAAATATGTTCTCAGATCCCAGGGCCTCAAACTCCTTGACATGTGTGATTTTTCATTTCTTTTAAAAACAAATGGGTGTTTTGATCCACACCACTGTCCAGGTCTTGCAAAAAATAACCTTCTAGCAGGGATAAAATAGGATAATTTGAGTGGGGAATCTTTAGTATCATGACTAAGAGAACATGGTAAGGAAATAGCCACTGTCCAATGGTCTCTAAGGCTGGGTAAAATATACACACACTGAACATCATTAGAGTATACAGATGTACGTTCAGTTTTACAAATGTAAAGAATATGGCCTGTAATTGAATATTGAATCTGTAGTTAAGTATTTATTCAGATTATCAGGTCATTTCTCACATAGCCTACCAAGAAAAACAGATTTGAAGATTAGACCAAGCTTGATGCATTAACAGTATTGCAACTTGCCTTTTCCCCGCCAAATTCACAATTCAAGGAAAATTTGTTTAAAGAAATACATGGTGAATCCTGGTTTCTGTGCTCCTTCAATTGAATCAGTACATTTTCCTCATTTTTTTTCTCTTTCCATTTCGCAAAATTTTATTACTATATAACTTATAAACTGAGCACTCCACTATGCAGAGAGATCAAACTTTATAGGAATATCTACAAAAATGTCTGCACCAGTGAGTAGGCATTATTGCCTACTTTCAAATTCAGCATGCATATGAAGGAAGTAGCTAAACTGGATTAATTTTATTCAGGTAGAGTATCACATATGCTGACATAAGTGTAATTTGAGAGATACTGAAGGCGTAATCAGGAAAAAATAAATAGAGAGTAGGTTTTTTGTTTATAACTCCATAAGCCAGGCAAATTTACAACTTCCTCAGAAAGATTTAACATGACTTTTCTGTACTCATAGCACAGAAAGCACGACCACAAAATGTAGAACCTCCTGATGGAAGTAAAGGTCAAGGCTCACTTCCATTCATCTTGAACACTGTGGCAAGTTCTCTCCATACCATAATTCATCAAATAATCTAATTAACTTGTTTAAAATTATAATTAAGTTAGGCATACTTAAGGTCATGCAATTACAGGTCTGTGAAGAGAGTTTTACACCAACAAAGCAGCTGCAATCCAAATGACAAATCACACATTCTCTAATAACTCTCCATTTCCAGGCAGCTATTAATAATGTTTTCTTATAACCAAGTTAAAAGGGGGTTTTTTGTTGCTTTGCAAGTGCTGTCTGTTCAGAAAAAAAGATCACTACACTTATTAACTCATGATGAGGCTTCTTGATTGGAATTTGGAATCATCATATCCCAAAAAAATAAATGCTCTCAGGAGATGTTGGAGTTTCCATTTTCTGCTTCACTACTGAATTCGCAGTGATTCTGTGCTTTTTTGGTGAGTTTTTTTGTTGAGTTATTTTTTCCTTCTGGTTCATCTTTTAAATTATCCATTTCCAGTGATGTGAGAAGACATAAATTTGTTAGACTATATGGCCCTAGAATGAATTCTCAAAAGAAGTGATGAAAAAAGCTCCTAATCATTCTAATAAAGAAATATAAAAATCTGCTCAGCCACTGAGTTGGATAATTTCACCAATATATAATCCTTTATACATGGTGAAGATACACTGCAGTTCTTAAAAGAGAACTGGAGATGAGTAGCATTAGACTATTTTGCTTTATCTTGTCTTTTGACAGGAAAAATTCACAGCAGGCAGAGTCAATCAAGCTGAGGCATGGTAAGGCCAGAACAAGCTGTCTGACAGCAAGAGCATCCCTGTGTCAAAAACCCATGTCCATACAGTCTAGCTCAAAAATTAACAGAACAGAATGAAAGAGTAGATTGCATTTTATCTGACACACTTTACTATGTGTTTGATAAATAACAATGTTTCGCTGCATATGGAAGATACAGAAAAATTCTACATCCAAAATGATCCTTAAATAAAAAGAGCTATCTGGAATCTCTCAGTTTTTAAGCAAACAACATTAAATAATGCTGAGAAGCTAGAACTCAGACACTGAGCAAAGCAGACCTATTGAAGAACACACTGCTACTTTCTAGCACATTAACAAAGTAGAATATTTGTCTCTTTTTTAACCACTCAAGACAACTATTTCAGTAACCTGGAAATCTTCTAGACTTTGACCAAAGAGAAAAGGAAAGGTTGTTACCCTCCCAAGAAAACTAAGAGACTAGATAACACAGGTGTCGACCAAGATTCAAGATCAAATGCAAACTACACTCTCACGAAGATAACCACATAAATTAAAACTACTCAGCCTTAGTGTGTTTCAAAGACTTACACTGCTGGGTTATTATCCCAGTTATTCTGTGGAGCTATACTCATTATCCTTGGGAATTCATGATGTTACCATTGTAGCCATTTGTCTTATATCTCATCTGGAAATTCCCAGTCCTTCTTACCAAACAAGAGTCACTAGTCCACACCACCAAAAAAATAAAAATTTAAAATAAATAAATGAAATTTTTAAAAAGGCAATGTTTGTTTGCTTGCAGTTCTACAGCTGTAAGTTGCAATTCAGGAGCTATTTCTTGAGTCTGTGGATACCTTTGACATCCAAGGTCAAAAGAAAGTGCTCACCAGAAATCTAACCCAGAAACTTCAAGTAATCCCTTCAGATCAATATGCCACTCAGGACAGAAACCTGTGCTAGTGATTTTCTTCCCACTAACTACAGCTGAAAAGCACAGCATGGTGAGCCTGAAGGGAAGCCAGGCAGGACCCTCACCCCAAATGACTGATGGAGCTTGCTAGTGAGCTCAGTGCTCTGATACATTTCCTGATGAACCCAAGCTAGACCTAACAGAAACTGCTAATTGACAGCCACTGGAGACACGTGAAGAAAGATGGTACATAGAATCATAGAATCAATCGGTTTGGAAAAGACCTCAGAGATCATCAAATCCAACCCTTCGTCCAGCTCCAGTCTGTTTACTAGATCATGACATTCAGTTTAAAAACCTCCAGGGATGGTGAATCCACCACCTCTCTGGGCAGGCCATTCCAATGCCTGATTACTCTCTCT
>JAWWEU010000081.1:83101104-83120247 GCA_035583155.1 Acropternis orthonyx | reverse complement strand
TAGATGTTCAGATGGAGGACAGAACAAGCCTCCCCAAAAGTATCACTTTTGCTTTCTGTCCCACAGTCTGTCACGCACTCTGGCACACAGGCTGGGCTATTGTGCAGACAAGCTTCTATCAGCATGTTTTCCATCAGCATGTTTTCCATCAGCATCTCCAGATCATCCTCTGCAAGGATTTTCCCAACAGATTTGTACTCCTCTGTAAGTACTTATCACTGTGTTTACTTCAGTCAAGAAAACAAGAAGCAGAACACTTCAGACTGGTTCTTATAAAAGCACCACAAAAGAAAGGTTCTACCACAAAGTATTATTCTCCAAGGCCATCTCAGCCAACTTGCCAGAATTCCTCCTTTAAAGTAAGAAATTGCAAAAGCAAATACATCAGCCATTTTCTAACAGATACTTTAAGTCTCATAAAAACAAGACAAACACCCATATGGTGGTTAACAATTTAAAAAGTGATTGACAATCCATTGTTGCTTGGTTGTGATACTGTTCCAACACTGGGAAGTGTGGACCCAGTTTAAGCATGTGAGAATAGGGTACTTATATACACTCTGTAAAAAGAAAGTGGTGAGGTCAAAAATGGGAAGGGTGCTGTTCACTCTGAAAGGGAGCAGCTGAATGTATTGATGTTGTTCAGAATGGAATTACACAGACTCCAATGGAAGTTCAGATGTGTACACCATATAGAAAAACCTGCATTTTTATGTCAACATAGTTACACCTCAAATAGAATCATGCACACACCATTTCTTCCTCTGCACATCTTCTGTCATCAATAAAATATCAAATAGATTTATAAACATAAAAACTTGGAAAGTTTCCCCTTATTTTAACTTTTATGAATATGTCTCTGTGTGCATGCATGAACAGTGTGCAACCTTACTTCCTATTTCCTTACCTTTTACTTTATGGTAAATATTGTCATTTCAATGATAACTAGAACACAAGAGTTGTGTTGCAATTAAAATAAGGCACATGTTCTCTTTTACTGGCTTTCAAGCTAAAAAACTTTCATTTTTCACTCTCTGACACCTGTCTATAGACATAGCAGTATGTTTCTGCTGAAAAGCTCAGATTTCCTAGACAATTTTCTTCTGACTGTGAAAGATAGGAGTAGTAACTCTGTTCTAGCAGCTCAAACCACACACCTTTTAATGAGCAGAACTTGGTGGTGCTAACTTAAAGGTCTCTACCAATTTGTTACGAGCAGGTTGTTAGATGCAGAAAATTGTTCATTTTTCTAACAGACTGACAGTTATGTTTTTGTTACCTGTGGTTTTACATGATCTAAATCTTTATGTTGCTTGTATGACTGTTTAGACCATATGTGAAGTTGACCAAAATATGAAAAAAGTTCATAGAAAATGTTAGAGTTTCTAAGTCTTTCAGTTTCAGGATTGGGATGTTTTTAAGTAAAAAAAAAAAAAAAAAAAAAAAAAAAAAAAAACCACCAAAAACCAAACAAACAAACAAACAAACAAAACAGCAGAATGATGTTATGGGATGAAGTCTACCCAAAATGATGCTCAAAAAAGCAAAACCCTGACTACATCTGCCCAGGCTCTGGTATGTCCTGGTCAAACAAGCAACATTCAGGTAATTGTTAGAGGGAAAATGTTCTCTAAAGCTCCAAACTGTATCTGCCCCAGTTTAATGGTTTGATTATGCATGACAAAGAATAAAGATATGCAGATAATGATTTTACAAGCTTATAGCATGTTTGGTGACAGTAATAGCTAGTTGGTTTTAGTTATGGGAAAACCCAAGAAAATTTGCTTGGAGTGACCAACAAGGCCACAGGTTGCTTATGACAGCCACCTAGATTGGAAAACAGTAAATGGAGGAAACAACTGCCCCTTGGGAATGCAGATGTCCAAGAGCAAGCCAAAGGCTGAGCCCGGTTGTTAAGGGTTCAGGAGGATTCCCATGCACAAAATAAAAGACATTAAAACACAACTGAGGTACGAAAACAAATTCATTGGTAAGCAAAAGCAAATGTATTCTCTTACTTGTGATAGAAAACAACACATACCAACCCCTGGAATCTTATGAAGTCATTGAACAGAAGGAGATGGAGCATTGTACTTGACGGGAGGGGCAGGCAGGCAATGCACCTTCAGGGCCTCCCCTGGATCAAAACAATGCGCATCTGATCCTCCTCATCCCCTCAGCCCAGGACCACACCTTATTTCTCCTCTCTCTGGAATGGAATTTTGCCAGCTACAACATCAGCCTGTGTGTGGCCAGCACACCAGCTGAGGCTACAATAGCTAAAGATACTGACTCTGGGCTAACAACAACTCTATATGATTATTTTGTTAAAACCTAACTTCTCAGCAGTTTGATGTTACACTAATGTTTCTTTCTCCAAGGCTGAGTTTTCCACAGTGAAACTATGCAGCATTTTCTCATACCACACTGATGAACACAACCATGGACCAAATATGGCAGGGCCCTAAACACAACTCTGGTCCCTAACACACTAATCCACTGTGCATAAAGGGATGACCACTAGCCAGGAGTCAGACTCATTGACTAGCTGCAACAAGTGTCCTCTTTCCCCAGGTCTGTGTGTTGGGGAAAGTCAGTGTGCTTCTACCACTGCACTGAAGTAATTTGATGGTGTGTATTGGTTTTGGTGTCTGTGCCTGTAGAACAGAAACCACTATACATATGGTAGAACCATCCCCCTTTTTCTAAATCACTGTATTTTAGGTTACCGAGTGATATGGTTCTGGTTTTTTGGCTATCTCAGCCCTAAATTCTGCCATGGCTGAATCAAACCTTCAAGTCTCTCTCCCTCTCTTTATAGTATTGGCAAATTTACATCTTAATTCAGCATAAATTATTAAAAATCATAATATTGACAGTAATTACATATTTCATGTTGGTGCTCTATTAAGGTATTGCTCCAGACCTCTATATGCAAAACTCAAGGTTCACCCTCATCCTCAGGCGATATTCTAATATTTATAAAATGATATAACACTGCAGACTATATAAATTTATAAACAGAGAATATTGTGTTGTATAATTATAAGGTGAAATGGATTTAAAGCTGTGTAAAACAGAGTAGAAAAATCAGTTTTAATAATACATATTTTTTGTATTAGTTTGTTATTTATAATTGATGAGGGTTAATTATTCTTCTGTTGTCTCTGATGAGGCTACATAAAGACACTGAAACAAGAAAGTAAAAGGTGAAAACCAATGTCAGTATAAAGCTATTTGACTTTCCAAACTTTAGAGGTTTTTATATGCAGAATAATTGCATAGTAGCTTTATTTGCTCATTTGTTTGGTTTTCTGTCTAACAAACAAACAAACAAACAAAAAAACAACCCCCCAATCCCCTCAAAGTCCCCCCATAAAACCAAAACCAACCAAACAAAAAAACCCCTCCAAAAGACAATTATGCTATATTCAACATGACGGGGTCCCTACAGAACAAAGATTTTGTTCAATTCATGACACTGAGGACAACAACAAATTAAGAAATTACTAACGAAGATCTTCTTTTTAAGTATCACTTTCTTTGGAGAAAAATGGAGGTACAATAAAAATGATTGAGAAAAGCAGAAAACATAATGAAGTTAAATTTATTTCTGCTTCCAAAACCCACTAACTTTATTCATCTCTGATTGGTCTCAGTTAACAGTCCTTCATGATTCACTTAAGCAATTTATAATGTGCAAAGTTTTCAAGCTAAATTGTATGAATATAAATTAAAAAATCAGAGCTGGTGAAGTATAAATATTTCCAAATACAACAAAACACATATTCCATCTATGTTTTACATGAATATGTGGGGCTAGAAGGCCTATTATACCTCAAAATTCTTTTGAATAAACTATGTTATGGTTTTAGACAATTGTGCTTTTTAAGTATGTATCAGCACACAAATCATGTGGTTGAGTAATCTGAACCCTTATGCTGCCCACCTTAAAATCTTATTTCCGAATGATTAAAATTTATTTTTCAGGAACTGGAAAATTCCATAGATTCACAGAGTGGTTGAAAGGTACCTTCAAAGATCATGTAGTCCAGCCTCCTGCCATTGCCAGGGACACCTTCCACTAGACCATGTTGCTCAAAGCCACATCCAACCTGTCCCTGAATGCATGAAGGGGTGGGGCATTTACAGCTCCTCTTGGCAACCTCTTCCAGTGTCTTACCACTCTTATCAGAGAACTTCCATTTCTTCAGTATAAATCTACCCTCTTTTAACTTAAAACCATTGCCCCTTTTTCTGTCACTACATGTCCTCGTAAAAAGTCTTTCTCCATCTTGCTTGTAAGCCTCCTTTATTTATTGAAAGGCCACAATAAGGTCTTCCTGAAGTAATTTTTTTTCTCCACCTTTGTGCAGTAACTTAGAAGCAGACACCAATAACCATGCTCACTTTGTTTAGCAATAGTAACACCAGGTTATGCTCAAGCTCAGAACTCCACTGTGTAACACATGGTAAGAGGAAGATGACCACATAGAGGAGGAGTTGTCAAAATAAATGACTGCAGTGTGGGTATCTGGCTTGCATTACGTTCAGGGTTACAACACAAGTGAGCCAAGAATTTAATCCAGTTTCCAAACTTCTGAATCCCAAGCAAACTCTTTAAGTATTGCAAAATTAAGCTTTCCCATGACTATGCAGACATCTGAACATTAGAGTAAGAATAAAACAGATTCTCCTGGTATTTTTAAAGTACACCTTCTTTATCTTAGAGAATTGAGAAAAGCAACTCAATCCATAATAGGTATGTTGTGCCATTCATATCACATCTACTCTATACTTTACAGCAAGTAGTTTTGTTGTTCTGTTATTCTAAAAAGAAAAAAAGCTTACAAAACTAGAATATCTTAAATATTTTTCCTGATATATTCATCAAAGAGGTCCAGTTCCTCCTGAAAATATGCACTCAGATTTGCATATAGATGTTTCAACTCCCTTTCCTTCTGGCACCACGCACTGTGCATGCACAATATTGAACTTTAACAGTAATATGCCAAAGCATTTCATTCCCTAGTAATTCCTTTGCAACAGTGAGATTTGCCTACTTACTTCTTTGGCATAAATCTCTGGCATTAACATTTGTTGTAACAAAAGAAGCGTCAAGAAAGGAGCCAGTTTGAGCCTCTAAGCATCATACATTTGCAATACACAGTACACTTATTTGTTACTCATTAGAACTGACGTGGTGTGTAGGACCTGAAGGATGTGTTTGCAAATGGCATTCTCTGAAAGTTGAATTTGTAATCAAAGTTATTTATAAATTTGCTGCAGCAGAACAGCTCTTGTAGTAGCATGAACTGTATTCCCCATCAAAAATATCTCACTGATAGAGGCCTCTACAAGAAGCCTCTCTAATGTAAATGCATTTGTCAGCATGGGGGAAAGGAAAGAAGGAACATGACAAATGGGAGTTTTCAGTTATCACACGCTTCAAGAAAAGCATGGAAAGCAGAAGGGTTTTGACACACACAGTCAGCAAGAAGAAAGTAAGACTCAAGCATTCAAATTCCATCAAGATATTGCATAACTAATTACAATAGAATAATTCTAAAGCTAATGATAAGTAGAAAGCACAAATTTAGGATCAAAAGAAATATATATAAATGACATCATGCTTTAATATTCATGTTAAAGCCTACAGAAACATTAGGTGAGAATTCACTGGCAATTTACATCAGACGTGACAAAGGTTATTGCATAGACTGTCATTTTCTCCTCATCGATGGATTTGCTTTCAACTGCTATGCAGTTCAGTTTAGTGGGGCCCCATCCCACTTGTTCATTTCTACAACCAATTTAGGAGTCATAACCATTATTTATTGTAAATACTTTGTAATTTTACTTAGTTCAAGGAAAGAGAAAAACAAAATATTCCAAAGTGGACCTTAAATAATGTCTACCTGCAAGAAACTCGGAGGTAACTTGCTTACTGATCGTCACTAGGAAAATTAGCACAAACATTGTGCTATATGTATTAAAACTACATGTAATGACGATTGTGGCCAGTTACTGCTTGCTTTTTATAAGGTAACATCGTCAAAGCTGTCAGAAACCTAATTAATCACCGGCACAGGATTAAACCTTCCCTCCTTCTAGCTTCCACTCTCGACTTTAATCTCTGCAAGCCAAACCTGTTCTGTTTTTATAATGACAGCTCTGATTGTTCTGAGCAGCTCCAATAGTTGTTCAGGGGGATGAAATTATGGAAATTTATTAACATGGTTTGATTTGCAAAGGTCTGTGGCTTCCTGGTTCTGACTCTCAATTTACAAAGCTCAAATATTAAACTGCCAAAAAGTAAGGCAAGAGAGAAGGAAAGTAGATATGTTTGCTATCAGAGGAGTGCCCAGGAAGCTATTTACTCAGCTCCAATAAAAGCAAGAAAGTACTGAGTTCCATTTTCTTTAAATGTGTCAGAGATTATCCTAGCACTCAGCTAGAATGGGAAGTGTAGTACTAACTAAAGTATAACAAGTAAGGTTTTTTGTTGTATTATGACAACTGGGAGCTAATTTTGATTTTTCTTGTGAGTTGCAATATAGTGCATATGCAGTCATAATGTCATATCTGAGATTGTGAACTAAAACAAACTGAAGTCTTTATGAAGAATAGACAATGTGGGATACAACTGTATCAGTACAGACAAGCAAGTACAATCTAGTTGGCTCTTTTCTGTTTATGAATTTGCAGGGAAAATATACAGGCTTAGATAAAACCTTTTTTCCATTCTGTGCTCATGTGTAAAACTCAAAACATGATTCCTAAAGTTAGGGTAACATCCTTATGTGTTGGGAAGGAAAACCAGTAAGCAGAAATTCTTGGGTTTATGTTTAGGTATTTCTTCAGATTAAACTGACCTTCTCACAATGTGAATGTCACAGTACATTCCTTTTCTAATAATCTCTTGCCAGGAAGTATTCCTATGCACCCTTGCTTACATCCAAAAAAAAAAAAAAATATTTCCAATTTTTTCCACACAGTGTTTCTTCCTTTTTCACCTCCCAACTTTGCTATTATTGTATTGATTTACTGGGAACTTAATGGAATTTCTGTATCTGTCTTCTCTTTACTTAACACACTATTAGCTCCTTCATCAACTTTTTCATTTTCTGTTAGTCCTCAGGTAGTATATCTCAGCCAGCTCACATTTTTACTCTCATTGAATACCTGCTTGAATGCAATCATAGCTTTTTACAACAAAGATTTCCCAGAATCTGTTTGGCCAGAAGTGCTTTATTGAAGAAATAGCATTTTCATCATGTGATTTTTATATTCTTTGCACAAATCCAATAAGGTAACTAATACAACCTCCCTGCTCACACCAATAACACTTTCCTAAATGCCCATTTCTGAATGACAGTCTGCAGAACTACCCAGAGTTCCCTCACCTGCTAAAGAGTACTCCTCTGCTAACATCAGCAGGAATCCTGAACAAGGGATCAAGCCTATGGAAGAGGCAGGCTTTACCCTGCTCTCCCAGGGTTATGGATGGTAGACCATGCCTGCAGGACAGATGATAGCTCCTTTGTCAACTTCACAGCAGTTGCCCTGGCCAATGTCCCTGGTGGACCGTATGACCCACTCAATGGCTTCCAATTCTCTAGGCTCACTTAGAAACAAAAACTGTGCCTTTCTTGCACTAAAAATATCTTCACATCAGACTTTTTGTTACCAATATTACTCTATCTTGGCTTATGCTATTCATCAGGAATTAGTACAATCTGTGAATCAAAAGGTCATAAGAAATCATTTTATTACACAATACAGACCATTCCATCCAAAATCAGCTCTGCATGCATATTGCCTAATATTTCATATAGACCAAGGAAGGAGAGTGTAAAGATTTTGTGCCTTTTATGAGCTTTGATTCTTTTAATATTTCAGTGTGGCCACACCAACACTGTCTTCTGATAAAAACTCTGTAAGACAGGCAAATGAAAGCAGGACTTTACAACGGCTTCTCCACAAGGTGAGATATATACATCTGAAAAGACATATGCATACAGCACATTCATTGTACAGTTGTGCTACACAAAATTTAAATTCATAGGTGTGATGTCCCACTCTTAAGCAGACAGCATATTACTCCACAAATGCTTGGAATAATGTGAACTCACATTGGATGTCAGGTTATTTGGCCACATACTACTATAAAAAAGTTACAGCAAATCTCAGTAACTTTCACCTGCAACAATATACTTTATTAGCTGATTCAAAATGCTATGCAAACACATTAATATTCCTTTTAATGTCATCATGAACTGAACATACATTGAGAGAAATTGACAAAATAATTTTACATAATAAGAACTACTGAAACTTTTTATGCCTCGTTATTTTTCCCCATCATTAAATATTTCCTAATATTCATATTGTAACATGCTTTAAAAGTGTATTCTCTAAAATGTTGAATTCAAATGTGCTGCTTCTGAGAAAAATATGCTTTTGAATTTGCCTCAAATAAAACAGTAATTGTTCTAAACCACAAATAAATTGATTCATCTCTTATAGATGTAGACCACACAGAATGTCACCTAATTTTATCCCATTCTCTTTCTTCTAGAAGCTGGTGCATCCTTACCAAAATGCAGCAGCCTGCAGTATCACAGGGAATGTGATGTGATCACAGAGAACTTTAACAGAAAGGCAGTATGAATCATAGCCCCTGGGAAACATCATGACGGTTTTCAGAATGAGAGATGTATGTCTTTAGAGACAATGGTTGAAATTGGCATGGAAATTTGTTTCCTCTTTAGTGCTTACTTTGTGATTCATTATTTGCCATTTGCTCTTTGATCTCCCTAGATTTATTTATGCTTTTTCCCAGTGTCTAAAAGTTACAGGCATAAGAGTATAGGCTGTAATAAATGCCAAATATTAAATTTAAAAAATCAAGCACCCATTAATAGAAGCACCTTCATTTGTACACTAAACCAATCAATGAACTTACTGACAGTGGGATAAGATAATTTCTAATAGTAGAAATAATAAAATAATTAGCAGCATGTTGATTGGGGAACCATTTTTTTTCCCACATAATTTCCATTCCTGCTATTCTTGATCATTACAGAGCATCCCTTCCCTCACAGTAAGCTGCTCCTCATGCTGCCTGCCCATGAGCAACAAGCACTGATCCAAGCAGAAATTCTTACTAAGCTAAAAGGACTTGAGCAGTTTAAACTCCTTCTATCTAAGTAAGGGTTATATAACACCGAACCTGATATTTTTCCATGCTCCAGGAAGAAAACCCTCATCAGGAGGGATAAGCAGGACCAGCCCCATCATATACCCCATGACACCTGACAGGCACCTGCTGCCATTTTCTCCCATACATGCTCAGGGAACCATACCTGGGTCACTCCACAGGGTCCCACTATTCCTTGCACACCAGATCATACTCTCTCAGCAACAGAAGACAGTTATTTACAGTAGTAACTGGTATTAAGCAGTTATATGCACAAACACGTGCAGCAAGCAGGGCACAGCACCTCGGGCAGCACTGGAGCCCTGGGTGTCAGCCGGGCAGCTGCCAGCCAAGTGGCAGGGGCTGAAGTGTCACTTGCCTGTAGCCTGATTCCCCCTCTGCCATCCACACCTGCCCAAATCCCTGTTTCGATCTCATCTGCTCAAGTGACTGCCAACCTGCTCCTTGGCACCTGAGAGGCTGCTGTCTTGGTGACCCAGTCCAGCACTTTCAGGTCTTCTCCCAGCCCTGCCATTGCCCCACTGAACAGCTGGCAGCTGAGGGTATGATCAGAGTGACACAACTAGGGCCACACATGCCAAAACCCAACATATGTCTTCTTCTATCCCTGATTACTAGTAGTTTGATCCTTAAATAGTAACACCATGTTCTCCTTTTCTCCATGAACATTTATGCTCTCCTATCATCTGCAGAAAAAAATAGTTGAAGGGATTTTGATCCTCCACCCCACCTCCCCATTGCATAACAGAGACTTATCCAGAAATTTCAGACAATTAGGTTTTCAAGTATGACCATATTAAAGTACTAGACTTATGTGGCACCTATAATAAATTCCTTACAGTCTTCTACTAAATACATGCAGGGGAAAAAAAAAAGGAAAAAGAAAATTACATCCATATTACAGCCATAGAGAATGTATATTAATTTTCATTTAAAAGCAAAACAGTTAAGATCTGTTCAACTTATCTGTGGCAAATTCTCACTGGCTATGTTTATATACACTCATTGGAAAACATTTGAATAGATACTCAGGTTCAAAGCCATGCGATGAAAATGACAACTCACAGCCAAATTTCCATGATTATTCCAAGACAGTCCCATTCTCCAGTCCTCAGAAAGAAGGATTTCACTGAATGTAATTAACTAGACACGGGCTTCACCTACAGTTGTATTAATGAACATATTTATTTTCATGACATCTCATAAAATAAGAGTTCCCAGCACCCTGAGACTGCAATAAAAACAATGGATGAGAGTGCATGCACACAAACAGCACATGTGTCTAATGGAAACTGCTAGAGAGCTTTCATATTGCACATAAGCAAAACCAAAAGAGGATTTTGCCACTTTCTATGATTTTGACAGAAGTTCTCTTTTAGTCCTAAGACACCAGTTTTAGCTTTACCAGCATGACAGTATTTGAAGATGTCAGCAAGATACAAAATAAATGTTTTGGTAAGTTCACCATAAACTCCTTTTCTTCTTGCCTTTTCACACAATAGTGAATTTGAGCAGATTGGTGGTATGCCCAGATTAGAAGGTCTGTATATTTTATGATACTTCATACTTTTCACTGATTTTATGCTCAGTGACGTTATGAAGTTGCTAGATATTGATCCCTGAAGACATTGCATTGCACTGTTGATTAAAAAAGTCTAAAGGGAAAGTCAGTATTTACTACCAACAAGACTAGAATATAAATTAGTAGCATTTTTATTTCTTGTGTTTAGCAAATCTAATTTCTTATTTTATTGTCCTAAGTTACCTTAATTTATCCATTACGAGTATTTGCTGTGCAAGTTTATAGATAGTTTATTTAGGATTACACTGCTGCTAGATTTAAAAATTCTTGTTTTAAAGCTCTACAGTTAAAAAAATAACATTTTGTCTACCCCTCTCTCCCATTCAGGCTTGAGATATTTTTCCTGCATCATTTTCTCTGGAATCACAAAATGATGAACTATCATTAAAAAAAAAAAATCATCCTGAGAGACACACTCAGTATGGAAATTTTCAGTCTGAACACTTGAAGTTTGGCAGTGTCACAAGCACATTTGAAATCAGAGAAGGAATTAAGCCTTTTCATAATACAGAGAAATTACTTATCTTTTAAATAAAGTCATCATATTTTAAACACTAGCCACTTTTAGCCCTGGTCATTATTTCAGTGTGATAGCCAGGAAAATAGAACTTTCTTCTTGCAGTATTTCAGAAAATAGAAGGAACTAGTTGCATCAAGATCAAGTATAAAGAAATTCACTGCAAAAATATCTGGTGACCCATGTTAAAAATGCATAGTAGTCTCACCACAGATGAAGAGAAATTTTGCAGTCTTTGCACATAATGCCTCTTGTATACAGTGGTCTTGTTCAAGTCAAACTGAATGGAGGAGGCATGATTCAAAGTCAACATAGTCTGTTTCTACTCACCTCTTCCCAGTCACCTTTGCACTCACTTGCAGATATCAAGCACATTTAAAAGTATGGTAGAAAATGAAGAAATTATTGCTTTCCATGGGAATTTGCATCTGGATAGAAGACATGTTTATTAGGAGAAACACAGCCTTTATACAATCATTTTGACAGCTCTAAACCAGTTAATTATGAAGTGTACAGCACACCTGCCAGCAAGTCACCTTGTATGCAGGAATGTCAAGGTTTGCCTTCTCTCTTGTGCAACAAAGGAGCAGGAAATAAGGTTATTATCTGGGAAGTTTTGAACAATGGAGACAGAATGCCAAGATCCATTTATTTTGCTTCTCACAAAACAACCTAACTGTACACCACATCATACGGAAAGATGAACAGCACAGAACCCTCTTGCAGTACCATTTTATCACTTTTTATTTATACCTCTATCTCATTCACATCAACAATATGCTGTATGACACGAAGATTCTGAGTCAGTGAGAACTATCTTCTCTTCCCTCCCTTACACACTTTATTAAAAGGTAGTTCATCTGAATGAGTCTTTAAAACTCGATTCCTTCCTACAGTCTTGAGAGACAGTTTTCCAGAGCTACCCTTTATTTGAAATCAGCATGTTTGTATGGGACTTCAAATCAAGAGAAAATCATGAGAAAAATCAGTTCTCTGTCTACAGAAGCTGTCATAAATAATGCTGAATTTTCTTGCCATTCTGTCTTGCAGAATATGATTGAAAAGTGTTTAAAGACTTTTTAGAGGAAGACATTAGTGCAGGATTACGAGAAGAAGAATTGTGCAGGAGCAAAGCAGGAGGACGGGAGATTCAAAATGCTTCTATAAGCACAAATCATTTAGTGTCATATTCTGCAGCAACTGAACAATTCAAATTGACAGAAGGACCTCTGGACAGCTGTCAAAAGTTCACAAAATACATGATCACAGCCTATATGGCTTGTTAAGTCAGCGTGTGATTGGTCTGCAATACATTCTTGTATGTTCCAAGCAGCCCTTACTGGCCTGTGTTTTCCAGGTGTATTCATGCACTTCTTGGCTGAGATGTACATTCCATAGTCTAACTCAGTGGCACTCTCTGACCTTAAGGTTGCTCCATTTCAAGTTAGTTCTTCATTTATTGCCTTAAAAATGTTAGGTTGTCATTCAGCTCTCAGGACTCCAGGGATATTTGTTGTGCTCAACAAAATAATCAATGCGTTTAGAATACTGACAACCTTTTTCTTGTCTTCATTGCAAAACATACCTCTGCTGATGTACATATTGCAATAAGTACCTGAAAAGATAATAAAGCAGCTTCTTTGTTTCCAAACAGAACCATCAATGTTCCTTTGAGAGAGATATCAGAAATTCACTTCACAGATCAACATTAAGAATCTAGCAATGAAAATCTATCTGGATAATCTGCAAGAGCATTATAGTAGTAGTCTTTTCATTTTGAACCTATGATTTCCAGTTGCATGAGTTTAAGGACTACTTGTTCTGAAAATGTAACTGCAGATATTGGCAGAGTTATGCAGGACATAAATTTTAAATAGCTTTCAGCTTGGAAATAAATATCTACTGAAAATAAGTAGAAGCATCTCCTACAACTTCCCCTCGAATATTAGGCCAAATATTGTTTAACATCTTAGGTCATACAGAACACAACACACAGTTTTTTCATTAATCAGGATCTAACATTAAGGCAAAGAAATAGCTTATGTCGTTATGCCTGCAATTACTAAATAATAACTGAACAACATATAGTAATACACTTGCATTTCCCATAAATCCATTGTAATTTATTTATCATATACTATAGTTTATACAAACACATTCTTATAAATCTGATTTTAAATAAAGAGTATTGATTTAATCTTATCTTTAGAGGAATAGGGAACATCCTTTTTTCCTTTTCTCTCTGACCACACTGTACTGCATCTCAGGCTAAAATATATAAAAGTAATAATGAATAAACTATTATTTTTCCAGTTAATCATTTTTATATGCTGAACATTCCTATGGCTGCCTTAAGCCACACACCAAATTCAAGTCAAGTATGTTCACTTAAGCTCAGAAGGAAGAAAGAAACAATTGAGAGAGTTGTAAACTACATGTTGTCCTTGTTTTGGTTGGGATAGAGTGAGTTTTCTTCCTAGTAGCTAGTACAGTGCTGTGTTTTTGTTTTAGTATGAGAATGACATTGGTAACACACAGATGTTTTAGTTGTTGCTGACACTGTATTTCCCCTGATAACATCTCACTTGCAGCCCTCCCTCACTTTAAAACTTAAGTGCTAAAAATCAACCAACCAACCAACAAACCACTACTCAGCCTCTGTGTACCACAAAAGCATAGGTCTCAAAAACTGACTTCTTCCCTTCTTTAAAGAGTTGACAAAACACAGCTCAGACAATATGATCCTCATTTGTGTGGTGTATATCACCTTTAGCCCTTGCAAATCTGAGTGTGCCCAAGTGTGTGGTATTTCCCTTGCTGAGTGGGAGCCCTAGGGAGTGTTCAATAACTTCATCTATTTTTGTTTCACAGTCTTTATGTGGAAGAAGTGAAGTGCAGCACATGCACATCTAACAACTTAATACCATACAGCAGGATCTACATCTGTCAGTTCTCCAACATACTAAGATTAATCACCCCTACATATGTACAACTGTTTTGTAATACTAAATTACTTTTATAAAGAAAGCCTCATCCTGTTACAAAGACTACTTAAAACTGTCTTATAACCTAATTGTACTTTATTCCTCTTTTACTTTAATGTTCACTTTACAGCTAGCACAAAAAAGGCACTTTCCCAGTACATTACAATGGAAGAGAAGCTGTTTAATATATTGGCAAACTCCTTTTTCTGAATGTGTATGTTCATTTTATTATACTTTGTCTACATACTATGAAGTAAATAGAACAGATGCTAGAAAGAGCAGTACAGATTTTATTGAAGAAGCAGCCTGTAGTTTTTTAGGTTTATAGTTTTGGTTGAAAACACAAGACTTTACACTTGACTAAAAGAGTAAACCAAGAATGTTTTTCTGTGAAGTGGTAAAAGTAATCTCATATTTATCTCTTGTGCAACTTTTGTGAGGAAAAAAAAGGTTGAAGTAGCTGTTGGTCAAAATAATTAAAAAATCTCCTAAATTAAAACTATTCCTAAGAGAAACAAGCAACAATAAAAATTTTCAAAGACTTGTTATATAAAATTGAGGAAAAGTTTTATTTCTAATCAGCTTAAATATTTGTTTAGTTTATTTAAACATCAGTTAAATACAGATGGTCCTAGAAATCAATCAGCAGAATTAATATTTATTTTTATTTCATTTTGAGTGAGATGTATACATGTCAAAACAGGGATTTGGAAGCAATATGTCATGAGCTGCCTTTGAACATATCTTTATTCAAATTGGAGATATATTGCTTCCTTCCCCACATGTAACCTCACCTGCCTCCACTTGCACAGAATAAATGCATTTTCTTCAGCTATCAAATTAAGATAAATATTTGAACAGTGGTGTTTTCAGAAGAGTGAAGACAAGGATGTTGTAGGAATGACTGTGAAGAATGATGAGGGTTGATAGGGCATGAGATAGTGTACAGAGTTGTTTGTCAAACATAGTGAAAAATAATAATAGGGATAATAAGAGTTTTCTTAAATACAAGGTAGTCTGGCAATATTGTTGCTTTTGTAAAAATTTTTTTCTTGAAGTACCTAAAAAGTCTACAGTTCTAATAAGCCTTAGCAAATCATCTGGAAATCTTGATATTTTAACATTTTCCTCACATATTTTTTGCAATCGTTGTCCATGCCCTACGTTTTTCATCTCCCTTGCTGATTGTATGTGCAGCCCTATTTCAAACTACAAATAGTTTTGAAGCTCAAATTTCAATATATTGCTAATTTCCTTACATAATATCACATGGTGCGAAGCAAAGAGTTGCAGGAATTAGAAGGTGGAGATCTCCACAAAATCAGACCTTAAGACAGTGTTTTCTCTTTTACATATTGTCACTCTGGAAATACTCTTTTGTTTTGTTTTGTTTTGTTTTTTCTTTCTTATACGGATGGCAAAAGGAGAAGAAAATATTCATGATAATATTCACATGAGTTAGATCTAATACAGCTGCACTAAATCACCTTATACCTTTGTTCTAATGACATTTTTGTGTGCTGCTGCTGACAATTGACAGGCACACACACTCACTGGAAAAAAACTTTAATGCATTTTAAGACTGTACTGTTCTAACAGGCTAGAAGTGTCAACTAAATCTTCTTAAGTTTTATTTCATAGCAACAGGGCAGCCCAAGAATGCTCTGCAGTGTTTACGGGTTGTCTTAGTGTGTTGGTCTGTTCTCAGCCTGCTAAGCATCTTTGTAGTCTGTTAGAACAATAAAAAAGGAAAAGATGGCACCCTTCTGTACAGTAACTTAATTTGAAGCACAATTTCACAATTTTTGTTCCTGTTTAAAATACAGACAAAATGCTGGCAGATTTGTTTCTGTGTAATATGAATCCTTTTTTAAAAAGTATGTTAAAACCTACAACATGCTACCTGCACAATATATCAATCACTTTTCAAGCAGAACAGAATTAAAAACCAAAAACAAACAAAAAGACAAATCATGTCAATAGAAAATTAAAATTTACAATTGTTTTCAATAACAACCAGAAAAGTACAGTTAGAAGTTATGAGCAACCTACTTAGCATAATATGTCATTCTATAACAAGTTGGGTGCAAATCTGTGTTAGAACAAAATAAGCCATAGAGACACGACCAGATGAGAATCTTCCTCCCACATTTCTAATAGCAGTGCAGTCAGTTCAATTTCACAGATGTAGATGACTACATAGTATTAAAAAAAGTGTGAAGTAAAGGGAGAACAAACCACATACTCTGCCCCCAGCAATATCAGTCTGTTACCTATAGTGAATTCTTGAAGACTCATTTTGTATTAAATACATCAAATGGAGAAGCCACTGACTCCTTCCTATGACATTTGTTCTGTCAAGACACAGGTGAGCTATGATATGTCCTTATACTTTGCTCTGTCCTTTCCAACTGAATGCTTTCTAGATTGGTTCACCAAAAAAATTTAAACAAAAATGTCATTCTTCTTGAAAGGGAGAGGTTCATTAGTTTTTAATCAGCTCTGTTCAAAATAATCAAGAGCAAAATGTACCTCAGCTCTGAAAGATGTTGATGTCTTCCTGTAGGAATTTATTGATTTGCCATTTCAAAGTGACTTGCCAAACAAAGAACATTTATTTATTTGAGCTTGATTGGTAAGGAAATGATGCCAATCTGATTACAGTAAAGCACTGCTGCCTCTCTGCAATTCATGAAAATCCTTGAATAACTTTTGGGACAGTAGATGACTGCAAACAGGTTTGAAAAAGCAAATAGGAAAACCACTTGTATAACACAAGGTGATTTGCTGACTGGTGTGCTGTACACTTCCTGGCTATAAAGATCTTGCAACTTTATGAAAAACAAGCCACTGCTAAAGTGTGAGAACCCTGTATAGTTCTTCACTGCAGAAAAACATTATTTGCAGCTCCCATCTTCTTAGATTGCAAAGCAAAGGAGTCCTTAAGAACCATTACCTCACTCATCTTATGTCTCACAGTCTGATTGACTTTTTAAGTTTTTAAACCGTGAAAAAAGGAGAGCCTATAGTTTTTGGTTTTATGTTATTTTAACATATAAAAATGAATATCTTATCTTACCAAGGAACATTTAAAATTTCATTTTACTGTGAATTTCAGTGTTTGGCTCTGTTTAGAACAGAAGAAATATGTGGAATACCAGATTTTTCTTTAAATAAGTGAGGAGAATATCCAGGTCATGCTCTAGTCTTAATTTTGAGTTGCAGAAAAGCTGAAAAGTGGAAACTATTTTAAAGCATCACTAAGCACTCACAGCTAGTGGGGAACCCAGTCTTGAATTCATACCAACTCATTTAACCAAGTCAGATCAAAGAACTGAGAGGGTGCAGAGGTAACACAGAGGCAGATATAATTTGAGTCCTCTTCTTCAAGGAAATTGTTGCAATAGGTTTGTCATAAATGAAACAGCAGCACCTCAGTTTGAGATCTACTCTGACATATTCAGAAGTAGTAATATCATTAACAGCTAAGGTTAGAAATATTCAGAATGATTAATGCCTGACTTGTTGAGTCCCTGAATCATCCTTGTGGCCCTGCATTGGAGTTGCTCCAGTCAGACCACACAGTTTTGTGCTGAGGACCCAAGCACCAGACCCATCCTGGGGATACTCCAGGTGTGGCCTCCCCAAAGCTGAGCAGAGAGAGAAGAGATGATTCTTCGCAGTTCATTGTAGTTCTGTTCTTTCCTGATATCTTTCAAGAATCTAGCGGAAAATAAAACCGTTCCTTCAGTAAAAATAAAATCACATTTTATGTTCAGACACGGTGGCCATCTATGCAATAGAATGCACTTTGTGCATCACATCCTGAAGGTTAGCTGCTAAAGAGCTCAGACTGGGGATTCCATGTTCTATTTTGAAATGTAACAACTTCACTTTGTTCCAGCAGTGAAAATGTCACATCCATAGACAAGCAACCTTAATACATCCAGACAGCTGCAGCCACCAAGGAGTTCCTTACAAAGCAAGAAAAATTAAAATTACAGAGCAACTAATACATCTGTGTTATGACCCTTGAGTGTTGGGGTTTTTTGGAGGGCTGCAATTAGGTCCATACTTCAGAGCTTTTAGTGATTATAACCAATATAATTTCATGATTAGAATAAATAACTTTAGGTCAATTATTACAGAAATACTCTGTATCCAAAATGATTGTGTATATATTTTTAGCACCATGCTCTATCCCATTTCAATGTTAATAAGAGAAATTCTTCTTCCTAGATTTGCAACACAGTGTGTATATATATGTACACATGAGGGATAAAGCTGTGTGAGGAACAAGAAAGGCTGGATTGATTGGCCACTGGAAATTCTTTCATTATAAAACTTCTTACAAAGGTAAATCAAGGGTGATCCCATAATTCTGAGTTGAAAATCTCAACACTGCTCACCTGAATGAAAATTAAAAACACACTTTGGTTTTCTTTTCTAGATGCTAAATACCACTAGTAAAGGATCTGCTTTGATGTTGTTCTTCCTGTTATCAATGCAGCAGAGCTTTGGAAGTGTAAGATTTTTATTAGAGGAAGATTTTTTAACTCACAGATAAAGTAAGAATAGAATAATTTCTGCAAGGTCTTAAAATTATTTCATATGGATTTGACCTACATAAGGGAAAGCACTGCCAATCAACTTTTTTTTTTTTTTTTAAATCTAATCTTACCCATAATTTTTTGAAGTAGTATCACTGTTTGTTTGAAGTTTGTTTTGGGTTTTTTGTTTGTTTGTGTTTTTTTGTTTGTTTTTTTTTTTTTTTTTTTTAAAGTGTTCAAAAAATCTTGTGGTAGTTTTCCTGTAGTATATTAAAATATAGCTTTTT
>JAWWEU010000081.1:83077101-83099902 GCA_035583155.1 Acropternis orthonyx | reverse complement strand
AGATAGATAGATAGATAGATAGATAGATAGATAGATAGATAGATAGATAGATAGATAGACAGACAGACAGACAGACAGGTAGACAGACACCCACACTTGCAACTATGAGACTGAATTAGCAAGCAAGAAACCAGAAAAGTTTCATCATACACAGTAAGGGGAACAGGTAGGGGACTAAAACTACAGTCAACCTGTGATGCTAAGCAGTCAGTACCTAGCAAAACTTTTTTTCACTGATTCTAATGGATTATGGTGAAAAACTGCAATTCGCTAATTTTTCTCCCCAGACTGTAACACAATTTTTCTTGATGGTTAACATTTTTCATTTCACAAGAAGGAAAAACCAGCATTCTTCAGAGAAAACTGAAACAGCACGAAACAAACCAGCTCCGTATCTCCCCATGTGATTACACTGGATGTTTAAACTAACAAGGTCATTGTGCTACTTAATTTTTTCCCTCATTTTCATTGTTCTGGTTTTGCTTCTGTAAATGGCATGGCAGGTTTTTAAAGAAAGTGTTATTGAGCAAATAAATAGCATAAAAAGCTACAATATAATTTCTTAAGTGCAATCAAAGCTGTCATGGTTAGAAATGTTTATATTGCTACTTGTGTTCCAGGAAAATCTTTTAATTTCATATATCTTAACATATTTGATCTCTGTATCACCTTGAATATTACATTTCCTCAGCAGAGGCAAATGTTGCTTGGAAGGCTGATGCAGAATGCAGAAGAAATGCACTGTCATCTACTATGATAACAATGTTTGAATAAAAGCAAAGTTTGTATGTTACGGAAATTTTCAAAAATTCCACTTTCTTCCAGTAAAATCAAGATGTGACAAAAATATACTCTTCCAGCTTGTTGTCCAATCACCTTTTCTGAACAGAAAATTCTGCAACATCTATCAGAAAGTATGATAACTTATATATTACACTTCAATAGTAATTTATAACACTTTAATTCTTCTATCACCACTCTGTGTTTCCTAAAGAAGTAAATGAAATATCACTGGAGCAGCTTGAAAGCAGATCATAATTTTGTAGTTTTCAAGTTCTCTGTATTCCTTAGGAAATCAAGATTAAGTGATTCACTGATGTTTAAATAAAAATCAACAAGAAGGTATCAAGTTAGGTACTATTTTTGTATGAACTGTTGCTCTGTTTAAAGACATCTGAGTTTGATTAAGAATGATGTGTCAGTCTGATATTTTGCAGATACCAAAGGCAAAAAAACATTCACAATTTTTGCCTTTGTTTTGTCTTGTCTTGTAAGGCTAGATGATGATGATGCAAGAACAAGCACAGAAATTATGTCCTGGGGACCTAAGCAAGACAGGGACACTTTCTGCCTGGCAGAAAAGCTGAATGCTGGCTTTCAAAACAGTTATAGACTAACCAGACATGATGGGCAGAGGCTAAAGAAGAAATCGTGGCAAAGGAAAGGGAAAAGATAAATTCAAATGCCACATCTCAGACCAATGACAAGAATCTGACCCATCTCCCAAGATCATGCAGGGTGCTCTTTTCAGTAGTGCAAGAGTAACTACCCCTCCCTTCAGCTACTATAGACAACATCTCTAACTCCTGGGAAATTGTTTGGGTAGAATGAAGACAGGTTTGCTTGGTGTGGGTTTCTCTGGGGTTTAAGGGATTTTTTTTTTTTTTTTGCAGGGAGGTAGTTTTCAGGTTTTACCTGGGATTTTTCAGTGCCCAGCAGCTGTGTTAGAAACCATGCATGAGCAGCAAGCTTAGATCTTCAGGGAAATTTCTAGGTCACACATGCAAGGCTAATGTTTCCAGAAAACATCAGACAACACTTTTTTTAAGCTTTGTGAGTTAACTCACATAACTTAAGAAAACACTTAAGAATACTAATACAAAATGCTACAAGAAAACAAAATATTCAATATGAATAAACATAGAAGCAGAACACATCAAATAGACACTGTCTTAATTCTAGGACAGCAGCGAGAAATTGCAGAGTACATTATGCCTATGCAGGGCCCAGCTATGCATAGCAAAGACAAAGAGAGAACAAGCTCAGATAACCTCGGTACGTGTGTCTATTTGGAGAAGCACTTGAAGAAAAACTAGCTACCCATTTATACGGCTGAATATATTGAGGTATTGGCTTTTAAATTCTGTTTTCCTTCTAACAGTTGCATCTATCATGGTGCCCTAAGGAAATAGAAAACTATGTTTTAGTTGCACTGATCTCATGCAGAGAAATCCTGGAAAGCAGCCTCAGGCAGTGACAAAAAATTTATACTTCACAATTACCTGATCAGTAAGACATATCCAGGGAAAGAGAGCAAACTAATTCTTACAAATTCCCATTTTTTTACAGCTCTTGCATAATAATGCTAGTTTCAAAATACATCAGCCCCAGTAGCAACTGTCCTTCCACAAATCATCTGAAGAATTTAGGTGTACCATAGAAAGAGCAAGTAAAGCAGTCAAAAATATTACAAAAGAGCCAGAATTACAGTAGCTGCATGAAAAATTCAGTTCTAACAATGTAGTGGTAGCATTGCATATCTCTCTATATTCTCAAATAGAAGGAAATTCTAATTTACAAAGTTAGATTCCCATTCTCTTTTCAAGAGTCTTTGTTATTCATGCAACTGGGCTGTTTGGAAGCTCATTTAAGCCCCTGCATAGTCTTCAATCCGGATGAATACTTTTCTATAAATTGTATTTCAATTTCTAAGGATAAAGGCTAAGTTACTGGATCCTTGTTTTCTCCTTTGAAGCTTGTATTTGAAACTCAACTTTAAAAAACCTCACATTCTCTGAAAGTGTGATCACATCTATTAATTCTATTGCTGAGTCTTACCATGCCTTGGTGACCGTTACAATTTGAGGGTCATGTTTCACTCATATTTACACTGAGGCACATCTGGAACAACTTGAAACTGCAGAATAAATATGATGTAGATAATAAAAGAAGCTTTATATTGTAGTTGCTTTTAGAATAAATATTTACAGAGAATAAGGACTAAAACATGATGCTGAATTGTAAATCAATTTCATTGCTTTGGGTTGAAATGAAAGAATTCTAAACAAATACATAGTGCACTCCTTTGCTGAGCTGTATTTAGCCCTATTTGTTACTTGATTAGAAGTGCAGAGGCAGATTCTGATGCCTGCCCTAACCAGTGCCAATCAACCTCTGAAGAGACACACACCTTTCCACCATTTGGGGCAGGGAGAAGGACAGGAACTACTTCCCACCCTGCCCAAAACCACACAAGAGGGTTCCAATTTGAAATTGTTTATCCTCACCAGACCATTATGTGGATCAAACCTCTCCTTGCCACCTTGGCCAGTTTACCCAAATTTTTGTATCCCTGTTTAACTTTTGAAATTGCCTCAGCACTGATTTTTCCCTCTGCCACTGCCAGTACATAATTTTTCTATTAAAACTGTGGTACATGATTCTGCTTTCACTGAGCTCAACTGTGGATCATTTTAGACTTAGACTGAACAGAACAGGTTTACATGAAGTTGTTTTCAGGCACCCAAGGAGGCAGTCTCCTTTTAAAAGATAAGAACTCACCCAGCAAACCCCATGTTTCCAGCAAGAGAGTGTGTCACTACTAATGTTTCCTCTCCAGTGGGCTTGCCAGAGCCCTCGCCTCAGTGTCTATTAGACTCCTCTGTGGATACATCTGGGGTGCTGCTGCCTGGGCATGCTCACTAGATACAAATACACAGCACAAATGCAGGCTGCAAGATGGAGACATGTAACAGGCTTGTGGACTGCCCTTTAAGGATTGCAGAGGGGACAACTGAGACCCTTGAAGGGAGTTTTCCTTTATTGCTCGTCTTTCTAACCTTCAGTCACAGTTTGGCCTTTGTAAGGTCAATGTCTCATACTCAGGACATATCGCAGTTTCATGACTGTCTAACAAATATGGTCTTTTGATCCCAAACATCAGCTGAACTACAAAGTTTCACTTTAAAAAAAAAAAAAGTAGTACCTTTTTAAAGGTACCCAGAGAGGTTTAATTTCCAGAACTGCAAAACTTCAGGCAAAATATTTATTTCTGTAAAGAAGAAACTTCTCTTATGTCATGTCCAAGCAGTTTTATGGGAAGAAGCTAGGAGAACAAGAGGAGAACAGAAACATGAATAAATAAGAATGTTTTGTGGGTTAGTTCCTAGATGGTTGTCTGCAGTTACAGCTGTTTATATTTTGTCACTACACAAGCATGATACAGCTATGGAGACACATATTCAGGCAGAGACTAATGTGTGGGAAAAAAATTGCAATTTAAAAAAAAAAAAAAGGTCTATTTTGACAATTTAGATTTCCTGAAAAGATGAGTATGTCAGTGTGGAAATAGTATGTCACAACACTTTCAAAAATTAAATTTATATTCAAGAAAAACTAATCCTCCAATAACAAAATTGGTAAATCAAATGTGCTTATAAATATATTTACATTAGAACTGCCTGTCAGTGATTAATTTCTTTTTAGGAGCCATAATTCTTTCCCAAATGAAATACTGCCTCTATTATAAAAAAAGTGTATATAGGTCATGGAGTTTCTGTAGTATCATAGATATTCATCAGACTGTGCTTGCATATATGAACTTCAACTTCCTTTACAAAGTAGTTCAACCAAGTTCCATGCTGCCACTGAAAAACCCTGTAAGCTTTTATAATTTTTACCTGCTATTTAAAGTGTTTGCTTTTTACAGGGTTGGCCTTGTCCTCATGTCTCTTTTCTCTCAATGACTTAAGAGAGTCATATTGTCTCTCAAAGCCACTTCTCTTCTCTGTAATGCTATTTTCAGTAGATAAAACACTGGTTAAGCATAAGAGTGTCCCTAGAAATTAAAAGCGATGACACCTTTCCAAAGATTCAACGTCACATCAGTAAGTGGAGTTTTGGAGTTTTGAGTCTATTGCTCCACATCAATCTCAGTAGAAGAATAGCAGCAATATTAACAAGAACATCATACAACACTGTGCAGAGCCTGTCCTTTCTTAAAAAGGCAGACACACAACTGAACTGTTTTGACTGATCTCTGTTATTGTTCTGCTTTTCTCCTTGCATTTCAGTGCTTTAAGTATCCAGAAATAAACTGTAAAAGAAAAGAAAAATTGAATGGATTGCTGATTTTGTTTTCTGTATGATTAAAATCTTAACCCTGAAGAAACTGCTTCTCTTTCCATTCTCTCCGTCCACTCAGCTAACTCAATGTCATGACGACTAGATTTTGGAAGGCCATTGCTTAGCATTAAAAGTGATTTCACACAATTAAAATGGGTATGCTTTTTGATCATCACTTTTACTGGATCCTTCATCTTTCTTCCAGAGATATAGATACACATTAGAAATATCTCGTATGTATGCCCTGTTATTTTATTAATATTAATATGGAAGACAAGTATGTAAAAAGAATGATGCAATTAATGAAGGGGTTTTTTTAAATGATTAGTAGAAAAAATGCTGACAAGGGAGACATTAATAGACTCTTCTTGAATATTTCTGCAGTACAGCTGAACTAATGGGAAGAATTTATTTTATGTTTTTTTAACATGATATGGAATTTTATGGCCAAAAGGAAATAAAATCTTTTGAAGGATTATCAGGAACAACTGAAATGTGCTTAGCTAATATCGTGCTTCTATCTCTCATAATGGAAATATGTGTTTTCTTTGGATAAATGCCCTATTCCTAGTGTAAAAGAAGCATTCTGCATAGAAAAAGGGTGGCAGGGAAAAAAGGGTTCATATAAATCATCAAAGATGACTTGCAGATCACATTAGTCAACATTAACTCAAAATCTGCATCCTTAAAAAATTCAGTAAGCTTTAATTCATAACCACATCATAATCAAGAAGTCTGTAACCTACTGTGACAGAGCACCCCTGCTTTTCAATCCAGTGGCCAATATTTTTTCATCTTACAAGAGTCACCTGTATCTATCCCTAATGGGGATCCCTATCTAGCCCCACTGATAACTCAGCCAAAAATAATCTAGAGATTATTTTGAAAGAGGGACTGCATCCTCACTGCCATTAGAGCTAATAAATGCTCTTAGACATCCATTTTATTTACAATTCTGAAGTAAACATATTCCTGTATAAATTCTTCATCACTTTTCTGTGGAACAGTAAGCATGAACCCTAAAATACTGTAGTAATCCCACTGCAGTAATCCCCAAGGTTTAAATTGCCTGAACTCCATTTCAGCAGTTGCACAGGCATAGAACTCCAGGAAGAAGTCTGATCTTATGTCCAAAAATGATTGTCTGATTTTGGAAAATCACAGACGAGTTTTCACAACATGTTAGGTAGACTGGGGAGAATGATTCGAAAGAATGAAGATATGTATCATAGTTCTGCTGACCTATTCTGGTCAATACATTATTTTGTTGTTGTTTGCGGTTTTGGTGGTGGTGGTGGTGGGGTTTTGTTGTTTTGTTTTGTCTTTTTTTTTTTTTAATTGGAGATTTAAAACTGAAGATCTTTTCTTTCCTAATGTTTTCAGAGAAACTAGGTCCCCTATTTTTGGACAGTATCACAATCCTATGTAATTAAATTTAGATGTGAGGGTACATATATGCATTTGACTGTTCATATTTGCATTTAACTGTTCACACTGATGCTTTTCTTGCAAGGAAAAAATTAGTATTTTCATTGTCTCACTTTTCTGGCAGCTTCTGCAATATTTTTTTTTTTACAAGGCCTAAGTGAAAACAGGTTCTGCAAACTCCTTCTCATAAAATACTTGTGTTGATATAGTAAGTATCAGGTTACACCCACTACACACAATATGAAACACACTGTAAGCTCAGATAACTCTAAAAAAACAAACATATGTCTACTAAGGGACTCATTCTACTTTCTGTCCTTCTAACTACTTAAATCAAGGCAACTAGTGTCAAAAGCAACCTTTGTAGAAAGAACCAGAAAGTAGAACTGGAAAACTAACCTGGAAAAGGTTCCAAAAGGAATAAGAAAGGCACCCAAAACACTATGGAAAATAAACAGGAACATTGCAAAGAATAGGAAATAAAATAAGCAAACCAATCAGAAGAAAAATCTACACAGAAGAGCAGACTAAAAAAAATTAAATAGGAAGAGAGTGTCATATTTCAGCAATCTGGCATTCAACAAGAATAAAAATCAAATTTATTTTCCTCTGATATACCAGTATTTAGGAAAAAAACCCCAAAACTTTAAAATTTGGAGACAACATTTTTATTAAGAACAAGTAGAAAAGGATGTAGTTGAATAGAACACCCAAATAGTGAGAAATCTTTGACAAGCCTCAGACTTCAAAGTGAAGACTACTGAAAACATGCATATATTCCTTTATCCACAAATGCAGAGCACACTTAGGGAAGATATACATCCACAGTTGGACAGCAATTTCAGAATCCTTCTGCATCCGGTGTTACTTACTGGATTTCCCTGATTGGTCTGTGTATGACTAGTGAGGAAAAACCTCTCATGATATTGCTGAATGTGCAGCGAAGTTAATAATCCTCACTGAGGGCAATCACTTTCCATGGGATTTGTCAGTATTTAAGACTATTCATGGTCAACCACAAGTTGGCCAGGCTCCAGCTTTAAACAAAGAATGAGAAAACAAGAAGTTGTTTTAATCTGAGGAGATAAAGAATATGAATAAAAATGGGATATTCTGTATTAGTATTCCATTGAACTTGCAAGAGAACAAGATACATTTCCCAATGTGGGAGAGGACTTCCTTCAACTGGATAAAAAAGAAAGTCATTTTGAAAAGTAGTGAATTTCTCTGTTGAATGTTTCTGGTTCATTGGAGGAGAAAAATGGTTTGTAACATTAAAAAGGCACAAACTGCTTCTTTTTTTTTTTTTAATGGGAAAATAAGCAGATTAGTGTATTAGGTAAAAATAAATTAGAAGGCCTTTATGTACATAATTGTTCACTACCTAACATGTAATTGTTCACTACCTAACACGTAATTCTCCTTCAAAAAGTAGAACTGCAGTTGAACTTACTTAGCTCTACTAGTTTATTTGGGTTGATATAAACAAAGCAAGCAAACAAACAAAGGCAAAACATCAGTTTTGAGAAAAAAATAATCTCGATGAATCATACTTTTTAACTGGGATTACAGCCAGATCTCAGTCCAGTCAACCAAAGTATGAAGTATATGAGTACTTTACATATTATTATGAAAATTATATTTTGGACCATGTTCCTGTAAGAAGGTTTAACAGTTCAAATCACAGAAATTTTATCAGAAGTCACTTTATAACCAAATTTACAGAGATGCAATTTTATTTTAGTACAGCATGCTAGGCAAGTTACTGAAGGGGAAACTGATAAAGAAATAGAACTCATTTTCCAAACAATAGTTTGTAATTTTTCTCTTGACGGTAAAAATGGTAGGAGGATAGAAATTCTTTCACTGGTCACTGCAAGATTCCTTCATAGAACAGAGGGAGAAATAATGAATTCAACTGGCAAGGAACTCTGGAAAGGATCTCTGGAAGACCTCTCATCCAACACCCACCTCAAGTCACCACTAATTTAGAGGCGGATGCTCAGGACTTTGTCCAGTCAAGTTGACTATCTCCAAGGATGGAATTTCTACACAAGATGAAAGTTTCCACAACCTCTCTAGGCAATTTTTTCCAGCTTTTTACCATACTTATAGTTTAAAAAGAATTTTAAAAATTCTTATTCCTTCATTGAATTTTGCCAAATTCCAATTTGTGTCTGTTACCTCCTGTCTTACCACAATGCACCCTAAAAATGTCTGGCTCCATCTTCTCTACCCTGACTATGCATTTAGAAAGCATTAAGAATCCCCTTTAGTCTTCTTTCCTCAAGACTCAACAATTTTGTTTCCCTCAGCCTCTCTCCTAATGTTCTGAGCTAAAGCCCCTGATCATATGGTGGCCTTCTGTCAGCTTTGCTCCAGGCTGTCAGTGTTTTCCTCATACTGTTTTCCTTATTCATTACTTTGATTAGAAAAAAAAGACCTTCTTTCCCCATATAGTTTATTAACTTTACCACAGGAGTATTTCAACAATAAATTGCACAGAACTCGGGCTTTGTTAATAACAAATAGTTTTGCATTATAAATTATTCGCTAAGGGAAGAAGAAGAGAGAGAAAGAAACTCCTCAGTTAGTGAATTTCTAATTTCAGTTTTAGTTCTAATATTATCTGAGTCTGTAACAGAGCTATGACATTTATATTGACTGAGGACTTAACCCAAGATAGATCTAATGTGAATCAGAAGACTACTTTTCAAAGACAGAAAAGAATCTGGTAGCCAAGCAACCAGTTCATTTTATACCACAGAAGAGGTCTGTGGCCTTTTGCAGGATGTTTCCATCACAGCCCTGTTACTTATGCTTTAGTTCCCACTAAATACTGCATATTTTTTTTCTAGAAACTAAAATAGCACCACAAATTGAAAAATACCATATCCAGTTACAGACATTTGAGTCTGAACTGGACCTCAAATACTGCTTAAACAGAAATTGTAAATGAACCTATCAAAAAACACAAGTAATTTTTGCAGTGAAGTTGCTGCTCAAATATTTTAGTGAAATAAATAAGATTTGATGATCTTGTTTTAAAATAATCAACAGATAACAAAACAAAAAAAAAATTTTGACAAAGTAAAAAACAAATTATATAGGTTATTTTATATTTCTTTTTAGAAAAAATGCAGTAAATCAGTGTTGTAGAGCATGTTACTGTCTCTTCTAGATGTACAAAATATTCTGAATTATTCACGGTAATGAGATTAAGGAAGCCCTGATAAGTTCTAGGTTCAGGGTACAACATGACAGTAGAGTAACAAACACAAACCAGCAGTATAATCATCTGGTTCAAGACAAAAGTAAGTCCAGTACATTCAGTAATATCTGTCTGAAATGGATATTGGGGCACAGAAAGACTCAGGTAGCCACTGTTGTTTATTAACCAGCCATCTCAGCCCACATCTGCTCCCACACTGTCCCAGTTCTCTCCTTTGTGTGCACAATGATTGGACATGACTTTAACACGGGGCTAGAGCTATACAAAGCATGAAGTGTATGCTCGCTAAATGGAGCTATGGAGGTACAAGGTATTGGGTCACAATCTGGAGAATTACTGTGCAAATCAATACATGGTGTAAGCACCATGCTCTGTGTAGAGGTAAAAGAATGTTTCTGAAGATTACAAATACACAGCTGAACGAAAATAATTTTTATTTTCAGGAAATTAAAATGAATTTATGATAATTTTAACATTTATTATTTTGATTTTTCTCAAAGCTTTTTCTACTGGACATGATGGAAGATTTTTATAATATGTTATCTTACTTTCCGTGATCAGTTTAAAGAAAGAACTAATCAGTTACTGTCTTCTGGAGAAAAATAGAAGATATAACAGTCTTATATCAGATTGTGAAATTTCACAATGACTTTTGAAATTTTCTGTAAACAGTTTAAACCACTTTTTAAATGTGACTTGAGAAGGCAGGCATATGAAAGTGGACTGTCACTCAAAGGAGGAAAATAACATTCAGCTGCCTTTTAAATTTGTAACTATCACTACAAGACTATGGGGTCCTCACAGCAACTGCAAGCAGAACATCACTCTAGACCATAGAGGTTTATCTCCTGACTGATCCTGGGTATCACCCTTTCTCTATACTTCATCAAAAGTCTGTTTATTTTCTCCCATTTGGCCCTTTTGGAGCCAGAGGACAACATATAATATGCCTCCAAATGCCAGACTGAGAACTTTAACCAAAAGAATGTTAAAGAAGAGACAAATTGACCTAATCCCCAGATCACTCAGTGATCATTCAGTGTATGTATCAGGTTCATGTTTTGAGGAGCCTATTCCTATTTGAACATGAAGTGCCTGAAGAATGTCTGTGTCCTCCAGCTAGAAAGGACCCTAGTTCTTTCAGACCTTGAAGTACCCTTGTGAGGATTATGAACTAGACTGTTCATATCTTTTTTGATCAGTGTGTTCCTGGGAAAACACAGAGGCACAGCTGTGCACATGTCACAGACATAAAATTTTATATATCTATCACTTGAGTATCCTGAGCATTAACCAGCATGGAAGGCTTCAGGCCAACATGGAAGAGAGATGGCTTGATATGTGAATTTAAGAGTTCTTAAAACATATTCAATTTATAAGACAGATGTTTAGATTATTTAAAGAAGCTCTTTAAGTTTTAAAATAATTTTGAATTCTGGATTTAAATATATATAACTTTCAAAACCATTAATACCTAGGTTCTTAATTCATAGGAATATAGGGAAAAGAACTTTAACATCTAGTCCATATCTAATACAATTGTTAAGGGTGGTGAAATAATAGAGAACATAGACAAAAAGTGACAAGATTAATTTGTTTTCCTGGGATATTACCTTCTATCAGAGACCAAATAGCAGACACACTGGGTCACTGCTGACAAAACCTTCAAAATGTGAAGTGACACCTTTTATTTTCTTGTTCTAAGCTTTCCTCTAAAGCTATCTAAAAAGTCCCATCAGCATTTTTGGTGAGATTTAAGTAATTCTTTACCCTAGATAGTATTCACTTTCCAATATTTGAAAACTATATTTTAGTACTTACATTTCAGCAACTTAAAGCCAACATTTCATAACAGAGGCTCTCTAATCCTCAGATCATACCAAAATCCCTTTCCAGCTTTAGTTGAACAATGTGTGAGAGAAACACACCCAAAAATCTTGAGGAAGTCTCACTAGCTTCTGTACTACATTATACTACCCTTAAATTAATAAGTTAATGGCCAGACTTCGTGAATGAAGACCTGGGGAAGGGCTCTCCCGAAGTGGCCGTGCCCTTCCAGCCTGCACAGTGGATTTTTTAGGTGAGGCACGGCGTGCGCAGAACTGGCCCCACCGTTTTAAGTCCTAAGGCCCATTTGCCACGGCCGAGCGAGCTTGGACAGTGACAGTGAAATCCTGGGGACTCTGTCTACAGCGCCCGGTACTAACCGGGTCTGCCCCTGCTGAGCATCCGAGATCTGACGGGATGGGATGGCAGGGAGGCATTTAACTGCCCAGGGGACAGTCCCACCGAGACTCGAACTCGGGTTCTTGGGGATTCAGAGTCCAGAGTGCTAACCATTATGCCACGGGACTGCCCTACTACCCTAGAAACTCCTCTTCTACATACTAAAACTACGTTTATCTTTACCTTATCATTTTGGTTTCTCATTCATTCTGTCATTGTCTTATACTTCTTCTCCTGCAGTTATTTCTGTCCTTACAGAATGATAACAGGAACAACACAACCTTGGGCCTTTGCCCTAGTGAATATAATTATATTTCTATTACTGTCTCCTCCAGGTGACCCTATTCTGCTGTATGATATTCTGATCCTCCTCTCTACTTAGGAGCACTCAGAGCTTTGTGTTATAAATAATGCTCTCTTACTTTGTGCTCCAAGGTCCTTAATGAAATTAAATATTAAGTGAAAACTCTCTTCAGATTCATCTCTTCCTTTTCAAATAATTGCCAAGCTGCTTTTGAAGATTTCATCCAAGGATATAAACAAGTATTGCTTTGGCACACATTCATTTTAAGATGAACTACAAAAGATTGTGGCACTTTAGAATAGCTCCATAAATGCTATAGAAAAAAATATACATTACCAGAAATGTACTCTTAAAAGAAGTAATTAAATTCCTTATCCAGTCTAGCACTACCACAGTTACTTTTAAATACATGAATCAAGGGCATAGGGATAGGTATTAGACAAAATAACTTGGAATTTCGTGGCCAGACCTTCACACACACAAAAGGACAGAGCAATGCTGAGGTGTTGTCCATATATTTCCTTGAGACAAGGAAAACAATTTTTTTTTTAAAATTTTTTGGGGAGATTGTTTTGTTTTGGTTTCTTTTTTGTTTTGTTTTTGTTTTTTTTTTCCTTTTTGACTATTGGAAAGAACTAGTGGGATTTTTTCTGGCAGAGCTCTCATGTTAGGAGACACAGAAACTTATTCAAGCCCTAAATATATTCCTCTTCATGACCACTAACTTGAAGGGTTTGTCTATGACACCAGATTCACCTCTAATGTCACTCCTAGAGATGCTGAAATATGAGAGCAATCACTCTCTAGTCGCTTTACTCTACCACAAGATACTGACCCCAGTAATAGAGCGCAAGGGATTTCCAGCTTCCCTGATTAGCACATGCAGAGATTGCTCCCCTAACACTCTGTCAGCACCGTGTCCTCCCACGTCCTTGCGCAACTCACAGACACATAAATACTGTACTAACAAGCAATATAATCACTTGCATGTCCCTGGGTTGTAGGCACTGCTTGCATTTCCCAACTAAATCTCTTCCCCATTCCCCAACTGGAAGTTTTGTCAACTGAAATCACAAGTAATCAAAGAAATATGAAAGAACTCTCCACGAGGCTTAGAAACAAAGAGAATATTCTCTCGTCTATTAATGCTAGCAAGAGAACTGTTTGCCCGCTTCCACACAGTCTCTGGGGTGGTATGAGATCCCTCCACAGAGGCCAACCATGGGCAGAGAGCACCAGGGGGGAACCAAAGGATTCTGCCCACCTCACCCTTGAGGGTGACACAGCTTAGACATTATCTTTAATGTAAAAATATCAGTTATTCACTTCTCATGACTTACCCCCAGTTACCAATGAAAGAACAGAAAAAAAAAAAAAACAAAACACCCTACTACAACATTACCCTCCACCCCTCCCCCCAAAAAAGGGGACAGGGCAATTAGATGTCTGCTTGAGCACACTGATAAAGGGATGAAGTATTCAAGACATTAAAGAACCATCTGGACACAATCCTGTGCACTGTGCTTTAGGATGACCCTGCTTAAGCAGGAAGGTTGGACCAAATGACCCCACTGGTGGTCCCTTCAAACCTTTTCCATTCTGTGAAATCCAGATTTTTCTTTCAACATGGCCAATATGGGTCTTTCTTCACAGAGAATTACAGTATTTCTGACCACCCTTAATCTTTAGTTATGATTTCATTCCATGTGCTCTGCAGAGAAGCTTGTTAAAAGTTAAAAATAACTGAACTCTGCATTATGTCCTTATCATCTATTAATACCAACTCTCTCATGAAAACGTTTTTTCCCATTGCAATCAGACTAAAAGAGAGATTGACGTGTCTTGCATTGCACTTAGTGTGTATAATCAGTATAGTATTAAATTGAGAAATCATTCTATTAGGCACAGAAAAATTCTACTGTAGATTTTTGAAATATAAATAGGTAGCAAAAGGAAGAACAATTTTCAAGGAGTTTCAAGTCATACAAATAGTGTTTATATGACTGAAAAAGAATTAATAAATAATACATTTGCAAGTGAAAACTGCTGCATCATCCTGTACTACAGCAAAAAAAGAAACAGACATATGATTCAGGAACTTTTTTTTTTTTTCATCTTTCCCTCTTTTTTTTTCCCCTGGTCTTGAATAAACTATATGAAGGGACTATAATACTGATGACCATAGAAATCCACAGTTATAACTATGTAAGGACCAGAGACCAAATAAATAACCAGTTGTTTAAACAGAAATTGAGTATGAGAGTCTTAGCAAAACCAAAGGGGAGGCACAGGAGCTGTTAAGAGCATGGCAACACTGAAGACAAATAAGTCTAGGCTCAGTAGCAGACTACCACCACAAAAACAAAAACAACCCAAAAACGAATCAAACAAACAAACAAACCAAAAAAAACCCAAGAGGTAAAACACAGATGAAGTGGGGAAATCCATAGAAACACATAGCTAGTTACAAGAATTTAATTACAGATGTAGAGCAGTAGAAGGAAAAAAAAAAAAAAAAGAAAAAAGAAACCAGTTGATTTAACAGAATATTTTAATTGCACAGTAACAGAAAGACCACTTAGGATAAGGAAGAATCCGGACATAGATATTGTGCAAGCAACAACTATTAAAGTACTGAAAATACACTTTTTCCTACTATCTTTTCAGAAGTGTCCATTAATTTTATATTTAGACCACAAGATAAGACAAATATTAAGGAACAAAACAGGAGGGTAGGAAAGAAAGTGAAAAATATTGCCCTGTTCTACAAGATTAAAGTAATTCTGACAGAAGTCATCATTTCAATATATTATCTCTCAAGTGCAAGACTTAGAAACTACCAGGAAAACATTTTCCAGCTGTCATCACTGACAAGCCAGAGAGAAATAAAACTTTAAAAAAAAAAAAAAAAAAAAAAAAAAAAAACCCACCAAAAAACAACAACCCACTGGCACCCAAACACATTTCAACTGAGTAAATTAACTGCATTACAGGTGATGGGAGGGTGACCCCCACTCTTCATTCTGTGTATGCATTTCAAGAAAAAAAAAACCCAACAAATTTGTAATATCATTAATCTGAAAAGAAATCAGGCATAGCAACATATTAGACAGCTAAATTATATTGAAACATATAACAAATATTTGGTGGTGTAAGTCTGTAATACTAAAAATGCAGATAAGATCTGTTCATATCTAAAGAAATCACAAAACAAATTTTTAAGAACACATTTTTGTTTTGTCTTGGTTTTGGTTTTTGTTTGTTTGTTTGTAGGTTTTTTTAAGAAAAGTTACATTTTAATTTCTTCTCCAAACTCCTATGCCATAAGAGGACAAGGGAACATGATGGTAAAGACTGAAATGAGAGTGCACTCTATTTTCAGGGTGTCTGATGAACGAGACAGACAAGGTTCTGACTCTTGCCTGTACCTTTCTCTCGTTCTTCATGCTCTGTGGTAAAGTGCTAATGTCAAATGAATCAGGAAAATCTTTTGGGTGCCTAAATAAAGATAGGGCAAAGAGAGACAGGTCAAAGACCCACATGTCAATCTGAAGCTAAGTCTTCCCATGTTCACCATTTATGTTTTGAGTGCAGCCTTTCTTTAGTTTTATATAACATGCAACTGTTCAGATCCATTGTGGGTTTCTGGTTGCTAGATGGCATCCTTGAAGCATGTTGACAGTGCTACTGGTGGTATTTCTTTTCCTTAAAAAGTTTTAAATGAAACATAATAAAGCTGCTGAATCAATTGCACTTCATCAGTGAGTCACTACAAATTCTCTTGTGATTCCAAACGATCATTAAATAAAGGATCAATCAATGAAACATCTACAAAAATTAGTGGCACAAGCAGGAGCTGCAGCAACTTCACCTCCTAGGAATTGTCCCAGAAAAGATAACTTAGCTAGACTGTGAGACCAGACATCTAGAGACATATAGCCCCTATGTCTGTGTCATGCACTGACTCACAGCCTGACAGCAGGGGGGTCACAGTCACCTCACTGTGTCCGGACAACAGAGAAAACTTACTTTCCCATCCTCAAACAGTTTTTTGAAAATGAATGGGCACCACAAATTCAATTTTTGAAGTACAAGACTCCAGACATTCCTGACAGAGTCAATTAATCCAAAACAGCAATGTTGGAGTGGGTATTCATATCACAATGAAACTATTATAAACACCATTGGAAAGAGAGACTGAAGGTGAAACTAAATAGAATTTCTTGATTAAAATAAATGTCTTAAACTGTCTAAATGGAATGTACATATGAATTATAGTAAACATTTACTTTTTTCCCCTAATAATATTTACTTTCCAAACTACTCTCACCTGTTTTGGCATTCTTTCTGTTGCAAAACAGCTTTAGATTTTGGAGGTAATGTTATTGTTGCACTGCAGTTACTTAAAAGGAACTTCTGACCAGGCCAACTGAGTGGCTTCACTCAAAAAATAAATTAACATATCTTCTGTTGTCTGTTGCTTACAAGCTTTTGTTTGTGTACTCAAAACTCAGCTCTTTTGGTGGGAAAAAATTCACTATAAACAGTTCAAATGGGCAGATAGTGATAAACAGAGAAAAACAAGTAGAGCAGACATTATTCCCTCATAAAGCATTGCTAGGAGAAACAGATGTGAGGAATCACTAGATGATCTTAACAAAATTGTTTGGTTGTTTGCTTTTGGTTTTTGTTTGGTTTTTGTTTTTGAAGGAATGAAACAAGACATAACTGATTTCTTACATTTCAGTTTAGATTAAAAATAAAACCCTAAAGCATAAAATTTAATTCAGGGAACTTAAAAAAATCAAAGGAAACACTGTTGCCTGTAAAATCACTGGGGTTTTTTTACAGGAATTGATTTTAATCTGTTTTTGATTTTGTGTGTGTGTGTCAGATACTATTTTTAATGGTATTCAAATTACACAGTTTGTAGAGAAAAGGCTTTCTGATTGATATGCCTGGAAATGACTTATGTTGATATCAGCCAGGTATCTGACCTCCAAATACACCCAGATTTCAAGTCTAAGCTCAGATTCAGCTTTTACAAGGACTGAATTAATGGATCTCTTTGGCAGCACCTCCAATTGTGTTTCATGAGCCAATGTAAGAAATGAGATAACTTTGAATTACATGCAAGCAGAAAGGAATTTGACAAAGACACTTAATGGAACTAGCAAGATAGAAATGGTTAGGCATAATTTGCTAAAAATAACCCTAGCATTAATAAAAGTGAAAATAATCAGAGAACCCACACACATAATTTTAATATTTATTAAAATCCTCTAGCAACACATTAGTGCACTTTTTTAATTTTAGTAATAGCCTGTCTTGACTGAAAGATGAAAGCACTTTTCTAATAGACTGAAAGGTTTCCCAGTTCTGTTACAATTCAGAGAACATCCATCTAACCCCTGCTGAACTCCCATCTATGCCTCACTGACTGAAGTGCAAGATAGAAGTCCTGATGCTCTGTGCTAAACCTTAAAGTTCAAAGATCTTCTGCGTTTTGCTGCTGTTTCCATAAAAAGAAGAGAGTTTTCCCTCTTGGTGTCTACTGTGATGGATGTGATGTCACCACTCATTCAACGGGAGCAGAAAAGTAGTGAAGAGAAGAATGCATGTCTGGGGTTAAGATTGCATCTTTAATTTTTGCTCTCAAATATCAAAATTTGTCTTTTTCCCTGAACTAAGAGAGACTGAAATTCTGTATGATATGATGTAAGGTTCTCTCCAAAAATAAACGTTAGCCTGGTAAAGACCTTCATTCCCTTTGACAAGGTCTCCCACAAAGGACCTGTTGACATGTAGATGTACAGGATCTTTTTGAACACTGAGGGAATAGCAATGATCTCTTTTTCAGATAAATCTTAACTCACCTGCTTAAAAGATGGCAGAACAAGAGCAACATAACTCATTTGTAGTGAGCACAGTCCTATACTGTTTGTCCTTCTAGTAAGTCAGTCTTCAAAATCTCGCTATCCAAGGGAAATCACCTGCACAGCAGCCAACTTCAAAAGGCTTGTGAAGAGAAGGAAGAGGGATGCATCACTGAGGAACACAGAACCAAATCTTTGAGTCTTGTAGCTTTGTCATCATTTCCACACTGAAAAATTGAGCTTTCCACCTACCTCTGATGCTTCAGAATCACCACCTACATTTGCAGGCAGCTACACAGCTTTTTTTCCGTATCTTGCCTCTTACATTGCTCCTGTGTTGCTTGTGTGTGTTTTGTTTTAAATATCCATCTCTAAACAGGAACATCTTCAATGTCAGACTCTTCAATCTACCAAGTCTTTACATCTTAAAAATCAATAGCACTTTGTTAAGTGATACTTAAGGGCACCTTTGGACAGACATCACAGTTCTCTGTAACAAAGTTTCGTTACATGTTGTTGAGGACCTGGAAGCATTTCCACTTCCTTCACGTAAGATGCCATCACAGCCAAACATGTTAGACTAAGTTGTGTTGGCTATTGTATATTTAACTCCTGCTACAAAGCAGAAGCGAAGAGGATAAAAGGATAGTCAGTGATTTCAGTCATGAAACACTGCAACGTAAAATGGTCTGCTAAAACTTACTACTTTCTCCTCCTGCCTTTGATTTTTTGCCAACCTACATCCTCTATCATGATCTTACTGAAGTTCTGTTTTAAATCTGATTTTAAAAGGACCTACAGGAAAGTTCTGCAAAAGTGATATTTTGCTAAAAGGCTGGAGATGTTTGTCATTAGGAACAATGTTCTCAAGGAGATCCAACTGATCAGATTGCCTGAGCTGGATGAGCACAACTTCACCTCTCTGTCAGTACCAACAGAAAAGCCTCACAGGAACTGAGAGTTTCTGCTCTCCAGAAACAAATTTTACCATCTACTGCACCAGAATCATCAGTCCCTTCTGTGGAGCCTACAACAGAAAGCCAAATTAAAAAAGCAAAAGCCCATATAACAGCAATCCTTTGGACGGGTGAAGTACTTCCCTAGCGGCCTGATATCAGGGTCCTGCTCTGCCAGGCTATCAGACAGTACAGGGATGTGAGAGCAAGGTCTGCTCCAGGGGTAAAGAGCACCACCAAGAGGCAGTAGTCAGAGTTGGCACCAAGACTTTCTGCTGGTGTGGGATGAAGTAAGCTGCAGAGTCCATGTTAGACCTATCCAACACATTATTGAGCCCAAGGCCTTTCCTTGAAATAAATTGGTTTTTAGGCATCCACTCTGTAGTGTTATGGCACAGGCTGTCTTGCAGTAATGATTAATGTTCCTCTTAGATGAGCTGGAAGGTTTCAGTTTTGTACCATGTCTCACCAAGCACCTGAGAGATGATTAAGCAGCACTGGCGCACAGTCTGTTATGTCTTATTGATTCATTACAATGGCACACCTAGAACTCGACTGTTCCCTTCAATTGCTGTTTCTTTGAATACATTACTACTTCTGGGGGTGTGATATACAGCAACTTGACTTCATAAAGGGGGTGCACTGTTTATCATGCGAGCATCATAAACTACACCCACCAGCACTACTCAAGAGAAAACACAGAAGTGAAGCATTTTTTTAAAAAGTCATCATTTCTTTCAGCTTCCTTACCTGACAGCTACTATTATTTTATAAGAGAGGCAGACAGCAGATAGAAACTTACATTTATATTATTTGTGGTGGTAATATGCTTCAGTCTTTTTCACATTACTTTGTCATTCTCAATTTACCTTGCCATTTCTCAAACAGCAGATTTTTCACCACACAACAAATCTATTCAATGGCACATAACTAGAGTACCTGGACAAGCCAATGTTCTGCCTGCTCAGTTTCTCAGAGAAAAATTGTGGGTGAGATCTTGAAAAGCATGTCATGATGACAGTGCTCCAACTGGTCACTGTAAGAGTTAAAATAGACGACAACTAAGCATTCAACCTTTGAAAATCTTATGCTGTTTAGAGTCTGCAAGGCCAGACTCCCTCAGCATAAGTACTCCTAGCCCAGTTTTGTAACCTCAAGAGATAGTTTTTGCCTTCATGTTGACAAAACAAAGCAAAACAAAACAAAATAAAGGAAGAAGATACAGACCACTTGTACATTATAAGACAACTTTGGTTTGCTTTGTGAAATTTCTGACCTGTTGGCTTTATGACTAGGAATCTCTTTCTGTAAGCTTAGAGTATATGCCACGTACATGTATCATTAGGTCTTGGACCTAACCAGGCATTTTGCAAATGTAATTTTAAAATCAATATAGGCTTTGGAATGATAACACAATTAACACTGAATTGTTGAGTTCTGCCTATTTTGTACAAGATTGATCATGATAATTTTTATGCTTAAATTAGTCAGATAGAGCAAACTACTTTTGACTGTAGTGGGCAACTCATATGCTTCATTCAACTTGCATTCCTAGCAGCTGAATAACGCACCTGCTGTTTAACTGAACCTAAAACCTTCACAACCCTTTCACGTGTGTGCCTGAAGAGACCATGTTTTTTCTCAAATACTTCAGGGTGGGGATGGAATCCATTCAGCTTTACTGCTCCTAGAGCAATCAGCGCTGGCTTCACATTGAGAACTTGAGATGCGTATACAAGACTCTCTACCTTTGACACCATCTCTGCGTTCAGTTCACTGATGTGGAAGTATCAGCTACAGCACACAAATTCCTGGTCACCAAGTTAGGAGGTTAGCTGGATGGTGAAGGAGAAGCAGGTAAAATGAATAATCACCCAGAGCTGCTGCTCAGAACGTCTTGTGAGGGAGCAATCCTCAAAGCTCTTGAAGGGTCTGGGGATCCCCACTGCAAGTGAGCACTGTAGCTTTGCTACAGAGCTTGTGCTTTCTCAGGACTAGGTCCTAGAGTAATTCTAAGGATCAGGAAGCAAGACACTTGCAACTAAGAAATATGGAGCATATATTCTAATGTTTATGAATTGTCAGCTGACCAATGCAAAAACACAAAGAACATAATACTGTACAGTTCTGAAATTATCTTTATTGTAACTGTGTTAATAATAGTCTAGGAACCCTCATGATTTCCTTCAGTAAAAGAGATCCAAGGGCAATCCAAAGAATTTCTTTATTTTTTTTTTTTTTTTGAATGGCAAAGCCAAATTTTAATGAGATTAAAATACAAACCCAAAAATGCTGTGGCCCTGTTTTAGAGTTCTATGGAAAGCTGAAGTATCTTCCAAATGCATGTTACTAGCAAGACATGGAATAATTTTTGGCTTAAATTAATTCTATTTTCTTTCAATACATTCATGTCTCTAAGGTCTACAAATATCAGAGTTTCTATAATTGCACTTTCCACATGGAAATCTTTTGGTGAATTTAAGAGTTCTGACAAGGACATCAGACATCGCTGTGCTGTTGCTGCCAGACAATAGTCTTTGTCTAAAGAGGCTGCCAGATACCCAGAAATCCCAAGAAAATGGCCATTATAAATGTTTCAGCAAATTGTACATAATACACAAAAGAATCCAGCACTTCTAGTCTAATTTGGTCTATGTGCAGCTGGTCCATGGATATTCTAGGTGAATCAATCATTTTAATGCACCTGCACTGCAGGTAAGCTCAGTATATTCACATAGCACAGATACATATGTTTGTATCTGAGAAATCTTTCCCACTACTCCACACAGCCTACAACTCTGTTTTAGCCATGACTGGAAAAAAAGGTCTGTAAGAGAAATTGAGACAAAATCAGTAAAAGAAAAAAATTAAAACTCCAAACGGAAAAACACTTGCTTCCTGAGGTACACTTCTATCACCTTACATTTTAGTGTTTTAATGTTTTAAATATGCATATATTCTGGGTTGCTGTTAAAAACAACAATCTCGATTTATATCAAGAATATATAGAAATTCTCAAATATGCTCTAACTGTTTTCATTCCATCTCACTTAATGCTTCTTCAGACTGAAGGTAAATAAAACTGAATACATGGGTGCTGACATTTTATTTGATAGTTTTCCTTCCTGAGGATAGGGGGAGCAGACTTTGAAAGCACTACAGTTTTCAGCTCTCAGATGCAGCCATTCTAAATAACCTTTGAAGAAGTTCAGCAGTGGAACAGTGTTTATGCCTCATGAACCATGTATATCAACTTCAGAAAAAACACAACTACATGATATTAACTAAAATGAAATAGGATGAAGTCTTCTCTTAGGACTAAGGAGAGTTATGCAATATTTCTACAAAACAACCCTTTGTCAAGCAAATACAGTATGAACAGTCTTACAGTAAGTTTTTTGTCAGTATTTAAAGTGTTCCATTAGTGTACAGAAAGAGAAGCAATTTAGACAACTAATCGTCTTTCTAATTTTTCTAGCAAAACTGGATATCTGCCATCACAGTAACCACCCAAGTGCATTAAAAAAATTTTATGTGTGTGCTGGTTTAAAGGTAAACCAGCAGGAGGAATGAATCTGACTCACAAACAGATTACAAGTCAGAATTACAGTTTAGTAAAAAGATCACAATAAGTACAAGGGTACAGAGGAAAAGG
>JAWWEU010000081.1:83056288-83072488 GCA_035583155.1 Acropternis orthonyx | reverse complement strand
CCTATCAGGAGATGGTTTAGAATTGACAGACAAGTGTGCTTAGCAAATGACATGTAGCCTCTGTGTGTGTTTGCAGTGGAAGAATATTATAAAAGGATTAGTATATAATTAATAAAATGGCTACTCTTGATCATCATATTGGTGTGTTGAGTCGTCTGGGCCTCGCATGAGAGTATAAACCCCACAACAGTGTTGCAGTGTTTTTTATAAGAAGGACGTATTTGCTTCCAAAACCAAAAAAGACATTGCCAAGTTCAAGGAAGTGACAGGCCAGAAGCATAAACAATCTTTAATTGCTTATGGTAAAATGTCGTTACAGATAATATGCATGATGGATTATAATTTAGGGACTGCTTCAGGCCTCCAGTCTATCTTATAATCATAGATTATAGTGGGGTGAGAGCAAAAAGAGCTACGTAACTAGTGGTCTTGTCTTTAGGTGATAATGTTAGAAACTTGATACACTTAATACCAAAATGTGCTTGACATTTTTAAGTGCTCTAAAGCACACTTTCTATTTCCATTTTACATCAGGCATGTCATAAAGTTAACAGAGATCTGACCTTAGCAGAGAGGGAGAAACTGATTTTCAGAACAGAGTATCACAGATAATTAAGGAGAAAACATCAAGCCTTGTTCTCAGATGGCATTTTAATAAAGAGAATAAAATGCAAACAAACAGTACATATATTTGGAATTTCAAATAGTTGCTTATCTAAAGCAATAGAGGCCAATCATTTTGGACAGAATATTTAATGAGGAAAATGTATGAACAATGCTTTAAAAATTATTTAAGAATGTTTTTTAGATATCCAAACAGTCTCTCTCTTGTAACTTCCAAAGATGGCAAAGTAGTTGTAATTATATTTTCAATTGTAAACTGTTAGCAGTCTGTCTAGATCACAAACTTGATAGATGACAAGTGAGGCCAGATGTTTATGAGAACTGTATATTAGGTAAAATCAAGGGGGTCCTTATGCTAAATGCCATAAATCTAAGATTTAAGAACTGCAGGAAAAAAAATGAAGGGAACTCATTAAGTTATACTCACTTTAATTATCAATCCCCTTCCTCATTTCATTCCAGAAGTTGTAGAAGGATTGAAAAAAAGCAAAGCTCTAGATCATTAATATTGATTTTCAAGAGTGTGTGAAATACTAAGCAAATACTGGACTTGAATGTAAATAATTAAAAACAAGATGATAGGACTGTTAATCTAAAGTAGATCTTGGAAAAATAGTGGAACGGTTGGAGTTACTCTATTTTATGTAATTACATAAGGTCTTTTCCCACACACAATATTCTGTCTCTGTAATGAAGGAAATATCGTTCACAACCTGTATGATAGGGACGAGTGGGGGAATTTCTGCAGAAGTCATAAATTCATATGCATAAACCATTTCTCCTAAGCTCTCTTAAAGCTTTCAAACTTTCAGCTTTTCTTTTTGTGCTGTCAAGTCAGGTCTATAGTTGGATGAAAATTTTATTAATTCCCTGTCTTTGTTTGTTTGTTTGTTTTTTGGGGTTTTTTTTGTTTGTTTTGTTTTGTTTTGTGGTTGATAAGAAACTGCTAAGGAAGACAACTTCTGTGTGTCTCTGAATTGTTAGCCATTCGTAAGATGTTCTTCGTTAGAGGAGTTGTGTTGCCTGCTTTTCCCAAAAGGAAGTCTGCAGCTACTTGAGAGGTTATCAAGAACAAAGAAATGGATTGAAGAATTTGTATGCTTTGCTTTTAGGAAGTTAGTTTTCTAACGGTCTGCCAGTTGTGATGATTATGTAGGAGGAATAGGCAAAATAAGTATGCTCCATTTGAAACACAGACTAGTAAAACACTTGAGTACTGAATGGATAAAGAGCTACTTGAAAGTTTTGCCTCTTACTGAAAGAGATGAAGACAGAGCAATTTTGGCACTGGGAGAATGAAAATAGTGAAAAAAAATCAACTAGATAGCATGGGGATTTTGGAAAACAAATGTCCTACTCTAGATGAATATGGCATTGGATGTCCAGTATTAGAAATCAATAGGGGTAGAAGCTCTTATCCTGCAATCAGAGGAAGATTTACTCTAGAAGAGACTTAATTCTCAATAGTTCCCACTGCGACACTGGAATCAAAGGGACTAAGCATGTTCAATGGAAAAATTCAGACAGGGCAGTAAGTCTATATCTGATATTGTTTTAATCTCTAAAAATACTTGTCCACTTGTTGTGTGAGCAATGAGTGAAGCATTTGTGATATAGTCAGAACAATCACCACATTTTTTCAGATAAAAGTATTATTAAAGCTTTAAAAGGTCTCAAAATACAATGACCAAATTTCACTTATAGGTTTATACTTCACAGTCTTTCTCACACACCATTCACTCAACACTTTGTCAGCACTCTTGTAATATCTAGAAAGCAGAATCCACAGTTACATAAAAGAGGCACAAAACTTCAGTTTTACTGGTGTTTGTTCCTGTCCTTTGAATCACCTGTATTTAAATAATACGCAGAGGTAAAAACATTCCCTCTTTTCTTGTCCTGACCAATAATTCTTTTTCAAAGCCTCCACACTAATTCTCTGTGATGTGTTTTTTGTACTTCCTTCAGACATTATGAAGAGTTACCTCTTTTTTTACTTTTCTTTGTTTTGCTGTATAAGCAATAGACTCGGTGCTCAATTCAGCCACATTCTTCACTGTGGTCTCCCCCTTTTCATGGAGATCACAGTTCTACCTTACAGATGATTTATACTTCCACTCTTTCTGCTTAATGATTCAGAAAATATCCTCTTATTAAAAAAAAATTTCTACATAGTGTTCAGCTACTCTTGCAACTCTTGCACCCTTTTAAATGGGTCTCTGGCAGGGTCCAGTATGCTTTATAAAAGCAGCATTCACAATTTATATAGTTATTGTGCAAGTAAGAAAACTGAGTACTAGAACTTCATGTAAGAACTGTAAATGCATGAAGTCAGCAGAGAGACACATTTGACCTATTCCTCCTGTACTGGATGTCACTGCCACCTGCCTTCCTGCCTGCAGGAAGTTCTGTTTGGTTGGTGTCGACAGATTTTAATAGTTGGCTTTAAATTCTCTTAAAACAGATTGTTCCACTGAATAGATATTTCAGGCACACTGGACAGCTGTATTAAATGTTTTTCTTTGGGATTTGATTACTTACAGTACATTGAGTTTTAATGCATCATCCACTGTTAATGCTGGATTGATAGTATCTTGGCTGGTTACAATCCAGAGTTATTACAACATGATTTGCAGGCTGCTGAGAGTAAGATCTGGATTCTTCCATGTTTGTTATCAGAAATTCAATGTTCCTACATAACACAGAAGAACATAAAAATTCTATATAAAATACAGCTTTATTGTACAGCTCAATTGTTAATAGGAAATATTATCTGAAAATAATGAATAAACACGACACGTGCTAAAGCATGGATATGTGGAATAAAAAAAAAAAAAAAAAAATTCAGGTTGTAAAAATCTTTATCTGTATACAGACCTTTCCAGTGCAAAATAACCAGTGCAGATGAATTTTAATGGATTAATCCCTTAGTGAAAAACTTTTGCTCAGCTATAACACCATTAATAGTAATGAATATTACTACTGCAGCACAAGGATGCTCTGTAAGATGACACCACCACAGTTCACCACTTTCTGATTAAGAGTGCTTCTTTATACCATAAACATTTTTAACCTTTTTTAATCTTTTTACTTCTCCACTCCAGTATTAATGTCATATTCATTCAGCAGTTTGCAAATTCTGTTTCTAAGTAGCTACCTTTACTCTCAAATAACACCACCATTTTATCAAAGGGAAGATAAAACTGATCTCTAGTTCTGAAAAGAAATGACTGAATTGTTCATAAAAGAATACATAGAAATTTTTATGTAAGCATGCCAAAAGCTAGTTGTAGAATCATAGAATCTTTAAGGTTGGAAAGACCTTTAAGATCATTTAATCCAATCACTAACCTAGCACTGCCAATTTCACCACTAACCCTTGTCCCTCAGTGCAACATCTACATGTCTTTTAAATACCCCCAGGGACAGTGACTCCACCGCTTCCCTGGGCAGCCTGTCCCAATGTTTCACAACCCTTTCTAGTAAAGAAATTTTTCCTAATATCCAATCTAAAGCTCCCCTGGCACAACCTGAGGCCATTTCCTCTCCTCCTATCACTTGTTACCCAGGAGAACAGACTGACCCACACCTGGCTACAACCTCCTTTTAGGTAGTTGTAGAGAGTGGTAAGGTCCCCCTAAGTCCCCTTGTCTCCAGGCTAAACAACCACAGCTCCCTCAGTCATTCCTTGTAAGATTTATGCTCTAGTCCTTTTACCACCTCCACTGTCCCTCTCTGTACATGCTCTAACACCATGATGTCCTTGTAGTGAGGAGCCCAGAAGTGGACACAGAAGTCAAGGTGCAAACCTCACCAGTGCTGAGTACAGGGAGACAATCACTGCCTTGGTCCTGCTGGCCACACTATTTCTGATAAAAGCCAGGATGCCATCGCCATTCTTGGCCCCCTGGGGACACTGCTGGCACACAGTTGCTATCAACCGGCACCCCCAGGTCCTTTTTCACTAGGCAGCTTTCCAACCTCTCTACCCCAAGCCTGGACAGTTGGGTGGCGTTGTTGTGATTCAAGTGCAGGACCCAGCACTTTGCCTTGTTGGTCTTCATAAAATTGGACTCAGTCCATCAATACAGATTTCAGCAGAGCCTTCCTGCCATCCAACAGAACAACACTCCCACGTAGCTTTTTGTCATCTGCAGTCTTACTAAGGTGCCCTCAATCCCCTAGTCTAAGTCATCAATAAATATATTAGACAAGACTAGACCCAGTACTGAGCCCCAGGAATATCCACTTGTGACGGGCCACCAGCTAGATGTAATTCCATTCACCACCACTCTCTGGGCCTGGCTATCCAACCAGTTTTTTACCAACAAAAGAGTACACTCATATAAGCTGTTAGCAGTTTCTCCAAGAGAATGTTATGGGATACAGCTGCAAATCTTTAATAGTCCAAGTAAGCCTTTCTCCTCCACTAAGCGGGTCACCATGTCATAGTACAAGAACGGCCTTACTTCCTATGTGACCATTCTCAGATGTTTTCATAGTTTCTAACACAACATTAACCCTTGCATCTTTGCTGCCACATACAACCCCATCCCCTTTGTCCACTGAGATGGCAGACCTTAAAACCCAAAGGATCTTGCTAGCACACCATCTTTCAAATATCGGTATGCTGTCCCTAAGCTTATCTCTAGCAAGGCAGATTTTATTCTCTTCCCCCTTCAAATCTAATTTAAAACTCTTTTAATGATCCCTTCTGACTCCTGAGCAATGATCCTTTTCTCTCTTTGATACCCTTCTGTTGCCAGAAGGCTTAGTGTTATGTAAACTGACCTGTGATCAAAGCCCCCTAAATTCTACTAATGACACCAGTCTTAAAGACAGGTATTGGGCTACTGGCGCTTCCTCTTTCTTCCCTCATCATTCCCTGCAATTGGAAGAATAGAGAAGGACCCTACTTTTGCTCCTGATGCTTTAATTAGTGCTCTCAAGGCCTTGAAGTCTCTCTTGATTGCCCTCAAAATTCTTGTTAGGACTTCATTGCTGCCTACCTGGAAAATCAGTAATGGATTGATCTCACCAGGGTGAGAAGCTCTCTCTTCATGCCTTTAACCCAGGCCCCAGATAGGCAGCAAACTTCCCAAGAAGTGGATCTGGTCTGTATATTGGGCCTTCTGTTCGCTTCAGAGACAAGTATCCTATGGCAATGACCCATTTTTCTTTTCTTTATGGAAGCAGTTTTGATGCTTACCTTGGCAACAACTCTGTGCCAGACCAACCATCATCCTCATCACTGGTTCCACTTGCAGAGCCCATACCTTTTATGCAAAGGCACCTTGGAAGGTGGAGCAGTCAGAGAGGAGATGTGTCTCCTGTGTCAGGGAGTAACCTGCAGCCATTGCCCCCTATCCCTTAAGTCACCGTATTCAGACAGACAGAAAGAGGATAGAGAATCCTGCATGTTGTTCATCCTGTCTGCATGTTGGGCCTGTCTCAAGGAATATCTCAGATATGAATCCTTATACCATTTCATTATATATTCAGCTGCTGCTAACATCTGAAAGTCAGATAGACATAATTTTCAAGTATTCTTGTAAAGATACTTTAATCTTGGGAAATAAACAGGGAAATATGTATTTCATTGATAAATTATCATAAAAGTTCACCAACTGTGTTCTGTGGGATTTTACTTAAACTGAAATTATGCCTTACCTCCTAATTTCCAAGATCATGTTCTCTCCTGTGGAACAGGAAGAATGAGGTGTTAGCATTTGGGTATCTCAACTGCAGCACTGCTACTATGATGAGAAAAGATGTAATATGAAAATATTTCAGACAAAAATCATCAGCAGATGAGAATACAGACATTTAAGTCCATTTCCACGGGAGGTTGCTTCCCCCCCCGCCCCCTTCCCACCCCCAATATAATACAAATAAATTGTATTATCCAGTAGCCTTTCATTCACTTTCATTTTCAAATGTATTTTAGATCTTCAGATTTAAGGATGTAGATATCTTCTGTTTCATAACTTTGAAAAATTAAGCTGCAAAAGACACAAAATGATATTTACCTGAAGCAGTGTTCCTTGGTTCATACACTGAGTCATTAGGTTATTGTGCAGAAAAAAGGAATATCATTGATTTACTGCAGTTTCATTTTTAAAGAGCTGAATGAATGCTAATCATTTCTCTCAAATAAAAAGTCCAGGCCACTGACAAGCTTGAGGGGCAGCTTTTGAGGTGGCAGAAAAAAAATCTCAAAATTCCAAGTTGAGGGACTGAAAAGACTCTTTCCAGGTATTACAAAGCTCTCCTATCTCATTATTTTTCATTTTGAGCAGTTCTGTACAACTGCATGCTGAAGCACAGCAGTGTAATACATCTCAGTGTTCAACAATATGATGCTTTAGATACTACTCTGTGATGTCAATACTTTCCAAAGGCCACATAAGGAGTGTAGGAGTTTTAAATAAATATTCTGCCTGGCCAGATCTTTCAAATTCAGTTTTTCACCCCACTGCAGAAAATGTATAGAATTGCTGCCTGCCTGTGCAGACTTTGCAGTTCTGTAGCTGCATCACTCATCAAGCATGCACCCCTTACAGAATAGAATGCTGTGCTCAGTTACTCCCAAGAGAATGCAAAAACTTTCTGGGAAGCAAACCAAAACAGCTTCCATTACTAAAATTATTACACTTCACTCAGAAATATAAAGTAATCAGGAATTGTAGAAGATTTTATATATTCTTTGTCTTACTTCATCACACATGTCTGTCCTGGATAAATAAAGTAGTGATGGTTCCGCTATAAGCACCTAACCTTGGTGTCCAAAAAAACCCCAACAAGGAGACAAAAACCACTGCAGTGGGAATCAGGAAAGTTGCAAGTTCTAGAGGTGCTTAAAAGTCATAGCCAAACAACAAAACAAATGTTTCTAAAGAGTTCTTATATGTCTTGAACAAGACACATTTTAAGTAGGACCCTATGTGAATTTTGAAAATCAGAATTTTTCAATTAAAACAGTAGAGAAAGAAGCTTGTCATTCTTCATGCTTTTGTATTTTACCACCTTTGCAGATTTATCAAGACCTATTCACACTGGATCAATGGATTATTTATAGAAAACAAGGGTTTTGGGCAATGAAGAGAAAGCTTTACAACCTTCATAAATTTAGGCTCTTCTTTTAATGCAAAATTACTTTGCAGTACCTAAAGCTCTCTAGAAGCAATAGTGTACAGTCATAAATGCAAAATAACCAACCACCCAAGTTTCAAGGTCGATTTCACAGGGAAGCGCACCAAAGAAATGAGCATGCTTCAAAAAAACAGTGGAAACGTGGTATTGGCAAGACCCTTCCTATATGTGAGCAGGAAATTTTGAGGGAAAAAAACTCACTAAAAAAATTCTTCACCAGCAAATATCTCCAAATTAGTATTTCTACAATCTGTCTTAAGTGCATGTCAGTCTTTGATTTCTTTTTCCTTAAACAAAATTGACAGTTACAAAAATAAGAGTTTTGTTTTAATAATCTGTTTTTTCAGAGCAAAGTAATTTCTATGTAATCACTGCATCTAAGCTTTAGGCACTGTCAAAATTAAGCTGCTTCCTCCCTTGTGAACCCTGTATTAGGATCAATGACATGCAGAGGAATTTACACTGAGATTTCTTCCAACCAAAATGGCAAATCAAGCTGCTTCATTTCTCTTGAAGGAGGAATAAGATATATTTCATTCCTTATGAAGAGGATATACATGTTTCCTATGTATTGGAACTACTGGGTGCATTTTAAGACAGGAGCAGTATATTAACACCTTGCAGCACTAAAGAATGACTACCAGAAAAGAGATCTTGAAGCAAATAATCTGCTTACATATTTGTCACTGTAAAGGTTATTTCCTCTTCTTAGAGCCCCTTCTCTTGACCTTTTCTTAATTCATATTGAGATAAGTATCCTGAAATCAGTAAGAGCCATCTTGGACAAAAATGAAACATCTGTTTCTAGACCATTGACCTGAAAGTGATTTAGAGCAAACAGTCCTGAATGCCTACAAAACATCTGGCCTGGAGGCCAAAATAAACAATAAAGACTTACCATGGAACAGTTTCTCCTTAGGTGCATGCCAGATCTTGGGATCTCCTGAAGTTATTAAACAAAGAGCTGCATATTCAACTGAAAATAGGTACCTTCTCAGTTACTTAATTTTCTTCAGGAGTGAGACGAGGAAACTCTTCCATTTCACCTTCTGCCTTCTGTCCAGTGGATTTCCTAGCAAGGGAGGACAGTTGCTTTTTCCTCACACTTACTGGCATGGAAGTACTTTTAAGTGGGATTTAACTCTAGAGATAGACCGGCTTTGAACAAGCAATTTGTGTTAAATTGTTTCCAGAATTCCGTTCCAGTCTATATCATTCTATGCTTCTGCTTAGCTTTACAGGTAGTAGCCATAACAAATATCATAGAAATCTTTCACTTAGAATCTTTCTAATCTGCTATCACTTATATAACCTTATAGATATGTTATCTTCTCCTATCTATGATATTCTTATAGTGTATGTACTATATCATCCCATATAGCAGAACAGATTTCAAATAGTTTGAATATAATTTTTCACTATAAAATGGATTTGACCATTCCTGTCTTCGACAGTAAAATTACCAGATTTTTCAGGGAGACTGTTCAAGGTGAAGAAAACATGATTCTTATGGGACATGACAATCCAGGTATACTTGACTCGTTTTTTTACTACCAGTTTACATTTGTCTCCCATATTTCATCCAGTATGATACTAGCTAGTTACAATAAAAACAAAACAAAAAACAAACAAACAAAAACACCAAAACAAAACAAACAACCCCCAAAAAAACAAACAAACAAAAAACCACACACCTACTTTATTAGCATTCTAATCATACTACTTTCATCATTTCTAACTTACACAAAAATTTACTGGTAAATCGTATTCTCCTAAACTTACCAGTTTTGATAGTAAAGATTCCAAATATTGTTACTTTGATTCTCAAGGTGAGACTTACATGACAACAGTTGTCAGTCCCTTTATTAAAACTTGGCAATTTCCATGAAATTTGAAAGAAGAGTGGAAAGTGGAAGTTCAAGGCATCTATTGGGAGGGAAAGCAATTATGTGATTCTCTCCAACTAGACTTTCTGGTTGAAGATAGCAGACACCAGTAACTATATTGGTTTGAAAAGCCACAGCACGTAACTAACTACCTCTTGCAGATTCCATAGCTCACATGAGGGCAGGTAAGGAAAACAGCTGAAAATACTGTAGCAAGGAAACAAAGAACATGGCAGGTAATTGGGGAATCAGATGCTATGCGTTAAGACTACAGAAATTCATTGAAAACATGAACACAGGTTAGTGCAAGGGAAGAGAAAGAAATTGTAAATGAGATTACATTACTGCAGCTAAAGTGTCTAAGATAAACTGTAAAAGAAAACTTTCCTTTGTTTTACTTCTCAAAGTTTTCTTCATCTAACTAGATACAGCTAATACGATGTTGCTGCACCAAAAATGTGTTAAATATGTTTATGTACATACTTGTGTGTTTGTCTGTAAAGGTGGTAAATTCCTCAGGCTGCTGGCAACATGGAAATGAGAGGTTATTTAATGAGCTTCAGAGATGCATGCATGGCTAAGATTTTCCCTTTAAAAAAAGCAACTACACACTAAATACAGTGCAAAGCAGAGCTGAGCAGAGGTTTCAGAGGCTGCATAGCAATGCTGGAGATTTAAAGTCACAGTGGAGATAGCAGTTTGTTCTCATTGCTACTGCTCAGAGCCAAAAAGACAGATTTAAAAGCATAGTAACATTGTAGGATGTTAGGTAAAGAACTGTACAGTGGAGTGTTAAACAGGTAGGTAAACATGAAGGAAGAAAAGCTAGGGCTATTCCATAGCATTTCTGTGCATTATTGCAAAATGAAAAAGTAGCATATCATCAAGATATTATCTTCCCAGGGCTCAGAAGACTGCAAGTGCGTTGGTCTTCTGTATGAGCACACTGTATTTCCTTCAGTTGTCGGTTGCTGAAGACATACTCCAGATAATAGAAGCATGGATATCAGGGGTCTTAACCTGTCAAAAAGCTTGTCCCAAGTAAGTTAACACAGCCTTTAACATGTCTTTTGAAAGTCTTAAAAAGTCTTTAAAATGGAAGAGTATTTCCTGAACAACAGAAACACTAAGGCAATGCCATATGACAAGGGTCACTTTAAACTAATAATCTCTCAACATTCTTGCAATTACACCAAGAAAGGAAGGAAAGGCAATTGTACCAATAAACTAGCACCTTCAAATTATATTAAGCAATTAAAGCTGAAGCAACATGCTCAGCTTCACAGAGACAAGTATTATAAACAAAGACAGCTTTACAAACTTGACGCTCAAGTCACAATTCCTAGCTGGGTTGTAACTGCAGATACATTATTATAGTTAGAATGGTTTAATTTCTCCTCCTTTCTGCATAGGTAGGAGCAGGATTACTTATTCTTGCACTGATTTTCTTGTTACCATGAGGGTAGATGCAAAAATCTAGAAATTTAGCTTTGTAGAAATCCTGTAAAGAAACTATTACTGCTCTCACCTCTTTCCAGGACACACGGCACAGGCAGTGAGTGTGCACTTTACAGTCACACTGGAGTTATTTCACAGACAAGAAATAAATACAGAACTTCCAGCTCCAGATTCCATATTTCAGTTTTGACCTCTGCCTTTTCCTGTGAATGTTTAAGTATCCTGGCTATTCATCAGGATAAAAGTCCAGAGAGGTGATTTATCCAAATGATACTAGGTTTTACAAACACTCTACTTTGGTCAAATAATTATGACCTACAGGTATCTTCTCTTCCTCTACAACAGCAGGATATCCTGAATTTAATCCTCCACTTCGAGTCAAAAACTGCTGTTCTGACAAGATAAATCATAATAAGAATACACTTGACTATTTAAAAGCATCAGATCTGTTTGTTCCTGAATTGTGAGGTCTTCTGCATTGCCACCCTAATCCATAAGGCTCAGTGTACACTACTCAGCAACACCAGCATGACTTTGCAGACTCTCCCTGAGTCACCCTGACTTTGATTTAAACACACTGTTTTCCTTTTTGCTTCCCTATCAACAGTATAAACAGCATGTAGGGGGAAAAAAAGTAAAAAAAAAAAGGTTGATGCATTAATATAATTGAATAAATAATAGCACTGAACATTTTTTTATTGTATAAAGAGATTCCAACCACATAATCCACACATTTACAAGTCAGGATGAGTGAAAGTTAATTTTTTTACAGATACCTCTATAAAAGGAAAGTTTACAGGAAAGATTTGAATAGCAAAAAATTTTCTGACTTGCCAATTGTGTTTGGAACAGAGTGTGGATGGAGAGGATAAAACTCTTGCGGGGGAAAAAAAAATCAGAAAGGTACTAACAACATAACACAGCTGAACTGACAAAGATTTGCAGAAATTAAAAGTCACATTGATATTAGAGAGGGCAAAAGAGATTAGACACCTGGAAATACACATAACACATGGAAATTCCAAGAGAAAGCCTTTGAGCCATTTTCTAACTAGTAAAACTAGCCACATTCCCTCTCCCCTTGTGGTTCATCAAAACTAGAACCATGCTTTGTTGAAATTTTATCAGAATAACTTTGAATTACTACAATGAATGCTCTCACATGCACATTTTGCAATTACTTAACATCCTACTTACTTCCTCTTAATGTTATAATTAGCACCAAAACATTCAGGATTACTTGCAGTAAAATTTCCCAGCAGTAAGTCTTCATCTTTGTTGGCATATGAAGAGATGTCCTTCCAGTCACTGATGAAAGACAAAGCCATAGCAGTTGCCACACCAAGAAAGGAAAGCAATCATGAAGTATGAAAGAGAATTGTAAAAGGGGTGAAAAAGTCTTGTGGGAGAACAGGAACATTTTTTGTTTCTTGACTGATTTAAAAAAAAAAAAAATAATTAAAAAAAACAACCAAACCAAAAAAAAAAAAAAAAAAAAAAAAAGGCAATGAAATGGACTTAAGGCTTGGGGGTCTCCTAGGACCTACTACTTGTTCTAAACGTGCAACTGTAAGGCAATTTTAAACCTTATTTATTGCTAGGATTTAAAAAAAAAAATCACTCATAGAAGTTTAGAAGGCCAAATTTACAAATTTATCAAGAAAACAATGCTGGAAGTCACAGGTTTGAGTTTCCAGTCAGGGATACAGAGGATAAGCCACAATAAAAAAGTATATCTCACCTTGTCACACATGACAAATTTAAACGTGTTCAATTTAGGGCTTCAGTGATGAAGGAAGTGTATAAGTTAGTAGAGAAATGGCATGAGAATTCACAAAAATAGCCATGCATTCAAGGTTAAGTTTATGAGTGTTTTCTTCTTCTGGAAGCATCTGATGTCAGAGTTTCCAATATGTAATTCAAAAAGCATACATCTATGCTGTTCATGCAAGCATTAGACTGTTGATGAATTACCCTTAGGCACCAGATACTTTAATTCAAATTTTAATTTTTCTCTTTTTTTTAGTAACCTGCAATAACATAATTGTCTCTCAGTTTCTTCTTGTACAGCCAGTTTTGGTAAACCCATGTTGATACTGCATGATTTTGGTATTTAGCTATATACCATTAGTCCGTATCACAAATTTAGTGAACTAGTAATTTTTAAATAGAGTATATAAAACAAAAGTAATAAAAGTTGTTCGTTCATGTCTCTATAACATGAAAATAGAACTCAAGACATAAACTGTTTCGCTTTCATATTCAGTATTAAGCAGTACCTCTTCATTAAAAATACTAATTTTTATAATCGATAAAGATAAAATTCAGTCATCTACCTTGTACTTAGCATGGAACAAACACGTGGTTCAAATGAGTGTTATGAAATTAATCTATTTTTAATTAATTATTTCACCCCTATCAGTAAAGATCACTCAAGAAATTAAGTATTGCAGCAGATGCTGGAAGACATGAGCCTTCACATGCAGTGGCTTACTCAGGTTTTAGCAGAGCACTTCAGTTATCCACTCTCCTAAGAAAAAGAGGCATCAGTGGTACTCAAATTGTCCAATAGATATTTAAACCCAGGCCCAGACTATTTGTACTGACTGCAAAACATCACCAACTAAATGCTTTCTTGGTTACTGACGGAAGACATCACTTTTGAAACCCCACCAGCTTTTTAGCACCCAGGGTAGAGCAACGTAAAATATCTGTGCCAGTAGCTAACATTAACTTATATTCACTCTGCCTACTGTCCCCCCCACAATTTTTTCCAGCTGCAAAAAGTTCATTAAAATCAGAAAAAAAACTTGATGAGTGGTGGCATGTGTCTGTGCAAATGAATCCTGAATGGCCTTGCATTTTTCTTTTCATATGTCACTCAGTGAAATATTGGTAAGTACATCCCTAGAAGCTTCCTTTCCTTTTTGACCATTCACTCCTGCTTTACACATCATAGCTGGGAGATATTTTTGCCTCTGCTTTCCTTCACTGAACTTGTAGAGCACATGCACAGTCAGCATTTCACTTTTATTTTGGGGATTAATTTTTTTTCAACTTCAGTTTTAAGTTCATAAAGCCACAGATAAGACAGTTTGAGTAGAAATTTCCATAAATCTTTCAAAGATTTCCCAAGGCTCTCTCACACAAAATTAACTTTCTTCTCCAGAATGATTTAAATTGTCAATTCAGTATCATTTCAAGCAACTAGGTCAGGGATACCTGAAGTCTGAACTGCAAAGAGCAGATGAAACAATTTGTTGAAGAATAAAATTAATAGGCAAAGCTCTTCTGTTGTATGCTAATTTTCTATTTTTATTTTTTTAAAAAATGATCCAATTTGAATCCCATTCTGATCAGTAGTGCACAAAAATCACTTGGATGTTCTGTATACGTATCATGAGATGGAACTTTAAGGTGGAGAAATTTTGAGTATACATCCCTTTCTCCTAAAAACCAGCAAAATGCAAACAAACTCAATCATAGTTTCAAACCACAGTGAGAAACAAGCAATGTAGTACTTCACAAAGAACTTCTCTCTTTTCTAAATTGTGCTCTGTAAGCAGGCTTATTGAAATTATGGTTCCAGAGGAAGATGACTGATCAACAGTCTACAATAGAACTTAATGACCAATGTTTTTCTTTTTAAAAGAGGAAAAAAATCAATTTATCTCAAATTCAGTTATATAAAAGTTATTAACATTTAAAAAACAATAGGTTATTTAAAAAGTTGCATGTCAGATGAACTTGAAAAACCTAACTTGCCAAATGAATTTACCAGATCAGCTATTTCAATATATTATTATTTATAGCAAGAAATTAATTTTTAATATGTTGCTTCTATTGGTTGTCCCTCCAAAGAATAAAATAAATGACAAAACCAGCTTCTACAAAATTAGTGAGGATGCTCTATTAAATTAGCTTCAAACTAAGAATCATATTCAAACCCACATCTTGATAAATACATTTTACTCTGACTTCACCCAGCTTGGAAAGAGCCATTCCCACATGGAAAACACAAGGGAAGACAGATGCAAGTAAAATGGTCAATTTTAAGCTGTTTAGTTAAATCTCATTATCTTCTCTCTACTATGCTGATAGATGACAGTGGTCTTGCCACCTAGGAAAAAGCTGAAAGGGGACAAATTACTCTCCGTGGTACTTCATGAGATACGTTGTACAGTTGAAGCATGGAAGAGGAGAAAATAGCAGAGGGTCAATAGTGCCAGGAAAGTAGTATCAGCCCTACAAATTGAAATCAGTATAATCATTTTACTTGGACTCTGCTACAGAAAATATCATGCACTCCCTATCAGCACCCCACAGTGAGTTTTTCAACACCAGAACAGATTGTAAATATCAAATTATTACTTGTTGCACCAATTTGCGTTATATTTGATTAGTTCTAGTTTTAATTGCTTTCTCTCACATAGTTTCTCTGTTGGGGCACATCCCACTTGCTACAGGATTATTCCAAAAGTAACCCCTGATATCAAGGATTTCCCCCGGAGTTTTCTTTCATTAGCAAGCTTTGTCTGTGCTTACAAGTCTGAAGATTTTGGTTACCAGAGTTTTCAGACACAGCAGCTCATTTTCATTGACTTCATATCTCACTAACAACCATGACACATGCCAGGCTGAGCCTAGAGCAGATTTGCAGTGTTGCAAGTGCACTACACAGCCCGCACAGGGACAGGCAAGCCCAGCACTTTCAGGACATGCTCCACATCCACACTGCACACTGGCGACCTCTGCCTTGTGTAAGCACTGTCCATGTGTGAATATATCTCATTTTGTTGCTCCTGGGCAGAAGGAACAAACTACTTCTGTCTTGGATAAATGTTGCTTACTTAGTGCATATAGGTATAAAATGAGCTAACTGAAAAAAACGTGCTGTTACACCAATGGTCTCTATTTCTCCCTTCCAACCTCCACCGTAATAATTAAAGGAGCCTTCCAAATTGCCCATTATTTCAGGAGAAAGAAAGAAGAAAAAAAAAAAAAAAGGGAAAAAAATTAGAAGTACACATAATAGCTTAACAAGTGCATCAGAAGACCCAAAACAATGTTCCCTGCCTAA
>JAWWEU010000081.1:82997128-83054278 GCA_035583155.1 Acropternis orthonyx | reverse complement strand
TGGGGTTTGGAAGGGGGGGATATTTATGGAGGAATTGCAACAAAATTGGTGTTTGGGCAGGTTTCTGACAGAAATATACTCACTAATGTTGTTTCAGTTCAAAACAGAGTAATTGAATAATCATGAATATGCATTCAGATTTCTGACATAAATAAGATATGAAGTTTCCAGGAGACACTTCCTGCAAAGACCATTTGTGCAGAAGATCATTTTAGATTAGTATAATTTAGAAACAGTAAAAATCCCCTAGGAAAATGTCTGTACTTTTTTCCCCAAGGACAAGTTATATCCATGTCTGACATATTTGGAGGAGGTGCATCTACAATCTTCAAAGGCACCAGCCACATACCTGGCCTGGACTTGTTTTAGAAGCAATAGGTTATTCTGAGTCCCAGTTGCTTGTAGGAACTTCTCAAAAGGCCATGATAAGTACTGAGCACTGGGACTTAATATATTTGTATTCAGTCTTTCAGTTTACATAATTCACCTATCAATCATTTTCTAATATATATGAAAGGCCATAAGGCTTTCAAGATGCATATACAAAACAAAACAAAAATCATACAAAGTGCTTCTCCAATTTAACTTAAGTTCCTTAACCACAGAATGTACACAGCCTTCCCCATGAAGTTCCATACAAATAATGAGTTTGTTAACTAGAATCCTATGTTGAATTGGAGCAAATTGTACAGATATGGGTCAACCACTAAGGTACACTGACTGAAACCTGTCATCTACCAGGTTAGTTCTTCAACGTAATATTAGAGGACATGATATTCTGGTGTGTTTCTTATGTTAAAGGACCAGCAACATAAGAACATATGCAACAATTGAGCTAGAACACTTTAAAGTAATACAGATTACTGAACCCTATTAAAAGTTGGAGGTTTGTTGTAATCTGCAAGTGAAAAGACTGCAAAACAATTCAAATTTTCATTTTGAGCATCAGTTGAAATAACTCCATTTATTTATTTTTGCATTTGGTATCACTGGTGTAACCTAGATTAGTTAAATTGCATTGGTGGAATAGGAAACATTATCCATTGAGAACGTTGCTCTTCGTCACTTGTGACTCAACAAACATTCAGATAATGAGCATGAAAGATTCTCTCCCAGCACAGTGCAATACAGGGCAGAATGGTCCTACAGTAACTCATGGTCCATGAAACTCTCTGGAGTTAATGCCTCTTGGGGAACAATATTAATAAATATAAAATACTGAGTATCTTGATTTCTTCTTCTTTGAAGTGTCTGCTTCTTTTCACAAGTTAAATTCAGAAGAAGAACCTTTAATTTAAACAGAGTAACAGGACAAGAACATGCACACTACTCCAGTAAACTTTGATCTGTCTGTTTTACAAAGGATTCTGTCCTTCAAAGCTAGTGCTAATTAAATTAAACATTTACTTCTAATCACATCAGAATCTACTTGCCCATTTTACTTCCCAAAAGAGAGGAATATAGCATCAGAGGAATAATTTCCAGGTTTTTCAGTGAAAGCTCTGAGACATTCTGGTTGTCACTAGTATCAACAAGAGGAAACTTTTCAGACCTGAAAACTTTTCACTTTTGCCAGTCTTTCCTGAAATTCTTCCTGTCAGCAGGCACACTAAGATCATTCATAGATGCATTTATCACACCTAATGATCTTCTTCCTGGCATTCAAACTTTCTTTCAACAAGAATTGGTTTTCTTTGAGGAATACAGATGTGTCTAAAAAACAATATATCTCTTCTCCACAAGAGATAAATTAATGTGAAATCAAACATTGCCATTGTTAAGCTGTCACATTTACTAGCATCCTCATTAAATATTTTCAGGATCTGGCTTGCATAATAATCCAAACATCATGTAGAATCTCACATCCCATTCTTGCAGAATAACAACATGTTCCATTCATATATGTAGGTGCTTGCTGTTTGGTTCATGTGATTACCAAAGGCTACCATTGAAAAGAGACATTCTGCTAGGAAATGTCTTTGTGTGAACAATATCCTATAAATTTCTGTAGAACAGTCAAGGAGCAACCCTTTTTTATTGCTTTTAAAGGGCTTTTTTCACTGCAGTCAGAAATCTCCAAGTGAAGAGATGGAAACTGAGATTAATTGCTTCATCCGCTCAGTGTGTAATTCCCTTTTGGGGAATACCATAAAGCTTAGAAACCTTGTTGATGGAGTCATGGTTTTCCATGGAAACTTTTCTAGTTTCTTTGCAATAGACTTAATCAGTTCAACTGGGTAATTTCAGATTGGCATTTTATTAGTTGGAGAAGTCACAAGCTGAAACAATCTTTCTACAGGAATGACATTTCCTTATTAATCTGCATATGACTGCCTAGTCAAAGTCTTTCATCAGTGAGTTAGATGAACCTGGAAGACATTTTAGGGCTTTAATGAAAGGATGGTTTTCTTTTCACTCCAAACAGGATTTGGGATTTTGGTTTTGTTGTTGTTGTTTTGTGTTTTTGTTTGGTGTTTGGATTTGATTTTATTTTTTTGTCTGTTTTGGGGTGGCATGGGTCTACCTTGGCCTTATGCAGGTCCATAACTATAATTATGTTAACTTTGAAAAGAGAAGATGACATCTAGGGTACCGCATCCATCTCTGGGGTCCCCAACATAACACAGGAGGGACATTGACCTATCAGAGTGAGTCCAGAGGAGGGCCACCAAGACAACTAGTGGGATGATTCCCTATGAAGGGAATCATGAAGTTCCTATAAGGAAAGACTGAGAGATTTGGGATTGTACAGCCTAGAAAACAGAACGCTTTGGGGTGACCTAATTGCAACCTTCCCATATCTGAAGGGACCTCCGAGAAAGATGAAGAGAGACTATTTACAAGGGCATGTAGTGACAGGACAAGGGGAAATGGCTTCAAACTGAAACCAACTAGGTTTAAATTAGATATTTAGAAATAAATTCTTTACTATGTGGGTAGTGAATCATTGGAACAGGTTGCCCAGAGAAGTTATGGATGCCCTATCCCTGGAAGTGTTCACAGCCAGGCTGGACAGAGCTCTGAGAAACCTTGCCTAGTGAAAGGTGTCCCTGCTGTAAGCAGAGACATTGAAACTAGATGATTTTTAAGATCCTTTCCAACCCAAGCCATTCTATGATTCTATACTGTACCTGTAACATGATAAAACCAAATTATACAAACCTTTTTGTTTTGAGCACAGTATTGAAGGATCTTAGACTAGGTGCAACCCTCAACAGTCTCATAACCAAAATACCTCACCCTTCTGATTCCATTGTTCTGATCAGCTACCAGAGCTCAGCAGCTTTGCACACATCATCACAAATCAGAACCAGAGGTAATTGCACCAGCTCAAAGCTAAATAAAAAAGAAAAACAACAAACATAAGTATTTCTCTTTAACTTCTTGATCTTCAGTAAATATGTTTTAATTATGTTAACCGATTTGATTGTGCAATATAAAAAATTACTAGAAGTTCATATTATAGAAACAAGAGTTGAACACCACTTCTAATAACTAGGGAGCAACTGATCAGTTCAGGAGAAGATAAATAATTTACATGACACATTACATCAACAAGACATCTTCATTTATGGTATTATCAAACTACTGACCTGTGAATCCTGGGTAGGTTTTTCTTTATTGAAAACCATGATTTCTAATCTGCAGGTAGTGAAGTTAAATGTCTTCACAATTCAGGCCACTTCTTTAGCCTGAGAGTAGTGTCATGCTCTAATAACCTCCACTTATATTACTTCAGTAGGGCCCAGTTGAGCTAGAGCAGCTTCACAGGAAATATTCTGTTACATAAAAGGGAAACCTGGCAATGTTAGCGTTTTGCAGAAACCAAACAAAGCATATTCCTCCTTAAGCACCAGGAAACACCTTAAGAGTCAACATACAGATCTGTTATTCAAGATTATTTTGAAACTGTATACAGCACAGTGCTTTTGCAGCCTGACTGAAGATCGGTATTTACTTTTTTAACAGGCTGTAAGTATTAAGACTTCATTATCAGAGTAAGATTGACTTCAGCTTTCTAAGCTGTTACTGTTCAACTGATGAAACATATCAACAAAATCAGCATACATCAGGAGGTCTTTTACCCTAAGTTCCCCTTGACAGATTCTCCTTCATTCACCATTGAACAAGTTATAACGCTAGATTAGTGAATAGTTAATAGAGTTATACAAAGGACAATGGCAAGGGAAAGCCTTGGACTTTCACCTTTTACTAAACTCATTACAATGCTATGAAGTGGATTAAAATAGCTCAGAAAGCACCTTTGATCCTCCTTCAGTCACAGAAATGACCTTTGAATTTTATTGTGTTTACAATAATCTTCTATGCAGATAGGTGTGAACTTTAGCTAAATTAGTTTGACCTACTGCAAATAAAGAGAAACTATTTGCATTTAACGTTTCTTCCTGGAAACTAAAATAAAATAAAATCATAGAGCAGCATTTCTAGAAAATACTTAAACACTGTCACTTATTCTACATCAAGAATATGCAAAATTCACCACAGGAGATCTTAGAATGGTTTGGGTTGGATGGGACCTTAAAGATCATCTAGTTCCAACTCTTTTGCCAAGGGAAAGGATGCCACTCACTAAATCATGTTGCTCAAAACCCCATCCAATCTGGCCTTTAACACTTCAAAGAATGGCACACCTGCAACATCTCTGGGCAACCTGTTTCAATGTTTCACCACCTTCTGAGTGAAAATTTTCATTCTAACCTCTAATTTAAACCTACTGTCTTTCAATTTAAAACCATTTCCCCTTTTCCTGACGCTATCTGCCCATAAAAAAAGTTCTTCTTACTCCTTTTTATCAGCCTCCTTAAGGTACTAGCAGGACAGAATGAGGTCTCTCTGAAGCCTTCTTTTCTCCAGATTGGACAACTCCAACTCTCAGTCTATCTTCAAATATAAGAGGTATTCTGGACCCCTGATCACCTTCATGGCCCTCCTCTAGATCTGCTCTAATGGGTCCACATACTTTTTGTTCTTAAGGACCTTGACCTGGACACAGCACTCCAGCTGAAGTGTCACAAGAGCAGAGTAAAAGGGCAGAATCACCTCCCTTGACTTACTAGCCATACTGCTCTTGATGCAGCACAGGATTTAGTTGACCTTCTGGACTGTGAGCACACACTATTGACTCATGTACAGCTTTTCAGCCATGAGAACCCCCCACGTCCTTATCGACTGATCTAAGTGAGTTCATCTCTCAGTCTGTATTCATGCCTAGGATTGCCCTGATCCCAGGGCAGTACTTAAGGAACTTTATGAGGTTCTCATGGGCCCACTTCTCAAGTTTGTCCAGGTCCCTCAAGATGACATCTGTTCCTTCTGTTGTGTTAACTGCACCATACAGCTTTGTGTCATCTACAGACTTGCTGAGAAGAAATTAGGAATTTAAATCTATCTATTTTATGCATAAGAGTAAACTGCATGCCAACTGGCAACTTTAGAGCTAGAGCTTTCCACTCTCAGAAAGGAATGAAACACTTTCTTTCATGAACTGTGCTATGTAGGTGTCCAAAGTAAGGGGAACAAAAACCGAGCTATCCAAAACAGCACTGTAGTTTCCTTGCAGATAGCATCAGCCAACAGTAACTTCAGTTGCAAGGAAAGATAGAAGTAATTTACTTCTGTAGGTTTTTTCCTAAGCAAAATTCAAAATTAAAGACCTGTCTTATCTGCATTTTAAATAAGCATATTCAAGACATACAGAATAGCCTTTTCTCAGCCAATATAACAGGGATGGTGCACAGCTGCAGCCATACAGAGAAGATCTCATCTGAAGTGCACTCAAAATCTCTAGAACTGCAATTTTGGAAGTAGGATGGGCTGCACCCCAAGCATTTTACTTGTTATGTTTTTAGTCCCCTGAAACAGTTCCGCTATCTCAGTGCAAACTACAATGTGAGAATTATTTTTGCTTATTTCTCTAAAATACCATTCACTGCACCTATTTGCTCATATACAGGGTACCATCCAAAGATGCAGGTTGGCTGACGCTAGATATATTTATTAAGAGAAGAATTTATCTCTACGTGTCCTACTCTCGCAACCTTGCCAGAAGGATGCCGTTTTGTCAGAGATCTGCTATCAGGTTTAAGACAGAGCTTTAGTCCAGACCCTGTCACATCCCTCACATCTCTTCACTGTCGTCATATACCCCACCAAGGGGGAAGCCCCTCTCTCAATAGAGACAATACTTCCTCCCCCTGCTGCAAAGCTGTCACCATCATCACAATGTACCATCTTAATAAGGCCAAAGGCTTCTCTAAGTCTAAAGGTTTTTCAAGCTCTATAAAAGAAAATAATTATGCAGTCTAATCTAATGCTTATAGATGCAAATGAATAAAAACTTTATTGACACTCAAACTGTCCTCAATAAACTATTCAGAAGTCTTTATCACTGAATGCTTTTGGGACATCCATGCAAGAGCTGAAATTTTTTACAATCATTATTTCAAACTCTGCATTAACAGACTCAGGAGTCCATAAATATTTGGATGAGAATTTAGTTCTCTATAAACAGGCTTACAAATTTCTATCACAGCTGTACACTTCCACATAGCTAAGATTCTATGCAAGTAGCTGTTACCACATATTACCACTTAATATTAAAAACGAATAACAAAAACCTCTAAACTTCCTCATATTCTGTACAAAACTTCAAAACTTAGAGATGTCCACTGGTGATCACAAATATCCTGAAATATGAAAAAAAAAAAAAAAAATCAAGAGAAACTAAACTACTATTATCACCAAAACATGCAGCTCAATTTCTAAAAATATGCCTGTCTTTGGAACTCACAGAACCACAGAAATTAATAAGAGAATATTTTAGGTTGGGTTAGACTTTTAAGATCATTGACTCAAACTATTAACTCAGCATTGCCAAATCCACCACTGAACCACGTCCTTAAGTGTCACATCCACAGTTACTCAAGCACTACCCTGCACAGCCTGTTTAAATGCCTGACAACCTTTTTGGTGAAGAAATTTTACCTAATATGTAATCTAAACCTTCCCTGGCACAACTTGAGGCCATTTCTTCTCCTCCTATCACTTGTTTCTAGGGAGAAGAGATCGAATGCTGTCACACTACAGCCTCCACAGCCTCCTTTCATGCAGTTGTAGAGTGATAAGGTCTCCCTTGGTCTTCTTTTTCTCCAGCTAAACAACCACAATCCCTCAGTTGCCCCTCATAAGACTTGTGCTCCATACCCTTCCCCAGCTCTGTTGCCCTTCTCTGGACATGCTCCAGACTCTCAATGCCTTTCTTGAAGTGAGGAGCCAGAACTGGACATGGGATTCAAAGTGCAGCCTCAGGAGTGACAGGGAGACAATCACTGCCCTGATTCTTCTGGCCACATTGTTTCTGATTCAGGCCAGGGTGCCATTGGCCTTCTTGGCTACCTGGTCACACCTCTGGCTCATGGTCATCTGGCTGTCAATCAGCACCCCCAGGTCCCTTTCTGCTGATCAACCTTCCAGCCACTCTGCCCCAAGCCTGTAGCACTGCATGGGATTGTTGTGGTCCAAGTTCAGGACCTTGCCCTTCTCCTTGTTGAATCTCACACAACTGGTCTCAGCCCATCAATTCAGCCTGTCCAGACTCCTCTGTAGAGCCTTTCTGCCCTCCAGCAGGTCAACACTCCCATGCAGCTTGATGTCATCTACAAACTCACCGAGGGTGTCCTCAATCCCCTTGTCTGGGTCATTGATAGAGATATTGAACTGGATTAGCTCCCGTACTGATCCCAGGAGAACATGACTTGTGACCCAATCCCATGGCTCTGTTCATTGCTGCTGGCCAGTAGAGGCATAAGAGCGGGGCACACGCTGCAGCATGACAAAGGATGGTGATGTATTCCCATAGGAGTTTTGTCTTGGTGGTGAAAATACAACTGTCAAATCAAACCACCTGAAATACATGCAAAGTACAAGCAGCAGTTTGATCATTTTTTTCCACATTCTAAAGTATTCTGAAAGTTGAAGGGGTAAGAAAGAGCATATTATTGGTACTATATTGCTACTATAACTTAAACAATTGGTAGAGGCACCATCTTGTGTTACAATGTGCTCATACTTTTCTCAGCACCAGGTGCTTTAACTCCATTCTAGAAAGCTTGAACTATTGTTTGACCTGCAGGTTATTCATCTGTGTTATTTACAGAGTTCACAAACATTCTCAAAGTGAGAAGAGAGAATCTCAACACGCAAGTCCTTGCATGTTGAGCAATATCAAGAGATAAAGGAAAATTTTTTGCAAGGCTTGATATTTTGTTCTCTGCACATTATTTTGCATGTACACAGCAGGTTTTATTAGCTCAGGTGACATTTAATGAACAGAGAATATTCAAAGTCTAGGGCTATAAAAGACTACATTTTCTAATGCAACTTCATTTTCATGGCAGGATTAAAATGTAAAAAAAAAAAAAAAGATACGGAGGTAAAACAGGGCCAGGTAAAATTATACCCACTGTACAGGATTAAAATAAAATTTCATTATATTTCCCCCTTATCAAGTGCTGCACATTCACAGGACAGTTTCCTAGCTTTAGGATTCCTTCTCTTTAAACCATAGGGTTTTCTTAGCACTGACAGATGCCCAGGGGGAAAATTAGTTTGTTACCATGAACCTCTTGATGCTGTCAAAAACTACGAGAAGCTGTTGAGTTACACAGCGTTTGGACAGGGGACAAAAGAAAAATAATCAGAACATCTGAAACTATCTACCCACTGCTGTGGAAAAGGACCTTGTGCTGGGATTCTTTTCCCCTCACTGGAGCAAAAGGGATGGTGGAAACCTTAACAAAAATAAGGCATTACAAGTAGCTAATCAAAGCAGAAAAGAGCGAATGTTTTTAGTGAAGAGGAAAGGAACAAGATGAAAAAAGATGTATTTATCAAACGGCTGGGTGGGAATGCTCCCTCACGGCCCCCCACCCCCAACACGAAGTCCCATGGGGCCCCACAAAGAGTCACGCAGAGACACAAAAGAGGGGTAAGAGAGAGAGCGTTTATTACGCAGAGACACATATATATAGACCCTGGAGGGATCCAAATTCCTCCAATAAAAGGCCAAAAGGGATTCGGTATACCACCAGTAAAAATGAAGGGTTAACAGTCAACAAAAAATGCTACTTAAAAACCAATAAGAAGTCTACATAAAGTTTTTACAAGGACAGTGCCTGCATTCTTTTGCGAGCAGATAAGGGTTTTCTCAGGGGATTTTGGGAAGAAGAACAGTGACTTTGCAGAAAAAGAAGAAGGAATCCATTTTGTAGCATGCATTATACAACAATAAAAGCCCCTGTTTTTAAGGCATTTGGGTTAGCTTTTTCATCTTCTTCACAAGTCATTTTCTGACAATACTTTTTCTATTTTAAATATTAAAAATCTATTGCTACATATTTAAAATAAAAAGTAGTCTGTTCCTTAATCACACTCTTATACTGGGCCTGGCTGGGATGGAACAAACCTTCTTCATAGCTGCCCTTAGAATGCTGTGTTTCAGATTTATTACTAACACAGTGTTGATGACACACCAATTTTCTGGTTACTGCTGAGCAGTGTTTCTGCAGCATCAGAGTTTTTCTCTTTCTTTCTGTCACCTTTTCCATGCCCCAGATGGTAGACAGCTGAACTGAAATGGCCAAAGGAATATTCCAGACCATGTAACATTGAGTAGCAATAAAAAACCCCTTTGTCTTCTACAGTAGCCATTACTCGTAGACTGGCTGGGCATCAGTCTGCTTATGGGAGATGATGAATGACTGCCTTTGCATCACTTCTTTTTTCCTCTCTCCATTTCCCTTCACTTATTAAACTGATCATAATCAACCGTCAAGCACGTAAACATGTGTCAAGCACATGTATAACTCTCATTAGGCCCATAAATGTTATTAGTTTTTAGTCATCCAAATATATCATATGAAGATAGCACAAAGTTTAAAGCAAGACTGAGGAGGCTAGTAAAATTCCTCAGTAAGTGGACAAATGAAGCCCAGACATCTTATGTCTGGTTAAATTAAAATTGAGCTATATTCTCAGAGGTTATGCAGACAGCTGCATCAGTATTTCATGTCACAATGATAATTAACTAATATGATAAAGTCTTACTTATACTACTATTTGTAAAATGAAGGTACTTTTTACAGCTTCTTCCAATGTATGACACAACCAAAAAAATGGCTAATGATAACAATTTTAATGGACAGATAAATACAAACCCCCTTATTATTTTATGCTTCCCCTTATTATTTTATGCTTTACCCTTATTATTTTACATCTGTAAATGTGTCCTGATTAATAGTTATAAGAATTATTTTGTTAAAGCTTACAGGAAGGTATATGAACTAGATCTGGATGAATTCTGTTTCAAAACTATATATTGTTTGATTGAGACTGCAGGACAGAGTAAAAGACTTGCAGAAAGCATAGTCAGTAATGTGTTGCTACCCAAGTCAGGAATATGTTTCATTTTCAAGGTCTCATATTAAATCACTTACGGTTTAGTCAAAGGTAGCCATTTGGACATTTCAGTTAAACTTCCAAATATGAGATTTTTAAGCTGAATTGCAAAGAAAAAAATACCCCAATTATTGTCAACAGGGATTTAATTTAGCAAGGGTTTGACTCCATGGTAGAAAATCCATGTTTTCTCATCTTGTGGAAAACATTTGTCCACTTTGGGAAAGTTATATATCTCAGACTACAATCCTCAAAGGTTTTAGCAGATTTTTCCAGCTGTATAATTCAAAAAATTCTCTGTTTTATCCTAGAGATCCTTGAGAGATGTAGCATTCCATGACTGCTGTATTCAAACCATATCTGCAGCAATATTGAGCACAGAGCTTTAAAATCACAGGATCATAAAACCATTTGGGTTGAAAAAGACCCTTAAGACAATTGAGTCCAACCATTACCCCACCAGTAAACAATGTCCTTAAGAGGCATGACTACATGTCTTTTAAATACCTCCAGGGATGGTGACTCAACCACTTCCCTGGGTAGCCTGTTTCAATACTTGACAACCCTCTAAGCGAATAAATATTTCCTAATATCCAATCTAAGCCTCCCCTGGCACAGCCTGAGGCTGTTTCCTCTTGTCCTGTCACTTGCTGCTTGGAAGAAGAGACAAGAGACCAAAACCTTTCCTCCCGGCTTGCAACAGTGAAAGGATTGACATTATTGTCCAATTGCATTTTTCTCAGACATCATCTCTCCATCCTATATGACAGGTAAAAAAGAGGCAAGTAAAGAGATAGCCTGCCCTGAACAATCAGTGCTTCCTCCTGCAGAAGCTCAGGAAGTGTGGAAGTAGCAACTTGGTGACAGTTCACAGAATCACAGAACCAACTACATTGGAAAAGACCTCTGAGATCGTTGAGTCCAACCTTTGACCCAATACCACCTTGTCTACTAGATCATGGTAGTAAGTGCCGCATCTAGTCTCTTCTTAAACCCCTCCAGGAACAGTGACTGCACCACCTCCCTGGGCAGCCCATTCCAGTGTCCAATCACTCTCTCTGTAAAGGATTTCTTCCTGATGTCTAACCTAATCCTCCCCAGGCACAGTTTAAGACTGTTCCCCCTTGTCCTATTGCTGGTTGCCTGGGAGAAGAGACTGATACTCCCCTCGCTACAATCTCCTTTCAGGTAGTTGTAGAGAGTGTTAAGGTCTTCCCTGAACCTACTCTTCTCCCGGATAAACAACCCCAGCTCCCTCAGCCACTCCTCAAAAGACTTGTACTCCAGCCCCTTCACCAGCCTCATTGCCCTCCTCTGGACATGTTCAAGCACCTCATTATCCTTCCTAAATTGAGGGGCCCAGAACTGCACACTCAAGGTGTGGCCTCACCAGTTGCAAGTACAGTTCCAAGTACCCTAATCACTGCCCTGATCCTACTGGCCACACTATTCCTGATACAGGCCAGGATGCCATTGGCCTTCTTGGCCACCTTGGCACACTGCTGGCTCATGTTCAATGTTATGCCAGTCAAAATCCCCAGGTCCTTTTCTGCCTGGCCCCTCTCCAGTCTCTCTGTCCCCACCTGTAGTACTGCATGGAGTTGTTGTGGCCAACATGCAGGATACTGGCACTTGGTCTTCTTAAACCTCATACCATTGAATGTGACCAATCTATCCAGCCTGTCCAGGTCCTTCTGCAGAGTTCAAAGGCAGAGGAAGAACAGGAATTCAGGCACATAGGGATCCCTATTAAAATGGGGTTCAGAGAAAGGCAGGACAGATAAAAGGAGAAAAGAGCAAAAAGAAAATGAAATCAAGTAGTACTTTCTCCACAGCTAACTGAATCATTTAGTTTATGGTTAATTCTGGCTCCAGATGTTTAAAAGCTCTAGAAATAAGATGCTGCCAATACTCTCACTCCATAGATCAGTGCACATGCCCTCTCTGCAGGAGGGAGCAAAGCTCTGCTCAGCTCCAGAGCAGGAGAGACCGTCCTATTGCTCTGTTACCACTTGTAACCCTGTCACCTACCTGGGTGCTCAGCTGCATCAGTCACACATCTTTATTGCAGATAAGGCTGACCGAAGTGTAGTGAGCCATACAGATAATGCAATGGCAGGTAAACCTGAAGCTAAACCTCAGAAACCTTCCAAAAGGTTACAACTGCCTTATAGTCACAGCTGCATGGAATATACAGAAAAAAAATCGAATATAAGAAATACATAAAAGGACTACTAAAACTTAATTGGCAGGTTTGTGTCACTGAAATATAAAAGACTCTAATTTTTCCTTCCTTTAATAGCATGGTTGCCTTTTTAGCTGTATTGCTATTCCTCCCATTTCACTGCTAACCTCATCAGATGGATAAACACAGAATTACTCCTATAGTTGCTCATATTTGCAAAGAGATTTTTAAAAAAACCAACAACAAACAAACAAAGCAAAACTCACACCTTTTATAAATTGATTTGAAGCATTAAGAGTTAGACGATTCTGGCATCCTCACATTTTTCCTCCAGAGGAAAGGTCATGATAAAAAAGGATGGATTCTATAGAATATATAGAACATATTAGTCTATGGCAGACTCAAATTTCCAGAGATTTATGCAGAGTGATGGCTCTTACTTTAATAAGGTTCTATATTTTTAGAAAGTATTAATGACATGTTTTGATTGGTTTAGCACTCCTCCCTCTGCCAGAAAATATGTCAGTTCATCACAAAACTAGCTGCCAAAACATGTCTTTATGGAAAAATGTTTCCCAACACCTCTCTGCAATGTATGTAACCTTTCTCCCTCTTTAAGTTTATATCAATATTGGTTTAAAAAGGAAAGACAATTTGGATAATGCAGAAATCTAGGAAGCAGCTGTTTAAATTTTAGCAGATACATCAGGCCTCCAAAAGTGATATTTATCCTTGTATTTTTTACTGGTTAAACAGTTATCTTGAAGGACCTCTTTTTTTCCCTTTGTTTTCCAAAACTCACTCAAATATAACAGAACCCTATCCTCCAAATTTTATCTACCTGCAGTAAGAAAAGCATCTGTCAACACTGTGGGGAACAGTAAAATTTAAGATAATAAATCACACTGGTCAATAACCAAACCAAGACTGGAGAACTGCGATAGTCTACCTGCATAACAATGTTACAGAACATGTTGCATAGCTTTCCACTGTTGAATTATTCACCTCTTTCTGCTGTGGAAAAAGTTGATTCCTGTGATGCTGGGAATCAGTTTCTTATTTACATATGTATATGTACACACAGTTCTTATCCCAAACACTATGAATCAGCTCAGTATCAGAACTTAGGGGCGAAAAATGAAAAACTGAAATTGTGTAGTATTACCTCCTAATGCCTTTCTGAATCAATTTGGGACTAATGCACCCAAAATTGGCTTACGGTCACCTTAAATTCTCCACTTTATCATTATCAGGCCAACCAAGTAGAGTTTAGATTGTTCCTCAGGGTTTCTTTACTGAAGTTTAGAATGTAAAAAAACAAAAATCGAACAACAACAACAACAACAACAAATCAACCACAAAACATAACCCCAACAAAACACAACGAAACACAAACAAAAACCAAATCCAACTACACAAAAAACATCCAACCAACTCCTGCCTCCTCCAACCTAATTTGATACAATTGCAAAACTGTCTTGCTAATAAACAGGCAAACCAGTGACTAAGAAAGAAAGATGGGCCAACATTCACACTGCTTCCTTTTAGAAATAGCAACTTTGATGCAGTCCCTATAAAGGTACAATTTCACAACAGTATTCACATTCTTTCTGGACATTTGATGGGTTGAAACTCCGTTTCAGCCATTACTTACAATTTGCTCCAATAAGTCTGCAAGTGTTTTACTGCACTCTTTTGAAAAGATACCATGGAAGAAAGGCACTCTTCTCTGAGACCCTGCAGCACGTTGCCACATCACCCAGAATTAGGCGCACAGGGGATGGGGCATGACTGCCAAAACAGCTCAGCCATTTTTAACATGTATGGGTCAGATAGTAATTTTGTTTTTTCAGCCACAGTGTCAGTACCAGAGCTCTCTGCCCACATGTGGGGTCTCCCATATCTCACCACTCTTCTCCATCTTTTATCCATGCAACAGTGCTGGCATCTGACAGCCCCTGTGCTACCCCAAGGAATCATTTTAGGTTAATGAGATCCAGGCTGAACACTCAATATAGTATTTGCATATAAATACAGAGGTCCAATTACCGTTTTCCACTGTTGCTGCTTGGATGTTGAAGCACAACGGTCTGCAGACCAGCTGGGAGTGTCAAGCTTGCAAACAGAGAAGTTATGAAGGCATAAGAGAAAAGGAAGACCTGAGCAAAACTGCACACACCAAAATTACATTTCTAGGAAAGCATGAGAGGAAAAAAATAAATCTCAAAAATAATGTTTCATTTTGACATTTTAGTTCAAAACAGGCCTCATTAGTCTTCAGTAGCTCTCAAACATTTCCTATTTCAGACAGAAAAGTCATTATTTTTATTCCTTTTAAAAATATTTACTTATTCATGAAAGCTGAGGTAGCATATTGAGGTAACTAGCCCCATCACTCCATCTTTTTTTTCCTTTTTTTTTTTTTTTTTAATTTTATTTAATTTGTTATCAGTAGTTACAAGTTCTGCCGTTCCTTACCCTTTCCAGATAGCTGTTCTGGTACAAGATGCTCTAACTCCACAGTGATGTCCAGGACTTGAGGTTGCTTGAGGGATATGTATGATTCCCATACATATTCCTCCCAATAAAATAGCCTATGCCAATTATTTACTTTTAATATATTATTTTCTCATTTCCTATAATTACTTTAGTTGTACAGTACTCTTAGAGTTCACCAGAATTATAACATAAAGTACATCTCTAGAAGCACATTCTTTTGGCTTTTCCCCTTCCAGGTCATATCAGCAACTACACATTCAAAAGGAAACCAACTCCACATTACTTGCTAGATTGTCCCCATGACACCAGGGAGACCTAAAGTGTCACCCACCATGGTGCAATTCAACATAAAGAAGTAATTCTTTCCTTGTTTTTAGGTGGAAAGGAGTGACAGACATTCAACATTCCATTTTCATGGAAAAGACTGCATGTTATTTGAAAGTTTCAAAACACCACCAAAGACTGGAAACCTAAAGCACTTGAGAGGAACTGAAACAATAATGTTTTCACAACACTCCTGTCCCTGCTAGCACAGTACCTGCATGCACCACACACTTTCATACTTTTGGACTTTCAGGACCAATTTCTAACAATTTAAATTAGGAATAGGCTTATGGAAATAATTTTTATGAAAGGATCAGGCAGAATAAGTGTAATACAATTGTAAAAAGTTATATAAAATGACTGTAATCTCTCCAAGATACATTACAATCAATACATGGAAGTATTTTTTTCCTGAGTAAATGGAAATACACCATATAATTATTTTATGTTTACAGAAAATAAAACACAGTCCAAAGTGCAGAAATATCTTGCTCCTGAAGTAGCCACTAAGTTTTTGTGTGTTTTGTTTATACTCACACACATATATACATTCACATACACACAAAATTAAATAAAACTATAAAATTAAAATACAGACTTTATCTCTTCCGTTACTTCAAATAAAAAACACAAGGTCAACAGACTCACACATGCAACCTCCATCAAATACATTTGCAGATAGCCTGTTTCAGAAAGAGAAGCCCTAAAATGACGTCATGTTCATGGATACCATAAAATCCCCATAGTTCTGGTGTAAGAAACTTTCTTTGGATCAATTGCAAGCTGTCAGATCAAAGACTGCCTAATTAGGTTGGACAGGCATTTTAATTTTGCTTTCAATGTTTTTTATAAACAGCATACAAACCATTTTTTATTGTTTATTAGAACAGGGATATATAAAATTCATCATAAGGAAGATATTTATCCCTCATATTTGTGGGTTTGATTTTAGTAATACTAGAGCTAAGAACTACACATTCCATTGTTTAAGTGCTACACTATTAAACATGTTGGGGGTAAAAAATGGAGAATTAGATGGACCTCTATCTTAAAAATCAAGGCTATGTTAGCACAAAAATTCATAAAATTCAGAGTTGACTTCCTCTCTTAAAGACTCATTTCCTTGCAGCAGCTCCTCATTCACCTCCTTTATGGTCTCAAAGCCTCTTCCACAAGGTTCTGCATCTTCTTATCAGTGGTGCCTGAACTGGAACCATTACTGGCCCCAACAGATCATCTCAGGGTGTAAAAGCATCATCTACTTGTCCTGACTTGAATGGTAACATAAACATTTATACCAGAATTTTAACCCAAAAGAAAGCAAATTATTCTTCTTTTTCTGCCATAAGTACAGGGGACATCAGATTTCTGTCTTGTAGCAGTCCCCTTTCCCTCAGACTAACATATTTATGGGCTGAATTTATAATACCTACTTCAAATAAAAAGGAAGTTTTCGGAAAAGGTAATCTGCCAGTCTGGACTAGTCAGATACCACCAAACCAATCAGAAGTTGTAGTGTTGTTTAAGGTCTAACTAACTGATAACAAATGAGTTCTTCATTGCATAATACAGACTTTTTAAATTATTTTATTTTTTTTCCCTGCAGTTAAAACTCCTCAGCCCCTGTATTTAAGTTTGATTTCAAAATTTACTTCTTTCTGTGGCCAGCCTGGCTCAGGAGTACCTGACACCTCAGTAGAAGTAGATAATAGAGGAAAAGACAAAAAAACAAGCCATTGTGTCTGACATTTAATTATAGTAAAGCAAATTAAGAGGGAAGTTGCTACAGAAAACTGTGCCACTTTTATGGAAAAAGAAAGAGAAATTTATCAAAACACGTATATGAAAGCAAAATTTATCAGCAGACCAGACTGTGAAACTGCTATTTACTCTAACTGCAGGTGGTTTACAATTACAGGTTTTAAAGCCATCCTTTGGAAACAAAGCAGAAACTGCTGTCATTGTTTGGCATCAAAGAGTTTATAGGACTGATGTGCCATCAGTGACTGAAGCATGTTTGTGTTAAAGCATATCAAATTTAAAATGCAAAGCAGTCTACAAATTCAAGGGTGGAGGGGAGGCAGAGGGGCAGAGAAAAAAAGCACATGGAACCACATCAGGCATCTCACTATATTTGAAATACAAGTGTTGATGTCAAGAACTGTATTTCTTTAAAGAAGCTAAAACTTCACTGCAGAACCGGTGAAGTATAGTTTCTTCTAGGAACCTAAAATTAAAATGGGCCCAACCAAAGAGTCAAATCAACTTTTAAGAGAAAAACCCAAGCCCCAAATAACAGAAAAAGATACCTCATTTGGATAGTCTTGACTATGAGACATTCAAAAGCATTACTGAAATGGAAAGAGCTAGATGGTCTAGCATTACAGTTTATGGATGGATTAACTATTGCCTCAATTTCTTTTGAGTATGTTTTCTATCAGACAGTAACGGGTCCAAACTGAAATACAATTCTTGTCACATTTACAATCACCAGTAAGAATTGTGGTTCTGTGTTGACACTTAGAAAACAAAACACAACAACTGGGTTTTCCTTGCAGAAGGGAATCAATCATCAGACTGTAACTTTCAAACGGAGACTGTGAGAAAAGAGCTACAAAAAAATCTTAGAATATGACTGCACAATGCTTTATGAATATATATTGCTCTATTCATTTCCATATTGACAGTGAAAGTGAACTCTATAAGATATGCTTGTAGTAATAAATTACTGCTTTAATTATATTCATATTTCTTGATCATAGCCTTTACAAGTCTTCCTATGCCACTTGTATTCCAGTTTGAAAGGACAGATCTGGGAAAGCTGAGAAACACTGACAGACAATCATGACTACACAACACAATTAATGGCAAAACTGTGTAACTAATTCAGATTTTTTTCTCTGCTGAATTCTAAATTCTCTTGAGTGAGAGTCTGCTTTTCTCAACAATAACCAAAAAAATTCCAAAAGTGAAAAGGTACTAAGGTCCTAAATTAAGATAAGTTTCTGTAGTAAAGATTAGAATGACATGCAGATTCCTGTTTGCATTCTGTTTGTGCTTTTATCAATAAGTAGATTTCTTTTTTTTTAATTTCAAATCCAGATTCTGTGATTCCCCTCTCAAATTGCATGGTTTCTAAGTAGCACTACCATGCATATTTAAGAAAACATTTGAGCATTTCTGCAACTATCAAATTATTTTGAGAGTACCCTGAGAAAGGGAAAAATTAATCAGAATGTAGCTTAACCTGCATTATCAATGGGGGTGTGGGGGGAAGCAATTTGGCTGCAAATCCCTAACGTTGAGAAGTTACTAGTTGCAAACCAGCAGAGGACCCATTTGTCTGTTCTTCTGGGACTTGCAGAAGGGAATCAGTATTAACGTTTTTTAACCAAAAAAGTTAATTTTTATCCAAATGTAGAGGTTTATATCCAGTTATAATACCTATATATCTCATAATTCTCCTACTACAGCTTAAGACTCACACTGCCAATGGTGTTAAACATTAGGAGTATACAACACAAACATCTGCCCTAAATGGTAGAGTAAGCTGCAGCTCAGAATGAGCTCTCACACTGTGCAACAAAGAATTCCAGTTCTTCAGCAAAGCAAACCTTGGTAGCAAACACGGTTGAACTTTTAGTTGTAGGGTTGCAGTTAGTGGCAGGTAATGCTCTTCTGGTTTACAAGCACTCAGTGTTAGCCAGGTACTGCCCCTTTAATTTGCTTGTGAGAAAAGAAGGAAGATAAAACTCAAATACAGCCTTAACATGAGTCTGAAGTTTTAAGCAAAGTTTGTTAAAAACATGCTACTGTCTGAGTATTGGCCACTATTTTGAACCCAAAATCATTTTATGTAAATTCTACATCAGTTTGAGGCACATTTTAGCAGAGTGTAAGTGACTGCAGGGCAAGCCCTGAGAAGACCAAAGGTTAAAATTTTTCTGCCTGCCTTAATTAAAGAGATAAATTGCAGTGAGACAACCAACTCAATACCAGAGCCAAAGGGATAAAATCACTGGCTAGCATAGCAGAAGGACAGCTTAGAGAGTTCTTTTAAATGTTTTCAAAGTTGCTTGGGTCAGAGGAAACCCATTTTTTATTTCCAGATTATTTCCAAAAATCATCCAAGTTATTCACAAAATTGGTGAACACGGTGGGAGATGGTAATCACCCAGAGGAATGAAAAACAGTAAGTATATAGTAAGGTTTAGGAGCCATGAAGATACAGTAGACTAGCCATGTGAACGTAAATTCATTAAAAAATATAGAAACAAATATTTAAACAATGCAAAGTCTTTGGAAAAGAAAAAAAATAATAATAATAAAAAAAAACCAGAAAAACAATTGAAGGTGTTATCTTGTTAGATCAGTCTAGTTTACTTCTAGGAAACAAGTAACATCTTTGAAGTGATCAGAAACAACAAAAGACTCATCTCTATCTTATCAAACTCTTGATGTGGTCATGTTTGAGACCTTCTCAAAATTTTGTCCGTCATGTCCTTCATGAGGTTATCCTAAGAAACATGCATAACAGACTGGAAATATGTGCTGAGTATCTTCCTATATATAGCACACTTAAAACATAACGTTTCATTGCAGACAGATCTGATTGGGTCTGTCCTACATCCAACAGCAGATAGTGTTATCATTAGTGACACTGAAGGTTTAAAGTACATTGGAGAACAGAACAAGATGAAAATAGGAAAGGACCTGAAACTGAAGAGTCTTGAAAAAAAAGTAAAACAAACTACAAATGACTGGGCTTATAGCAATAACTCAGCACAACTGGCTAGGTGAAAGCCCTTAAGGATCAAGAGTTATAATGGATCCCAAGATAAACCTAAGTAATGCACCATATGACTGAAAATGACAATCAGCATGTCATGGTACAGAAAGCAAAATAAAACCTAGAGGACACCTAAGTTAGTCTTTTCTTTTTACCAGACATTAACAAAGCAATCAGAACAGTAACATCCAGTTTGAGGTGCCACATCTCAAAGAAAAGGGGTAGTTGCAGATAACTTAAAAGAGCGGAACAAGACCGTTGAAAGGATTTCAGGGATATAATCTGTAAGGAGAGAGAATATAAATTTCAGCCTGAAAAAAAGAAAAGTTTTTAGTGCATCTCTGCAAGAGAATTCAGGTGGCATCTTCTTCCAGTCTGGAATACAAATGAAGAGAAATCTGACTTATAACTGGAACAAGGGAAATTTAGGTTATCTAAGAAAACTCACTAGCTGAATAATTAAATAATGTAATAGCTTTTCCAAGAGCGTTGTTGTAATATCATATTTGGGGCTAACTAAAGTAATTAGACAAATATTTAACTCAGAACAAGTTTGTTTTCTATTTTGGTAACAACTGAATGGAGGCTTGTAACAGAGACAGCAATGCACATCTTAAGTGCTCTTTTTACTGAAATCTACAACCTTGGCAAAACAGCTCATTACTGCTTTCTAGCTACAAGGTCATTGAGTACAGCATAAGACTTTCTCAGGCTTAAATCCCAAGTAATTTTTTTTCCAATGAGTTCCCTTTTTCTGCAGAACCCAGAATTAATCAGCAATCATAGTCTTTAATTTACCTATGGACATATATTTCTTTTTCATTTTACTTACAGATCTACCTGTTCATAGTTGAAATGGTCAAATCAAACGGATTTAAAAAATAAACTAAAAATTAAAATAATTTAATTTTAAAAAGAACTATAAACTTTAATGTTCAAACCAAGGAGCCCAGAACATACTCAGAACTGTAAAAGCAGCTGCTACAAAACTGGTATGCAAAAGGCACATCACAGAGAAAGTTTTCGAAGTAGCTACCAAAAGTAAAAAGTCAAAGAACAGTAAAACTTTAGTGCCATTTCAGACAACTAAATAACAGCATTTAGGAAAAGCTGGATGTGTTCTTCCTGACTTCTTGTTCAGATTGCAAACTTTGGGTGTTTATATGCTTTTTCACTTCTTCCCAACACACCCTCACACCCAATATCCATTCTGTGATGCTTTCCCACAGCATTTTCCTGGAGAAGATGGTTGTCTATGTCTTGGAGGAGTATATACTTTGCTGGTTAAAATGTCTGGATGAATGTGCCAGAAGAGTGGTAATGAATGGAATTAAACCCAGTTGGCAACCATTTCCAGGTGGTGCTCCTTACGGTTGCGTTTTGAGGCCAGTCCATTTTCTGGATGAGAAGATCAAGGGCACCCTCATAGAGTTTGTGCATGACACCAAGTTGGGTAGGAGTGTTGATAGACTGGAGGGCAGGAAGGTTCTGCAGAGGGCTCTGGACAGGCTGCATTGATGGGCCAAAACCAATAGTATGAGGTTCAACAAGGCCAAGAGCTGGGTCCTGCACTGGGATCACAACAGTTTCATGCAGTGCTACAGGCTCTGGGAGGAGTCCCTGGAAAGCTGCCTGGCAGAAAGGACCTGGGGGTACTGGTCAACAACAGCAGAACCTGAGCCAGCCATGTGCCCAGGGGGGCAAGAAGGCCAATGGCATCCTGGCTTGTATCAGAAATAGTGTAGCCATCAGGACTAGGGCAGTGATTATCTCCCTGTACTGGGCACTGATGAGTCTGCACCTTGAGTTCTGTGTTCGGGTTTGGGCACCTCACTACAAGAAGGACTTTGAGGTGCTGAAACAGGCCCAGATAACGTCAACAGAGCTGGTGAAGGGCCTGGAGCACAAGTATGATGAGGAGTGGCTGAGGGAGCTGGGGTTGTTCAGCCTGGAGGAAGGGGGTGACCTTATTGCTCTCTACAACTACCTGAAAGAAGGTTGTAGTGAGATGCAAGTTAACGTCTTCTCCCAGTTAACAAGTGACAGGATGAGAGGAACTGGCCTCAAGGTGAACCAAGGGAGGTTTAGATTGGGTAATGGGAAAAATTTCTTATAGAAGGGGTTGTCAAGCACTGGCACAGTCTGCCCAGGGAAGTGGGGAGTCACCAACCAAGGAGGTATTTAAAAGATGTGTAGATGTGGCAGGTAGGGACATAGTTTAGTGGTGGACTAGGCAGTGTTGGGTTAATGTTTGACCTCGTGATCTTAGAGGTCTTTTCCAACCTATAGTTCTGCATCTCATAGCTGTAGTAACCTTTGTCACAGCACCAACCAAGAAATGTCATCTGTCCTCAAGAGTGACAAATCATTCTTTAAACACATTTATTATTAATAAATAACATTATACACATTTTTCAAAGCATGGCCACTCTATATATCTTACTCAGTTGAGTTCACACTTCTTTATCAATTACCTTTTTACTAGACATTGCATGACAAGTAGAAGATGAATGGAAGCAGTAAAGACAAATTGTATAAGCTAGACACAGCACAATGCCCTGATGAATACATAAGATAAAGACATTATTTACTTTGGAATTTAATGGTAACACTAGAGTAACAGCAGAATAGTCGTGTGTCCTGAACACACCTTTAATACAAGTTAGACGTGGCATGTCTCTGGAGTTCATTGGATTGTTTTCAGGAATAATTGATATTCCTTGCTAGTTCAAATGCTTCTACAGGGTTGCATTATTACAGGATATACTTGAGAGAAGCCTTTATAATCTCAGAATTAAGTTTTTTATAAAGCACTGTTTTGTCAGAATTAAAGTATAACAGAAATGGAAAGTTCATTACTAAGAGGTGACTATCTCTAAGGCATTAGAAGGACATTAAATGACACTTTAGAAACACAGATCTACCATAAAAAGGCTCTGAACTTTCTGTTTTTAAAATCATATTAAAACCTTATGCATTATATAACTGGAATCTCTGAAATCAATTTTTTGCTATGCCATTAGATAGTACTCATGGAAACCCATGTACAGGCATGTTCATCAAGAGATTTTGCACTGTGACCAAGCAATTCAGTGAAAATTCTTGCTCATATATGGTCTTTGACATCCCAAAGCATGGATTCATCTATCTTGAAAGACAAGGTTAAGCCAAAGTACTGCTTCTTGCTTTCAAGCACACACTTGTTTATCTGTTTTTGTGCAATCCTAAGTTCTTAGTCTCAGTAGACTACCACAATAAAATCAACTATATTTAAGAGTAAGAAAAGTATCAACTCAACAGGATTTGTTCTTTTCTTTCATTGCTTTAAGCAATTTAATCACAAGGAACATTGCCTTGATAATTACTAATGACACTATGCACCCTATGGTCTTTAAATAACTGATTTCTATACCTATTATACAAAATAACATGGTGAGACCTGCATTACTGATGAAACAACAGCATTTAAAGCAAAAGAAATCCTGAAAATAAGGCGCTTAAATATTCTATAAGGTCATCCCAGATGTAATATAGTGAACATGTCTGATTCCAATGTTCATAAGGCAGAATAATGGAAATAAAGAGAACTATTTATTCTGATCACAAAATAAGCACTTACACACTCTTACCTATAACCAACACTCCTCAGTGGAAACACTACCAGACACAAATTATAAAGTGAATTTGGAAGTTGATAGGACAAAGTATTTCTATTTTTTTGAGGATGTACAAATGATAGGAAAAAATGATCGGGGGAGAGGGGAGGAGGTGGCAGAGGGGAAGTCCAGATGAAACTGAGTGTAGGAAATATCAAAATAAAAATAAAAATTCTCAGAAAAGTTTTCTGTCATGATTACACCATTACCATATTTAGAAATGAGCTTAAAATGTCTCCTTGTTTCAAATAAGTTCTTAAAGCATGTCCAATTGTTTAGAGCCTACCCAGGATAGGAAACTCTTCATGTACATGCAAAATTAGAGGGATGGCATATTTCTTTGGTATAGTAAGGTCCAGCTGATTTTCAATAGTCTGGATGCCACCCAGCTGTTCTGCATTTCCAAGCCAGAACATGACACTTGGATAGCTGTGGATCCCCTGCTTAGCTTTGTGTACTGTACAACCACTTCCAGTACCTCCATCAGAGAATCTTCTCACACTCTCCCATCACTGAGTGCTGTTACCTAGAAATTTTCCCTTTAAGATTATGAATTCATGATTTTTGCTAGCACTGTGGGATATGGGGAGTTTTTCTAACAATTCCACAGAGGAGCATGATAAAGTTATGTTTTCATCCAATAGAAAACTCTTCCTTTGTTCATACCCTTTATGTTTTTCGTAGAATTCAGAAAACTAATCAAAGCACTTTAAAAAATGATATTAAGCTGTGATGCTTGAGTTAAGGAAGATATATCCAGACTGTAAGAAATTGAAATTATTTTAAAAACAAACAAACAAACAAACAAAAAAAAAAAAAAAAAACAAAACAAAAAACCCCACCTGCTTCATTCTCCAGCACAGTGTTTCTCTTCAGTGTTTCAGCACAGCTCATTTTTCTAGTTTCAGTGGCTCATCACAGTTGCAAGCTATCAAGTTCTATGAGAAAGACAGAAACATAGTGATTGACTAGCATTAATATTACCTGGGAAGCTATTCTAGGATGCTTGACCAGACAAGCACATTGTCATTCATCTCAAAGTCAAGCATAAATGCTACTAGTATACTTTAGAGACACTATTTCCTTATACAAGATCTCCAAAATTTGTAATTCTATTCAGTTAGGACTTTGAGGAAGTTTGATATATAAGTGACTGTTAAAGCATATTCCTCTCTTGTTATTACAGACAACAACTTAATACTTGGATATATGAAGACAGAAGTATTATGTTTTCTAAAACATTTAACCTCTTCATCAAAGGAGTCACAAATAGCCTGCAAAATGGTTGCTAAAGCCTAATTTAACAGGACACAGAAAAGACATAGTAACCTTGTTCTGAATTATTGTTAAATACAAATATTTATTGTGCTTCCATTTTCTCACAATTTGTGATGAAATTACAGAAATTATGAATGCATGAGGTTTTTTACTGATTTTTTTTAATGAAGATTACACAACAACTGAGAAAAAAATAGCGGCAATATTGGTTAACAAACAAAGAGAAATGATTGAAAATTCAGCTCATCGGAACATTATACTAGCTTACTCTTTAAGCCCCACATTGTTTCTGCTGGAAACAGTAGGCTAAGAATCATTGATTTCTTGAGCATAAGACACATTGTGTCCGTACCCAAAGCATTTATAATAGTATTTCTATGCTCCAGCAGAAAAGTTGAAGTACTTTTGTTTTTCTGTAAAGTCAAATGCCAATGTAGTAAATATTGTTCTTGTCTCAGCATAATTCATGCAGCTCTCACTTCCCAAAATGCTCACTATCTTTAGAGTAATCCCAGAAAAACCTTCTGGAATGGGGTCCGTATCACTCACATGCTATGGTCAATGTTAGCCCATGGCATAGCTAGTACAAAACTTTGCCCTGTATCTTGCATCCCTTGTGCAAGCCATTACAGCCTGCTTGGCTAACCAGAGCAGCCACTAGCCATTCTTATTCTAACCCCTTCAATACTTTTGGCAGAACAACTCTGCAAGATGGAAAGGAAAGTTAGATTAAAGGCACAACCGAAGGCAGGCAGTCCTACACCTAAACTTCATCATCCAGCACAAGTCTTACTACTGCGACAAGAACAACAGATTTCAGAGGACAGACTGTACATTTGGATGGAAAAAGAAATGTGTTTATACAAATATTTCATGGTTATGACTACTTATTTTGACTTATTTTCATCAGACTAAGTACAAGCTGTCTTTTTCATGCACTTTCAGTGCATTCAGTATCTTATACCATTTTACCACTCTAAAGTGATACACACCAAGCAATAATTTGCTATGCTGCTTTCCTAAGCTCACTGTACTATGCAGAGTGTAAGAACATCATGCAACTTTTTACGTGAATTTCCATCTTAAGCAAACAAACTCTTTACCTCATTCATTTTAATTTTACAGAAAGATTAATATAGTCACATACTGCATGAGAGACAGCTTAAAATTAAAGCATTACAGTCCCTAAACTGTCATGTGTGATAAGAAAATCTCCATGGTGACAGGAAAATCCCCCTTGCAATATTACAGCCAGACATTAAATTTAGCACTTCTTATAATCTGACAGATATTTTACCAACAATAAACCATACAAATATATGTACCTATTATACATGGGGGAGGTAGGCATAGTTACACATGCTACAGAGCTTCATCTATGCACTACAAATCCTTTCATATTGCTAGATGTTCCGTTAGTTTCATCTTCTATTTGGTATCCCAGTAAACCTCAAAAACACTAAGTTCATAAATACCACAATGTTCAATTTTGAACAGGATAAAACCACTCTGTAATGCCAAGGGAGAATTTAGCTCACAGGTGTTTGCTCAAAATGCTGAAACAGCTCAGGTCTCATAGCTAGAGTTTCTGAAGGACATAGCCAGATTACTTCTGCCAAGCTTCACATTTCATGAGAACTCTGTTTTATAGTCCCAATTTAAACATCATTATATTTGCTGTTTGGCTGGATGTACCACACTGAAAATTGAGTTTTGATTTAGGACAATCATTTTAACTAAGCACAACTCTAAGCACAACCTGTGATTCAGACACAGATGGATTAAGTCTGATACCTCATAAGCTAGTAATGTAATATTAAGCCTAAATTTAAAATTTGATGTTGATACTTTAAATACATTCATTTCTCCGTGTACAGAAAGTCATATACACAGCTATTTTTGAATCTTTCTTGCCATCACAATCAATCCTAAACTTCAGCTGAAAAGCAAGCAACTTGTGCAGGAAGATTACTATTTTAATCAGCACACACAGTATATGTTCTTCATCTGGCAGCAAGAAAAATATAAATCCTGTAATTTGTACTGATAAGTGGAAGACTATCTCGTAAGTTGCCAATTGTCCTTTTCTTTAATGATCCTATTTAATGCTTGGGATTGGCTTAGTTCATTTTTTTAAAATGCTTATTAATCCTTAGAAGAACAACATTCCTTTTGTCATATTGCAATAAATATTGCATAAATACTTAAAATTTTACAACTTTGGCCACCAATAGAAATGTTAAGAGTTGTAAGTGTGTTTACTGAGGTTGCAAACCAAAATAATCATCCTACTACCTGAAACGGACATTATAAGCAAAGAAATCGCTCAACATCAGGAGAGGTCCAGGCACTAGCTTCAAGATTAGTGTTTCCTAAACTCTGCATTGAAGAGCCTTCCTCATGAGCCAATCTTGGCTTATGTTAACCTTGCACTGAACAAAGCAAACAGCATCCTAGCCCTAAGAATCTCACAACCTGCATTTCATACTCAATCAGAGTCTTCTGAAAAACAGCTGTTAAAATTTTGCAACTGGCATTGCTATTTTTTAATAAGTTCTTCATCTCCCTGCCCTCCCCTTACAATTCAACCAGAATCACGCAAAATAGTGATAGAGGTTCCCTACATTGCAATGTAATTATCATGACTAAAAACAGTTTGAAAGGTAAAAAGATTGAAGTCCCAGGTTCCCTGTTTCACAAAGATAATTTTAAAGATGATTTGTTTCAAGATACAGTTAAAAGTAGGAATCTTGAAAATGTAAATACAGTCATACATCTTCAACCACATCTCAATGTGACCATAGCTATAATTAATCTTTCTATATTCAGAATGAATTCCCTATGTTCTGTGTGTCTATTACAGCTCGTCTTTAGTTTTATATATTATACTTGCCTCAGTCTCACAGTGGGGAGATTTATTATGCTTACAGGTTGAAAGACTTTCATTGTTCAGGCTATTAGTTTGATTCATCCTCAAGTTTTTAAAGGTCAGCTACAAACCCACAAACAGCTTGACAAACAACCAACCTTTGTAGATGAATACCAGATTTACGTGATATTATATCATTCTCATACCCTTGTAATTTGCAACAATCTAGTTCGTGACGTGTCACTTAAAGATATGCACGTCTTATGAATTATATGAAATATTCATGGCTTCAAACCACCAATAAATTTTCAGGACTATCCTCCTTTCTTGGAAACTTGTTCCCATTTAAATAATTTCAATTTCAAAGGATCTATTGAGAATTCAATAATAACCAAGAGCACATCTGAATTTGAGTGCTTATTTCTCAATTACATAATCTCCAATAAAGTAGTTCAACAAAAGGTATTCAAATGAAGTTGCCTATATATCTACCATATAGCATAAGTTAGTTATATACTGATCATGTTTTATTTATATCTGGAAGAAATAAAGAGGGCAGCATTTTTGCAGCATATAGATATAATGGTCTTTTATGTGTGTATACACACACATACACATCAGTCAGTAGCCATTTAAAGTAACTGTTGGGCTCTTAGTGCAACTGGAGATTTGCAGATCACATGATGAAAACATGGTGACAATGACGCCATGATAATTTTCAGCTTACATTTCATAAAAATTGAAGTTTAATGTAGGAAGAAAGAGATGGGACAATGGTGAAAAAGTTGGGCCCATGCCAAGTTTGCAACTGATTCCAACACTAGTCTTTTGACCTACCTTGAGTACTCTACAGTAAATAATTCATTCTAAATTCTTGAGCTTTTTCAATAGTAAAGCAATATTCCTTTATCTATTTGTGTTGATTGGGAAAAAGAAACACAAATCAAGATTTTACTTCTTTTATATGTGAAGTGGCAAGAGTTAGAGACTATATCTATCTATGTATGTGTGTGTGTGTGTGTTTGTTGGAAAAGTCCTAAGTAAGAATATGTGGAAATTACTCATCTAAAGATATCTTTACTTCTTCCATGAAGATGGAATTACTTGACTGATATTTGGGATATTTACAATTAACAGTTTATTTGTCTTTCTACTTCTTTTTGAAAATGCAAGGCCTTACATCTGTACAGTGATTTGTATCTCTTACAATGCTTGCTTTCTGTTTTCACAAGTCACTTGACTAGTATCTCAACATTGCTGAATGTATCATTGATCTCACTTACTGTACACTTGTGGCTGACATGGATCACTTCAGTATCCTTTGAAGGTGCTGTATTTCTTTAATATAAAATTATCTTCAGACATTACAGTGTCAAAAACAAAAACAAAAAACCCCAACAAACAAAAAACCCCACAGGAAAAGAAAAAAAAAAACCCACACACACCAAAAAGAAAATGCCTGAAATATCCACAAAGGTTCTACCAACAAAAACATCATAATGATTTTCGGAAAATTCGCAACAGAAACAAATGCACTCAACAGCCCTGAACTGTGGCCAATGAAGATTTTAAGCACCAAAATAAGTCACAGTGGCAAACACATGGCAATAAACAACAGCTTTTCAACCATTGTTCATGTGATCTTTATATGAAGTAATTCATTGCTTCCAAAATAAACATTACTATGGAATTTCCTTAAAGGTTCATTAAAATCTTTGTACACACCATTTATTTCTCAGAGGTTTATAAACACTTGCAAGTGCTCTATCACATGCCCAAAATCTGAGCTGTTACAAAAAGATAGGGGGTGGAAAAAGGAATACAATACATTGATACTACTGTAGTGCATATTATCATTTATTGTGCAGAGAAATTGATTTCCATCCCACTCTTGGGTTTCTCAGGAGCCCACAGATTACATGAATTTATAAATTTATTAATGTGTATTATCTCATGTCTCCCCTTTAAACTGTAGGTTTTAATCCTATTTGTTATGAAGTAATCTCAGACATACTTTCCATGCATGATAACTGCATAGTCGCTTTTATGGAAGGCAGAAACTTGTTCTCATTTGCAGTAGGAATATTTCATAAGATAAAAGGTAATCTGAAAATTCTTTAATTTCATCCACAGCAACATAACTTTCCGAAATTGACTACATTTATAGGAAATACTTAGCACTCTACCACTTTTTAATCCTAGTACTTCGAATTGCTTCCGTTCATAACAATTTTTTAAAAAAATAAATAAATAACATAGGGTCATGGGGTTTTGACTTTTAAGTCTCCTGAATGTCAGAAAGAGACTGACTTACTCAGTATGACCAAGTGTTGACCACATTTACAAAGATCCAAAACACCCTCAACCCCTGGTTTAACTATCAGATGATGCCTTTAATACATGGTAATAAGATGCTAAAGTTGAGCTGGAGCTTCTAAAAGGTGTCACTTGCCTTCAGGTTTTTTTTCACCATAAACTTCAATCACAAAAGAGCTGACTGTGAAAAACACAAAGACACAAAACAAGAAAAAAAAAGTTGTATCATTAAAGACAAAGGCACATGTGATCCTACTTAATTCACATGCTCGACCAGGCTTGCTTGAGAGGAAATCAGCCTCTCATGGGAGACACAACATGGCCAAGGAGGCAAAAAATTAAGAAGTACCCAAATTAGCCATCAAGGCAACACATAACATTTTCAGAAATGTTTGGTACTATTTGTTTCATTGTTTTGCAGTAAGGACTCAAGAACAGAGAAAAGTGGACAAAAAGTTTTCTAATACCCTCCTCAGGTAGGTCATCTGGTTAAGGACACTCTTATTGTTCATTTATTAGAGGAGAAACACCTTGAGTTGGTCTTTCAAATCTAGCAAATTTTGGCAGAATACTCTTGGCTAGGTACTAAGGTTATTAATGATAAAATATACCCTGAGGCGCAGGCAAGTGTGTGCATATATTTCAAGCTTACTTCTGTTACAGAAATTGGCAGCCCTGAGATCCAGCTGAATAAAGACTATCACTCTCCTCTAGATTTTCATTACTAGACTCTCTAGTTCCATTCCTTGAAGGCTTTTAAACCTTCTGTTCTCCTCACAGCATTTTGATATGCTCCTTTGAAAGGGTAACCTAGAAAGGCACCATTATTTTTGCAACTGCACCATATACCACCCCCTCGGCCCTTAAAAATAAATAAATAAATAAATACTTTATTTAAAAAAAAAAAAAACTACAAAGAACACAATTTTAAGGAGAGAGTTCACTTTAGAACTTTGTACAGAGAAAGTAGGCATTTTTGGAAAGGTCCATTATACTATGTGTGTGCAAACTGCTGCCACACTGTCCTACCTGCTGTTCCAATTCCACATGCTGCTCCTGTTTTTTTTTTTTCTTTCCACACAACAGCAGTAAAACTAACAGAGAGCACACTCCTGGCTCAGACACAAGCAAGTTATCATGATCTTAATGTGTTATGTTACCAGGCTGAAGTAGCCATCTGCCTGCATGTTTTTAGCCCACTTCAATTATGAGAGAACACAATTTAGCTTAATCTTCAGTGTAAGAGCCAAATGTGAGATAAGAGGACTTAGTTCAAATCTGAAACTAAAGTGCATTATATCTCAATTTGACAGGCAAAGTGTGTACCCAACTAATGGATAGCAAAGGTTAGCTGAAGGGAGGAAACTTGTTAAGCCATTACAACTCAATCATACTAATGAAAGGTTTAATCTAATGTGTTTTACAGCATATCTGCAGCTGTAAGTGCAGTTAAGGATGCATTCATGAATAGGTACTCCAGCTCAGATGAGACACAATAACTCACAAGTGTGTATAGTTCATTCATGATGCCTGAAAGATCATATAATACTCATATATACTCCAGAATGAAACATGGCTAGTCCATAAGTCAAACCTGAACAAACATGCGCAACATACAACCACAGACAATCCTCCTTTTTTTGAGGAAGCTGCTAATCTATGGTTCGTAGACATGTATAGCTTGCAGAGATTTATTTAGTCTTCAAGTCTGAGGATCCTGTTTGCAAAGCAAATAAAAGTAAAAACTACATCCAGTTTTACTGTACTTAGTACATGGTTGCAGTGTCACACCCAGTGTTCAATAAGGTTGTGGTGGATCTCCATCACATGCTGAGACTGTACATTAATTGGCTATATCTCAAAGACATGGATGACTATTCAATTTTTCAGAGAAAATGGTACCTCTAAGAAATTATCTTTTTTATTTTACGCATACACATACTTAATAAATTCAGCATATGAAGTACAACACACTGTGCAAAATGAATCTTTAAGATTTTTTAATGCAAATTTTAAAATATAACAAAAAAGGCAGTTCCTCTAGTATTAAGCTCCTGTGCCTGAGAAACAATTATATTCCTTTCTGTTATTTGCTCAGATACATTCCCTGAACTTATATACCTGAAATTTTCCAAAAAACATTACCTTTATCTTTTTGCAATGAAAAACACCACAAACTACTCTGGTATTCTGGTTGTTTAATAATATGGAAAGACATACTTTCTTTTTAAATAATTTGAAGTATTCTTGACCAAGCTTACCCTAAGCTTATTTCATGGGCTTCAGCTTCAACACAGATAACTGTTCTATTATGCCAAAGTTATTTGGAGCCAAATTATGATGAATTATCAGGAAGGAAGAGTTAAAAAAAGGAGCCAATGCTTCTGTTCACAATGAATACTAATAAAGCTAGATACCACCAACAAAAATTAATACACTTGCAAAAATCTCCACGGAATGAGGATCCTGATAACCACATAAAATAATGCATCTGTAGATTAATATCTTTCCATAAGAATATGTAGCTACTACTTAGAATAGTAGCATTAGCTTCACAATTTTTCCCATTTAAAAAAAAAAAAAATAAACATCATAAAACCCAAACAAACAACCTCCAAACTTAAATATGTATGAATAATCAAAAACATTTGTTCTGGGGAACTTTGCATAACTCAGTTATTATAATTCTGATTTTGAAGTAAAGATGCATGCAGCTGTACCAATCTTATTCTAGTCTGCTGAGTCTTGTTAAAATAAAACTTATTTTCTAAGCATGAAATACTCAGATTCCTATAATCTTTTTTCTGCTCAGACTGCCTCAACACAAACTATTCTGCCATTCCTCTTCCTTCTGCCAGCTATAATAACCTTGTAACTTAATCCTATTGTTTTCTCTTTTGCCTTTCAATTGTAACTTAAATGGTACAGTACAAATATCTTATCTAAAGCACTGATTTTCTTCCTCTTTTCCTTTTTTCCTGCATAAAAGTTACAAGTTCTGGAGTCAGCTAAGTAGACACTCCTAGTAATTAAAGCATAGCAAATGAAAACTGTTCAAAGAAAGATGCCATTAAAGAGCAATTATTCAGTATTAGCAGCATGTGTGAAATTATAAGCAGGCTTGTGTTATTTATTCTTTTATTTACGGAACATAACAGGTAACTTGCATGCTACATTGTTCCATGTCTGAAAATTTAAAGTTATAGCCTCCATTTCTCATATTAATAGCCCCAATTAAGAGCTTACAGGCTGGCCCAGTATTACCTGATCTACAGTGAAGAGCAGACTATTTCATATTGAGTTCAGCACTGAAAGCACCACTTGGGTGACTGCATGGACAGGGTAGTTGTTTTACTTTTCAAAAGAAAGCAGCCTCCAAAGCAATCAGAAGGAGGAAATCATGCAATTTCAGGCTATTTTTTCAATTAACAGGGAATATATCCATGGACAATTTTTTTTTTTCTCTCCAGTTGGTATGAAAGCCCTTCTATGCCCGGGATTAATTCTAAACTATTATAAGTCTGGCAGTATGTAGTACATCTAACTTTTTCACTTAATCAATTAAAACTCTACCATTTGTTTACATGACTATCTCCTCTTTGCCTAATAGTGTGAAACATTTCATAATGTTGTACTCTTCCAAAACTTGAAATCTTAATATAAGTAACACGAGCATTCATCATTGTCCAGCAGGGATAGTCAAGTTTCAAACAATGAAACAAATTTAAATTTTTATAACGAGCATTTCTGCTGAACACAAGTGATGATTTTCTTGGGTACAAGATCACCAGGTATGAGCATTCACTAGTTATATATGTCACCAAGAGAGGCCTTTTGTTGCCAGATTTTCCCAATTAACTCAAGAGAGGTTAAAAAAAAGCAGACTTCAAATATACAATGGCATGCAAAAGCCATTTGCATAACTTACAATTTAAATATACAACAATTGGCCAAATTAAGTTCCATCTTGTCAAAAATAATTTTGGTTTATGAAAGCATGACTGAGCTTGAGATAAGTAGAGCAGCTGCATTTGCCTTTGAATGCTCCAGCCAGTATGGATGTCCTGTCAGGAGCAGCACTAGCATGGGAGTCAGTGAAGTCATACAAAATAGATCACATCTCGCATAGTTTACAAATATCCAGTACCTATTTCAAAGACCATATTTTTGTAATGGCAATTCTACTTTTCTCTCCAAGTTTTACACAATTTACCAATAAATTTACCTTTTTTTTGTTTCATTTCTGCACATTGCAATGCATTTATTCCAAAAAAATATTTACACACTACTTGCAGTAACTGAAGCTTAAACACATATGTGAAAGGGGTGGCAAGAGCAGGGAGAATCTACCCTCTTAAGCACATCCTAGAAAAGGACCATCTTTATACCTTGAAGGGTTAACACAGACTATTCTAGAGCACATTACTGTAGCTTTCAGAAAAGTTCTTTCTATCCCAAACCAGAATTTTCTTTGCGGGTACAATGAAGACTTTCAGAAATCCACCTCTTAAACCTACCCTCACAGGTTGCAGAACATACGGATTGATCTTTCCAAATATTTGGTTGCCCAGATTCTTCATTGAAAGCTTCTCAACAGTTTAATGAAGGAAAGAAAGTCAGTTATCTTCAATACCTAAATATAAATTAAAGTCAGGGTTTAAAGGTAGTTGTGAAGGTCTCTTAAATCTTGGAGGATTGAGTGAACATTAAGAAAGAAACCATCTCATACACACTTAAAACTAATAAAACCAAGTAGAGGCTTCTCAAGGACAAAATATCTCTTCCGGATGATAGAGTATAGAGTCAGCTACAACACTTGTTTTAACAGCATTAAAATAAAGAGAAGCAAATCTGACATTACCCAATTTTAATTGTTTTAATAAATTACAGAAAAATTATTACAAAATGCAGTATGCAATCAATATATGTTCTACAAAGCACAAGCAATCACAGTTAAGAGACAAAGTATTTTCACAAGAGGCAAAAATTAGGTGCAAAGTTGAAAATGTAAGTAAAATGTGCTAATATGGCTTAACCTATAACATCCATGAAAAGGGATTTTGCAGAAAATATATTAACTAGTCCTCCTGCTCTTAAAAACAGAAAAAAAGAAAAAAAAGAAAAAAACCAACCAACCAGCCAACCAAACAAAAAATCTCCTAGTTTCCAAACATTTTTCAAGGAACTAAAAATACATGAGCACATCAACGACCAGTTCTGTTTTACTCATCCAAATTTCAGAACTCAGGCCAAAGTTACTGCATTGTGGTGTTACAATGATGCTATCCATTATTTTTTCTATATTATCCCTTAAAAATCTTCCAGTCACTTTTAAATGATGCTTTCTACTACAGACAAAAAGTTCCTTAAACAGTTAAGACTTTTATTGGTTTGCAGCTGTAAGGCACCCAACATGATTCTCTCAGAATGCCTTTTCAATTAAATCCCTCATGCCAAATAATTCACATTAGTAAGATGGCTCTACAAAATGATCAATGACATACTTAATGATGACATTTAAAGTTGATTTCACTTGAAAACTGTAGTTACATTTTATATTTTCTGTCTGCAGAAGATTTCCACATCAGATGTCCTCAGCTTTCAAGTGTAATTAGTTTTCCCTTCCTGCTAATGGCAATAAGCTACTAAATTCAAATTGAATCTAAAGGATTTCTTCTGCTGGAATTAGATGATAAAAACACATAACACCTAAGGCCGTGGAAAAGATATAGCAGCTATTTTTTTCCAAATGTATAGCTTTTTTCTATACAGGACACCAGTATTTGGAAAATTTACAGTAGAAGAGATTTCCAGAGGAAGGACACTGATGAACCGAAATTTCAGTTTCACCCTTGAATTAATGCAAATGATTTATGCATTCCATAAGGTAGTCTACAAAACAAAAGTTTGAATACATATATACACCAGTCACCCTTTTCTCCAGGGCTAAAGAGAATTAGAACTGTTCCAAAAAGCTCAACAAATTACAGCATGAGTTTAAATAGATTCAGTCTAGTTATAACTATCTTTCTAAAAACTGATTATAGAATATGATATGCATTTTCCACTACTTTCCAAACATTAAAGAAAATCCATATATTTCATGCATCCAGCTTTTCACTAGTTCTTTTACATCAGGTCACCATCTCAACAAGGGCTTTGAACTAGATCTGCCTAGACTGCTTTCCTCTGTGGTCAGTTCCCAGAAATAATCCAAAGGTTTTAAAATGCAATGGAGTGATGGACCGATGAAGTAAGGACTTTTACTAATTATGCTGGAATAAATCGTTTTGCAAAATAATCTAACCAACTAAAATAACAACAATAAGGTTTTACATTCACATCTTCCCTCTATCCACTGTACAGGGCATGGCTAGTAATGACTTGATTTACAAGACCTCATGAGGTTCCTCTTGGTTTATCACCCCTGAGGGTCTATTCTCAGTCTCTGAGCTGCCCAGCTCTGTTTGTCCCTCTCCCCTCAGACCTTGAGCTCCCAGACTTTTGAACTCTGTGGCCCATTTCCTACCACCATCCAACAAGCTCTCGCACAGCATAGACAGCTGTTTCCCACTCTCACAGAAAGGTCATCTGGCCCAGCTACTCCAAAGTAATAAAACACACAGACTGGGACAAAATGCCATCCCTACAGAGGTCCAGAGTGACTTGTAGAAAGTTCTTTTTTAGCACAGCCTTCAATAGAAATTCCTGTAGGCTAAAACTCAGAACTTTATCCACATCACTTAATGTTTCAAGTAGGAAAGCTTGTCCTTCACTGCCACAAGTATTTCATGTAAAAGCCAGAGTTAACCACCTAGAGATAAGGAAATTGCACAGCATTCAGGGGAAGAAATCTGTATTTCCCTGCCCTGCACCACCAATGGAGCTGAATACTTGCAGTGTGACTATTGATCTCAACAAGACTTCCTTTACTTCACTTAGAATCCTGAAATTATTTATTCTGAGTACTAAGTCTTTTCCTTTAGTAACATAATGTCTGACTGTAGAAACTGAAGTGTTGGTATTTTGAACAGATACTTTAATAAAAATGCCTCAAAACTTCTAATTATTGAAGCACGTCAGTTTATGTGAATTGTTTTTCTAGCCACAACCTAGGCAGAAAGTTATAGCTATGTTCAACCTGAACGAATTGTGCTTTAAAACCTACTTTTCTCTTTACGGCGTTGTCTCACAGTTCCGTGAATTAATACATAAAATGGATACAAAGCTATTCATTGTGCATATGCACAAGATGAAGGCATAGAACCTATAACATAGGTCAGGTCCAGGCAAGTCCCCCAAAGGGAGCTGAAATGGGACCCCTGCTCTCATGGGTCAGGTGGGGGTCATCAGTGAGGCTGTTCAAGATCATTAATGCTCATCAGTGCTCTCAGGGCACTCCTCTTCAGCTGTGCACCTATCAATCAAGTAAGCTTTTTTTCACCAGAGAGTTTTTATGAAACATAGTTTTGGGTTTCCTTCTCACAAAATTATTTTGCTTAATTCATAACTTCCTATCTTAGTTCAAGGGGAAAAGGAGTTTCTGCTAAACTTAAAAAAAACCCAACCAACCAAACAAAAAAACCCCAACAACGAAACAAAACAAAGCAAAACAAAACACATCTTTATAGTCCACAGAATGATAAAAACTTTCTACTTTCCAGAAAAGCATGAGAACTAACACAGAAATTATATTCACTGCAGCAGTTATAACATTATTATATATACATATATATATATAATATAATGTAATACATGTATTTTCAGATGCTACACAAAGCAACTCTGGTCATTACAGTATTTTTTCATAGCTTTAATTGCAATTTTCCATTTAGTCCAGATCATCAATATATCCATTCACCTCTCTCTCAAGTGAGCTACTTCTACTGAAAAGAGATGGCTCAGTGTTGAGACTGGACTTTGTTCACCTTCTGGATGAATGAGTTGCTCCTCCATGCATGCCTGTCACTGCAGACACCTGCCAGTCCCTCAGTAGGCATTTCTAAATGAAATGAAAGAAACCAGCATCTAGAAGTAAAGGGATGATGAGCCTTTCAATTAACCTGGGAAGCATTACTGAGCTTCCTCTTCTGTTGGTTCGTGCTCAAGCTGCATTAGCTCTGTTACAGCTGGTGAATAATGACTCATTTATGAATAATAACCTTGCTAATCTTCGTGAAAACTGCTAGTAAAAGGTCACTTAAGCTTTGAAAATAATGTTGTTTCCCTTCTTTTGCTGTAATATAATCTTCAACTGATGCAACATGCAATCTAAAATGATTATTTTTACATAGTTGAAATCAAAAGGGTATTTGGTTTACAATGTAATCACTAGATGAGATAAAGGTTATTCTACCCATTTCAAGAGTAACATGTTCTCATGGCTTATGTAGTACACTTTAATTATGTGTTTTGAAAGAGAAGAAAAGAACAAGCAGTAGGTAAGAGGTGAACTTTTGCAATAAAACTGTGAAAGGGTAATCTCTGTATATAAGGTATTGAAATTATTGTATGTGGATGGCGTACATCTGTAGATATTCTGGGTTTTGTATATTTCCGTGTCTTCATTTAACTTATCTACCTTTGAATGTGGATATTTGCCATAAATACCATATATTCACCACTACAAGGGGGACTACAAACAAGAAAAGGAGCCAATTGTCATTGTTGTATCGTTTCTAATTAGTTTTGTGGGTTTTGTGGTTTTTTTTCCCAAGTGTAATTCAGAGTTTCTAGCTCTTTTTGCATGAATTAGAGATACAAACAAGTGTTGCTCCCTACTCTGAGTTAAAGGCAAACACATTTCATGTTGGCAGAAATGAATTCTACATTTTTAAAGAATGAACTCTTACGGAGGTGTTTTTAAAAATGGAGAACCTTTAAAATTTGCGAGGGATAAAATTAATTTAGGACTGAAATACTTTGTTACTTACTTTTGAGGTGAATGCAATTACAGCCAAAATAGACAATTAGGTGTAAAAATCTGTGCATATATTTCAGAACAAGAGTAATTTGGGCAAATATTTTAACAGAAAAAAATACCACATGCTAGAAATCTGTGCTCCAAAGCACATTTATGCTTTGGTTAAAATTATTCATAATAGTGTGTAGGTCACCACAATAACTGACATAATAAAGGTTACCAGCATAGAAGCTCATCATCAGCCAAACCAACACATTTTAAAAATGCATTGCAGTGTGCTATATGTAAAATGAGGATATTTCCATGTAATCTGCATAATTTTCATGCTTTGTATTAGTCTTCGCCTACACAACTGCCTTTCTATCTTATGTATATGTTTAACATGGAGGTTTTCTACAAAATGTCATTAAAAAGTAATTGCTCAATAAAACATCATAGTTCATGTTCCTCAACACAAGGTTTTTCTCGCAGAGACAGTTACAAATAAAACAGCATGCTACAGGAACTGCAAAGAGCCACAGATCTTGGGTGTGGCATATACTAAAAAACCAAACAAACAAAAAAAAAACAAAAACAAAACCAAAAAAAAACCCACCCAACGCGTTTATATTTATTAGCCCTGAGTATACCATCAGACATTCATATTTAAAATTACTCGCTGTAAAGATACATGTGGCTGTAACACCTTCATAAGCGCAGAGGCTGTGAAAGTCTCATTAGGTCTGGCTGTTGTTGCTTCTGACTTGAAAGGGTATCTAAATCTGGTTTCTAAATGTGGATGAATTCTCTCCCACGTCAGTCAGGTTTCCCCTCCTCTACAGCATTGCTCCTCTGTGGTAACAATGTAATAATGATTCCCCTAGACTTGCAAAATAGAAAATTTGCTACCTATAGTGTATTAAAAACCAACTAAATACTTTGGGAAACATTTCATAATCCTTGTGCAATCTGGTTGTCCCCACTCCCTGGAAGTACCTGAATGAAAACAATGCACAGAGTTCTTACGGTTTTTCCCTCTGTAGGAGCAAATTCAACAAGACCTCATGCACCCAGGCCTCAGTGAAACTATGAATAAGGCATGGTTTTTTTCAGACACTTAATTAGCACAGAGTTTCAGAGGCAGAGTATGAAGAGAACGGCCTGACCTTGAGGAGAGCATCCCAAGTAAGAAGGATGTCTCTCAGCAGGCAGCTTTTACGTGTTTAGTGCACCAAGTTAATTCTCAGTAATAAGTCAGTTGCTTTTTTTTAATTAGACACTGCAATATAGTTAAACATAGGCTTGTGTTCATATAGCCCGTCTTCATTAATATAAATCTCTTTCCCCTTCTAAAAGGTGGCTGTGTTTCCTGCAACATCAAAACTCTACAGTTTCCCAGAGAGCCCATGAAAGCTGAAGTAGGTGGTCTCCTGACAAATCTGTCAGTATCTGGCTTTGATAATGAAATTGCTGTCCTTGCATCCTCCCTGGAAAAAACAACCTTACATATTTTCAGTCATTCGATACAATTTTAAAACCTAACAGAATTCTTTATAATTCCAAATGTTTTTATTGTGGTGACACAGACAAACCAGGTTAATAAATTCCTTCCATCAGAATACTCCTTTCAGCAGTAGAAACAAAACAACAGGTTGAATTAATTCCTACTGCTAAAGCCAAGCATAAGTCTTCCTTTTCCCACAGGAACGTTGAACACATTAGTTTGCTATTCACCCAGGAATTCCCTCCAGTTATGCACTCTCCATTCTACTTTTTCAAGTAGAAATGATGAAACATTTGTAATAAATACGTGACAAAAAGGCAGTTTATTGTTGTTAAAATAATTGGAAATCTACACTTCATCGCTCATTGACATGTTCCTTATTATCTGTCATAGAATTCAGAAAGTTACATATTTATGACCAAAGCTGGCAGTGCTCTTCAGATTTATATAGTAAATACAATCTCCTCCAATTTACAGCTTCAGTCAACACATTTAATGCAGTGCATGCAATTCCAATTATTCTTCCAGTGTAGACAGGCAAATACAAGCTAAGATGCAAATTAGCTGCTAAACATACAGTCCAATCCTGCATTCAAAGCTGCCATTAGGTCACTCTAGAGAGAAATTTATAGATCAAGTTAGCTGACGAGTAATTTACTTATTTTAATTTTTTTACATATTAATTTTGCCAAAGCCATGAATGCATCTGTTTCAGTTAATTCAAGGTAATTCACTTAAATTACTATCCACTTCAAAATGACTCAGCAGTTTCAAGGAGTGTTCCCTATGTATGCTGTCTGTGGGAGTAATGCCATACTCAACATCAGAAAACTCACCAACATAACTACCAAACTTGAACCTTTTTGAAGGTCTGGTCTTAGACTTAACTAAAACCTATTCAGAATGGCTGGAGGCATTCTTTTCAATCTTCACTGTATCAAACCATGAACATTGGCATATTTTTCGTAAAACACATGTGACAGTATATCCATCAATATACCAATTAACATGAACACCTAAGAGACTTTTTGTGTGAAATATTAAGACATGCATTACCCAGATAATTTAACTGCTCCACAGTTCTCCCTGGCTTTCGTCTCCCAGAGTAATGTTTTATCTCTTATGTCTATTATATTCAAAAAGTGTGGTTTCCTAAAAATATCTGAAGACAAATCCTTTCATTTCAATATCAGTTCACAGAATTGACAATATGACTAGAAATGTAAAGGGCAGAATAGAAGCAACACTGAAATTATGTGAAGAATTCAGTTCATTGCTTCATAATTAAAATTCATTTTGCTTATACTGATATGATTTTTATAACAACAAAATATTTAAAAAAATAGTAAGATGAAGGAAATACAAGACCTTGCACAGCAACCAACCAGGAAAGCTTCCCATTCTCAAGGCAAAAGTGAATTTTTTCACCTTCAGAACTAAACAAAAATAAAACTTATCCAATCATCCCTCTTCTCAGTAGTCTCTTCTCCAGTATACCAAATATTTTTCAACTTCTTTTGAACCTGAAGTTCTAGGTTCTTGAGCAGGTCAGATATTCTTTTCATCAGCCTGAAGACATTCTCAATATGGAAGAGGTGTTCATTAACACCATTAAAACCTGAAAGTTTATTTTTATTTGCCAGATATTACAATACGCATTTCCAGTTATCCTCATATAAGAATCAAATCAAACTTATATAAATATCTCAGACTTAAACCTTATTCAAATTCACACAATTCACTTCAAAGAATTTAACTATACTGTATGACAATTCCTTCATAAATCTAGTTGAACTTTTACCAGCCTTTGTATAGTAATCTGCTTTTTCTTACTCAGGAATGTTTTGTCTCAGCTCTTTCACTGACAATGACATTTTGAGGTGCCTAAAAAAAACCCTAAATTCCAATTATAAGAGTAGCAACCTGTGAGTCAGAAGAGTTTTGTTTTATTTCAAATCCTTTCAGTCACCTTCTGTGCAAACTAGGGCAAGTCGCATCAAATCTCTCTTTTCTTTTGTTTGCTCTCTTGATTTACCCTTCGGAAGCTCCTCTGAGAACAGGCTTTCCATGTATCTACCAGCATCCCGAGAAGGCCTTACTCTCACTGAGCTGAGGTCTTCTGTATTTTCCATTGTTAGATACTACATATAAAATAATGAATAGGAAACACTATTTGTTTGTGCTTTACAAAGGCACACATGCAAAGTGTTAGCTATTCTCTCCGAAACAGCCAGGATTTTCAGAATCTTATGTTGTGGGACTGCCACAGAGAAAAAGATTACTCAACATGGAAGAAAGATACTCAAACCTGAGCATTTAATGTTACTGCTCTGAAGAAGAGGTCCTTGTACGAAAATTAGAGATACAGAGAAAGTGTTGCCTAAAATCATGGGAAAAAAAAACTTTCAAGACAACATTAGTATAACTAGAGAGTTCTTTAATGAAAGCTTTCAGGTGCAGAGAGTATATAGGTGCACACAAAGTGTAAGGTTCTTACAAATTAGTAACACTAGTTAATTATCATATCTAGTGGGTTTATCCAACCCGAGAACCTTTTGCCCTGATACAGTCCTCGGAATTGCCTTGTTGGAGCACCTCCAAGGGTTCTGGGCCTTCTATCTTGTTTTGCCTTGTTAGTCCAGTCACAAACATGATGTCCTTGCTGCAATCTTGGCAGTTGAAAAGACAATTAAACAAAATTCAGGAATGCAGCACAAACTGTGTGAAACTGTTAGAAACTGTTAGCTACTACCTTGAGTGTTAGAAAATATACACCTATATAAAAATCTACAAATATATACAAAAAATCCTAAGGGCATCAAAACAAAAAAAAAAAGGAAACTTGTTTACATCTCTTCTTCCCGTCCTTAATGCTGTAAACAAACATTACAGATGAAGGACCAGATCTGAGATTTTCGTTAAATTCCAGCACTGGAAAAAAAATCTATTTGTTACAATATAGTGAAGGTAATTTGTTACCAAAAAATAGGAATGCAACCATTCCTGTTTAAAAAGATTTGTGCTGCTGTGCAATGTTTTGATCTCAGTTATGGAATATGTTGATTGTTCACTGAAATTGTAACAGCTTCAATTTATCCTTTACTCAATCCTCAGATTACAATTTCCAAGGAAATTCTCAGCTCATCTCCATTAAGGCAAACTATGTTGTTCTTTCTTTCCCCCATTTATTTATCTTACCCAAGCTAAATGTAATTTGAGGCATCTTGAGATAGGAGTGGTGGGGGCAGAAGAAATGTGGAAGGGGAAATAAGAGAAGAGAAATCTTACTAAATTAACTCTGTTCACAGAAAAGCTCTGAAAACCATTATATGTTCTTCTAGACTGGAAAGGGAATATTACTTTTTATATGCAACACAATAAAGCAGTAAAATTTTAAAATGGCCTTGGCAACTCAGTAGTATATTTTCTGTTATCAGGTACAATTCAAGGAGCTGAACTGTTTATCTAAGGGACATACCCAGGGTTTCTGCACCAGTTTTTGAGGTATTGTTTTAACTATGTATGGGAGACCTGGTTGAAAAATAATCTTAAATCTTCTTTAATTTTTAGGTTCAAAATAAGCAAACTCTTACAGATATGTTAAATTAATGTATTCAAGGACACTGAGTCTAGATCAATATAATAAAAAGAAACTACCAAAATTAAGCTGTAAAGACAACAGTTTTACGATAATTTAACCATAATGAAAAACTGGAAATCTTGAATATTTTAAAAAAAAAATGGAAGGCAGTCAAAAAACATTTCCAGTGAATAGCTCAAACACCAAAACTGAGCAACAATTTAAAACAGCATTACTTCCCTCTACACTAAATGTAAGTTCAGTGCTCAAACTTTAAAAAAGAGAGCCAGAGGGGGAAAAAAATGGTGGTCACCTGACAACTAATGCATGAAAAGATTTGTAAAATGATACAAATAGGCAGGTCTAAAACATTTCAAAATGTATTAATAGAGGCATTTTTGTTGTCAGATAAATTCTAATATGAAATGGAGGATATTCCACAACTGTGAAGATTTTTTATAATTCTGGGGTGATCAAATATGAAGAAGTGTGGTTTAGGCAACTGCTCAAAGTAAAAAGGTAGAAATCTAGGGAAAGGGACTGGGGAAGACAGCTTCAGCAGTGCCTTGTTAGCAAGGAACTACTCATAAATTTTTTCTCAGATAGTGGAAATATGTGCTGAAGAGAAAGCAGCAAAGTTTCTCTGGGGCAGTCAAGAGCTGGGACAGCAAGGTGAAGCAGAGTCAGACTGCCTGTGGGAGCAGTAGCTGAGAGACTTGAAGTCCAGCCACTGCCAGCATCTGGCCTGGGGGTGAACCAACAGGGACCTGAAAATCACAGACTGAGAGAAGGTTGTGGCCAAAGCAGTGAGAAGCAAAGAGTAACGCCACTAATAGCCTTGCCAAGGAAAAGACTGTACATAACTTCAGATTTCAGGAAAGCAATTTTAGGGATGGCAAATCATCTTATTGCACTGTAAATTATCCTGTTGCCTTTGCCCCTTGATAAATTGCTTTTCATCAAATCAATCTATTCACGTCTGAAAGTGGGAAAAAAAAGCAGCTGCCTTATGGAGTTCCAGACAGCCCAGTTTCATTTCCCCAGGCTTCTAGGGAAGGCTGAAGCTGGCATTTATCAGTGATCCACAAAATTTCAATTGGGTATTTTTGTGGCAAATCAAGTTCTAGATTAACTTTATTTATTCCCAAATCCACACAGTGAAAAAGAATATTTGATTCCTTCTTCAAAGTAAAAATAAGGCCTTTTTATTGAAAAACAAACATTGAGGCAATCTAGGAAGAATTTGAACATTTTTACTTTTTAACCTTATCGTTCATGGCCACTTAAACTCTCTTTTCTTTACCTGCAGCTATGTACCTTGCAGTGGAATAGCCCATGATGTCTCCTTGCATCCGAGCTTGAATGAGATCTACAGTAAAACAGTGGAGGTTTTGTTCTTGCTTTTGACAAAAATGTGCGTAGAAGCTCTTGTAAGCATTTTTGGACTAAGGCTAAAATACTAGTTCAGTATTTATTGCATCATAGGAGAACCTGTTGCTTTTTCTCAAAACACAGGGATACATGCCTTCCTTTTAGCACCTACCCTGGAAGTGAGAGGGAAAAGGCTGTCTCTTCAATATGTTGTAATCAAACACCTTGGACTTCCCTGGAGATCACGAAGCACCCTCTCCTGACCTAGAACTTTCCATTGTTCTTTTTTAGTATTTCCCAGTGCAGATGAGAAGTTGGTGCCCCGTTGTGTGCTGGTCTGATTCTCTAGCCCTTATGATCAAGAATTTTCAGTTGCAGATCCCTGCATTAAATTATGTGAGTAAATGAAACTAAAGCAAATAACAGTAACATCAACAGGTGAAATGGAAATTGCCTCCAAAGTATTTTATATTCCTGTATAAATGGGGAGGAATATTCTGCAGCAAAAGAAATTGATTTTGGATCTCCTCTTGCTTGACATTTTTTTTCATCCAGAGGACAGGGAAAAGAGATAAATGGCAGCCTGGCATTTCCTCCTCTAGTCATGGTTTAGAAAATAATGCAAACCTTTATTTAGATAATGGTGACAGTTGCTGATTTTATGGAGATATTCAGAGGCTGTGAGTTCTAAAGGTTGGGAAAATACAACTTCTTTCACCATAAGTGAGATTTCCAAGCCCAAAGGAGTGAGCTTTGAAACTAATCCAAAGTAAATCACATGCGTTGTCCTATGGACCTTGGGCACCTTGTGGCACTGAAAAACATGTGTTTAATTTCTGCCTCAGATATGTAGCACCTAAAGACTGCAGTTTTCACCTTTCATAGTACTAAACATTTGTTTGTTTTAGGTTTTGCTTAAGCATACCAGGAAGCAAAGTGAGCTTTGCAGTGGAGGCTGAGCTGGGAGGTGATGGTGACTCAAGTGCAGGCCTTGCCCTCCCTGATGGGGCAACATGAGGGTCAGCAATGGTGGCAGTCTGCCAACAGCCCAAGGATAATCACATCCTTATTACCATCATTTTGGAATGAGAGAGAGAAGAATGTAGGATAAGACCCTGCTCCTCAACCCAGCTCTACTGAACTAACTGGGTGATATGCGTGTATGTGTACAAAACCTACACAGGAACTTCATACCACTTGGATCGGTATTGCTGAGCAGAAGTGGAGGTGGTGTTATCTATACTGACTGGATATAAGAAACTTCCAAAATTTGTCAAACAGACAAAGGCTTGAGTAGAAAATTAAGGCAAAATAGGTTATAACAATACAAAACAGGGTTTGAAATAGTCATTAGTGGCTTGTTCACCTAACCACCAAAATAATCTTTTTTTCCCAGTAGTTATTTATAATCCTTTGTGAGTCTTCAATGGCATTTCAACATCTTCCACTATTTTCACATTTTTTCCTGTTAAGGTTGGGTATAAGATTAAACTACAGATAAAATTTAAGCCTATGGAACATTTTTCAGGCTCAGGTTTCTTCTACAATCTCCATAGAGCAATGACAAACCGTTCCAGTAATTTACAACTGCCCTTATTCAAGATAACAATATTGTTCCTGCAAGAATGGAGGGCAAAGTAAGAAAATATAAAATATAGAGAAAATAAAAAGTATAGAGAAAACACAGACAAAAGAGAGATGCATGTGAGGAAATAGCAAATGTTCTCATAATTGTATTAATTTGCAATCATTAGATGTAAGAGTGCTCTCTACTGCAAAAGAAAAAAAAAAAGCCAGTGAAAGTCATAATTGTAGTGGTTCTCTTGCTGAGGCTGGGATAAAAAAAAGGTTTTCAACAGAATATAGTCAAGCCTTGAAAAATTACATAGTTCAAATGACAATCTGCAGACAATAACTCCAGAAAAAATCATCCTGGGTTGATGCACAGCACTCTGTTTAATACATACTAGATAAAAGGACACAGTCACCAAAGTAAAAGACTATTTTGACACTTTCGTAGCCCTTTTGCAGACATCTACATCAAAGAACTGTGAAAATGGCTTTAATTTTTTCTAGTACTTATCACAAAGTGAGGAACATACATACAAAATGCATTTTTAAATATTCGGAGGGCCAACAAAACAAACAATGAAAAAAATAAGTGTGTTTTATATGAAAAGACAATTACTTGAAAATGGAGGTAAAAAAATACAAAGCTTGCATATTTTTCAATTAAAATCACAAATAGTTCATAATATTTCAGCTCAGTTGAAATTTTAACAATGTATGTTTTGGTTATAATAAAAGCACTTCCTGTATATTTTGTTATGATCACAACCTCCTGAGTAAAATTTGTTTGTAATCTCCTACTGGTCTTTGAGAGGATGGCCACACTTGATTTTGTAAATCATACACTGGCTAAAGCACAAGGGCCAAAATTCATGGGCTACAAAAACACAAAGTATCTGAAAAAGTTCTTATATTTCCGCATAGAGGGACTGGTAAAAGACTCACAGGTTAAAATACATCCTTACTCAAAAACTAAGAATTCAGTTTTTTAAGTGTTAGCAACAAGTAGGCTTTGCATAACTGACTGTACTTCAGAGGTTATCTATATGCAAACAGCATCAGTAATATTTCATGTCTTCTTATATAGCCTGTGAGGGAAAGTTTACTGACATGTCTTCCTTTAGCTTAGCAACATGCCATGGCATGTAAAGGAGCATGGTGGTTGCAACGTTGTTAATCAAATTTACAACACAACAGTTCAGACTTAAAAACATTTCTATAACAGTAATGTATAATACACATGGAAAGTTACAATAATAAAATGAAAACATACTCCAGGTATCTGATCTTTACTGAATCCATTCCCCTTCAAAAAAACCCCAAACAAAATATCTATTTTTTTCTCTCTTTTTTTTGTACTATTCTCTTACAGTTTTTATTACTATGATTATATTATTAGTTGACATCATAATAACTTATTTCAAATCCCATAACAGTATAAGCTACAAAGCTAACTTACATTTAAACCCTGCCCACTTACTGCCTTTACTACATACATTTTAATGAAAGACTGGCAAAATGAGGGATATTTTGTACAGTATACTGGAATTTGTTGAAAGGGACTCATAACCACTTTTGAAGATTCAGAATTACTTTTTTCCTAGATTAGGTAGTTTATTTTAAATCAATTAATAAAGTTTAAAATCCACTTGGAAACTGGAAAATTGAGAGTATGTTTTTTTTTCAATAAAAAGGTAGTTATGAGACAGATATGACAAAGTGATTTATACTAGATTTAACATCTTGAATTACACAAAATAGGCACAGCTTTTTGGTTTAATAATGCACTGTCCTTTGAGTGAGAAACACTTTTTAATAACTATTTTTGTTGCATATTCATATTTAGTAAATTTTTATTCAAATAGAATCTTACTGATGTTTTTAATTCCATTTTCATGTTCATGTAATCCAACACGGAATAAGAACTATATATAACTTCTTAAAATTAGAAGAATTGTAATTCACTGATAATATAAAACCTGAAAATATTTTTTTAAAAAGTTAGGTTGTTTTTAGTATGTCTGTACATATATAGGGGAAAAATGTCCCAGATTTGTTTAAATTTTATATGCAGCTGTTCATCAATTTAGCAATTAAGCCTAATGTTTTCTTGTTGGAGGAAAGGGGAGCAAAAAGTAAAAACAAAAAAGTTGATGTGTGAGTCAAAACTAATCTGTGGGTAAAGTAGATGGTTTAAGATACATGGACTAAGTCCCTGTTGGATTCTGTCTGTTCTTGGTGTTTGACTATGATATTGGCACATATTTCAGCCTCTGTGGCATAAATCCCAGATACCCTTCTTGGCATATATAAAATAATGTGTTATGCTGTTCATTTTTCAGTACTTTATTTCATATGGTAGATTTTCAATAACAAATTTAATACTAAAAAATTGTTTAGTTTTAGTTTTTCAACAAATAAAACCAATTTGAATTCCATAAAGTATCGAAACATGGTGCTACATATCACCTTCAAAGAAGTCAGATTTTAGCAATCAGTCAAATATTCCTTTGACAAAAGGGACTTTTCATGCTTCGTTGCAAGGCTCTGTGTAGGCAACATTGCTTGGAAAAGGATATATGTGAGCAGTAGGATAGCTGTCCTCAATTGTGATTAAAATCAGTTTCTAAGAATCAATTACTCCTTGGGGTTAAGACATCTGAAATGAAAGCTGCTGTATATGCTGACTGTTTCCCTGCACAGTGTTTTTTCTGCCTGGTTACTATAATGGAAATAAACCAGTTTCATCTGCTGTAATGGACAGTCCAGATCTCTCTGAAAGGCTGTGTTTGGATTCTAGTTTGCAAACCCAGATTCCAAACCAGCCACACCTAATACTGAAGGCACAAAAGCTTTTTACCTTCACCCAAGGCAAAGCACTTTATCAAGCACTGGTTTTTCTTATTCTCCTGTGGGAAAATGCAGATGTACAACACTAGCTGTCAGTAATTTTTACAAAAGGAGAAAAACAGAGATTGTCCAGAAGATTACTCAGTAAAGAACCAAAACCACCTTAATTTTGAAAGATTTAATATACTTTCAGGCTGGAGTACAGAAGAATTAGAGTAAAAATTAAATTTTATTAATATAAAAATAAATCTCCTTGGCAGCCCCACCCAATTTTATACTGTCTATCTCTGTTCGATGAATGCAGGAGAAACTACAGCATAAGTAAACTAGAATGGAATGGACTCTGGTTTTATACAGTGTCTTTCATGTGTGTCTTTAGCTAACGACATCTAAATGTGCACCTGAGAGTATCATCTGACATCTTTTGACATTCTTCTAAAGCACTTGCCTGCAAGCATTTTTCATTTTGTCATTTATATGCAGTTTTATTAAATAAAGGAAACGTAATGGCCTGATGACCATTTACCTCTGGACATGTCAAAAAAGATTTATTATGGTAATTAAATTGTCTTTGTTGGATCCAGTTCCTACCTATATTTCTGAGCTGATCTAAAGGTATGAGAACAACATGAAAGAACTAAATGATAAATAATGACTTATTTGGTTTATCTAATTAATATAATTATAGATTGTCTTTACCTCAACTATGAGTCTCAGTTACAAAAGAAATCAGATGCAATGTCTCCATCAATTTCAGGTTAATTCATCTTATCATATCATCATGTGGCAAAGTACCTTAATATTGACTTTCTCCAGGAAATGGCTGAAACACCTATGTGAATTATTCTTTTCTAAAATTCAAGAGCTTCTATTCCAATTCCCCTTTTATAAACGAAAACAAAAATCCCTGAACAAAGACAGTTAAAACCACCACTTATCCACCTGACTGTTGTTGGACAAACTGCCTTCTCCCTATTCTGTGCATTTCCAGATTTTGTTCCCTTGGAACACACCAAGATGTGACACCTAAACCCTGTCCAGGGAACCAACACCTATTGCTGACCATCTGGTCAGGGATCAGGGTCCAGCAGAAAACTTCTTAAAGAGGAATTCTCCTTAACACAGGAACAGGGAAATTAATGGCTAACAGCAACATCTCATGTTATCACTCCCAACTTTTTTCTCCTCCTTACAGAATTCTATTGAATTCACAAAGGTTTGCTATAAGTTTTTTGTTTCTTTCACAAAATCTCAAATTGGAAATCTCTGCATAAGAGGTACAACAGGGAAAATTAGAAAGAAGGTGACACAGTAGGCTGCTGATTGAGATTAACATTTAGGGATCCTTGCATCTATTTGCCTTTGTGTTTTATTCCTGTTGACCACATTCAAAGACCTGTTGCCTCTCTAGTATGGTACTTACATGAGAAATAAGTCTCCTGCTTTTGGATGGTGCCTGCCTTTCCTTCCTCTGCAGCAAAAATGCTGCATATGCATTACGTACATAAAAACATACATATATAACATGAATTCTTTAATAACCACGTATCATCACTGATATATAGAGTTCTCTAAAGAACAGTACTATAAAACTCCATGAAACAGTATCATCCTTAGTTTAGAGCCATGTGAGGACCATCATTGGGAGAGTATACATTTTGCTTTACAGTAAAATAGTTGTGAGAGAGAAAATGCAAATTTGGAGCTGTATTTATATTCTCTCCCTTAAAAATTATGAGTAAATTATCAATAAACTCAAAAATTACCTATGCAGAGGAAGTATTTTTTACACTTTGCTTGTGAACTTTTGAAACTACTACAACATATAAATTGATTCCAAGACACTAAGAGGATTCTGCACTTATTAGCCATGTATATCAATAACATGATACATCCAGAAGTGCAGTAAAACAAACATAAAGACAGCAATAAGTAGCAGTCATAAACCCCAACAATTTTCACCCAGGTCACCTAACCTTTCAAACATCAACTTTCTGCCAAAAAAGTTTCAGAATTGTTTTAAACACAGAGATAACAATGCTTTTATGTATGCTAATAGGCTTCGAAAAATTGTTTCCCGACTGCAGTATTATAGTAATAAACTAGTTTATTAAGTGAGTATGCTCTCTTCAGGCAGTTCATCTCATCTGCATTTTAATCTTCCATTTGGTTGTTCTATTAATACAGTAAATGTGTTAACCAGAATTCTATACTAGATAGTTTCAGAATATTTAATTCACTAAATAGAGACAATATAATATAAAAGGCAGAATAATAAAACCAGAAGTTACCAAAACTGCTTTGCTTAAACTAAGAAAATACAGTCTTTGAAGAATAATGGCAATTACTATACCTAGCCCTTGCATGGTGCTTTCAACAGGTAGGTCACAAAGTACTGTGCAAAGGAAGTTGGCATTATTACCTTTGCTTTTCAGTAAACAAAGTGGCTCAGAAAAGGAAGCATTCCTAAAATTGCCCCACACATAGAAGTGGGTACACGAAGGAATACCTTGAGTCTGAGTGCAGTGAGGCCACGCTACTTTACCAAAGGTATGTATGAGCAAAAGCAAACAGAAGCAGTCATAACTACTGGAATGCTTTCAGACTGACCTTGTCACACTGAGTCTTAACTCATTTCACTATCCATGATGAAAATAATAAAGTCTTTTTTTGACCGAAGGCATTATGAGGATACTACCTGCTCAATGGAAAACTTGTTTCATACACAACTACATAGAGAGCCACATAAAGACAGTCAGACTGAAGTCAAGAATATCATTAAATTACTCATTTTTCTGGATAGATTTTGCTGTGAAACAAGGTACTATAACCAAGGAAACTAAGGATATATAACCAAGGATAGTAATAAAAAACGGGTATGTTTTGGCAACAGAAAAGCTCATAATTATTCTCAGAGCTACATGGAAACTATAAAAAATTCTGTAGGCTTTATGCCAAAGTTCCCAATTTCAGGGAATCCCTTATTATTATAACTACTTTTATTAATGAAAATGGACAATGTGTATACAAGATATTGAATTCAAATCAAGTGACAACATGAGCAGCCAGGGGTTTGCTTGCATCACACCTAGGCTTCCATTTGGAGAAGCTTAGTCTTTATTTGTATTAGCCATTTGTTTCACTTGAGGTTGTGATCAAATCTCCACTCAAGTCCTCCTTCTCAGCTCTGTCATGTTTGTTTACCCATACAATATCTAATAAATTAACATAATACATTATTTATATCATATATACAGCTACCTTTAATTTTGTTTTAAAATTTCTGTATTTTAGAATCATAGACTGGAAAAGACCTTTAAGATCATTAAATTCAACTCTAAACCTAGCATTGCCATATTGGGGAAAGTTCTGACAAATATCAAATATCATCTGGGTGTATATTTTAATGGCTTTGGAAATGACAAGTTGATGTTATCAACTTCAGAAATGACAACACAGGTGAAATGTTCCAGAGACTGGTAGAGGTGGTTTTTGACTTTGGGAAAGAAAGGATAATATGATAGTCATTTTATTTCAGACTTTCCGAAGTTCCATATCAGTGAAACCATTGGAAGGAAGAAACAGCAGATAACACGTTATTGTCATTTCAACCAAAGTACAATATTAAAAACATGACAGTTCCTTAGACAAAGGAAATCTTCTCTGGGAGCAGAGGGACAGTTATGCTGGAGCTCTTCTGACATATGCATTAAATCACGCTACTCATGAAGAACAGCTGTGGAAATCTGATGAACAAGCTATGGCTAGTCTCACACATTTTTTAGTACATAGTGAGAACTGTTCCCACCAGCTTCCCAAAGTCTTTCTTCACGATAGCCATAAGGTTAAGCCTCTTCGAAGGACATCAGTAAGGCATTTCCTAAGAGCAGCTCTCCAGCAGGTTTTGGGGAAGGGTTATAAATACCAAAGTTAAATGTACAAACTGTCTACTTGCCTAAGATGTAAATCTCTTTTCTTGGCAAAGCCTGCACTTGTCCCTCCTTAATGACAAACTGCATGTGTCTTCCTGAGCACTCCGTATTACAGTAGCACTAGCTGACCACTCGTAGGGAAAATGATTTTCATGTTGTCACTCTAATCACAGATCAGTAACAGCACATGGCCTGTGTTTTTCTGTCATCCAACCAAGTTTTACCTTGTAGGAGATCAATAGGGCCCTTCTCAGTTATCACGGCAACAAGCATCAATTTGCTAGAAGAACAGTGGTCCACAGTGATATTCCCTGCTTATTGTATTACATATGAGACAACTGCAGCAGTTGTTGCTTTCTTGACACTAATAGGGAAATGGTAAAGAGTTTAAGAAATATTCACTGAAGAAACTACCATTTCCAGTGACTTAGCAACATAATCAAAAAGTAATTTATAGATATGTTATGGTAAATTCTTGTACCATAGCCAAGGCATATAATCCATTTCAATTATCTCTGTATGGATACAGAAGGAAAACAAAAACAAATGTAAAAGAGGAAGAGTACCTAGGTAAAATGAGAAATAATGAATATAATGGGGAAATAATAATAATAAAGAAATTACTGGTAGAAATCTTACCCCACTGACTAGCTCTTATCTCTCACTGATACTTACCATATACAATTTTACAGGTTATTTTATGATAAAGACCACCATAATTAAACCAGCTAGTATTAAATTGCACATTGAACACATTGCATTTAGGAAAACTGTCTGGCATATTAATTGCAATATAATTTAATGTGAGGGGTATTGCCATATTTAATGCTAGACTTTAAGAATGGGAGAGGAGAACCAAGCCCTGTACAAAAGACATATCTTTTCACCTATATGCTGATGTATAGCTGATCATCTCAAACCTTGTGACTCTCATCCCACAGATACTCAGAAACATCCAGCTCTCCAAGCCAAGGTCCTAAGTGGGATTCAGGCCAGCTGCACACAGTGTCATGGCTCAGTCGTAGTGTGTATCTTGGTCAGGTTTAGTAATACTGCATGACAACCTGCTGATAAGCAGGTAGCCTAATAACAAATTTCATAAGGCCACTTTAATTAATAAGATAATAATGAGATAATGTATCATCTTATTTTAATACTGATGCTTACATCGTTCTTCAAAAAAGGAATTTTCCCTCTTATTTCCAACCTCTCTATACATTAACTCTTCATGTGCAATGTCAGTAATATTGACAGGATTTTTTCTGACTAGGGTTTTCCAAAAAATCCTAAGGCTATTAGGTGCCCAGTCTCCTTTAGCCAATTCTGAAGCACTGTTACAATCTTTGACAAGCCAAGTCCAAAATATCATGAAAAATTAATTGAAACTCCCAGAAAAGGTACTTGAAATCATCATCCTGCAATTGCTGTAACAGAGTATTTGTATCTGATGATGTTATTATCTCTTTGTTTTGTGTGAAAACACATTTTTATTTACATGACTTTAGCTCATTACATTATGACAAATCTCTGGCTCTTGCCAAATAAAGTCTCTTCATGGCAAAACCATATCTTGAGTCACTGCTGATGAAATAGTAAGAGATTCCTCTTAGAATCCAGTTTTAAGCAGGCATAAAAAAACTAGAGAATTATTGCTCATTTTCATTCTTGACTTTCTTTGAGGCCTCAGGGAATACATTTGTTCATAATCATCTGCTGTTAATAGGATATTAGTGCCTCATTTTCTCAAACGTACTGTCTCTGCTCTCAGAGCGTTTTCCTGCACAGTCCTGTGCAGTTGCAACACACAGCGTCTCACCAGTTACTGTAACAACCATAAAACAGAAATAATCTTCCTGTGCAGCAGTGCCATCGAAAGTTAAATTCAACTAAGCCTTAGAGCAGTCTTCAAATTCCTGGCATGATTTTTCATCAGCAAATTGTTGTGCATGTGTTTTTCGCACTCAATAGGTCTGAAATTTCCTTTAAACTCTAACTTTATTGTTTTAATTTAAATATATGTCACTTCCAAAATGGATGCAACCCTGACCAGGAAAAAAGGTTGCACAAGTCATTGGTGTTACCTGTGGTAGGAAAGAGCATGGGTTACATGGTAATAAACAAGAATTAACATGATTAGGTACAGGCTTTAAAAGAATACTGAGGTATCTGTCATGCTACTGTTGTGTAGATCACTGTGCTGACCTTTCTGCCTAGACCCTTGACATTTTCTGTGCACTAGCTGGTTTCTCCTCTCCCTTGTGATTCCTGCCTCGAAACTGGAGTGATCCTACTGCTACCAGTTCAGTGGTCCAGCAGCCAGGAGTAGAGTTTTGCACACCTTTTTCCTGCACCTTTTTTTTCCTTGCCAGTAGTGCTTCTCTTTCTCTGACAGCAATAAATGTGAAGTTGATGAAGGGGTCCTGTGAGGGGAAAGAGTTGTTCTGAGATGTAGCCACAACTTGTATTTTTGATCTTACAAACTTTTACCTTTAAGAACATCAGCTGAACACTTAACAGTCTTCACAGCAACAAATACCAAGATGTTAAAAAATAGGAATCCAGGGTCTCACATGAGCTGAAGTAAACTCACTAGTCAAAACTTCCTTTTCTCTTTAAACATATATACATGTAAAAATTTCTTTACAAAAAGTGATTATCTTTTTAACGATAAAATGCAGCTGGCATGCTCAATATCCAAACTTAACTATTCCTGAGTTTCACTCTGAGATAAGACTTCACTGGATGCTGCAAAAAGGAAAGCGATAACAAAAAATACTAAATAAATTAAATGATTGAAGGTGATGAAAAATATAAGCTCGTTGTGAAAGACACATGGTCCATATTTCTTAACTGGAATTATCTGAACAGAAGCTCCACAATTCTTGTATCCAAGAACTCAGAAAACATGGATAAAATAGTTGTAATATCTACAAATATCTGCAAAATAAACTGAGGGCTGCAGTCAATTGGTCTGTTCAGCCCACAGAAGAGGAGACTGAGGGGAGACCTCACTACAGTCTACAGATTCCTCACAAGAGAAAGTGGAGGAT
>JAWWEU010000081.1:82984380-82997028 GCA_035583155.1 Acropternis orthonyx | reverse complement strand
GTTCAGCCCACAGAAGAGGAGACTGAGGGGAGACCTCACTACAGTCTACAGATTCCTCACAAGAGAAAGTGGAGGATCAGGCTCTGATCTCTTCCCTCTCATAATCAGCATGAAGCTGTGCCAGGGAAGGGTTAGTTTGGACATTAGGAAAAGGTTCTTTACCCAGAGTATGTTTGGGCACAGCAAAAGGCTCCCAAAGAAAGCAGTCACAGCACCAAACCTGCCAAAGTTCAAGAAGTGTTTGGACAATGTTCTTGGGCATGTGGTGTCATTCTTGGGGCTGTCCTGTGCAGGGCCAGGAGTTAGACTTTGGTGATCCTTGTGGGTCACTTCCAACTCAGGATATTCTATGATTTTGTGATAAACAGTTTCAAGTATCCTCTTAAAGGTTATAAGCAGTGCTTGGTCTCTCTCCAGGTGCATCTGTAATTTGAGTGCTCAACACCGTCAAGTCTTATTGAAATAATCTGTCTGGATCTCATATGCAACAGCACATCCATACTTCATTCCCCGGTCCTTCCATCACAAAGGTGAAAAAAGATTTTTTAAGGGACCTTGCTATAAATATAAACTCATTTAAGCATTGGGTGAAAGACCATAGAGGAATCCTAGACTTTTATAGAGGCTTCTGTGGCAAAGCACAGAAAACGTTGACTAACAGTTCAGAACTCCTGCTGAGAGTCAAACAGCATGAAAAATTTCCATACAACCCTTATTACTTTGTTGTGTTGTTTACATTTGCATAAATCCAGTGGATTAGAAAAGCCACACAAAAATTCCCACATCAGAGTTGACTTTTTTAAGGACTTTAAATTGTTCTTGGCACTTCCAGAAAGTTCTTCAGAAGCACTAGGCACTAAAGACCTGTAGAATGACATGGAAGCCAAAGCTGTCTTTTCCTATATAACTAGTAAAGCCATTTCAGAAAAAACAATGGGGTTTTTTTGAAGGACAGTTCGCAGCTGTTGCAGATACACACACTAGTTTTTTTCCCCTCCAAGGCTGCTTTTGCTATTAATGTATCTAAAGTTATCTAGGTGATTATATAACCGAAAAGATTGTACCAAGGCTTTGGAGGTCTGCCTCAAGGGAGCAAAGAAATGCATTTTCCACATCAGCTACATCAGGGCTAGCCATCTGAAATAGCACGTTGTGCACAGAAGACACAAGGTTAGACTGCCAGCATTTTTCCTTTCTTCCTCCTCCCTTTTCCCCCCTCTTAATTTAGAGTGAAAAAGGTCCGTTTGAAATGGTTGGTAAATCCAAACCCAGACGCTAAATTTCCCTGACTAAAGCAGCTGGCAGACTTCAGCTCCTGGCAGTCCTCACCACTTCTGGAGAGATAACTCCATAAATTCAAGGGTAAAACAGTGCCTGTGGTGTGGCAGTCTTCATTCATACTGGATTGTTCTTTGTTCTCAGAATAAAAAGAGAAAAAAAATTTTAAAAGGTACTGCCAGCTTCCCTTGCTCTACCTTGCCTAAATTCCCTATTTCTAACTTACTATATTATTAAGTTCTTCTAACATGGAGGAATATTATATTTATCTGTATCTATATCTATCACTATATATCTATATCTATTTATCTCTCTCTCAAGATATATATATGTGTGTGTGTGTGTGTATCATGTGTGTGTATATATATATATATACCTACATATATATCCCATGAAAATGTGAGCAAAACTTTAGTGGTGAATGGTGTCACATTCAGTTGGCCGACAGTCACTGGAGGGTATCACTGCGGCTCAGTATTGGTCCCAGTCCTGTTTAGTATCCTTATTGATGATAGAGGATTGAGTACACCCTCACTAAGTTCACAGACCACAACAAGTTGGGTGGCAGTGTTGTTCTGCTGGAGGGTAGGAAGGCTTTGCAGAGGGAACTGGACAGGGTAGATTGATGGGCTAAGGCTAAGTGTATGAGGTTCAACAAGTCCAAGTGACAGATCCTGCGCTTGCATCACAACAACCCCATGCAGCACTACAGACAGAGGGGCAGAGGAGCTGAAAATCTGCCTAGCAGAAAACGACCTGGGGGTACTGGTCAACATGGACATGGACATGACTCAATGGCATCCTGGCCTGTATCAGGTATAGTGTGGCCAGCAGGACCAGAGAAGAGATTTTTCCCCTGTACTGGGCATTGGTGAGGCAACACCTTGAGTACTGTGTTCAGTTCTGGGCCCCTCACTACAAGAAGGACACTGAGATGCTGGAGCGAGTCCAGAGAAGGACAACAGAGCTGGTAAAGGGTCTGGAGAGTAAGTCATATGAGAAGTGACTGAGGGAGATGAGTTTGTTTATCCTGGAGGAAAGGGGGCTCAGGGAAGACCTTATCACTCTCTAAAAAAGCCTGAAAGCAGGCTGTAACCAGATGGGGATCGTCCTCTTCTCCCAGGCAACTAGCAACAGGACAAGATGACATAGTCTTAAGCTGTGCCAGGGGAGGTTCAAGTTGGACATCAGGAAGATTTTGTTCACTGAGAGGGTTCTCAAGCATCGGAATAGGCTGCCCAGGGAGGTGGTGGAGTTACCATCCCTGGAGATATTCAAGAAATGACTGGACATCACACTTAATTGCAGGGTCTAGTTGACAAGGTGATGATCAGTCAAAGGTTGACTTGATGATCTTGAAAGTATTTTTGAATGTAAATGATTCTGTGATTCTGAGTATACTTAATGTTTTTGTGACATCACCTTCATAACAATGGAAACATGCCTCTGTCCTTTTTCCTTCCTACTGCTGGAATTCTCCATACATTCCTGTACAGGAATAATGTCCATTACAATGGCTACCACAATGACCAAAGGCACTACTTTCAAAACAGCCTGCTCAAAAACTTGTGAACGGCTGAATCCCAAGTGTGAAGGAGAAGAGCATGCAGTACTAGAGGGGAGTTTTGTTTGTCCTGTTTGATCCCTCAACATTCATAGCAAGTCTGAGCTGGTCACTTCAGACTCACTTGAGCCTCAGTGGAAAAATCTTTAAAAAACCTACCAAAAACCTACCTTTAGTGGAGCAAGGACATTGTTTGGAAACACTTGCTGCTGGTCTGGAAAGGGAGCCTGGAGTAACCAGCTCAGCCTTCAGCATCTCATCTTGGACAGCTCAGAGCCAATGATGGTCTGCAGAATCTGTCCATTCTCTCTCAGACTCTTCCTTGTCTCCCAGGGTCCAATGAACCTGCAGTTGTGCTCCTGAACTGAAACACCAGGTTTCCAACACAGGGAGTTGTGCCACACTCCCACTGCCTAGAGGGTTTTTAAGATATTCGAGTCTGTGATACCTGTAGATTACTCCAAACACTGAGTAGATCACTGTAAACTCCAACTCAGGACTCCTATGGAGACTGCAGAGGTGGTAAAGATCAAATGGGGCCTGAATTCATCATCTGCAACTTCACAGACGTAGATAGACTCCTCTGCTCATCAAAAGCAGGGCCCAATAAATCTCTTCCACAAACATACTTTAACCCCCCCTACCTTGCAGTTACAGACATGCAAGGTATTCCACTTCAAACAGCTGTTTTTACACAGAACTTTTGAGAGTATGGTGAGGGGAAACAATATGAAACTAGACATGGGAAGGAAGAGTGATGATTTAATGGATAGTAGTGCTATTACTACTACTCCCATTGACAGAATAGAAAAAGTGTAAGAAATAAGTAATTCTGTTTACTCTCTTCAAGTAAAAGTTTTATTTATAAACCACACACCCAATATCCCTAATACCACATAAAATGATAAAGAAATGCTGCCTGTTAAATAACCTGCTCAGAGTAAGAGAAGATTACAAAATATATACTTTTTAAAAACAAGGGGATGAATACGCTGAAGAAATTTTATCATAACTAAAGGACACGCAGCAGAGCAATGATCATTTATACCAGAAGAAGCAGGTGAAATGGTGTAATTCATTCATTTACTCTATGATTAGTGTTCTTTCGTATATGTCTTCTGTCAATTCTTCTTCCTGTGCAAAAGCTAATCTGTTTCCATTTTTTCAGGAAGAAATAATTTTCAGCAGGCAAAAACCTGAAGTGAGATTTTTTTAGTGGGAGAATATTTATTAGCTTCTGTGTTTGGAACTGCAGGCCAGAATTCAATGTCTGGCCCGTAAATAAATTATAACAGAGCAGTGTGAGTGATTCTCAGTACTTTCAGAGGTGCCAAGTAGATGTAAGGGTATATTGGATTTTTTCTCAAAGAGAAAATAGATCATTGAAATCTTAAAGTCACTTCTTGTAGTATCATATCAAAATTTGTAATATCCAAACTAGAAAAAGAGTAAATTTTGCATAAGCACACAATATAAAAAAGACAGATTTTTGAAGCATAAAATTAACCTTCACAATATTAAGACAGCAGCAAAAGACTTAGAATAAAAAATTAGTGAATATTAACCTGACTCAATCTATACTGACAAAGTATTTGCAAAGAAGAAGATCAGTAATTTGGAACTCTAGAACAATATCAATTTTTAATATTTTTTTTTTGCAATTTTTAAGTACCTCTTCAGAAATGCTTAGCTTCACTATTATTTTTTAAAGAGTCCTTCATTCCAGAGAAGACTGAAAAAATATTTTTGCTCTTTCTTTGATCCTATTAAGCCACACAGGTTTATAGCTCAATGAGGAACGAAAAGGTCCTTACTTGCACATCTACCCTAGGAATATTTGTCACTGAGAACTGACAAAAAGCTGGTCAGAAACAGTCCATCTGATGTTATTCAGTTTGCCCCATCTCTCTTAGAATTGCTGACTGTTTACAAAGCTGTCTTTGATCAGCTGTGCTTCCTGCAACTAACCTTCCTTATTACTAGACATCTGATTTATTTTACTTTCTTAGTCTGCAGAAAAGTTGCTGACGTGGCTTCACCACTGTTCATCCCCAGCAAAAAACTCAAGCCAGAACATGGCTTTTATTGGTTCTGGACTATGTTTGTTCTTTTTGCATGGCAAGAAGCCACTGTCACATGCCAATGAGCAGCGAGCCTCGGGGACACTGGAGAAGTCTAAACCTATGCCTGCTAAAAGATCAAACGTGCTGAAGGCAGAAAATTTGATTCACAGAAGGTATTCAGCAGAGAGGAAGAGCAACCTCTCCTGAGACTAACATTTTGCAGAGGACAGCTAACCCCAAAAACTAAGCAATACTGGCTTTGGAATTAGGACAAAATGGAACCATTTATGTGCTGAGTTAGTGTACTTCTCTTCCTGCTTTTCTAGGTATCATGGGAAGCAAGAAGTTGTCTTCTGGAAAGCCCTGAGACATGTCTGCCATGGTATAATGAAATCAAGAGGTCTGAATTCAAAGGGATAACCAGCAGAAGACCATGTACACAGGACAGTCTAAAATGATAGTCTACTTCACTCTGTTCACTCACATCTTGAAAACATCAGTTGGGTTTCATGCTACAAATGGAGAAATTAATTTCTCTAAGAAAGAGGAAGTTTTCCTGTATTTTCAGGCTCTTTCTCTGATGACAGAGGAAGCTTATATGATAGCACTGTTTATTCACATGTCAGCTTTCTCCAAATATTATTTACTCCCTTGGCCAATTTCAATAAATGTGACTCAGGCAGAAGTGTCAGGTGATGAGAAATAGAGAGAAGGCAGACAACTGAATTAATACCCTAAGAGAAAATGAAGAGAACAGGAAGGGGAAGGAAAGATGTGAGCTCTGTGATTCTCCCTCTCACTTCAGGCAGGGCAGGCAGCAAGCTCCACCCAGTAAGACTCCCTGTAGCAAAGACAGGTAGAGAACCTGCGGCAAATGGTCTAGCTGTCCAGGGAAAGCAACTTGGTGGGAAGGAGGAGAAATAATAACACAAGTGGCAGGAGTTATGGCAAGGGAATGTGTAGGTATGCTGAGAAGGGTTGAAGGAGGACTCAACAGGGAGCTGGGGTTATAAGGAGGGAGTCAGTGGACAGGACACAAATCCAAAGCAAGTCACTAATTCTGCTGCTCTTTAAATGATTAGGCTTTTGGGAAGCTGAGGACAGGACTCCCAAGCTGACTACCCAACAGACAGGATGTTTGCCTATTAAGGAATTAACAGATAAAGATTAACAGCAAGAGAAGTTTACCACAGAATTGAAAATAAGTTGGGAGAAATCTCACTGGATAAACCCTTCCTTCTCTGCAGAACACACTTGCTATTCCTCTGATGTCCTCTGCAGAAACAAACCAATTGCAGCCCCTGCTCAAGCACACACAAATATAATTAATCTTTTCTTTTCCCAATTGCCTTCTTCTCTGATGAACAGAACTATCACCTCTGGATAAAAAATAGGAATTTTCTGAAATATGTCCTTGAGGTAATAAATGTCATCCTCTCTGAAAAGTAATCTCACCTCAAGATAACTAAATCTTTTTTCCATTTATCAAATATCAGAGAGATAACTACTCTTACTTGCTATTTAAATTCCTCTGCAGAAATTGAATTCTCACCTCACAAATATTGTTGCAATTACTTTCTTAAACAGTAAGCAGCATTCCTGTTTAAAAAAAAAAAAAAAAACACAGTGGTGGGTTAGAACTGAATACTACTTAGCAGCAAATTTTAAATAAGGTCCTCAGGTCTATCAAAATTAAGATCAAAACAAAACAGGCTTGTTTATAGCTCTGTTCTGCATTTACATGTCATAGATGCATATATGTGATGAATTTGCATCACATATATATGTTCCTCTGAAGCAAAGCACAAATTTGATTCCAGCCCAAAACTCCACACAGAAAAATCAAAGTGACTGGAGCTACAAAAGCACTGTGGTGGTCTGAGCACCATGAATCCAACCCTACGACAGTTTTCTGTGACAGGAAACAAAGCAAGAGAATTCTTTTCTCATTCTACAGTCAGTTGGTTTAGAGAAAACAATAAATCATCTCTAATTCATCTGACATAAATCATTAAAAACAATCTATCTTCATTCTCTGAAGACTCAACAACAGATCTGCTTCAGAATATGCTGTCTCAGAAAAATGTAAATAAAACTATGTGTTTCAGCACTTACATGTATTTGTCAATTCACTTTTCTTGAACACAATGAAAGAGTTCTTTGTTTTGTTAAGATCAAAGCTTGATATAACTTCATACTTACAACCTTCTACAAAACAGAAACAATGGCCACACAATTTACCGATTCTTTTTCTTGTTTATTCAGCTTTACTAGTGTTAAAGTTATCATTGTAAACCAATCCTTTTACAAATAAGGTAGCAGTTGATGAAAGCACCATATGAATTGACCAAAATCCCCCTTTTTTTAATTCTCAGTTCCTTCCCCTTTCTCCCTTTTTGTTTTAAATAACTGAAAGACTGAAAGGAATATAAGTACTCCCCCATAAGCCACTATTTGCTCCTACAAGCTTGTTTCAGAGCTATGGCTAACAAAGGCTTAGGCTGCTTAGGCCATGCAGCCTCTCCTAGCAGAGCAAGACTTTCCCAGAGACAGACAAGAAAGCCTGGCTTTTCTGAGAACATGTCTACACCTCATGTTCCGTGTTTTAAAATGATAGTGTCATATTTTCTATTTGGTTGCATAATTATGTTTGTGGGGGGGAAAGAATAAATTATTTGTATAATGATGATAACAGCTAGCCTGGTTGCATTACAGAGGCTGTGGGATTATATGGTAACAAAATAGATGCGACAAGGCATTCCAAGAAGGATGCTTCTTCCCTCATACACAGAGAGGATCATAACTGGGTAGATCTGACAGTAGGTCTGTATTCTATTTATATTCTCCAGCAGTTCTAAAATGTTAGCTAAATAATAAAATGATCAGAAATAACTCATCAATAATATCTGTCAGATTCTTCAGGTGTGCTGAAATTGTGAGCTTCTTTCAGGCTTCTAGGACAGTTTATTGCAGGTTTGGGGTTTTTTTGTTTTGTTTTTTTTTTTTTTTTTTTTTCTGTTTTGCATACATTACCATTATCTCAAACAGCATATTGGCTTCATCTCTGAAGTTTTAGTCTGCTCCTGCGGTGATATCAGCAGCACACAAGTGCTTATAATAAGCTTTTGGAAAATGTAATGAGGAGGATGATTTCTCTTCAGTTCTTCTTGGCTCAGTGCTGGAACACAACAATGGGATGTCGTCAGAATAAAAGTTTGAATCAGGATGTCTAATTTGCTTCATTTCATTAGTGTTTGTGGATGAGAGGGTTGTTGTGACAGCTGGTCAGTTGTGATTCAATTATATGCTCCGTTCTCTGGACTTCAGTTCAAGATGTCCTTTGGCAAGCTGAGCAACTGCTTGATGATAGATTTAATAGCTAGGATTTGATAGAGTATGCAAAAGACAAGACTGATTTTGATAAATTTCTCATGCAATATGCCTTTGAAGGTACACTACAAGTTATGGAACATCCATTTCACCTAAAACTTTCCATTAAGTTTAGTTCTCCTCTCTCTTACGTAGTGAAAGGGATCTGTAACACATGCACACATCCCTTGGCATGTGGAATTCTATAGGTCAAAGTGAAAGCAAAACCAGGCTCACAAGTGCTAGGGACTCAGAGATGGATCTGTCCTGATGCAATGTTACTTTGGTAATTGTCACTTCTCAAGAAAGAGAGAGAACTCATAAAGGAGCATTTCACTGAGGATGTCACATCAGGCCTGTATAGTAAAGGACACAAGGGGCCCCCCAAGAGCTTCAGTAATATCCCTAATGTCAGATGCCTTTGGGTGTCTAGGGCAGGTGAGCTCTCCCATTTCTATATCTGAGCATGCTGAACTGTACATGACTATAACTTTTTTCAGCCTTTAGAGTTCAAAGAAGCTTGGCTGAGAGGAGTCCCACACATGTCAAATACAGAGAAAACTGCCAGTCTTAAAAATTAAGGCAGTGGAACAAATTATGAGTTAAACGGATATCTGCAGCAGACAAGGGATCTTGCTAATATTTTGCAGTCTAGCCTTATCACTAGCCTTACACTGGTCCCCCTGGAAGAGTTGTCTGAGTTGCAGGAAGAATGGCTGCCAAGGGAACCTTCTCTGCAGAAAACACTTCTTCTCACTTCTGATGCAATAAACTCTAACTTGCACAGCTGGGAGACTCAAGCCTTGTCTGTTCTTCCAGATTTTCATGAGTACTTTAAGAAGACTGAATAAATATTTTGCATCAGAGACATTTACTATCTCTTTGGATACTCTTTGCAAGCACCCTAAAAAATCTACTTTTTTGAGAAATATGACCCTCATACAGATTCTCATGGGAATATGCTGAAAGCATTAGTAGAGCAAAATCATTCCATTAAAAACCTTAAAGCAAGAGGAAACATCATTTCAGATCATAAGAATATGTGTGAAAAATACAAAATTATTCTATTTTGCCTTCCTTTCAGAACAGAGGCCACTTAGTGCTGTTACTATGCTTGGCAGTGTTACATGAAATTAAATCTTCTCTTAATTATTAGTTTTTCAGAAAAGAGAAACAATTTAGGTTATAGTATAACTATACTATAGTAACAAGTGTACCAACTATACTGTCCTATAGCTAGTGTAGGAACTATAAAGAAAAGTACATTCATACTTATTGTGCATAACAATAACTACCTAAGAGGCACAGATCATCCCTGGAGGTGTTTAAGGAAAGACTGGATGTGGCACTTCGTGCCATGGTCTAGTTGACAAGGTGGTATTTGGTCATAGGTTGATCTCAGAGGTCTTCTCCAACCTAGTTGATTCTGTGATTCTGTGTGATTCTGTGATCTTTTTCTGACAGTATTAATGAACATAACCAGTTTAATAAAATTGAACTTTACTACAGGACCTACAATAAAAATTTTAAGGGAAATAGGCATCACAGTGCTAGAAGGTTACAAAAGAATTTTGCTGCCATGAGCTCATAACTTTACAAAACAGATATTTGGAATACATCACTCTTATCTAATTGATACCCAGAGATTATTTGTACATTGCAGTCAGATTTCTTGGGGAGGTTGACTTACTGAGAGAAAATTACTCTTCATTTTGATTAAATCATGCTTATTGGTTGTATACTAATAGATAAATTGGGAAAATGGTAAATAACTAGAAACAGTTGAATAAGGATGGAAAATTGCAATATTTAACATACCTCATCACGGTATTTTGTAAATTGTTATTTAAATATACTTTATTATGATTGTGCCTTATGGCAGGAGTCACTTAGGAGTATTTTTACCACGAGATCTGCTAGAAAATATCAGTTTTTCAAAACATTTTTCATGCATAAATTTTTTGTACTTGTCCTAAAGTATTTCTAAAAGTCAAGATAAAAAAGGATATTATAGGGAAATTAACTCCACTATTGTGAAAATACTGTTTTGTTTCTTAAACAGATGCTCAGTCTTTATTTTTATTAAACTTCTGTCTGTTCAGAACATTCAGTTTTATTGCTCTTACTTACTGAAATAAAGATTGCCTTTTTAACTGGTGTACCTCAGTGTTACTTTAATACCCTCTTTTTATATTCAGCTTTATATAACTTTGATTTTTCTTTACATGACATTATTTCTCTGGAATGGTTAGAGTCTTATCAAAATATCTCTTTAATCATTGCTGTTTAGTTCATTATTTTTGTATCACTCTGATGACTCCTCAGGGAAGCCAACACCTGTCAGATGTTCACTTCTGTAAAATGTGCTTGTGTAATATTGCAGAAATTAATTTTTAAAGTGAGACAATAGTGTTTCATCTCAGTATTTTCTGCTTTATAAGCAGAAGACTACATCTAAAGTTTCTACTTCACCATACCTAGTTTTGAACTACTGTGATATTGAAGAAACAGTTATGAAATGGTCAAGTATAAAGAAGAAATCCTCCAGTGCAATACGTATTTATAATAATCCTTTCAGTAATACAGGGCACATATCTTCTTTAGGGAAATAACCTTTTTAAAAAATCTGTTTCATTTACTTGAGCTCTGATTTAAATTTTGTCTAGAAAGTTGAAAGAATGTTTTCCAAGGTAAAAAACTTTGGGACTAAGGAAACTGCCTTCATACCACTTAGGCAATATTCTTCTTCTGTTAAATTTTGTGCTTAGAATGTGACCAAAGGAAGCAAAGTGGCTTCAACTCACAGAAATGAAGTCATCAACAGAGCCCTTGAGAACGCTATTGAGGCACTTGGGAGCAGTGCTGCTTACAGGTATACTGTCTCAAGCAGTAAAAACAACTACAAAAACTTCCTCAGAGGAGGTTGCATCAAATGTCGTCAGCAAAAAAGTTTAACTTCCAAACAGCTGATCTGGTAAAAGGAAATCACTCTTCTTGCACCAGAAGCAGGGGGAGTTTGCTTCTTCACTGTTTATGTACTTGTGTCCAGTAATACCATTAACAGATCCAAATGCTCTAGTGTTAAATACTAAAGCCATAGTTTGAAAAGAAAATTACCCCAAAATAATATTCCATGCTATTTTCACTTTTCAAGAAGCTTGCATTTGCATTTGTTCATCTGCTGATTCACACAACTCCTCAGCGACCATTATAGGTTCCCGCTTCTCCCTGCAAGGACTGGCTTCAGAGGCAATCTGCTGGTGGCGAGATGGATGGGCGCTACTGCTTATCTATACCTAAGTTTGGGTTTTATGAGAGGCAGAGTTCTCTGAATTTCTAGTACATGGGAGAAACGTAACTACAGGGGTACACAAGGTAGGGAAGAAGATCAGGTGATGAATTTTTCCCCTCTGATACATCACTAGATCTCAAGAAGTTGGGAACATTTGCTTGTGCTTAGAATAGAGGGAGAATCCAATCTGTTCACCCTCACAATGCTACAGATCTGTCAAGCCCTGCACATTATCTCTCATTCTGATATATTTAGGTTACAGCTCTTACTCGCCAAGTACCTTCTGCACATGCATTGACTGCATTGTTTTTTATTCTCTAGGCTCCCCAGTGTTACGCATGATAAATTCACAGATACAGATACTTTGCTAGCTCTTTCACAATTACTGATGTTACATGAAGCCAGATTAAATTTTTTCCCTAAAATCTGTTTCACTTCCTTTAAAAGTGAACACTGAGATACTTTTAAGATTGCAAGCATCCAAGGAAATGGGGATTTAAGAAAACCACCTTAACCCCATGCCAGTTAAAATATAATCAGAGTCCTCCTTTGTCAAATGTTCCAGTAGGACAATGGTAGCACTATGTTGGGAAGCATTGTGGGGGTTTTACAGTATCTTTGATATTATGAAAAAACAGTTCTATATTTCTTGTTAAGGTTCCTAACCCATAGTACAACCTCAGCCCTCTGTGTTCTAGATCACAAGTGACGATATATAAAATATCCAAAACTTTAAGATAATATAATTCTTTCACAATCACATTCAAGTGATGATAATAGGATAAAACCCATGAGGTGGTAGAATAATTTTCAAATAAATTTAATCAAATGCTGGATTTCATTAAAGAGTATCTTTGATGCAGCATGTGTGTGGGGAGAGTTGATAAACCCCTAGACTTTATAAAGAATTATATTCCTTGTTCTGAACCTTACAAAAGTCTTCAAAGATGCATAGAAATACATCCCTTCTATAGTGCATATTTGTTACAGGGAGGGTTCAGAGACCACGTTAGAACTGAAACTCAAACACCGTTGTGAGTGTAACTTAAGCAGTATTTTATTACAACAGGTGGCCAAGTAAG
>JAWWEU010000081.1:82951950-82984280 GCA_035583155.1 Acropternis orthonyx | reverse complement strand
AAAGCATAATTTCCCACAGGTGGCTGGGCAAAACACAGACCAAAAATACCAGTATTTACACCAGCACGGATACAATATTTTACTACGCAAGCTCATTCACAAGTCCATCCAAGTATATCCTCACAAACTGTAACACAAAGAACTAAATTAAATAACTTACATGATTAATTTATTATTACAGAAATTTAATTTATTTATTTATGTGTTAGTAAACAGCAACTAACAGCTTCATAGTGATCTCAGCTGCTCTGCTGACATTCTGTACCAAATCTAATGCTTGAAAATTGCATTACCAAAACTGCCATCTCTTTCACACACCATACAGATATAAACATACACACACGTGCTCAACAGAATATGGTTTATGAAAATCTTTTGCTTAAATAAACACAGATCAAGGAGTCAGCTTACCATCCAACACAACAAATTATTCCTATTACAGTCATTGTTTCAGTCAAACCTGACAATTAAGGATTTAACCTGTTATAGAGACAAGAAAATATTCTACATTTGCTTTTAAGTTTTTCTTCAAAAACAACACTCAAGTACAGAGGCATACTCCTTTCCAAAAAACACTTCATCATGTCTGCTGAAGAGGAAAATAACTTTTGCCATGAAACAAGCTTTCTTTACAAGCGTTTGCTTTCAAAATAATTTGTTGCTGCTCATTTCCTCCAAAATTTTTTGAAACAGATATGTAAAATATCCACTGTAATTGCTTGAACTAGTGAGACTTAACTCAGAATAAAAATTGGAAGAGTATCAAGCAAAATGCAGAAAATATTAAAATGTCTACATTCAAGTTTTTTTCACAGGGTGAAGGGCTCTAGAAATATAATTAGTAGCTTAGAATTGTATCAAGTACTAAGTTCTGTAATAATTCATGTTTAAATAAAAGTGAAAAAGTACAGTGGAATGCAACATGGAGTTATACATTTTTATTTTTCAAAGAAAGGATGATCACCAGTTGCAGTTATACAATGTGAACAGGATTCCTAATTGGTGTTTTGTTCACCTTTTCTGTGTCTGTTACTTAGCCATATTCAATGTCCAAATTAGTAAGTGAATAGAGCTTTTATAATGCTAACAGAAGGAAATCATTAAGACGATAGATGAAATACTGTAATTTCTTGTGGTGTCTCTCTAAACAGTGTCTGGGCCAACAAATTTAGATAATTGATCATTGTGGCTTACATGGGTAGAAAGTCAATAGTTGCACTCTACTCTGAGACACTCGAGTGTAAAGTGAGTGTAGTATTGCCTGGACAGCTAGATCTGATACTGGGCTGTCTCAGAAAGCAGGTTCATCCTGGCTACTTAATTTTCAAAATGATGTAGCTGGTAATGACTCACTTTTATATGTGGCATGTATGCGTAGTATAAATAGCTGTATTTTCTAAAATGAAAGTGCTTTATGCAGAGAGATCATGTGTATTTGTGTACACTGAAAATTTTCCTATCTCTATAGCAACTGCTTATAACTTAACACTGAAGAATGGACTACAACAGTTTTACCTGCCTACTCTCCCATTTATTTGATAGTAGCAAGCCCCATAATTGGGGCTTTCCCCTAATTCCCCCTCCCTAATCCATCCCTTTTCCCAATCATATCCCTTCACAAGGCAGGAGTTGTATACCTATAGCCCTTCATCTTTGATACAGCAACATTCAGTTCTGCCTGTACTGTTGAGAAGACACAAGACAGATCGGAAAAGCAATAAGAGCTTGACAGATCTAGTTTGAGTACACACATAGAGCACTGAGAGAATGAGAGAGGAACAGTCTCTTCAACAACTGTCTTTAGGACCTGAAGGAACTAGAGCAGGACATCTAGTTGACTCAAATACATTAGGAAATTGCACGCAAGGTTAAGCTAGATATCTTCTTTTCTTTCTTTTTTTTTTTTTTTCTGTAATTGATATGTACCTCAGAACCCTTTTAAAGCATACACCTCTTGGGTTTTGACTGAACATTTTATGTATATTATTGTTGTAAGCCCATTGATCATCTTTTTTGCTCTATTGCTTCCACCTGGAAAGAATGAGTCGGTATTTGAAAAGGCAAATTTAGCATTTATATTGGTAATAACACAGTTTCATTGCCATTGTCCCCAAAAAGAATTTGAACATTATGGTGAACTATATCTCATTGATAAGTGAATGGAAGGAAAGTGAAACTTTCTCATTACAAGGTCCTCACGAGCCTAGTCATTTTATTTGTTGAGCAGAGCCTTCTATTGTGCTGTAACAATTATTTTTGCTCCGAGATATGATAACTCCTTGAAGTAATACCTGGGAGACACACGTGATCTACATTAGCAGGGGAGTTACAGAGTGCTGGCTGATAAACTAATCTCATTCACTGTGCACCTGATATTTTATTGTTGTGGAGGTTTATTTCTTCTAATGGTGAAAGCCAGGGACTCTGGTTTGAACAATTTAACTCAACAGAATAAATTACTTAAATACAAGGCACAGTTTGAGATTATATATTTCTTTTAGAAACTTCTGTTGAAAACATAATGCTTTAGCACTTTTTAGCTAGCTAGATATTAGAACAGAGTTTGAATAGAGTCATGTTATGCCAGCATGTTTGCATGTATGTTATTTCAAGACATCTTTTCAGACTAAAAATTTTCAGTAAGATCCTGAATCACACCGTGATTAGAAGGATGTTATGGATATGTGCCACAGCAAGGCAGTGAAACCGTCTTCATTTATCATAATTTACAACTAATATTTGAAGACAGGACACATGAAATACAAGCTGGAGGGTTCATTCTGAGAAATTATTAATATCATATAGTCAACAATATTATAGACTGTCACAAAGTGGTTTTTCTACTTTTCAGTACTCTATGTGCAGAGCAAATGCATATGTATACCTAAACTGGCAAAACAACCTAATCTTTACCTTTAGCTACAGTTTTAGAGAAGAATTTTCTGAAGTAGTGTGAATTTTAAAATATCTTTTTGGCTAGGACTATATGTGAGTGATTTTTTTTTTTTAATTTTTTTACCAATTTATACTTGTGAATGGTAAAACCCTTTATTGTTTTGTAAAGCAACAGTCCCTTTATACCATTGTACCAGAGCACCCAAGTATCTCATGCATTCAGAGTCAAGAAACACACATTGCAGGAGAATGTGAAAAAAAAAGGATGTGTTAAAAAGCAAATTTAAAGCTTCTATGTTCTCATATTCAAACAAAAAATCCATACAGATTCCGGTATGAATCTCTGTTTTGCTAAGACACCCTCTGTTTTATTCATTGTACAGGTAAAATTGTGGCCCCTGACTTCAGACATTGATCAGTATGTCAATATACCTGATGACAAAAACTTGTGCCCTTAATAGTAAATAAAATTATCCTGACAAATAAAGGAACAGATTATACTGCTATACAACTCCGTGGTTCTAAAGAACCTAAAAGCTTTTATTTCTTTTCTTTTCCCTGGAGAAAATGAATAAAAAATAAAACCATGTTATGCACACAATGCATAACCTTTCTCTGCTCAAAGGAGCAAGTGTACACAGTCTCTCTCTAGTCATCGTTATCTAACCTGCAGAACAGCATTGTATATAAAAGTGTGGAGGAAAAAACCCCTTCCTCAGATAAGTAACTGGAGAGTTCTGGCCTCTTTGTCCACTGAGTTGCTTCAGGCAAACAGAGCTTTTATATCTGCTCATGGTCACTAAATGACCTCTTTGCATTCATCAGGTAGACACCCCATTTATCTGCATGAAACTTTTTTGGTGCTATCCAGTTTGTTCCCACCTCACACTCCTGGATACTGAAGATATGAAGGGAAAATACTGAAATGCTGTTCATATGCCAGTATTCAGGCTGTGCCATTTGTTGTCCATCTTCTCTATTAACTGCCAGTCATAGTTTTATATGCCTGGGTAATGCAGCTGCATGCTGGACAGAAAAGAAGTTTTTAAGAGCCTCTCACAAGTTTACTTCCTTTCTGAATGATTTGTGCTGGCACACCCTTGAAACAGACATGCACATATCCCAAGGAGAAGTCAATAAAACCTGTATGTGGCATGTCTTCTTAGTTTTGCCTCAGAGGGCACTGCATTATGCCATGCTTCAGTTGTCCTGGCTGATTTTATGGCCTGGTTGGGTAGGGTTCACCACTGTGCTCACAGGCACCTTTATACAGTGCACAGTGCAGAGGCTCAGGAACAATCCCACCAATGAGGGTATCTACAGCCTGATTCCTCTTTCTTTTAGGACGAGCAGCTCTTTTCAGCCTCCTGCTTTTTTCTATTGCAGGCAACCCAATCATTTTGACTCTCCCATTTCACATAATTTTCTAAAAATCTCCATCTGTTTCATACTCATTCTTCTCTGATCACTACCAGAAGAGGAAGGAACATTCCCTATCCCACACAGCTAAGGGGCTGAGCAGCATACAGCACTTTTAACTGTGTACAATGTGACTGTCACAATAGTTCCATGAAAGAAAATACAAGTTAATCCTGATGCTATCTTGTGCCACCCTAGGATGCATGCTCCAGGCTCTCTACCTGCTCTAAGTTAGGCACCAGTGTAGTGTGACGAACAAGAACAGGCAGCCTGACAGCTGCAGCAGCCCCAAAATGTGGTTAGAATATGGTTTGAAAGTACCACTCCTGTTACCAGACCCTTCTAATCAAGTTTCAGGTGCTGTTGGTTGTTCTCTTAGCCCACTACTAAGTCTGGCTTTCCAAATGACATTACTGACATTCATACTCCTGATTAGGAACAGTAAATTACCAGTGCTTTTTAGTGAACATTGCTAAATCAGGCACTGTCATCATACTTCATGTGCCTCTCCCGTCAAACTACATATACTAGAGGCTGATGCAAGCCTTTATAGTCGGGCTTATTCAGAAAGAACTCTTCTGTTTTTGAAGAAATTCCTCTATGGGTTTCTCTCCAGGTTTCCTGGGTAAAACCAAGATTTCTTAATCTCATTTATGAATAGCTGTGACTTACCAGGAGGCACCAGGTGTGGCAGCCCCTCTGCAAGTATGCACAGATATTCAGTATGCAGATAAATAGATTAAAGATTAACTTGTCCTTCTCTCAGAACCAGTGAAAATTCTCTGGAAATTCACAGAAAGACCTGTTAGCAATCTTTTTTCATATGATAATTACAATCAAACTTTATTCCACTTGTTTCAGGTAAGAAACATCATCTTCAAGGAAAATTCAGACAGAATTCAGAAGCACCTTACCATCCAGCAGTCTTTTAAGCACAGAAGCAGAATCCTACTAGAGAAGTTTGCACTATAAGAACAGTTACAATATTAAATTTCTCACAGGCAGGTAAAAGCCATCACATCTACAGGTGCAGACAAATGTCTGTGTAATTTCCAAAATATTCCTCATGAGCTTGGAAGGCAGAACAGACTGATAAGATGACTGCAAAAGAATAATTTTTCTCCCTGAAGCATATAGTCTTTGGAAAAACTATCCAATTCCTGGGTTTCATCTGCCTTTTATAACCTTAGTGAGCTGTTTGAAAGTAAATCTGTGAACCTAATTTATTTAATAATGTAAAAGCAAGATTTAAATATGATTTGATGAAACAAAGCTCCTCTGTCCATCTAATGTTTGCAGTGAAATTCAGTCTTCTTAACACAGATCAGAAAATTAGGAACTCACAAACCAAAATAATACCATGTGAAGATCAGTATTCCTTAATGAATCAAATTTATGTGATAGGAAGGTATGCTGAAAAATACTTCCAAATCAAACCAACAAAGTGTTGTAAAGAAATCTTAGGGTTCCCTCAAAAACACAGAATGAAGAGGGGAGTGACTACACATTTTTGTAATATACTGCATATTACAAATGTTCTGCCTAGTGTGGGATCAGATTTTTATGCTCTTTCATCTTATTTACTCTGATGGATAGTTCATACAGGGTGTTCACTTGATACTTATAAAACAGTACACACACTATGCTATTTTAATTTCAAAGAATGTATTTCACTGCAGTTATAAAGCAAAAAACTGTTTTTCATCCTATGACAATCCCTAATCATCCTTCTAACTCCAAAAGCTCCCTTGCCTGTGTAAGACACTGAATTGCAAATCTACTAAGAGTACTAAGTGTCTTTCTAGGCTACTGGGTCAGTTTTGACACTTAAAAAGACAATCCAGAGAGATCCTCAAGGGGATTGGAGAGGAAGCCAACAAGTTGATCCTCCGAGATAAGGGAAATAACAACAACTGTTTCCAAAAGCAAAAAATCTCATTTTTGGAAGATTCTCTAAGGGGATAATCCTCAACTAACCTAAATTATTGTTGTAATATGCATTTAGGGGTAATTCAGCATTCCAAGCAGCCATAAAACAGTTTTAATATTCTTACAGCAATTAAAACGATGTACACTGCTTATATAAAATGTTGGGGAATAAACAGTGTTCCTGTCAGCAGTGTGCAGCCTGCATTTGATTACAGCTAAGTCCTTTAAATAAGTACTGAAGCAGTGTCAGTGTCATTGGTCCATTCTGGGGGACTCCATGAGAAACCACATCAGTGGGTGAAGGAATAGAAGTACTGATCTGTATCGCTCAGTTAGTGGGAATTGATACCACACCACAGACAAGATGATGCCTTGACATTTGTCACCTTGAAAGCTACAAGTGGTCTAGGTTCTAAGTAGCTTCTGCTTACTGAATCTAATATTATTTGCTTTATTTTCTTTAATAAATTTTTTCCTCAATAGGACAAGCAGGGAAAAATTATTGCGTGTTAATGATGTTCCAAGTAGGCCTTTAGAGTAATTTTAAAAAGCGAGTATTTCATAGCATAGCATAGCATTTCATTGACTCAGGGAACTAATTTTCACAAATCATTTTCTCTCTGTTTTTTTTTTTACCATTAATCAATACTTAATAATGAAAATATGGAGTTTCAAATTTATTTCTTTTTCCAATTCATGATGCAATTTTATTCTTTATTGTAGAAGACCTGAAGAATTATTTTAAAATAAATAATCCAACACATAGTCTTCATTTCTAAGTCTGTATTCACTAGTGCTGTGGATACAAACCCATCCTTTTTCTCTTACAAGGTTTCTCACAGAGTACTCTGCAGAGTTGACTCACCTCCAGAGAAGTTACCAGAATCTTTTCTACTTGCTTTACACTACAGCTTTTCCGTATTTTTGGGACCAGTCAGCTACTGGCATTTCTTTCACTCTAATTTCCTTTAATCCAAGTGAAACAGCAAAGCTGCTAGACATGTAAACCATGAAATTCAGTTGCCTTGCCTAATAGCAACCTTGCTAATTATTACATGTCATTTTTAGTACCTTTTTAGAATGGCCAACTCTTTGGAAAAACTTTATTATTAAAAAGGCCTTCCACACCTTCCTGTTCAATGCTGGAAAGTAAAATACAGTAACGTAGTTCCATCACGGAGGCACACAGCACATGCAGTTGGCTCACAAAAATTCAAATTTAAAATAATACCTGAGCATATTCAGGCATTCCAGTCACATTATCTCATCAGGTGAATTTTCAGGAGGATAAGACCACTTGGAGAAGAGCACTAGGCAGCACAGTGCAGAAGCTGAGCATAAAAGCTCAGGGGCATGGCAGAGAGGGAAAGACAATGGGATCAGAACTGCCAGGTATATGAGAGACAACTTGAGACTTGTCTGCAAGTTGCCCTTTCCCACTCAGACTTGAATTTCCCTCCAGGGTAGCCAGTTGACACACATCAAAGTGGAATCCATCTTCTTCTCATAATTTAGACAGTGTGAATGAAACAGGAAAACTATGACTCCTTGTGTTAGTCTGGTCACTCCAGACCTCAGTGCACTGGAGCTTCCTGCAACTGAAATGTTTAGGAAGAAAAAGAAAAGTAGGACCTAGGATATGAAGAGGTCTGCTTCCCTTCCCTCTCCTTCTTCTGATCAAAAAGATAAAATTTTAAATAGGGTTTGGGAAATGAATGTTTGACTAAATTATAAAAGACTCACAGTTGCAGTTCAACATCTGTTGCTTCCTTTGAGAGGTTTGGGGAGTTGTCAAGGGTTTTATTTTTTTTTAATTGAGCAGTTTATTTTTTTTTAATCACTATTGCTTTATGATATTGGTATAATTGAACACATTAGGATGCTATAATGACCAGACACCGCACTGCTGCTTCACAGAAGAATAGCTCACAGCTGCCTGTGCTTTGTGCAAGTAAAGCATTGAAAATAATAGCCTTGTGATGAAAGCACATTGAGCTGTTAATCACTTTCTAATATTCTGTGCACAGAAATATTCTTGAGATATCTGAAATTAGACACAAGAGGCAAAAGAAGGCATCATTTTTGCGTGCCCATGTGACAACTATGGCCATCTAACGATATGTGTGTAGAAATTGCTCTACTTCAATCCACAGTAGAAAGAATACCTAAGCCTTTCCCTGTTTGATGTATCTATCAAACCTGTAATTTTCATTTCAGAAGAGTAAGTCCCAAATAGTACAGAAGATGATGATTCAGATGTGCCAGTGTTTAAATTATATAAGTTATTTGGATGACTCCAGATATTGGGAAAAGTACAAAGATGTAATACAAAATATGTATCCCAGAAGAGACAACCAAAGACAAAAAAAGTTTAAAAAAAAATATCAAAGGATCTGAACATATTCAGAGACAAAAAAGTACACTTTCTTTCTATGGCTCTATTGTGAAATATTTCAAACATGAAGTTGTTTCCAGACAATTTAGCCTTCTTTAAGAAAGTTAAGGCAGCATCCAACTTACACTGATCAGTCTCCTGTGTGCACTGAAAAGAATGGTTTGGACAAAGAGAAAAAATCAAGTTTTCTAAAAGGGACAATCATTAATTACATATATCTGTTTATTGGAATACTCTCAAGATTTAAGATAGAGAACCTTAGCAATGTCCTACTGGGTTAGGTCTAGGGTTCATCCTTCCCAGTATTTGCTCTCCAGTAATGGCAAGAGCACATGCTGTATACCAAAAGCATGCAAGCCTGCCTGCTCTCTGTTGTCTATCCCCTCCACACTTTGGTTTTTAAGTGAGGCTTATTAAAGGTAATCTCCCTGCTTACTTCTATTAGTTTAGGAATCTACTGCACGTCATTATTTATCCCAATTGCTTTTTCCAGACTGCTGATACAACCTCCCTCCTTATCCTCCCATCACATGTAAGTCATGAAGCTCACTGCTAGATAAAGACAGTACTTTCTCTTATCCATCCTGAACTGCTCTCCTAATTTCCTCAAGTGGCCCCTGGCTGTAGTGCTGTGGAATTTGATCAACAGCAGTTCAGCATTCATCACTGCCCTCATGGTTTTTGAGTCTCAGCCATGTAGCCTCTCCCAGGTATCTCTGCTCTAAAATGAGTCCTCTTTTTGTTTCCTCATAGCATAGCTCTACCAAGCTCTTAACCAATTTAGCTGCCCTTCTCGTCCTGCTTTATGTCTGCTATATCCTTCTTGCAGTCACAGGCAACACAAAGTCATGCTAGTCACCCAGGACATGGGTGAGGGTCAGTAGGCAGGAAGTATGTTTGCAGAATAGCAGCAAGCTGGGAGGAAGCAACATGGGGTCACTTGGAACGTGCTACATCACATCCCTTCCAGACACCAGACTGCCAAGACGAAAGGAAGGGGAACTTCTGTTGGAAAAAATATGCATATTTTCCTATTTTATTATATAAAGTAAACTTACTGATGGGGTGATACAGGTTCCCCATCCTTTCCCAATCAGTTACAAATGCCAGACTCTCTCAGCTTGTTGTCATCTGTGACTTCTGGAGTTAGCAAGACAAACTCATCAGGGGCACAAAAGTCGAGTCCCACAGTGTGATATCTTTTCTGATACTCCACTCACAAGTCTCAGCTTACCCACCTTTATGGGTGGCTTTAAAAGATATAATACAGTAATATGAACTTTTCCAAAAAATTAGAAATTAAACTGACTAGCACACAATCATTTGCAGATTATTCAAATGCATTTGTAGTACACAGTTTGAAATTCATGCTGCATTACTCAGTCACCCAGCTTATTCATACAGGAGTAATGAAACTGTCATCTGAATTGCATATTAACTAGTGCAATACAGATCAAAGTATACATCTGACTTTCACCTAACAGTTTTAGATTGAGCTGCAAGTTTCAAGATTATGACCAATTTGAGAGGAAGGTGATTTGCAAAACTAGCCACCAGAACCCTACTTGTAAACTTTTATAGCATGCTCTAATTAAAAACTTGCTTCCAGCTTTGAGCATTCATGCTTCAAAAATAAGTTTTCCACATCTCTTATTACAGAAAAAAATTAAACATTTTTGGACAAAGGTTATTACAGTCAAATTAAGACTGGACTTCAATTCAAAATCCACCAGGCATATTGTAATAAATCTGAAGTATAATTGAAATTTCTTTTAGAACTTAAGTTTCATACTTAATTTGAAGTAGGGTATTCTCCAATGGTAACTACCACATAAAGAAACATAAGTAAATTTGAAGTAAGCTGAAGGAATGATGGATATTTATGTTTTTATCAAATTTGGAAGCTTGGCCAGACTATACAGACTTTCCGAACAGCTACCTGTTCTGTGACAGCCAGCCTACTTTTACCCATGTCACCCAGAGACAGTCAGGCATGCAGCCCATTTTCTGGAGGTGTCCTAATGGCAGTGCTGCATTCAGAGAACAGTACACAAGATAAGTTGTAAATACATACAAATAATTAAAAAGCATTTAAGTTTTGCATATTTTTGTCAGAACATTTCAGAAGTTTCTTAAAATGACAACATAAATGCAAAACAACAACAGAGTCACCTTCTCAAAAGGCTAGTAGATCTGTATTTTGCTACTGTAGACTGTACCACTGTACACCAAATATTTGTTTTCCTCTACTTCCATGTAATAAAACTGATTTCAGTCCAAAACTCATGATGGATTTGGGATAAAAAAGCAAAACAAAAAAAAGAGCACACCATGAGGTCTCAGTGTATCAGTTGCCAATTTATGGTTTACAGGACACCATTTTGCTTGCAAGATCTTCTGATAGTTTCAACTACAGGAAATTAAATGGCAGAAAACAAAGCCATAGCATTTTCCAGAGTGTTAGTGGCTCAGCATTGCAGTCTGTGAAACAAAGGAGCACAAGAACAATATTGCAGGGAGCATTAACTCATACACTCATCAGTTGTCTAGTATGTGTGGTCAGGTAGAGATAAACAATATCCAGCTATTATTCTTTTGTTAATGTTTTGCTGTCATAATTCAGAACATTTTGGTGCCAAAATACTTTGCAGTGAAAAAGGAAAACACTGCTAATAACAGTAGAGGAGGGTTTATTTGTGAAAGATGAGCCAGGATATTGCCGGAAACAATGACTCACAAAACAGATGTCAAAGGCAACATTACATCAAAAGCATTATCAAAAATCCCTCTTACTTTTCTAATTCTTTCTTTTGTTCCATATGTCACCTTTAATAGACTGAAAGTCATGCTTCATCCTTTGTGGGGAAGGGCACAGGGACAGACATGAAAGACACGACACTTCAGAGCAGGGAGAAATAAGTCCTCCTGAGTTTTAACAACAGCCCAGAGCAATCACCTACAAAGAATACACTGAAGATATTTGAAATTTCAACCCACAATTATACATGGGTTTCTATGTCAAAACTGGTCACAAAGAGGTTTTGTTCTAAAATATGGCTATGAATAAATGCCATACTCGACATAGAGGACGTGACTCTAGCATGTATGGGTCAAGCTCTGTGTGCTACTGGAGACTAAGCATGGTACATAAGTGACAGAAAACAGTGCTCTACTCCATTTTTAGCAGGGATAATACAGAATGTCACCTTCCCTTTGCAACTAGGCATCTGTGTAGGTATTAAGTCAACTGCCTAGTTATGACAATAGCATGGACTTACACAAAAAGTAAGGAGAAGGGCTTACCCTAAATGAGTTGGAAAATCCAGGGCATCAGAGAAAACCAACACTAAATGAAGAATTTCTCTTTGCTAATATAAACACTGAAACACATCACATATTCATTAAAGCTTAAGAAGCTTTTGTGAGAGAGGAATGGAGCTCAAAATCCAACTTTTGACAAGCAAGTCAGGCACATGTATCATAAGCAGAAACCAAGCAGCTTCCAAGCAGCAAGGAAACACAGAGCTGTGCCTTAGAGGTTATGGAGAAGAGACTTTTCTGGAGAACCGAGTTGCATTTATTCTTTCTTTTAGAAATTGCCAGACATATCACAAGTCTGAGAGAAAGGACACAGTGAAGTCAGCTTATATAAAACCCTTTTTATTTTACTGTCTTGCCCTGAAGAAATGCACTTTCTGCAGTTTCAGTTTTATCTTAGTTTTTGTTCAAAAAAAACCCAGCTTTAGAGACTTAAAACCTCCCTGTGGTTTCTGACAAGGCAAACCAATCTTTGGGCTGTGTGGGAAGCTTGTCACACAATCCCAAAAGCATTGCTACACAGGAGGTCATGAAGGAGTCATGAACTGTGAGTGAAAAAGTTGATAGAAAACACACTGCTAGAAGAAGGTGGTGGTGCATGGGGAAACTCTTTCAATTTGGCATCCTCTTTGTTGGGACATTAAGTCAAGCATGCTCCCTTCCACAGGTACTGAATCTTACCTCCATTCTTTCATAGCAGTGAAGTGTTACAAGAGAAGTGCAACTATGGACAAGGATCTCCAGCCTAATGGAGCTGAGGTCTTCTCCCTTGAAAATGACACAGACTAAGTAACAGGTGCTGTAGTGCATGATCTGATATGAAAAAACAAACAAACAAACAAACAAACAAAAAACCCTAAAAGCCTATCAGGGAGGAGGAAATTACAACTTGTAGCAGCACTTCTAAATTTCTGTATTTATGCTGTTGTTTACTCTTAGATTCAAAAGAAAAGCAACATCATTTCCATCCCACCCCTTGCTCTGAGGCAATCTGTTCTTCCAGAAGGGTTAAGAAAGAAATAAGTATTAGATGTCAATTATATGGTTGTGGCAGGTTAACACAAATTTAAAGCCAGTATTCTATATCATGCAGGGAGACCTTTGGTTTTCATGTAGCAAAAGCATGGATGCACTAAAAATATCAGGTTTTTGTTACCAATATAGAGTGAATTGAGATATTCTTAAATGCAACATTTGATTTCTTTAATGACCAAATTTGGTGAAGGCTCATCAACAACTCAATTCAAGAGCATGCTACCCAAGAAAAATGTATGTTGGACAGGTTCATTTTGTTTGAACAAAAGTCCTGCACCCCATCAGCTGGAGCAACAGCTTTGGGTTTCCCATTAAAAAAAAAAAAAAAAAAAACCAACTCTGTGGTTTTTTCCTAAATAACAAGCACCTTTTTTTTTTAATGTAAGTACTTAATTTTTGTTGTGACCAAATAATAACTTTTCAACTGTGTAGTATGACGGTAATACAGTATTCAAAATAAGCAGTTACGAGGTAAAATCATTTGTTATTAAAAACTGTAAGGATCTCTTTACAAAATTTCAGGGAGGGGGGTGGGGGGGAAGGCAAAAGACTTAGCCTATTTTTTAAGCCAAGCCTGTGACATCAACCTGAAGATCCCATGCCAGGCTGTGGTGGCCAAGCCCCACCAGCCACTCCAGCCAGAAACTGGATAGTCCCTACCCCAGGCATAGGGCACAGCCCTGGCCATGGGATCAGACTCTCGTCCTTCGATGGAGATGGAGTGGAGCCGGGAAAGGACTGCAAGGGCAGGTGGTGACCTCAGAGCACTGACACTCCCCTGTTCCCACTGCTTCAGTAACAAACTCCAGGGATGGCACGGCACAGACCAAGAGGAGGAAGGGAGGGGAAGGTCTGCCGGCACCCACATGGGGCACTAGTAAGCCCATATAGCCCAAAGAAGCCTCTCCTGGGGCTTCCCCTACATCCATGACCCAAGAGCTCTATTTCACCTCTGCCATGAGGCCTCCACTTCTTGCCTGAATTGTGTCAGAGGATTGATTGGTTCTGGCTCAGCTATAGCCGCTGCCTGGCCATGGAGCACCTTAATCCTGTCCTGAACCTTAGCCTGGCCCTGTAGCCCTGCCTGGTGGTTACAGGACATGACCTTGACCTCTGTGGTTTGATTTCCAGTCAGCTCTCACACTGGTTTCATTGCTCCTGTATTTTCTTACAGCCTAGGCTTGTGGTTCAATCTGGTTTCCAGGTCTGTCTTGCTTTCCGTGCTGGGAGTGGTAGGACAAGCTTAAGCTGGTGAGCCCTGTGCCCTAAGGCCCTGAGGTGCCCCTTAGCTCCTGACCTGATTTCCCTTAGGCAGCAACCATGGTCTCAGTGCTTTCTGGTGGTAATCTGCTGTACAAACCTCATATTTTGTAATGCAGCATATTGCTTCCAGCTGTGGCACAACAGAGCTATTTCAGGCACAGCTGGAGCTTAGCTGGTAGCCAGCTGTGCTGTTACAACAGGAAGGTGATTTTGTTACTGTCTGGCTGCAGGAAGACTGTATGTTTATGATGTTTATTCCACTCCTTCTTTTCTTTATGCAATGCACTGTAGTAAGATAAATTTTACTGAGAGTGTGTACTTATATATATATACTTGAAAAAACACGATTTCCATGATCTTAAATAACTTACAATTTCAAATTCTAATGGTTGAAATCAGCTCATGCATTTATTCTGTTCCACTGAGCTAAATAGTAGAGCATTAATATTTGTAGAAAATAGAGCTTTGTGTATCAAGGAACAAAACTGTGCATGGGATAGTTGCTATAGGGATAGTCCAGTGTCTCAGTTACCATTTATTGCTAGTGAGTTTTAGAACACCAGGTGAAAAATTACACCCTCTTAGTATCAGGCCTCCAACAGGTCTCAAAAAAAAAGCACTGGAATAGTATTGTGGCAATTCCCAAAAAACACTCTGCAGGCCTTGGTTGTGTAAACACATGCCACAGCAGTAATGCTACTACTTCTACTATATCTTGGATTTTAAAAAGGAACTTAGAAGTAGCAGCATGCACAATCTGCGCTGGAAACAAAACACTTTTGTATCCAAAACTTCTTGTTGCTAAGAAAAATAAAATATAATCATGGTTGTATGTAATATGACCACATATAAATTCCATAATTTTAATACACACTCTCTGATGCATCTTCACTTGAACAGAAGTTTCAACTTCTCTGAATACATAGCCTTCAGTTGTTCATAACATAAGGCAACACATTTCTCACACTGGGCAGCCAGCCCTTGCTGTTCTGCCCAAATCTTGTCCCAAGACTGTAAGCTAGAGCTGCACAGCCTCTGCATAGCTCTACAATATCTGCTTGGTTTAGCTGAAATATCAGCAGAAGTTAGTCCCGTGCCATTTTGTTGAATTCTTCAAGGCAAGTGGTTAGCATTTCTTCTAGACCAGATGGAGCCTAACACGGCACAATACCCCTAACATTTAAACCTCATCCATTTTATAGACTTCAGCATAATGACCAACATGTGAGACCCATTGTTTGTTCTTCTGTATCTATTGCTGCTTTGGCATGGCACACTAGACGAGCTGGAGAGGGAGCTAGTTAATGGAACACAAAATGTACTTCACTGCTCTGCACCAAACTCCAGGAATCCTCCCACATTTCCATTCATTTACCCAGGTAGGTGAATAACATAGATGTAGTGTTCAGCAGGGCTCCTCAGGGGCAGGTAAATTTACTTGATCAAATATAAATGAAGAATTAGGGCCACACTTACCTTGCTGGAGATGAGTTGGGTCAAAACTTTGCTTTATCCTTCATCTTCAGTCCTGCAACAACAAACCTCGTCCCCTTGGGTATCTAGTCTTAATGTTATTGGAGGTTAATTCAGTCACAAGAGAGTATCATAGCTGGACCATGCTTGTCTGTTGTTTCCCAAAATCAGTGCTTTTGCTGGAAACCTGGCACAGGTTCTGATTTCTGGCCATGGCTCTGGGCCTAGGTAGATTGTCAGAAAAAAAAAACTATTAATCTTGGGTTTTCACAGGCTGAAACATTTCTTCCTGCATGTTATTAGACATTCACTGTAACTGCAAGTAATAAAGTATAGGCATAGTTTCTGCAGGTGGTGAATTTGAAAAAAAACTGTACCACTTCCATTTCAAACAGTTCCCATATGTCTAGAGTAGGTGAGAGTATGATGTGCCCATTTAACTTTTACTGCCTATACCTGCTGTCCTACACCCTGCTTAGTGGATGCAGAATGTGGAAGAGGAGTGTGTGCTTCACTTTGCCAGGCTTATATCTGACAGTTTTTTACTAACTTTCACAGTCTAACCTCTGGCCAGCTCAGCCCACTGAACCAAGTTTGGACCTGCCTTGCATTTTGTGCATCTCAGTGAAGGAGAATTTTCTCACACCACAGAGGACATGAGACCAGGACTTTTCATTGTGAAATAAAAATGCACATTGACATGAGAGTGGTTGACTATTCCACTTCAGGCTAACAGAAGACACATTGCTCTCCAGCTGATTCAAGCTAAAATTTTGGAGGCAAAAGACTTATAATTAAGACACCAGAAATGGTCATACAGACATACCCATAGCAATGGCATTCTTTTATTTTTAGATTTAATCTTATAGTTGTTGTGGATTTCTGAATGTTACCCTAGTATTTACAGGGCACATTTTCTGTGGGCAAGCAGAAATGTTTTACATCATTAGTCCAAACTGGTCTTCCTTGTGCTAACTTGGAGTTTACCCAGTGACTCACCTTTGATGAATGCATACCTGGAAGCTCTTGCAATACCATTCTGTTCCAGAAATGTCAGACACAATCTTCCATAAATTCAGTGACCCTAGATGATATTGCACCTTCTGCCTGGTAAATAATTGATATATGTCTGATAAAACAAATGGAGCAGGAAGATTTCTGTTGCTTGACTCTTCAGGCTGCTGTGTATTTTCTGAGGTTTTGGCAACACTAAACCAATTGAAAAATATATATTCACTACAAACTCAAGCAAGTCATAGATTCTACACATGAAATAAAATTAATTTTCCAAATTAATTCTCAGAATTATTAATTCTCAGAATGAAGCAATTCAGAGGGTTAATTTGCTATTGTTAGCCTTATGGTTCTAAAATACCAATAGACCACAACAACTTTAACAAGAGATTTAATATTTAACATTTCTCTAGGCTTGGTTTGAATTATACACAAATAAAACAAATGTGGAAAGCATTAGCTTGAATTTAATCAGAGTTCTGAAGTGTGTTGTATTCTTAATCAAGTATCAATGATGATGTTATTCCCTTAGTTTCTTAGTACTTTTATTATAAATTGAAAAAAATTGAAATAGTTATTTGGCCTCGCAATGTAAGGAAGCATAAACAAGGGTTAGTGGATATCCCTCTGTAGATCTTCTTATTGCTATATCTACAGCTGATGCATTAAACATTTCTGAGTGCCATAACCAGAACACTCATACAGTTTCAGCATCCTTTCACTTATTTTCTGTCTTGAAGATGTACCGTAGAATTTAAACTCAGCACAGGAATTCTTTGACATTGTGATGTCAGCAGTTAAATCTAGGAGAATTACTTCTTCATTAAAAATTACCATAGAATTAGACAATAGTATAAGATGAAGTTGCCAGTTTAAAATGCAGGACAGGACAATTCAAATCATATGCCGGTTTGTCTGGAACCCAGTTCTGTTTGTCTTAAATCTTACAGTACTTTTCTTTCTCTAACAGACTTACAAGAAATAAATATGTATATTGCTCCGGCCAAATAGCAAACGATTATGTGCTGTTCCAGCACTTCAGAGAACATCACTGTCACTTTCTGTGTGTGTTAGCTGCCAGATGGATCTGAGGGATCTCTGTCAGACCAAAATTTCTTCATTCCCATGCTTTTGTGACTTCTGCACAGGAGTGCTGTACCTCTGCTCTGGTACTCCAACATCACAAGTTCTCAGCAATGTAATAAAAAGCATGTTCATAAGTGATGTTCTGATTATCACTGGTTTCAAAATCCACTCTAGATACTTGTCCATGCTGATATTGCCAAAGTGCATACGCAGTTGTTAAAAAGGGCAGTCAAAATTATCTCTGAAATTTGGAGAAATATTTTAAAAAAAAAAAAGTTTTCTGCCACTCCCTAATCTGTAGACATCCGTGTACCTGGAAGTGGTAAAGCCACTTGATGCTATCAATTGTTCTATATTATCTGGTTCTGTATTGAGCTCATTTGAGCTTATAGTAAGGCAGTTTTGTTCATTTTTAAAAACCGATTTTACATTACTTCAGACAATCCATCCTTCTGAAGGGTTACCACACAATCTGCTCTGACATACTAACATGACATGAATTCAAAGAGCACAATTCCCATATTATTTCTTTTGTGTTTTTTTCAGACAGATTAAAAAAATTATCAAATAGATAAACCAATAATATCTTTATATCTTTGCCAAAAGTGACAAACTGTCATTTTCCCTGTACAGTTATGCAAAGCTGTGGTCTTGCTGCTATTTGCTCTGTGGGAAAGAAGCTGAAATAATGTTCTAAATGCAATAGAGTATAGATGTCTTGGGCCTTTTGAAAATAACTCTCTGTATTGATTCTCTTCTGAAATAAAAGCCTATAGGACTGATTGAAAGTCAAGTACAGAGGAACCACTGCAGATGTTTTACACCAGAGTCTTGAAGGCTTTAACAAATGTCAGCTGCAGATGGCAGGTAGGGGGAATTACCCAGCAGTTCTGTATTCCCCAACCTTCAAACCTTTTATATTCCATCTCCTCATGACATTCAATTTATTTTAAAAATACCCTCTTTTTGTTGTAGGTGAAGATTTAGAAAGTGGGGATGAAATCATTGTTTAATAAAGTGATCATCCAAGTGAGATAAAAAGTTAATGGAAACAGGTATTTTAAGAAAACCTTCACCAGTGTTTTGTACTGCTTAACTGCAGTCAACAGATTACATATTTTTGAACCTTGAACATACCTCTAAAGTAGAAAAGGATTTGTTTAAAAAAGACTCACTGTGACTCTAATTGTCTAACTCATCACTACAAAGAGCACATTGTTTCCAGAGCTTTTGGTAGAAACATTAATTTATCTTAGCTAATATTTCATATGAAATCATAATTTTGACCAGTTTTCTTTTCACAGTTAGGCACAGTTAAAATCTATTTGTGCAATTTCACAACATGAGTATATGCACCCATGGGACCCTCATATTTCTGCCCAATTGGGAGACATGTTGAAAGACTCCAAATACCAGTGGCCACACAAAGCCTTAATAGTAATTCAAATAGCCCACTATAGGGAATGTAAGATCCAGAACCCAGCAGGTGACTTATACTTGAAAGGAGACCACTGCAAGAGCACACATGGTACAATTTCTTTGTGATTGAAATTAGAAAGATAAGGTTTCCTGCTTTGAGTCAAGTTTTGATCAAGATTTTAGTATTTTTCATTATCAAATTCAATTTATGATCTTACATAAAGGGCTGACAACATTGTCATTTCAACCCTGATGTGGATGACTGGTGAAAAGTATCCTACATGTTAGTTCTGATGCGTTCCTTGGAAGGGGGAGCAACTGAAAGGCATAATTTTGGCCACATTTAGATCAATACCTGTTTGATAAAACAATGTTGTGTGCCCAGCACTGTATTATCTGTATTATCTAAAATGAGGAGGTACCAAATTCATTAAATTTCATCCACATTTTGGCAAGGTAGATGTGTTACAGGCTTATCAGCCAGTATTACAAGCCCATACAAGTTTATAATACACACCTGGTGAAAGAGTCTGTCAGATAGAACTTTTTTGCTCCTCATTGTGTCTAGTTCCTGTTGATCACAGTATGATAGAATAGCAGTGCCTACTAATGCCTATACAGTTTTCAGCCTAATAAAATCAGTCTAGTAGGTCTTCACATTTCCTAAACTGATATCATAATACATCAAATTCAACATCACTCAGCAGTTTAAGTACAGATAAGAAAGGAATGAGCACAGAGATTTAACCACCTTTTTGTGAAGACACCACTAGTAATGTACTTTATACTGTCAAAAGATAGTTTTAGTAGTCACTTTGAATGTATGTTTACATTATAAGTAGTAATAAGACGATGCATTCACTATGCAAGCATTGAAATCAGAGCTTTTCCTCTAAGGGATAGTTAATCTTCCTTGGAGCAAACTGTACACAAGAAAGAGTTACAAAGCACAACATTCAGCTGATTTATCTTCTGTAGCAAATAAAAACTTGATTTAATAAAAGGATTTCAGTGGAGGAAAACCTCATCCTTAAAAGGGCAGAAAAATCTGGCCATTTTTTGGATCGTTAACAGGTGTCATAAGAAATACTACTGAAAAGGAGAAAAAAATTGAGATTGAAAGCTAGCTGCTAAAGAATGCAGTCTCTTTTGGATTCCTAGCAAGACAGGCTTTTCTGATTGTGGATCTCCTTACTGTGATGGAATTGGTGCAGACTGCTTAAGATCAAGGACAAGGAAGAAAAAATTCAGAACGCAACTATGCACTTAAACTAGCATTTGCAATTCTGCTATCCCTAGAGAGTATATGGAAACCATCGAATTTTCCCATCCTTATGACCCCACTCAGAGGCTGATTTAGAAAGGGAAGACAAACAAGCTGCCCAAAAAGTATAACACTGTTGGAGTACAGAAGGAAGTTATATTAATTTGCCAGAATACGAAACCAATTGTTTAATAAGTAAAAGGCAATAGAGCAAATGAAAAGTTGATAATACCATTGATAATGAAAGTCTGACAGCAGTCTAGATCCAAACCCAGTAAAACCAGGTGCTGATATTCGGGGTAGATTTCAAATTCACAAGGAAAACTGGTGAATTTCTCTGGGTGAGAAGCAAGATCATAGGTGATGGAAAATAAAAATTCAAAACATTAAAAGTGATCTCTAAAATTACCAGGAAAGTGACCTGACAACTTAGCTATAGATTAAAACTCAGAAGTTGTTTGGAGAATAAGAATGATCCAATGTTTCCTAAGTGAAGCAGCCCCACATAGACTATTTTAAACTAAAGGTACAGAGCACAGCTAAATACTTTCAATTTAGGAAACCAAAGCAAAGATGATGGATTTCTTAAGCTATTAATTTTGTCCTTAAGGAAGAGTTATACTGTATCAGGTAGACAGTATTTACAGTAAAATGCTGCACTGAATTAGTTCAAAGTCATATAGAGTGCCTCTAGCAACTGGTAGCACTATTTTTGTTTGTTTGTTTGTTTGGGGTTTTTTTGTTGGTTTGTAGCTCTGAGTGGCCACTGGTACATTCAAGATCTCCAAACACAAAGTGAAGTAGTGCTTATGCCTTTCTGAAGGGGCATATCCCCGGTTCTTCAAAAGGAAAAACATCTTTGGACAAAATCATGAACAGTCTCACAAAGGCATTGTTTCACTCTACAACAGACACTAATCTGTGAGTAACCATATTACTGCTTGCAGCTACCTGACAGATGGCCAACAGCTGAGAGAAGAGGCTGTCTCTTGGTAAAGGGATGGTAGCTGCAGGACTGAGAAGTGTCCTCATGGGGTTTTTCATCAGCAAGGTACTAGTAGGGTGCTACCAGACTCTAATAAGGAGTAAAAAAGAGGATTGAAAGAACAGCCTGTGAATGTCCCACTTTCTACCTGTAGGTAAAATATGAGAAATTTCTTTTTTGCTGTGAAACTTAGCTGGTGGATCAGGGCATTCAGGACATATTTTAGCCCTTAGGAATTGCCTTGGAGGAAGAAGTAACAGCTAAAGAGCAGAAGCCTTGGCAATTGCTGATCACTGTGCTGCTTCTGCAGTCCTGGTACAATAAGGCACAGTCTGTGATATGACACCATTAGTAGAAGGTTTTACAACAGTAACAAAAAAGCAGGATACCTGATAGACCTTATGGAAGGTATGATGGCATTTTGGCTACCTTTGTAGAGCACTGAACTGATGTTACTGTGGGAACACTGACTTTATCCTTTCACACAATACTTCTCAGCATGTATGTTCCTATTGCTTTTCAAGGGAGGGAGGCTTATGGGGGGGAAATGAAAGAAATATCAAAGAGTCAAGAAAGCTCTAAATGACAAAGCCACTACCCACCTAGCTAGCTGGCTGACTAATAACAGCTGATCAGAAAAGTATGGCAAGCAGAGGCCATCCTCAAACTGTTTGCTGCAGATTGAAAGGACAATTTCAGTAGAAAAACTATAACACCAAGTACAGGCTGTAAAAGAGAGAACAGTATTCCTCTTTGTCTCCTTTTCTAACAGAGTAGCTGCATGTTTAGCAACTGGTTTTTTAAAGCACCATCATTATCATAAAAATCTTGAGCACAGACCACCGATGGAGATAAAATATTGGAGATTTGATCATCTCTGGCATTCCTCTGTCTGGGAAGATTCTCCCCCCTGTACATTTCTCATGAACATTAACTTTGCTTAAAATTCACCACACACATACCAAAGCTGTATTAAAATGTAGCTGTCTGAGCAAAGCATCAAAAAGCTGCAAATTGTAAGTCTGACAAGAGAAGATCCATATATGAGCCTGTGACAGCAATTGTCAGGTTTAACAAGGATAAAGGGTTATATATTATATTCTCCATCTCTATTTTGCAAAGAAAGTAATAATCTGTGTGTATAATTCTGAAGAAATAAGCTTGGTTTTATACTCAGTGATCATGACGTTTATTTATTTTTCTAAGTTCTTACGAGAGTTCTCAGAGCCATTTTTTGTTTCCCTGACAGTATAAATTAAATGCCTCAGATGTAGAGTGTTCTATGATTTTAACAAAGATGATTTGTTCTTTAATTAATTTCATTTTCACATTGCAGATTTTGTGACAAGCGTGATGCACCCATATTCAGATACAGGGTTTAGTTTAGGAAAGACAACAGTAAACATCAGAGCTTTTGTTTGTGACGTTCTTGTATTTGTTTTCTCTCAGAGCTACCATCTTCCTTTTACCCATAGGAAAATAGACTAAACGCAGTAATATTCTGGAAAATCTGTTACATGGTAGAGAGGTTTGTTTATGATGTATCAAATATTAAAGCAATGAAGCTACCTTCCTAAACCAAGACTGTATTTTAATGAGAAAAGGGGGGGGGGGGGGGAAGACCTAATAACCCGGTTCATTAGACTAATATCAAGCGTAAAACTATTTCAAAACAAGCAACCTGTGATTGTTTAGCTTGTAGTTTTTCTTCTTTATTTTCAGGGTAGAAAGAAGTTTTCCTACCCTTGCCGATATTGAATAGCAAGCACCAAACACCAGGAGTAGGTCCACTGATGTCTCCTTTGTTGTTTCCCCTTGACTGTTTCAGAGTTCGCTATGTATTATAAGAGCATGCACACAAGTTGCTACTGTAGAGCAGTTGATACCACATAGGCTTTCATCCCTGCTTATTCCCCTGGTAAATTGCAGTAGCAGGCAGAGGGGCGGCTGTTTTTCCCAAGGTTTCAGTTTTTAAGTGCCTGCCTTGTGGTGGTAAATCGATGACACAGGCACAGATGTTTTTGTAACCATGAAAGACTTGTGATTCTAAATATTTCTCCTGTTGCTTTTTTATTTTTTTCCTTTCTTAGGAACAATTTGCCATCTGAGAAGCAGAACCTTTCATGAGCAGTTTAATTGCAGCAAGCACCTGAAAAATGAGGGATGTGCAACACCAGGTGGGCTGCCCAGTTTCTTAGTCAGCTGTTTCATCTCTTAGTTTTCTGCCTGACTTTATACATTACCTGTATCTGTCATTCCTTGGTCTTTACTGTCTAAATTTTCAGGTTTTAACAACAAAAATACTAACCTTAATGAAATTCTCCTTTTTTAAGAGAGGTCAAATTTATTCATGTGGATTTTCTCCCTATGTATATGTTAAAAATCAAAAGAAAAACATTCTTAAAGTATCACTGACAAACATTTACAAATGTCTGATACATGCATTTCTTCTAAATACATTGACTTTAATGTGAGGCAATACAGCTGAATGAGTTTGATGAGTTCCAGTAACATCAATTCAACTCGTCTTAAGAAATGGAAACACATCTGTTGTCAAATTTTTCCTCATACACATTTCGAACATTCACTGTCAGTGCACATATCTGTAAGTCAAAAACTGGTTAAAGGCCAACGTTTTCTACTTCCTGGGAATTTGAGAAGTCTAGTGTTAATTACATTCTTGAAATCCTTGGGAAAAAAAAATGGAATGTGTGGTTGACTGGTAAAGCAGGAAATGTTGAATATACAAAACCACATAATTCACAGATATTTACATCATGATTTTGATAAAAATAAATTAACTATAAGATAAACAGTATTAAGGTAGCTGAGAAGGAATAAGCATTGATTAATATTACTGTGGGGTTTTTTGTGACCATAACATAGAATTTCCAGAAGAATTTCATTTCTGATGCTGAAAAAGAACTTCACTGAAGCAAAGTTACTTCATCCGATTCTTTCTTTAACTCCAGTAGCTTTTCTGCCTTGTATTTAATCCAAAACCAGTTTGAGCAAATAGAATCAACTCTTCCTGAAAGGAGTTCAGGCCAGGCTCTAAATTAACCACAATAAAATTATAATAACAACATAAGTTTAGCTCATTTTTTGGGATATGTATTGCAAATAGCTTTTGGTGCTTTGTCTCTTAGATGTATGATTTTCAAGTTTGTGAACCTATTAAATTATATTAATTTCTTTATTCACTTTACACAGCATCTTTTTCAAGAATCAGAGTCAAAATATATGGGTATTATATTATAGGATAAAATTACCATTGCATAACCCATATTGTATGCTTAAGTCAGTAAATTTTTGTTTCCCTTTATTTCACTGAGTTATATGAGCATTAAATTGATATAATGGAGCGGTGGATGTGGCTCAGAGATTATGCAGAGTTTATTGTGACTTTATGGTAGATAAAAATAAAGGAATTGAAACATTTATATTCAGAAAAAAAGTTCAACTCTGATAAAATGAAACTCAGCAACTTTACTTTTGTAGGAAAGCATTTGTTCCTTTCAAAAATGTCAGAAAGTAAATTACACTTAATTAATCAAACTTTGAGTGATTCCCAATTAGTTTCCTACAGTTCTTCTATGACAGCTCTTTCCATTATTACAGAGTGTGAAAACAATAAGCAAAAGAGAATGACAGTACATAATAAACAACAGGAGAAATTAAAATATTTTAACTTTGTAAAACACTCTTTTTTATGTTCTTAATGTTTACTTGTAAGTAAAAAAACTTGTAAAGTCCAAAATTAGGTGAAGGGACTGTCACAGGTAGTGACACAGAGTGCTCCCTTGCCTCTATGACATACTATAGAATGGGAAAGATAAAATACTTTTAATTTTAAAAAAAGCTTAATTTCAATGTATTCTAATTTCCCTAAGCAAAAATATCTCCCAGATAGAATTCTGTTCTTTTTCTTGTTCATCCTGCTCTTGCTGTCAAAATAAGTGGAATCATAGAAATTAACCCTCAATGTTTTCCTTTCTATCCTGTAGGGAACTGAGACAACAAAACCAGACAGGAAGTAGAAGTATAACCCATAAGAGTCGGTACTTCCACTAGTGATAGCTAAGCTGAAAAAATAAGAGATATTTGCATTATCAGGCCCATTCTTCTTACTGCATAAATGGAACTTGCAGTTATTATTTGTAGAATATCAGCTCTGCGACTGTAGAAGAAACATTTCCAGAAAGGAGGACTATAATTTCTTTCTCTGTGTCAAATGATACTGATGTCTCCCACGTGAGCAGATCACTGATGAACACATTTTCAATTGCATCTCCCTGACTCTGAGACTTCTCTGTAGATGTGCAAGCACTTTAGCAAATGATGAGCAGAAATCAGTTTATTTGTTTTAAATAGTATAATGTGCTATTATAATTTCATACATTTACTTCTTATTTTTCTAAAAGCCAAAGTAATTCTCAGCAGTTCTGCCTTGCTTCATACTGATTTTGTTCTTTTAAAAAAAGAAACTAAAAATGATAATATCTGGAATGTAGTCCATCTTCAGAGTATTTCTGATTCTCAATGCTTAATCATTTCCATCTTAACCTTTAGCTGATTTTAACAGTAACATCCTTTGCACTATTGTTCGGGTTCCTGTGTTGGAACAGTTAATTACTCTATGGATTGCACATGTGCTTGCAACCATCTCATCTAAAAGTAGCATCTGGAAATTCAGCTTTATTTTTTATTTTGTTCCCTTTACAGCAAATCTTTTATATCATACCCATATGTGCAGACAACTTTGAAATCTCTATATCACTGACAGCTGCTAAGTCTAGGGAGAAGGCTGCTGAAAACACGTGCATTGTAACACACGCACAACTTCTTTACTAAGACAGCTTTCTTGCTGAACAGTGTCTCCTCATGGAGCAGGATAGAAACACATAGAAAATTACTTGTGAAAAAATGGACAGAAGAAGGCATGTGGGGGAACCTTACAGTTCCCAGAGAAAATAATTGACAAATGATGAAGAGCTGGGAAAATTTCTGGAAAATTTCTCAAAAATGTCTCAGATTACTAGCAACACAATAATAGTTATCTGCTTCCTTTCTGTGTATTTGCTATCATCTCTCTGCTCAAGGATAAGTATCAAAATCATGGTAATTGAAGTGGTCTAAAACTTTCAGCACTGGAATTTTCTGAAATAATCAACTCACCTTAGTATGGAACAACTTAGGTAGTTCTTCCCAAAGAACAAAAATGCTATACAGTCACACTATGAACAGACAGACATAGAGACAAGAGTAGCAGCACACCCTTCTTGAAAGCTGAGGAGCACCTTACAAGTTGTGTGTCAGGATCCCCTTTCAGATGGCAAATGGCAGTGACAGGCAGGAATATGAGTGAGTTGAACCTACAAAAATAATCTGATTTGTTCAGTGAAAAAAAGAATGATTAGTAAAACATTAGTCTTTTGACCATTGTAAAATCAGCATTCAGGAAAAACATCATTTGGTCTCCAAGCTAAACAAGCTACAAAGGCATACTGGCTGCATTTTACTATAACATTTGTTTGCACTAAAGTGCAGTGATTATTGAAAGACTGAAAGAATTCTGTATATTAGTTTCTCCTGCTTGAAAATGTTAAGAGGGGCATACCTGACAAACATGGGTTCAAACTTGTAGTAAGAATTACGATCAATCTTAAGGGAGAATTTCTGTGAACATGATTTCTGCAAAATTTGGATAAGCAACTCTTGACACTTTTGAATTGGAGATGGAAGGTGCAAAGTGTGATCAGACAGTAGAAAGATCTATCCTGTCAATGGTTGCAAGCTGGGAGGAAAGGTGTCTGTCTTTTCTCAAGTAAAATGTGGTAGGTGAACAAAAAATGGACAAGAAGAAATGTCCTGAACTTGCTCCAGAGAAGGCAGACTGAATATTAAGAAGAATTTCAACACTGAAAGTGTCAGAGAGCTGGAACAAGTTGCCCCAGGGAAGTGGTTGAACCACCATCTCTGGAGGTATTTAAAAGATGTGTAGATGTGGCACCCCACTTAGGTGAGTGAGTTAGAAACTCCTCAAGCAGAAGAACAGTGACCTGAAGTTTTACCTTATGGCTCCAAGTCTGACACTGAGATATTCTTTCATCTAACAGCCTGTGGTAATTGGTAGACACTTTGAAGAATGGAAAAATTCTTGTCATAGATGGAATGTTAGTGCAAATGCCGTGGAAAATGAAACCTTTACTGTGATATGAATATATGTTACAGGTGGATTTTGTACTGTCACTATCCCTGTATCCCACCTTCCCCAAGACCCCTGTTGTAAAACCCTTTCTCTTTGGTCTTTGAAAAATCCCTCCCCATTGGTCCAAGCCCAGGTCCCCTTTTCCTTATTGGTCATAGTAAAATGACGCCTAGCTTTAAATCTCTGTACCCAAAGGAAATAAACTCTCTTTGTCCTCCCTCTCTCTGTGAGTCTCTGTCCGGCCTCCCTGGTCCCTGGGGAACCACGTTTCCAGGGGGCGAGGGGAGAGAGCGCTCCCCCCAGGTAATGGAATAACCCCCGGCACATGGAGAATCCCAACCCCCATTACAACAGCCAAAGTCACATCAAAAATTTGGAGATGAATTCAAGAAGTACTAAGGGTCTATATTTAATTTTTAACAAATAAGAGAGTGATCAGCTTACAGTACCTTTTTACAGGATACAAACATTTCATCTCTGGAAGACTATGAATAACATTGGACTTCCTTCAGATGCAGATAGTCCTTGTGGTGTTGTCCATGAAAATCTTTATTCTGGCGGTGTCTAAGGGTATTTGCATTTGACTTTTTAAAGATACAAGTACCCTTCTATTTCATACTCTGCAAAACATTTTGCAAAGGGTGTTTAAACCACATCTCAGAGTTCACAACATTTGGCGTAATCCTGGGAACTCTCTGTATGTGTACTTTTTTTAGCAAACACATTGTAAAACAAGGCTTTAGCCCTATGTCCAGCAAAGAAAACAATGAACCCTGATGCAACAGTGTCTGTTGGAGAGCAAAACTATTTGGAAAAACATGATTTTGTGGCCTTCCCATCCACCACTGGTCAAGGATGTGCTGAGAAATGATTTTTCAATAAACAAGCTGAAAACTTCAGGAACTGTTTCATTCGCTGAGATCTATAACCACAAAGCAGATCAAATGTAATTTCTCAGAACAAGGAGAGAAAGATATAGAAGGCACAAAGTACTACTAAATGCCTGATGCCTCTAGAATTTCTAGAAGCCATCATAGAAACAGTAGTGAGCAGGAAAGGGACACTATAAACACCATGAGTTCCTGTAGCTCTTTCCAGGTGCTCCAAAGCCATTAGCCACATGTGGTTTTCAGGGCTGAGAATGTAAGACTTAGATAAGTTTAATTTTTTCCACTTCAAATTGCCTTCAGCAGCATAATAGACTTGAAAATGTAAAACAGACCTGAATGCTCAAGATTTTGCATGGATTTAAGCTGATTATCAGAGTGATTCTGAATCTCTACTAGCTGGCAAAACATATAATTCTGTGGACATGAAGTCCTAGACATCACCCTCAGTGTGTCTTTAGTAGGGATGGTTTCTTCATTCCGCTAAAGATCCTGTTGACTTCTCCATCTAACTTAGAAATGAGGAAGACCCAGTGCAGCTACATATTTCCTTTGTGGTTTGATCAAGTCATGCAAAACAAATAAAAGTGACATACTTGACAATAATCTTTCAGAAGGAAAACTGTTAGGTGACTTAAAGTACTAGAAAATCCCCTTGACATTCATATCATTAAGCATGGAAAAAGTATCTAAAATAATTTCAATAAGATCTAGATCTACCATGTGGAAGATTTAGTCTTCAAATACTAGGTTGCTGTACTGTGATAAACAGAGTATCAAAGGGACATTTTCATAAGTATGGAGTCTAAAACATCCCTCTCCAAAAAATGAAAACTCTGGGTAAGAATGAAGCCATTGGACATTTCTGACATGCCAACCAAGTCATAGATGATGCAAAGGAGCAAAAAGTGAAAAAAAAGGAAAGATAATAGATGTGGAACAATATGCTAGTCTGTGCTTAGCAGATAATAATGTCAGAAATACTTTTAAAAGAAATCCTTAAAAAGTGATTTTGTTTTTGTTCTGTCCCTCTTTTAGAAAGCACCTAATTCTCTCAATTAATTGGTTTGAATGACAGTTGTAAACTAATGAGCTACAGATGTCCAACTCTATAAGCTACAGTCATGAAAATGGGACTTATTTATCAGTTCTTTACAAGGGAAAAGTAAACCCAAAAACTTTTTATCTGTTCTTTTTATTTGTGCTTATTTCATTCTAACTTTGCAAAAATCTTTAGCTCCATCTTCAGAGCAGGAATGGGTATGCATCTTCAAACCAGAGAGGTAGAAATCTGTTAACCATATTTGTTGAACAATGCACTGGAAAATAACACAGCACAAATGTTTTCAAATAAGGTTGAAAAAAAAGAGAAAATTTAATCCAAGTTAGAGGCAGAAAACTTTAATATACAGGACTTCCCATGACTTGGTCTTGGTTCTGGCAGTTACTTGTGCCAAATTGGTTTCAGCAGTCTCATATGGCCTAAATATACATTTGTATAAATATTTGCCTGAACAAGGGTATGTTTTACCAACATGCACCTCAAAGATCACTGGAAAATTCTTGGCTAGTTTTGGGGGGAACGAGTAGGGAGTGCAGTGAAAAACAGTGATGTATTTAATCCAGTAAATTACTGAGTACTGAGCTGAGGAACTTAAAGCTGCTTCTGCTGAAAGTTGACACTCAGCTGTTCACAGCAGAAACTGAATACTTGAGAGCTTACCATTCGAAAATAGGAAAGCCACCATTTGGCAGAATTAATGGGCCTGTTGTCAGCTGCATGGCAGCTGGGTTGTAGAGCAGTAAGGCTGAGGAAGTCAGAGGAGTACAGAATAAACTAATTCTCAACTGAGTTTATGGTTGCTTTAAATGTCAGTACTTTAAAGGCATTTCATCACTTGGCTCTAAGTGCCAGGTCTGCTTTTAGCAATGGCTTATTTTTTCCCCCCATCCCACCAGTACAGCTTCAGTTTGAGATCAGGTGGGGCTATGACCTGTGCTGCTGAGAACTTTGCACCTGCCTGAACTGCCAGTGAACATGAGCAAGTTTATTTGATTTACTACTATTTCGGTTACTCAATTTTCAGTGTTTCCAGGACCCACTTTATGCAAATAACTCTTGCAGATCCTTTATCTGTTTGGGATTTAGCTTCGCTGTAACCACACAGATGTGGAAAAACAAACTTAAATCCCTACAGGCTTGATGTAAACATATACATTCAGTTTAACATGCTTCAAGTTCAACTTTATTAAAGCAGATTTCCTCTTCTCAATTTCAGTAAATTATCGCATACTGTAATTAAAAAGCCACTGATGCTAAAGAACATCAATGTTTGCATTGTTTTTTAATAAAGGCTAATTAAAGGGAATTTAAGTTTTAATAACAGCTAGGAGAATAGTACTTAAGATAATTTGAATTAAGCTGGACACATTATGTTCATGACAAGTGTCCCAAAGCAACCCTTACTAATTGCCAATTGTCCTCTTTCCTGCAGAATGTAATTCTTTCAGACTTAGGACGATACCTGTTGTCCCAGAATTTGCTTGTTATGTCTTCATCTCTCCCCCAAAGTAAGGTTGTAAAAAGAATACCTTTGACACTTATGAACTTGCCTTGCTCCCACTGATTCAGGGTTGTGCAAAAAATGATTGGACTGGTTCAGTCAAACATTGAAAGCTGTTAAAACTGTAACAAGCTTCTGAGCTACCTAATAAAATCTGCTCCTGACATATCTGTTGCTACTGATCTCTTTCTTCATGGATCACAAACAGCATGTTCAGCTCAGCCGGTACTACCTTCTTTACCTGTCAACTGCAAGTCTGCCTAACAATGAAAGGACAGATAAGGTGATTCAACCTCTCTAATAACAAATAAATAGTTAAAATAAAAAGTGGAGAAGGGATGTGTATGATGTGTCAAAACAGCAGGAGCTCTGGTGCCTCAAATTCATCTCTCTATAGATGCTGGATTGTGCCAGACTGTAGGGACTACATTAACTCATCCCTAAAAATAAGCAATACCCACCAGTGAAAAAAGACAGCAAACAAATAGGTGGGATTTCTCCTCTAGTTAGCAGGAAAAAAAAAAAAAAAAAAAAAAGAAAGCTTCCTGAAAATGAAAAAAACATCCAAGTAATCTTCTCTGACAGTAATTCAGGGAACTGAAGGGTCTTATGCAGAGGCTTTGAGGTCACTTTTCACAGGACAAAGTTTTAATAGGAAATACATCTGCTCTCCCAGTCCTACACCAATGTGAAAAAAAAGCATGATCTCTTAGGAAAGCACAAAACTGAAGTCAAGTAATAAAGACTTATTTGTAGTTGGATTTATTTCTTGGTTTCATATAATGCCTTTTTTTTTTTTCATGTGTCAGTCATTGTTTCTACTTTATGTTTAAGAATATTCTTTCTAGAAGAAAGTTGGTGTTCTCTGGTTCTTAATTCTGGTTTTAATTAGTCTGAGCTGCCAATCTGATTGTATTAACATATTACTATAAAATGAGAGGAATACACAAGAAAGACCTTGCAGCTTGATGACTGATGGATGTTAATAGATACACATTTGGATGTATTAATACTACTGTAATCTAGTCCATAGAATCATAGAATCATAGAATCGATTGGGTTGGAAAAGACCTCAGAGATCATCAAGTCCAACCCCTCATCCAACTCCCATCTGTTTACTAGATCATGGCACTCAGTGCCACGTCCAATCTCAGTTTAAAAACCTCCAGGGAT
>JAWWEU010000081.1:82920398-82951900 GCA_035583155.1 Acropternis orthonyx | reverse complement strand
CATTCCAATGCCTGATTACTCTCTCTGTAAAGAATTTCTTTCTAATATCTAACCTGAACCGCCCCTGGCTGAGCCTATGCCCGTGTCCCCTTGTCCATGTGCAGTGCATTACAGCTGTCCGCTCATATTCTTCCAATAGGTGTTACAATCTCATGTCAGAAATACAATGTGGATGGCTGAAATAAGGCAATAATTTTATACAGCTGTATATAATATTTTTAACATTTTGATGACTGGTAGATTTGGGGTGGAATGTTCAATAAATATTCTAGAGATACAAGTATGTCAACAACATGGTTCAAATGCTAAAGAAAATGTTTGTTTGGCACAAACACTGCTACATAGAGCATGCCAGGAGTTGGGCTCAATGATCCTTGGGAGTCCCTTCCAACTCAGGACATTCTATGATTCTATGATTCTACACAAAATCAGGCACAATCAGAATAATTGGGCCAGTCGTTTTCATCTTGTCTCCTAGTTAATTAAAATTAGGAAGCAGAAACATCATGGTTTTACCTTTCCATATCTCATGCAATGAGCAGCCTGCAAACTCTCTTCTACAAAGATGTTTTCATATGGCTTCAAATTTTCACCATTGCAGTAGCATATCTCCTCTAGCACCTAAGATGCATGAGACACAAGGGAAGTCACAAAAAAGGTAAAGCAGCACCTCACTGTCCCACTGCATGTGGCCTCTGCAAAGCTGCAGTCTCTTTCAACACAGATGTTGGAAATCTGGAAAGTAGTTTCAAAATATCTAGTTCCACTGTCACAGACTACACTGGTGTTGCAGCTTGGCAAAACATCTTGATGAGACAGTTTTGAGGAGCACAGACAATGTTTGTTAACATTAAAAAATATCAAAATAGCAATATACAAATGTTTGCATCCTTTGACCCCTTAATATTCCAGGATAAAAGCAAAATAAAATCTAACACTTCAGAGGGCTATTTCTGTTTCATACTATCACAAATTCATTTTTACTTGCATATCAGACAACATTAGCTCTTTGTCAGTTTGAGTGCTTTGAACAGGAGGTACAAATCCCTATCCACATCCATGAACAGAGGAAACAGAAATCAGAAAATGCAAACCAGTCTGAGAAAATTCATGCTGGAAATCACTCTAATAAACAGGAATACTGGTTTAATGGGAGAGGGTTTCTCCATTTAGCAAGGCATATTGCCTTTCATTAAAAATCCTTTTAGGAAGTATGTCCCAATTCACTTGTTTAAGGTGGCTATGGGAAGGTGCTGCATTTAAATAATATGTCTAGTTATAAAATGTAGCCCATATCAGGCACAAAAGGGTGGCATTATTTATATTAACATGTGAGAATAAACTGATTTTACATATGCAGTTCTCACATCAATTTTTCTGAATAGAGCTGCAATCATGCTGTGGATTAAATTATAAAAATTAATAGAAGCTAGAAAGTGCACAGTTTACCTATGCTGTTTTTTTACACAATATCACAATGTGTACGTATAGGAGATTTTTGTCCCTTCCCCCCCACCCCCCGCCAAGGACAGAAAAATAGGAGCTTTTACTAGGGTTCACAGAACAAGCTTATTCTACTAAGAAGCAGAAGTTGCAGCAAATGCATAATTGCTCCTCACCCTACTGAATTTATCTTTAGAGATTTCACAAAGCTTGGCTTGCTTGCAAATGTGGAATTCCTTTTGTTGTTTCCCCTTGTTCTTACACTGTACCATGCATCATTCCATTAGTCCACAGCTTAGTGCTCATTGAACTATCATCATTCTTTTTGTGCTTAATAATGTTTACTAAGGTTTTAACAGCATTTCTGCACACAATTGCTGCAGCTAACAGATGAAAAACACAGCCATTTCAGTGCAAAACCATTAGCTTACATATCCTTGAGACATTGTGTTATAAAGCGCAAGTTAAGGAGGAAGTAACCATGCATGTTAATTGGAAATAAACAAAAAAGTACATTACTGGCATGTATTCTGATGAAGCAAAATGCATCAGAATGTATCAGTTGAATCAGAATGCAACTTAAGCACACTGCAATTAATAGGTTCACTTCATAAAGAATATTTAAGTGCTTTATAGTCTTGTTTTAGAGGTCTGCATAAGTCATTCTGATCATCACAAGTAATACAGGGTATTCTCATAGTACTCAAGAGACTGACAGAAAATTATATGCCCCTTTTTTCTTATTGTACCCAAATTTTCTAGAGCATCACTGTACTCTGCATCCATGCAGGCAGTCTTGTAAGGAAGCCAGCAGTATGTAATTCGGTGCCAGGCAATGGGCATACCTGGCATCACCAGCAGTTGCCCAGTATCAAGTTTGCTTTGAAGTTTAGTAGAAAACCTTTCTGGAAGAGTCGAGGCTCTTTTCTGCAGAAACACCGGGCAAATCCAGGAGACAAAAAGCTGTTTATGTGGACAGAAATTGTTGCCTGTGAACCCAGAAGAGGCTGGAAGCGTGACAAACTGCTGCCACCTGCTGCTGGTTCATTTTCAGCCACCGAAGCTTCAGCAAACCAAATTCGAAGCAGCCAACAGAAATTGCAGATCATCTCGTTCTTTAGGTTGGAACGGGAAGAAACAACCTGCTATATTTATCCCAAGAGTAGACAAGCACTGATTAGACCTAGGGCACTAATGCCAGTCCTGTGGTTGCTAGTATTAGGTATCCTGGCTTTTCTACCATGCAGTCGCTGCTCTGTCAGTTACTTAAATGTGTGACCTTGAGAAAGCAAATTAATATTTTTAATGCTATTTTCCAAACATTAAAATGGAAATAAATCTTCACAGTTTGGGTTTGTTTTTTTTTCACGAGTTTCTAGAGTGCTGAATATATTGATGTGGCTGCTTAGGAGTGTGTTTTTTATTATCTTTACATCTTCATTCTTTCAGAAGGTTATTTTAATAAAACTCCCATTGTAATAAAATTCTCAAGCTTTATTACTAAGCAAGAATTAATATTGAACTGCAAGGCAGTTAGTTTGCTCCAATTGTATGTCTAACAGGGAGAAAAGAGAACAGCATGGATCAATGGGGGGAGGTTACATAATACAATGTTTTTGTAAAGGTTTACATCCATGAGTGGTATGTGGCTTTGTGCAGTTGTCAGTGAGGTCATCAGAAAAATGATAGGATACATCTGGAGACCTGCTTTTTAAATATATAAGCAATCATTGAATTTCAGCTCACTGAATCACTGAATTTCGATCAAACTCAGAGCTCAAGCTAACCTGCTCCATGTTTACTCATAGGTACCAACTCATTAAGCCCCCCACAGTCTATAGCCCAGGAGCAATAAAAGTGTAATATATACCAGCCAGATAGCTGAGAGCTCTGACTTAATTCTGCTACCTGTAGGTATCACATATTTCTGAAGGAAATCCTACCCTGTTGGTGACACTGTAATGCAAACTGTCCTGATCTCACTGCCAAGTGTGGAAGAGTGAACCACAGAAGTAGAACTGCCAGTAGGGAATTTTGTGTGATTGAGATGAGTGTCTCTGTGGGGGGCAATTTGATGGCCCTGGGTGAAGATGAAGGGAACTGGTTCCAAAGCTGGCAGCTCTCTCAAAGGCAGCAGCAAAATACTGCAGCTCTCACTGTTGGGGATGGCCTGGAGCCTGATCTTAGAATCATAGAATCAGTAAGGTTGAAAAAGAATTTCTGAGATTATAGAGTCCAATCATATCTTCAAGTGTCACATCCACATGCATTTTGGGATGGTGACATTATCACTTCCCTGGGCAGCCTGTTCCATTGCCTGACCACTCTTCCAGTGAAGAAATTTTTTGTAATACTTAACCTAAACCTCCTCTGGTGCAACTTCAGGCCAATTGCTCTGGTCCTATCACTTGTTACCTGCAACAGGAGATCAACCCCCACCTGGCTACAGCCTTGTTTCAGGTAGTTGTAGAGAACTATAAAGTTCCCCCTGAGCCTCCTCTTCTCCAGGCTAAAAAACCCAGCTCCCTCAGTTGCTCCCCACAGGACTTGTGTTCCAGACCTTTCACCAGCTTTGTTGCCCTTCTCTGGACTCACTCCAGCACTTCAGTGTCCTTTTTGTAGTGAGTGGCCCAGAACTGGACAGTTATATTGAATCTTGCTGGGATGAAGTTAATTCTCTTCATAGTAGCCATCACGGTGCTGTGCTTTGCACTGGAAGCTAGAAAGGTGTTGGCAACATACCAGTGTTTTGTCTGCTGCAGAGCCGCACTGGTACAGCTTCTGCACTGCCTGTCCAACATTCTGCCCTTTCTCTCAGTAGGCTGGGGGTGGGCAAGATCTTGAGAGGATATATAACTAGAACAGCTAACCAAAATTGACCAAAGGGATATTCCATAGCATATGATGTCAGCTCAGATATAAAAGTTAAGAAAAAGGAGGAGGAAGGGAGGGCATTAGCTTTTCACAATGTTTGTCTTCTGCAGCAACTGCTAATGCATGGTGAAGCTCTGCTTCCCAGGAAGTGGGTGCACATGGCCTGCTGATGGGAAGTAGAGAATAAAATCTCTGGTTCCTCCCTTAGCCTGTGTGAGTGCAACCTTTCACTTTTGCTTTAGTAAAATGCCTTATCCAGACATACAAGTTTTTTACCATCTTATTTTCTTCTCCTGTCTTGCAGAGGAGGAGAAGTGATAGAGCAACTTGGTGGGCACCTGCTGTCGAGCCAAGGTCAACTCACCACAACAGTATTTGAGGTGCTGCCTCACTGGTGCAGAATACAGGGAGAGAGTCACTGCCTTGGTCCTGCTGGCCACACTATTTCTGATACAAACCAGGATGCCATTGGCCTTCTTGGTTACCTGGGCACATGGCTGGCTCATGCTCAGCTGGATAACAGCACCCCCAGGTCCTGTTCTGCCAGGCAGTTTTTCAGGCACTCTTCCCCAAGCCTGGAACAATGCATAGGGTTGTTGTGATCCAAGTGCAGGACCCAACACTTGGAGTTGTCAAACCTCACACAACTGGTCCCAGCCTGTCAATCCACACTGTCCAGATCCTTCTGCAGAGCCTTCCAACCATACAGCAGATCAACACTTTCATCCAACTTGGTGTATTCTGCAAACTTACAGAGGATGCTCTTGATCCAGACCATTGATAAAGATACTAAACAAGACTGAACCTGGAGAATACCATTTGTGACCAGCCAGCACCTGGATTTATTTCCATTTGCTACCACTCACTGGACAAATCCATCCATACAGTTTTCTACCCAGGGAACAGTGCACCTGTCCAGGTCATGAGCAGCTTGAACACTAGGGTTTTTATTTAGTTAGGCTTCTGAAGGCTGCAAATGCTTACTAGAAGGCAAGTATTCTTTTGGTCTGAAAAAGATCAAAATAAACATGAAGTATACTAATTTTATCTCCATGAAGCAACATATTTGTCCACATATTTTGAATCATTATTTCAAAACCAAATATTTCTAAGTCAGCATCATTGAAAGGTGCTCAGATGCATGTCTGCTACACATAAAGCAAGCTGCAGATACTAGGCATTCTGTGACTGCTAATGTGTGTGATTCCTGTACTGGTTTAGGCAAATGAGCAAGTTTGGACACTGCAGTGTGCACTCAATAGCATTTAAAAAAACACTCTGGGGATAAACTGTCCATTGGCAACATGCAATTTGCAGCTACTTCAGGGAGCCGAGTTTCTTATTTCCCATCTTTATGTCAAAAAACAAGATCTTTGTCTCTGTTGCTCCTTTAATTACTTCAATTCTCAGATACAAAATTGTATTTAAATGGTGGTATTTCTTTCACATGTTTGGGGTTTTTTAACTATAATCAAAAGGAATATACAGAGGTTGCTGTCTGTGATAAGACCACCTGAAAGCCTCTTGGATTTTTTGGATTAAAATTAACTCCAGGAAAACTCAGCGACATTCATGGTGTAGCATCAAATACTGCCACTGTTGTAGGATGAGTAATACAATTTTCAGCATGACAAATTCTGCTATAACTGACTTTTTCTCACTTCCTATCTGTGGGAAATTAAAAAAATACAAGTTTATTTTCGGGGGGAAAAAAAAGTGTCTCTTCTTTCTGCTGTGGAAGAAGGGTAATTCATCCCTTGTGTACAAACAAATGATAGCAGTGCATTTTTACTTTTAGCAAGGAAAGTTTCCATTAGTCAACTCAGTACCACAAGCTAGAAATTTTATCTTTATTTGAAGAGCAGCTGGGGTGTGAAGAAATTGCCATTGCTGGTTCTAGTGAGGTTTTTTTTGTAATCCATCAGTGTTGCCCTGAGTGTAAAACAAAAACCTTATCCAAGATCTCATTAATATGGAGATTTCAAAATTAGGACGATGTGATTAATTTTTAATGTTGTTCGAACGCACACCAGAGTTTTTTGTTTTCAGCTTGGAGCACAAGCACAAAAAAATAAAGGAGAGAGAATTCTTCTGTTTGCTGGTTATCATGCTGGATTAAGGCACTGCCATTCTCTGCTGCCAGCCACCTTTCTTACCTTGAATGAGTCACTTGAATCTTCAGTACCCATGTTCTGTAAGAAACATCATTTTGTAAGCAAATCTTTCTGAGCACTAAATAAATACTCAAGATTCCCTGCTTAATCTGTGAAACATTCTAAGGCCTGTTCATGTGATACTTTCACCTCAGCTGAATATTAATAAACACAGGAAATTCTGAGAAAATATAATTCTTTGATATTATCTTGGAAACTGGTCATCACCTGCCCAAATGACTTGTAAAGTAGTTAATCTAAGCCACTGAGACATCTCAGGTTTCTCACTGTAATCCTTTTACAGTAAAGGTAGGTCCACAGAAGAACACACACTTCTCTGCTCCCTTTGGAGCTCAAAACAGCACTCTCCAGAGAGGAGGTATACACATACCAGCTGGTGTAAAGTTGTGCTGGGTCTCATTCCTTACTTTTCCTTGTATTTTTTCATTTCTGTTCCCACTGCAAAGTTATATAATGATCCCTATCCACAAGAGGAGCAGCAGAACAGGATGCAATATTGACATTAGGCTAGGCTACAACAAGAAAGGTGAAGATCTCTGGACAGCTGCAGATGGATAATTAATTGGAGTAAATTGGACACCAGCTCCTTCTGTTAGAGTCCTATCACAATGCCTTATTGCATTGAGGTAGGATGGAACCTCTGGAAATGTTCTAGTCCAACCTCTCTGCTCACAATAAGTTGCTCAGGGCCATGTCCACTGGGGTTTTGAACATCTAAAAGGACAAAGGACAGGATTTTCATGTTGAAACACACACACAGTAGAGTGTCTTTTTCCTTATGTTTAAGTGGAACTTTCATAATTAATTTTATGTTTATTGTTTCTCCTGTCCTGTCACTGATTCTGTCTGGATTAATCTGTTTTACTGCTCCCCTCTTTGGGATCCAGCTCTCTCAGCCTTTTCTCATACACATGTTCATTGCCTTAATCATCTTTCTGACCCTTTGCCAACTTGCTCCAGTACATCCCTGTCTTCCTTGCACTGGATTTAGACTCCAGATGTGTCTCACCAGTGTTGTGTCAATGGGAGGAATCCCCTCCCTTGACCTACTGGCAAAACTTTTCCTGTTATAGGTCAGGATACCACTGATATCCTTTACAGCAAGGGTAAATCGCTGACTTATGTTCAACTTTGTGTCTACCAGGACACGCAGGTCATAGAATCATAGAATCGACTGAGTTGGAAAAGACCTCAGAGATCATCAAGTCCAACCCCTCATCCAACTCCCGTCTGTTTACTAGATTATGGCACTCAGTGCCATGTCCAATCTCAGTTTAAAAACCTCCAGGGAAGGTGAATCCTCTCTGGGCAGGCCATTCCAATGCCTGATTACTCTCTCTGTAAAGAATTTCTTTCTAATATCTAACCTGAACCGCCCCAGGCTGAGCCTAAGCCCGTGTCCCCTTGTCCTATTGCTGACTGCCTGGGAGAAGAGACCAACCCCACCTGGTTATAACTTCCTTTCAGGTAGTTATAGAGAGTGATGAGGTCACCTCTAAACCTTCTCTTCTCCAGACTGAACAATCCCAGCTCCCTCAGGTCCCTTCCTGCCAAGCTGCATTTCAGTCACTTGGCCCAAACCTGTACTGTTGCATGAAGCTATTCCCTCTGAGTTACAGGACTGGGCATTTTCTTTTGTTGAACTTCATGAGGCTTCTCTCAGCCCATTTCTGCAGTCTGTCCATTTCCCTTCTGAATAGCAACAAAAACTGTGTAGTGTATCAGCCACTGCTCCAAAGTTTCATATCATCTACAAACCCACCAAAGGTGTGTTCAGTCCCATTATTCAGGTCATCAGTGATGCTATTAAATAGTACTGGCTCCAGCACCAGGTCCTGGGGTACAGCTTTACAGACAGAGCTCCAGCTGGAGGTCATGCCACTGATAACAATCCTCTGAACTTGGCACGTCAGGCAGTTCTCAGCCCACTTTGCGATCCCCTTATCTAGCCTGTTTGTCTCAGTTTGTCTATGAAGAAGTTTTGAGAGACAGTGTCTTATTAAATTTGCAATATATAACATCCACTTGTTACTTACTTACTTCAGTGTACTAAGTTTGAAATACAATATATGAGATGTCATAGGGGAAAACATAATAAAATGTCTTGAATTGAAATGCATGACCTTAGATTTGTTCATTCCATCACAGACAGTGTTTTGGGACAGTCAAACTAGCTTTACTGACATGCAACAAATTTGCCTGATTACAACAGATGAAAAATATTGCTTAGGCAATTGGAAGTGAGGGCTGTCAAGGTCATGGTGCTGATTATGGAATGCTTTTCAATGTCTCTCTCCTGATGTGCTAAGTTGCTATAGTGATTATCCATCTGCTTTTACAGCAACTTCATAAACATCAAGGAAAGCTAATCCATTTGCCTGTAATATTCATTCTGAATATTAAACTATTATATGAAAGAGAGTGATACTTGACATGTCTAGTTCATTAAAGGTTTCCCTGGACAGATCTGAAATGATATTACAGGGCATTTTGAGCTGTAGGCAGAATTTTTCAAACCTGCTAAGCAGAGTAAGGAAATTATCCATGTAAACAAGAACAGCAACTTCTACTTATAAATCTTAATCAGAATTTCTGAGTGAGATTATGGTCTCTAGTACATAAACAGCCTGAAAAAAACACCACAGTGTAGTGCTTATTCTTTTCAGGATATGGATGCTATCATAATATAGTATCAATGCACATTTTGAGGATCATGTCTCTGTCCCAATTTAGTTAAGGAGCCCTGCATATTAGGGCCTGACATCTATTAACCACAAAAAAGGTGCAGTGACTTAGAAGATCCTGTAGCTCAGGCAGTATCACAAGCATCTTCGTCGATAAAGAATCCTTTTTTCCCCTTACCCTGTTGTGTTTCAGTTCTCTTTCTTTGTAACATAAAGTATTGACAATATAATAATAATTTTCTTGAGCTCTCGCAGAGCAGTTTAATCAGTAGATATAGTTTGCAAGTAAACACCTCTGTATCATTGCAAACGTAGTAGGGTAGATCCCAGAATTCTGTATAATTTCATAGCATATATGTATGCTTGTGTAGGTAGTCATGCAGATAAGAATATTTTATTTCTTCCTTTTAAAACATTAGCAGAGTTTCTTTTAATTCCTGCTAGTTATAGTTATAACTTGAAAATACCCTGCATAAGGCATTACAAATACTAGATAAGATCTTCAGATAACTCAGATAAATAAGTCGCACTGTGACAGATAATTTCAGTCCTGTGGAGACTTTCTGGTTTCTGTTGTGGCTTCTTGCACAGCAGGGTAAAGTTCCAGATTTGGAGATTCTGAGCATCCCTGTGATGCAATGAATAAATAATCATGCCTGATCCAAAACCAATTAAAAGCAACTCAGCTTTAAGTCATGTTTAAGCAGAAACGATAAATTGGGAACAGATCAGAGCATCTTGCAGACATCCAGCTGTTAAATCTTGATAAATATATTTCTTCCTAGCCAGGCATTTCATGGCTTATAGTTTCACTTCAAGCTCTTTAAAGAAGTTGACAAGGGACCTCTCAAAAAGCAAATAGCTTCTCCTAGACCCTAAAATCAAAGGGAAAAGGAATCACTCACTTTTTGCCAAATTGCCAAGAGCAGCTTGATATTTTGCAGCCTGTTCTGAGGAATCTGAAACTACTTTAAATGTTTAAAACTGTACATCTTCCCCTGATGCAGGAAGGCATCCATAATGGAAAACAGGATGATGTTAATTTACTAGAATGCTCAAAATACAAAAAAGATGACAATCTTTTCTTACAGCTGAAGACTTTTTAAAATCAGATTTTAACCACTCAAGTAATTTGAAATTTTACATCACACAGCAAGAACCCCTTCTGAACCAGGATAATGTAATGCAAAGACAGGTATATACAAATCTAAAGTGGTTCTATTTTGGGGAGAATTGTGTAACCTAAGGGAACTTCCCAGACATATTACCTTTTTCTTTAATCAGTACTGAAAACAGAGAAAAATGTCAGACTTTCTCACTTATCCAGTCACTCCCTCCTTTAGTTAAAGAAATAAATGGCAGTGAGGCTGTTCCCAGAGAAATAAATAAGATGCTGTGAATGATGTTGCATGGTGTTTGCATGCTAGGGGGTAGGCAACTGACATAAAGAACAGCAGAATACCTGGACAAGGATCCTATGTACAAGATTGTGGATTTGCTGACAATACGTGGTCTAAGGTCTGATAAACCCAGGAACATGTAGCCATACAACAAAGACAGCTAAGTGTTCATGTTTCAAGAGTAGCAAAAAGAAGATGCTCAGAGGAGAGAGAAAGAAAAGAGAATATGGGAAGGTGGGCTCTTAGTAGCCCTCTAGCTATCTAGAAAACACTACAAGCCAAAGATAATGTAGATGATTTGCAGTTTACCTGGGCAGGGACCTATGTGTTTTTGTTAATAAAAATTGAGTAAATTAAATAGTTTAACAATAAAACTCAAGGGAGCAATTAAGTTCTCTTCAGGCAGGTGATGGACAGACACAACTATTGGGACACATATCTGGGCAGGAGGTTTCCATGTAACCACTCATTGGCAACTCTTTTCTCCAGAGCTTTACTGTGGAAGAATATCCATTATGTTATTCTACAAATAAGCATTTACTAACCCATCCTGTTATTCAGAAATGTCAAGCAGAGACTAATAGACAGTGGCTTATCCTTCTCATTTTGGAAGAAACATGAAGATTAAATTAACCTATCATAGCTCAAAAAGTCTAATTTTCTCGGTTTGGCTTATCTTTGTAGAGTGAAGAAGTCTCCTAAGACAAGCAGGAAATAAAGCAAATAGTCTGGGTTTACTCTGGAAATGTGAGTGATACCCAGGCAAAATTCCCCAGATACAGATCAAAAAACACAGTTTGGGTTTTTTCCCATCTTTATGAAGAAAGCAGGTTTTTATGCCTCTGTGCTTTGTTGTGAATTGTTTTGCTCCTGAGCTGTACTATGGGCACAGCTGTCACCAGTAAACAGCCTGAGCCTCAGCCTCACAGCTAGATGAGTAACTCTTACCTTTCACACAGTTTGCAAACTCACTGTATTTCATGTTCAGGAAAATAACAGGTATTTTCAGGTACCTGGCTCTTCAAAAGGCTATTTGAATTTACAAACCTGTGCAGTTGAATTTACAATTAAGAGTTAGATGGTTAAAAATACGCTTTCAGTTATAAAATCTGTCTCTAAAAATTAGCTACATTAGATAAACAAAAGGGTGCTTTCCAAACTATATCCTTAAGAAATAGCTCATGGTTCAGACTTACCTTGGGTTTTTTGTTCTCAGAGACAGAGAGTTGTTCAGAGATCTCAAATCCCTTGCAAGAAATTCAGTAACTGTCATCCAATATTTCTTTTCTGAAGTCCAGCTTAGAATTTCACTGGGATAAGCAAGGAGGGGGACTCTGGCATCCTTAGGGAAAATGCTTTTGCAGAAGTTGAAATTCTCTGACAGGAATTATGCATGAATTTGCTATATTGCACTTTATTATACTCTTGGACTCTATTCATAGTTCATCTGTCAAACTTTAAAAAACAGATTTTAGAAGCTGAAGCCATTAAAGAGTTGCTGCCTGGGACTCTGTTGAAGGTACTATACACACAACAGTTGTGTCTCAAACCCCACTTTTTCTGCCTGTGTTTGCATTGTAGTTTTTTCCTTTTACTTCTCTCTCTCTGAAGTTTTGCTTTGGATTTTTGTGTTGTTTTGTTTTATTTTTCTATGGCCAATGCTTGTATAGCTAACTCTATACCTAAATCAGGTGTTTGAATTTTTTCTGAGAACTCTGTTTACCCATTGTTCCTCTTTTGCACTTGATACAGGTCAAAGTTGTTCAGCAATGTTTTCCAACATCATCAATGATTCACAAAGTATAATGGAGCCAAGAATCATTTTTTATTCATAAAGCTTTTTTTGGTTTCTTTTTTCTTTTTTAGCCTGGGAATTTCATTCCTGGTTTGTATCTAGCAAGAACAATGCATGGCAGGGTGTGAACTGTAATGGCTTAAAGAGCATGCAGGCCTCAGTTATGTTGTTGAACAGAAGGTTGTGAGGTCATTTGCACTGGAGAAGAGAATTTAATTCACTGTCATGGTTTAAGCCCAGACAAATTCATGTACCACACAGCCACTCACTCATTCCCCCACCAGAAGGGTCAGAAGGATGAAAGCTAGAGAACTCATGGGTTGAGTTAAAGACAGTTTAATAGGGAAAGCAAAAGACACTCATTCAAGCAAATTAAAATAAGAAATTAATTCTCTTCTTCCCATGGGCAGGCAGGTGTTCAACCATCTCCAGAACAGCAGGGTTGCATCACACATAAGGGTTATTTGGGAAGACAAACACCATCGCTTCAAACAACCCCCTACCTCCTTCTTCCCCCCACTCCATATATTGAGCATGATGTTATATAGTATGGAGCACCCTTTTGGTGATTTGGGGTCAGCCGTGCTGGCTGTGTCTCCTCCCAGCCATATATCCATCCCCACCCCCTCGCCAGAGTGGCAGTACAAAAAGCAGAAAAGGTCTTGTCTCAGTGTAAGCACTGCTCAGCAATTATAAAAACATCTCTATATTATCAGCCCTGTGTTCAGCACAAATCCAAAACACAGCCCCATACCAGCCATGGTGAAGAAAATTAACTCTACCCCAGTCCAAATGAGCACGCTCATTAGCACCATAGAGCCATAGACTGTGGCTGCTTACAGAGATAAATAATTTCCACTACATTGGCTCTGTCAGAAGTATAGGCTTAACATCTCATCTGCTGGTCCCTAAAATGTTAAGACATTGTTGGAGAATATGTCAGAGAAAACAATCCACCTATATTGGTTTCCCTGAAAATATCACTCTTCCTGGAATAAATGTCCACTTTAAACTCAGCAGCAGTGTGCCTGTGAGAGCCTAGCAGTGTCAGCTCGTGGCCCCAGGGTACTCAGTAGCACACGTTAGGGCAGGGAGCAATCCAGTAGAATAACTTCGAAATTCAAGAGGAGCTAAGACTGTGTCTGTGTGGGATGGTCTTGTCTGGCTGCAAGAATGTCAGGGGTCATTGACACCATTTTGTGGGCTCTGATGTCCTTGCACAGACAAGACCAAGTGATGCAGACACTGATCTGGCATGTCTGGGAGCCACGTGGCCAGGCATACACATATTTGGGATATTCAAGGAATCACCCTACACAGCAGGGTTTGATTTGAATGCATGACTAGGAATCAACATCTGGTTAACAGGAAACAGTCCTTCACCTGTGCTTTTCCTCTGCCTTATTTAGATCATGATCTGTAAGTGAAGGCAAGCATTACTAAGGTAGCTGTGTGTTCTCTACAGCTGACCTTGTAAGAGTTCAGAAGCCCTTGACCTGGACATGATTTATAATGAGAAAAATTTAAAACCAGATTAATTTTACAGCTGGATTTTACAGAACCCATTTTTCCATTGTAAACCGAGTTTTCTGTAGAACTGAGCAACAGCTCACATCACAGATCCTGTATAGGACAGAAGGCAAGCAATACAAGTCCATCAGCTTATCTCATTTATAGTGAATCTAGAAAAGGGACTTTTTCAACTTCCTAACTGAGAATATGCGATTCTGAATATGTAACGCTGTTTACTATAGAAAACAGTATAATGTAATCATCGGTCATGCAGTTTGCATGTTTTAATTAATATCCTACTGCTTTGAGGCCTAACCTGTATTTTTGCAGTGGAAAGTTGAACAAATTTAGCTAATTCAGCTGACAACACTGAGCTTGGTCAGGTCATCTCCCTAAAACTTCTCTGCTGCTCAATGGAGAGACAAACAATGGAGAGAGCAACAACAGAGTACCAATATCTGTTTTCTCCATTAAATCACCTCTAGGAGACACCCATTTTAAGCCTAGTTGCTCAAAATTTGGTAGCCTTCATCATAAAATCATAGAATCATTAAGGTTGGAAAAGACCTCCAAGATCATCAAGTCCAACTTTTGACCAAATACCACCATGCACACTGACCATATCACAGAGTGCCACATCTACTCATTTTTTTGAATACTTCCATGGATAGTGACTCCACCACTCCCCTAGGGAGCACATTCCAATGCTTAACCACTCTTTCAGTAATGAAATTTATCCTAATATCCTACCTGTACCTCCACTAGCACAACTTAAGTCTGTTTCCTATTGTCCTATTGCTAGTTACCTGGCAGAATAGGCTGATCCTAGATAATCTTCTATTTCTTCACATTAAATTACACTTAAACTTGGACAACATGTCAGTGAATACTCCGTGGTATGTTTCTCATCTGTTTTAGATTAAATCCCTTCCAAAAGAATAGGATCAATGTTGTGCACTGAGTTAGGGCCTGGTGCTACAATCTTGGCAGTCAATTTCATGTTCACAAAAATGGGGAGAATGGTCTTTCATGGTGGCAGTCTAAGCAACTAAATCTTTTCTTCTGCAGTCCCCAGCTGCCAGAACGCCACTCACCAAAGGAACACAGCAGGAAATGCTGAATTGTGTCCCTTAAACTGACAGATACTCACCCGAAATCTGCACATATTCTACTGCCAATCATACTATTTAAAAAAACTTCTTTTTAAATCGCTGTGCTGCCAGCTCACCTTTTCTTCAAGGTTCCTTCCATAATTTTTTAAGTATTTTAAGAAATCTATGTATTAGAATGAGTGTAAAAGGAATTGTTTCCTATTTGTTTTTCATGAAACACAGAAACACTGTTTGGTTCAAAGACTTACCTGGAGTTAAGCCATTCACTTATGAGTCACATGCATCAAGGTTTTGCTTAATTTCACCCGGAGCTGAATAGGAGGTTGTTTGGGCTGCAGATATTCTGGACCATAAACAGAAATAGCTAGGGACTGATGAGAACTAGTAAGCTTGAAGACTGCAGACAGAGGGCAAGTCAGCAAGGAATTACTGCTTCTTTCATCTAGGGTTTGAAATAGCCTGCTCTATCCCCAGTGCCTCTAGTCACCGGCTACACATGTAGCCCCTATACAGGCCTGAAGCTAACAAAGCATTTAAGCATGTTTCTAGAGAAGGCTGAGACTGCACATAATTCACAGCTGATGACAGGATTAAAAAAGAAGTTACTTCCAGACTCAATCTGCAATGCTGACAGTCTGAGCAAAGAGGGTCAGAAGGGAATTAGTTTAATCAGATTCAAGTTACTCAACTTTTCTCCCCTGCTGTTACGAACCAGAAAAGTTGGTGGTCAGGTAGACTTTAAGGAATATAAATGAGTCAGCAGTTCCATTTTATGACTGTTTTTAAATTAATCTCTTTACTTAATAGCATTGGCATTGTCCCAGAGCTTTCAGGGAGATTTTATTAATTTTTTTTTTTTTTAAATCCTCCAAACTCAACTAAGCATAGAAGGTAAGGGCTGTTTGCTCTCTGCCACAGATAAGGTGAATGGAGAAAAGTAATCCATACTAGGAAACTGTGCTGTTGTCCAGCTGATAGCAAACAAATGCAAAATTCTCCCCCAAACAGTAAAAATTAAGATTGAAAATACTCCAACAATACTACATTTATGATCCTTGCTCTATCCTGGTTTTTGAACTAATCTCCGTAAGTCACAGAGCCTAGATAATCTAAAGTATTTATAGGTGTCCAATTCCCACAGATTTCAGCAGGAGCAGTTGTTCATTGCTTTATGGCTCTGGGCTTTAGCTTCTCTATACCCTACATCTTCATTTGTGAAATGGAATAAAGAGAATCGAGTTTTCACTGTAGCCTTCCCTTCCCAGCATGGCATTATGAGGCTGAACAGCACAGAGCTATTTACTACAGCAGAGGAAACTTCCCTGCCCTCAGTCCCTTCCCTGCCTAATCTATCCCACCACCAAAACACTTAAAGAACGTGTCAAAGTGCTTTTCTAAATCATAGTCTCTGGTACAAATTAGGAGGAGCATTTTTCATTACCTTTTTCAGACCTCTGAGAAAAATGAGAGGGCAATAGCAAGATGAGGCGACTCAAATGAGGAGATAAGTAATCAATACCACACAGTCCCAGATTCCTCCCATCTGGAATTAATACTAATGGCAATTATTTGAAAGCAGAGCAGCTGGAGGTTGAAGCAGTGAAGGGGAAAAAAAGAGACAGTATATTTCTATCTGTAAGATCATGAAATGCAGCAACACTGAAGATGCAATTTGCAAATAAAAAATAATAATGAGCCTGCAAGTAAACTGTACATTAGCCAGTGCTGTGCTGTTGTATAGTAGAACTTTGTGCCTTTAGTCACTGATTTTTTTTTCTACATTTGACAATGATATACAGCTACTGGGTAAAACCCTTAAGTACTGTTTTCTAAATCTATATTTATATTGAAGCAGATAATTTATCTTTTTGACAATATTAATTGCCCAAAATCTAATCTGTAAATTAAAAATTGTATAATATTGTTACCCAGAAATACTTCATCCAGCTGAGAACATTTGTTCTCTGTGTTGCTTTTCCACTAGAAAAAAGTCATTAAATGATTCACTTAACTATACCTGTATTAATTATGTTTTCTGAGGCTTCTGTAAATTAGATAAAAAATTTGACTCCTTGAGAATCTCTGCAGATTCTGCGTTTTGAAGATTAATATATATTGCAAAGTGTTATAATATACAGATATATACACATATTTTTTTAAGTCTGCAAATCTTTACTAAGCTGGACAAAATAATCTAATATAAAGCACCTAGCTTAAAGCTCCTGAGTAACTGTGCTAATTAACATTCCCATGGGCCATTTGCACACCAAGGGCCTGGTACAAACTCTTTCAATAATACATCATAGATGCTGTTGCTCCTCTGCAGAGATTCTCCATTTTCACCATTTCTGCCACCAAAGTGTTCTGTACTTGGATTCAAGAAATGACCACCTGTTGCCCTAGAGCAGTCAGCCACCGAAGGTTCCTTCCTAGACATCTGTAGTTCTATCACATCACAATCCATGAAAATACCAACAGGAAAGGAAAAGAATTATTTTAACTTTCAGGCTCCTACCTTATCTCCAGATTCACCTTGTAGAAACTTTGATAGATTTTCCTTGAAGTCTCAAAAATTAAAAAGGAAAAAATAAAACACACCCCTAAAAAAACCCCACTGCATTAACACTCTCCTAATCAGTGAGAATTTTAAATGTAGCTGCACTGTAGAATTTGAAGCCTTTGCAAACCTAATTACAAATTAGATTACAGTGAGGAAAGTATGATTAATTTGTAATCCTCAGGCCTATTGCACTAGATAAATTGATTACTTTCAATATTTTTTTTCATTTCAATAGTAATTTTTGGCTGACAAATATCAGAGCGCTCTGAAAATTTTGCAAAATAAGATTTATCTTTAGCTTATATAGTATGTTATGCCTATGGGGTAGAAATTATTAAGTGCCATGCAATATGAGTAATTCTTTTTTTTTTTTTCCCCCTGTAGTTTTAAAGTGCCAGCATCCATTTTCAGATAATTTACTGTCAGTATGGCCATATTCATTCTATAGCACAAGGAATTAGTTAGCACTGGAAAATATTTTTCACCTAGTCAGTTCCTTTTAATTTTAACCCATTAGAACCATCATTTGGAGAGCTACTGTAGAGTAAAATACTATGTCTGCTCATCAGGTCCAGTTCAAAGACCAAGTAGGAGGTGAATCAGTAGAAGTCAGGTTTCACTTGTTTTTCTACTCAGAAAGTGAGGTGCTAACTTTCAGATTGTAATTGTAAGCACATATTCAGCTCCATTTTGGCGTTCTAAAAAGTTCAACATCTGATTTAAAAAGATGCTGACTTTGTTCCTAGTGTTTGGCTGACAACAAGCAAATGAATGGTCTTCATCTTTTACACATTTTCTACAGGCTCATAGCAGTCAATAGAACTTGTTCAGTCATTAAGGCTGTGTTGAATTTCAGAGTTGTGTAGAATAGAATAATCTTTCAAAAATATTTAAGTATTTTTTTTCCATTCAGGTTTTTTGTCCTTCTTTAAAAGCTGCAAAAGAAAATATTCTCCATTGAAAGTCTAAATAAACCAGTATTTCAATCCTTAGCAGGCCACAAAACATCTTGGTGCTAATACCTTTCCATCACTACTCTTCAACATTTTTGACACAGCTTGCTGAAGGGAACATGGAGGACCACCACCATTCCCACTAATCACAATGTTATATTTTCATAGCATATTCTGTAGTCCAGGAAATTGGTTCAGGAGTCTCTCTGAAGTTCACAGGATGTGTTTCAAAGAACTAAAAGCATATCTTAACCAGATGGTTGAGAAACAATTTCAAAGTTAACAGGATCTGTCAATTTTTTCCCTTTTTGAATCACTTCTTTCTTTCTTTTGTACCAAAAAAGGCAGCAAATAGTAAATGTCTATATTATTAATTGTCCTTATTAGGCCTGATGCTATTGGTAATCATTTTGCCCTGTTTTTTCTGCCTTCTTTGGTTCATCTTTCTCCAACCTAAGGTTCACCTCTTTCTCACTGTACCTCCTTGGTAGGTACTCAAGAATTTTATTTTAATGTGAGAATCAAGGTGATTCAGTTATATGAAATCATTATTTTATTTGTTCTCCATGAGAGATTATAGCATTACTCACATTACTAGTTCTGCAAATCAGCAGTTCTGAGAAATTAAGACCTTAAGAGATCAGAAATAGTTTATGTATGCTTCCTCATTTTATAAACCATAGTCGTAAATACTTTTCGATACATTATGCTTGTTTTTAGCATGTACATGTGAGACAATCAGGTTATGAGTACAGGTCAATCAAAAACCCTCCCTAAAAATTTCCCAGTAAATTTGATGTCAGTTTTACACAGAGACACCATAATTACATAGAAGACTAGACAATACAACCAACATTATAAAATTATGACCTTTATCTAAGGTGTTAAAGGAAATCAGTTCATACTTAACTTATACCGAGTGAAAAAAATCTATTAGCTGTAATGAAAAACAGTATCTGTGCATGTATTTGTATTCATCTTATGTCAATATTTATAAGTGAAGACAGATTTTTGCATATATATATATATATATATATATAAATAAATGAGGTATTTAGCACGCTGTATTTCATTCCATAGCTCAGCTAAACTGCAGTAAAGAAAATTTCCCACTTGCAACTACCTAGTCAGTGTGAAAAGCTTTTACTTACCCTTGTAGTTGCGGAAGATCATACTAGAAGAGTTTCTTTTTGAATGCTCCAGAGATGTATGTACATAATTCAATATGATCACAGAACTGTGAAATGATCATGTAGGGAAGATTAATATAGAGGCAGTCTATGGCAAATATACTCACAACTGCCTAAAGGTAAAATGCCAGGAAATGTCAGAAAAAATAAACAAAATAAACATTTGTGCACTTGAGCATCTTATGCCTGTACTTTCAGAAAACTGCGGTTGGTTTGCTATTGTCAGAGTATTTTCAGTACTGTGTCAAAAATAACTGTTACGAGAAGGCATCCCAAAATACAACTTTTCAAAACCTTTCAAAATCATTAAGTAATTGTGAAACAGAATTCTATTTTTCTACAAGAATTTAATAGTGGGAATAACAGCTAAGCACAGAGAAACAAAATCTAGCTGCAGCTACCTGTGTGTAGCTTGACATAGTTTTGTGAAAGAAGGGCACAGACTTGCCTTGGGCCCCGCTGATATAAAGGGGAGTAAGGTCAGCTAAAAGACAGCTACATGAAAGGAAACTTCAGCAAGAGTCCTTACTCTCTACTGGCCACATGTATGGTAGGGAATAAGCTACTTTGGGGTAAAAAGACTGTATTAATTCCTCTCTGTAAACCAAGAGTCAGGGAGAATAAGCAAACATCCATTCTCTGGCCTTCTGCTGGATTTATTTAAAGTCTTACAACAGACTTAAACCTTGAATGAATGTGACAAGGTAGCCCCACCTGAGGGCAGGAATATTTCAAAACGTATGAGGTAAATATTGGGGTTATTTGGATTATGAGAAGCTCATGTGTTTCTTAATTGGGTGCTTGGGCACTCATCTACAGACAGCTTAGCCACCTAACACAGAGAAGTTAAGATTCTAAGTATCTTTGATGCCGTACACAGGTATTAATAAATGAAGTAGTATATTCATAAAAGCATTGTAACAGCTAACAGGGAGTGTCTTCTGCTTAAAATTAAATGGGACATGCTTGATCAAGGGTAAGGAGATGAAAGAGAGAGGTCTGGGGCACATTAAAAGGAGTAATAGAGGTGAAAAGGAGACATGAATCTGAGATAACCATGTCTCCTTGGTTAAATGGAACGTGGATGAGAGAGAAGAACAGGCAATTATATAGATTTGCTAATTTGGGATTGATTTTAATAATGTGCATGCTTATAGTTTTGTGGGAAGATTCTGAGCTGTGTATATTACTATGGTATATTAGAAATCAGTATCTGTTAACTGTATATTGTTAATGGTTTTAGACAGTTGTGTCTAAGGAAAATAAACAGTGTGTAACTTTGGATAAGCAAAGCAGGGGACTGGATTCTCAAAAGCTTCAAATCAGTAAAACTTTCTTTTGAAGTCCCAGCTATCAGCTAAAATTTGCAGCCTAGCTGTTATGAAAAGTCTGGAGAAAATGGCAGGTGTTTGCTCTGAATTGAGTTCCACTTTGAATTCTAGATTATTTTTTTGCCAGCTTATTAAACCAGACTGATTTCCACTGCTGGGGTGTGAAAATACTACCAATTTACTTTTCCAATGAAGTCATATTTTTCCTTCATTGGACTGAATTAGACATTCTGTAGACCTGTCAAAATGATCAGTGTGATCAGCAGATGGCAGTAATGTAGTCCAGGCTTTTCTTTCAGACTGGTCATCTGGAGACCAAGTAAGACCTCTGACAAGTTATACAGATTTACACTGTGGAGGAAACATTTCATCTAATATATTTGATCTTGTGGATGCTGCTTAAAGACTAAAGAGTTTGGCAGATACAATTTTGTTTTTCCCTTTCCTTCTCTTGGCAGTAACAACAGCAAGTTTTTTCAAGGTGTCAGTCCGTAATAGATCTGATTTTTACCCTTGTAAATCTTTTAGTCAACAAAAATCTAATTTCATTCCAGTCTCTTCCTTTCATACATTTGGTAAAACATAATTTGAAATCTGATTTGACAAAGTGAGGAAAGAAATTTCTTTATTCCAATTGTTAGGAGATATAAACCCGATTCTGGGAGAGAGCTCAAGGCTGGGAAAATCCCTTCCTTTACCAAAAAGCTCTTGAAGCTCAGAACTGGATTCAGTTAAAAAGTTGAACAGGTAATAAGACATTATAGAACATATCTAACACAAATTGAAAGACGTCAGGCTCCTCTACCTCCTAGTAAAGCCTTTGCTCTTTGAATTGTAATTTCTCATGTGAGTTACTTATCCAGTATGCTGAGTTGACAAGTGGGGCAAGAGGTCAGAGATACATTCTGTGTTGGTTTTCTGATGCTGTCCTATATTTCAAATATTAAAAAAGTTAAATATTTGCTCAAGCTGATAGGCAGTGAAGTATTTTAACCCTCAGGCTAAGGAGATAAATCTTACTTCTTGGCTCACTCTTGTCTCACAGACTATCCATTGTTATATTTCTTTCTGTGGAACACTAACCAAGTTTTTAAAACATTTTAAAGCAATACTTTAAAAATTAATATTTAAAAGTATTTTAATTGGAGGGGGGGGGAAAATCATTTTTTCATAGAGATTTGATCAAAAGTAACTCAAATTGGCCTGAAAATATGTGTTGAAAGGCATACCAAAGGAAGTTCATCAGTACTGAACCCGAAGACATGGAAGCATCAGACAAAACACAAAATACCCACAACAGTCACATTTAGTTATATCTCATTAAATGATCTGGCCACACACTGAGGAGCAAGGATGTAAAATGCTGGTAGGCAAGTACAAGACAGTGCACAGATATCCCAGCTCCTGGGCAGAAAGATAGGGAAGCAATTTTTCTTAGGTGGTAGTAGAACAAAAGTGTCAGTCATGTAACCGCAGAATCATTTGCAAAATCCACACAACCTGACACATTTGCACTTATCTCTTTGGCACTGCTTTAAAATCATGGGTTTTTCCAGCTGCAGTGTCTGCATGTGATTTGTCAAAGTGTTCTTCAAGGGATGGCCGAAGCTCAGTCTCCACAAATCCATTATCATAGCAAAATGACTGATTACTGTCAAGCTGGCCTGAGTCAAGAGTCAACAATGAGCTGTATTTATTTATCATGCTGAGGTGTGTGTAAGGTGTGGGGCACCAATATACATGGAACGTAAACTCAAAAGTGTTTATGGGCTTCAAACTTCGACAAATGTTTTTTTCACCAGTTGAGAAAATGCACTTAACCCTCTGTAGGTTAATGACTTAATAATTTGATCAATCATGGAGACATTCAAAAGGGACTTTAGTAATTGCCAGAAAACAAGAATATCCAATTACTTTCTATAGAACTTGAGGAACAAGCCCTCTTCAGAAAAGGAGAGACCTGCAGGTTTAGATCTTGACATAACTAGATACAACATCACGCTTCCATATGTTTCAGCTAAGTATTTTGTAATTATAATGCCTATATTTGGAATTTATTGCCAACTTTGTTGTCTATGTACCTTAGTCCAACTTGTGTTGCAAGTGATTTCAAGGTCCTAGCAACATGACAATGTTGTCATTTTTGCAGGTGAGTGATCCATATATCAGGAGACTAGGCAGGATCGCAGTGCTGTAGAGCACTCCACCAGACAAAACAAGCAGCTCTTCCATGTACCTCATGGATCAGGAGCTAGTAAACATAGAGCTTTCGGTGGTAGAAGTGATCACTGGCACTGCTGGATTCAGTCTGGTGAACTCCCTGGAAGCAATAGGACAGTGCTCAAAGTTTCCTTGAATCCCAGCTAAACTGGTGAGTTCATTTCACTGTGAAAGTGTGTGAAACAGCTGCTTTATAAATTAAAGCAACAGAAGATTTTTAAAAGTGATTAAGTACCATCATTTTAAAGTTAGATGTCCTTTCAGAAAGTGTTTTAAGAGTGTGCAGGTCAATTTCTGTTTGAACTCTTCTCCTTTTACGTTAATATTAATCCAGGTATTTTAAAACAGTAGACCCATTATTACCCATAACTTTTCAAAGTCTAAATTGTAGAGACAAATCTTCAGTTATTACCTAAAAGCAAATGAATGAAGACAGATCTTGGTAAGTAAGGACTGTGCTGTTCACAAAGGGGATGAAACATCAGTTAAGAACTGATATGAGACATAGCATAATCCCACACTTGCTCCCTTTACTGCAGAAGGGAACGCAATGTAAGAAATCCTTGGGACCCGTCCACACTGTTAAGTACAAGACAGAAAGTAAACTTTTTTACTTCATTATTTTGAACTCATCATCTTAATTTCTTCACACACAGTAACTTCAAAGTTTATAACCTAGGAATTGTCACAGAAAAAAAAAAAAAGAAAAAGAAAAGAAAAAAACCAACGATGAAACAGACAAGTTGTGTACTTACTTTGGAAGCCTGACTGTTTTCAATTACTACATATATATGCAGGTATATATGCATGTGTGAGGGAGAGGGTATTAAGTTATGTATATACTATAATTCTAAGTACCATACTTTAAAATAAAATCCTGTCTTTTAAAATACTTTATATAGTATAATATAGATGTATGCATATATATGTTTTACTCTGTTCCTCTGGTTAGTACTACTCTTGACTTATGCAATTTGAAATTAGAGGACTGAGCCTCTTAAATGATCAAAGAGGGTGGACAGGTGGTTGTGTATTTCTTTTTTTTTTTTCAAACAGAGTTTAGTTGTTCTAAAAACAAACTAGAATAATTTCAGCTATTTATTGTCCCTGTGAAAGCTGCTACTGTCAAAGCACGAACTGCTTGCCATTTTCATTTACACTCATCAGTAATGGTAGCAAACTCTCTATTCAGTGCCATGGCCTCATTGTGTTAGCCTGCCTTCTGTTTTATATGGTTCTGCTCTTTCAAATACTTCTGTATCCAAAGGAATTTTCTTTTACTTCAAACTTAAACCTCCTATAAATGTCCTTTTTTGTTCGTGATATCATAACCACCCCAAAAAGGGGGCAGTTTTCACAAAGGGCTGTGTCTTCACATTAATAAAACCTAGATTTAGGTATGCACAAGGAAAAAGCACCCATTTGCCATCCATCTTCACTAATTATTCACTTACAGGAAAACCAACTCTTAAATAAATGATAGATCCAAATGTTTCTGCAACTTGACTGAGCTCATAGGTTGAATTCTAAAATATTCATCCTACTGTCAAAATTATAACCAAGAGGTTGTTTTCAGTGTCGGTACCACAGACATTGTATTTCTTTTTTTTTGTTTGTTTGTTTGTTTTTTGTTTTTGTTTCTTTTTGTTTTTGTTTTCCTTTTTTAAGAATTTGAATTTTGTATGATTATCTATGGATCATTACTAGAGCAACACCTGCATTCAGAGGGTCACATACGCGCAGGGCCTTTTCAATGACTGTATGGGTAGAACTTTCATTTCGTTCCTGTGACAAAATTTGTAGCAGTAAGGATAGATAGATAGATAGATAGATGACATTCATGATATGGGAACAGGACTTCAGCTAGAATAAATCAAATCAGCTGAACTGAGGACCTAGTCCATTATTTCAAAAAGCCTTTGTTCATTTTCTGTACCTTTGGTCTACTGCCAAACACACTTAAGACTGACCTGGTAACTGTACAAAGTGGAACAGCAACACGATACCAAAGCACAGCAGGTGACACAGAAGACCAGGAGGCAAGCAAGAATATCTAAAGTGTTCATATGTGTGTTAGCCCAGTATGAATTTATCTACTAAATAATGGCTGTAGATGCTATCAGGTTGCTACATGACTGCAACTAGATGAGGATATGCCCAGAGCAAAGGGAAAATGAAGCATCCATAACACAACATATGCACTACAGAGTATTTTACACTATTGTTCATGTTGCTCTCTGTTTGATATTCTGTAAGTGCTTACTAAAGAGACTAGGGTGGTCCCGTGGCATAATAGTTAGCACTCTAGACTCTAAATCCCAAGGGCCTGAGTTCGAGTCCTCAGTGGGACCGTCCCCTGGGCAGTTGATCCCGTCAGATCTCGGATGCTCAGCAGGGTCAGCCCTGGTTAGTACTGGGTGCTGTAGAAACAGTCCTGAGGATTTCACTGTCACTGTCCGAGCTCACTTGGCCATGGCAAATGGAACTTAGGACTTAAACGGTGGGGCCAGTTCTGCGCACGCTGTGCCTCACCTAAAAAAAATCCACTGTGCAGGCTGGAAGGGCACGGCCACTTCGGGAGAGCCCTTCCCCAGGTCTTCATTCACGAAGTCTGGCCCCTTATATTATTATAGGAGTCTGTTTTAAGAAAATTGCTGGTTTTGGTTTCTACATATTTTGCTTGAGTGTACACCTGAAAGTAATCTAACAGAATTTGTGGATAATGTTAACTTCATTCTGGTATTTCATGAAAGCATTGGAAGTGCAGTCTATCTGTAATAACACATTAATGACAACACAAACATATTAAGTGCAGTGATGTTGTAAGTAAAAGTCACTGTTTTGCTAAGTTGAAAAAGCTTACATACCAAAGAGATGCTATAAATCAAAGATGTTTTCATATAATTGAAATTAATAGAGCGTATATATCCAAGGAGTCTTTAAAAATTTCAGCTTTCTTTTCAAATACAGGTTTATGACCCATACATTTACTAGGAGCAATATGTCTTCTTCAAGTATTAATGTGAATGGTAATGTACATTATTCTTTCAATATTACATTTTCACAAGTAGAGGAAAACAAACATTTCTGTACTAAGAGTGAATTATCTGGAAAATATAGCTCAGATATTCTAAAAGTATTTGTGACTTTACACTGAATACGATGAATATTTTCAGCACAGAAAATACATTCTGTGACAGAAAACTGACTGAGAAGGAAATGTGTGAAAACCTGAAAGCCTTGGTGATTGAGTTTGGTTGGGGGGGAAACAGAAAGGGATGCAGACCGAATTGAAGGACAGTAGGGGGAAGGCTCAGCTCAGACTTATTCTATGACTCTTGTTATATTTTTCCAACAAGGCTATAAAATACATCACAGAAGCACGTGATTAGGATAAACAACTAAACCTTTATATAAGAAGTTTATTACTGCTTCCTGAGTAACAGGAGAGAAGTGTACTCCAGTACACCTTTAAATGCTAGTATTAAGCTCTGCAACATCAAGACAGGAGATAAAGAGAATGCAAAGGTTTGAGTTTCAATAGTCATACTGAGAGACACCAGAACAAATTACTGCACTTGTTTTCAGAGTGTTTCTCTTGTTCCCAATGTATACTGTTGCAGTGTATGTGCACTAAGACTAAGTCTATGCTCACTTTTTTCTTCCTTACTGCTTCCAACAAGAAGAAATTTGAGTATACTTGTTTTACCTACTGGTTAAGAGAAGCATATCTGCTGTGCTTTATAAGCAGCTTTGCAGATCAATCAGTATTACATGCAGTCAGCTTCCCAGTAAATAAATAGGGTAATCATTTTTGCTTTACCAACAATTGAAGGCAAAAGTGCCATATCTGTAGCAATGAAATATTTATTATTAAGTAACCATGACCATCTAAGTTCATTTTTCAGATTAAATATTTGTATGTATATGCATATATATACAGACATAAACACATACAAAGTAGAATGGAATAACTTTCCTAATGCTGTCAATGTTTTTATAGCAGCACATGATGTATTTATGATGCAATTTCAGCAAGGCTCAACTATGAAATGCCCACTTCAACTAGTATTTTATTATGATTGCAAACTCCCTACTGCAAACCAGGGGCCCAACCTTTCTGTTATGCCAACACTATCAACAATTTCCATGATAGCTTCTCCAGGCTGACAGTGATGTACCTGTCAGACAAACAGGAGCCTCTTTTTCTCTGACAAGTTCATGTACTACACCATGGTTGCCCAAGCCTCGTAACAGCTATGAGCACGGAGGAGAAGCAGTGATGCAAATCAAAAGTTGCACTGCCCTGCAGCCTCTGCTGTATGATAGCTTAAAATCATATTGATTGCTCCAGGACAGTAACTACTTGAAAGCATAGCTGTATTCCCCTCTACCCTTCTTGCTGTATATCTTTGCCTGGACTTTAAAAGCTAAAACTAGATCTTTATAATACCTGATTCTCACTGAGCCATAAAACTCACCTGGAATATAAATATCTAATAAAAAATAGTTTTAAACCCTCCATGAGAAAAAGTTACAGTTAGTACAAAACACATTTAACTAAATCCTTTGTCTAGTTCTGTAGCCAGTGAAGAATTTTACTCAGTTTAAAGTCTTATGAAGAGACATAGTTCAGCTTCAGCTTGGCCTTTCATACCTGTGAGATTTCAAGCAAACTATCAGCAGCTGAATCTTGAAGCTCATTAATCAAGGTATTAGCATATTCCAACAGAGTGTTAACAAAGCAGGGACTGAAATATGCAAACCAACGCTAGAAAGGAGAGGTTTCAGCATACTTATGTTCTGCAAATGCTAAATAGCACTCAGAAAGTAATTGCGGATCTCGGACATAATCCACACATCTTGTTCTAGTATTAGAAGCGAATTGTGGTGAGCCTTTATCTCAGGAACAGACTGATTAGGATTTTCTTGCTAAAAACGAAAGGCTCATCACCTGTTGCCATTGTCTTATGCTTATTTGGCAGCTGCTAATCCTTTATATAAATATCAAGTGAAAGGAATTTAGCAGCAGAGAGGGTCTGTGCAGCTGAGCCTGGTGGAAATGTTTATTAAAGACCCTCCAGAAGGTTTCCAGCTGTTTCTTCCACCTGCTTTAGTCTAAAGTCTGGTGCAGAAAAACGGAAACAGCTGAGTCCAGATGCCCATTCCACGATTAATTTCACTGTGGATCAGCACAAAGCTTCTTGGACATATGAAAACTATGTGCCTAGTGTAAGTTGGCTGCCACTGACTCATTTGTGTCCTTTAGATGACACATTCTGATATTTGTGGAGGGAACAGAGAGTGGAAATCTTAGCTGCTGGTACCAAAATCTTCACCACCTTGGCCAACTTTGAAGTGGTCTCAATATTGCAGATTAATTTCCTTCTAGTGCAGTCTGGAAGGTAATTTTTGTTTCTTGGTATGATGAGAACAGGAATGTAAATGGCATATAATCTTTTCAAGGATCTAAGTAAGTAACTGGTCCTGCTGAACAGAAGATCTGCAGAGTAGAGAAAGAGCCAAAGAGCACCCTCCAGCTCCTTAGAGTTGGTCACAAAACCATGAGTTCAGAGTGAGATTCTTCTGGTGAACACTACCGAGAATAGTTGAACTTAAAAGTGCTTTTCTGGGTCCAGAGATCTTTCTCTAGAAATTAAAGCACCTTACACTCCCATTCAGTGTAAGGGAAAGTGGCAGCGTCTTTAATTCAGCAGTTTAGATTGTCTTGCTCTTTTCTGTCCATGAAATCAAGACCATTACTGAAACTTTCAATTAGAATGGCTATTGATATGGGCTAGATCATAACTAGGTTGCTACAGAAAACAATCACAATTGCTTCATCTAAGGAGAGAGTTATTAAATTAAAAAATAACACCTTAAGTTTCTTGAGAAGAACCTAAAATAGAGTGGGTTAGAAATATGGAAAACAGAGTAATACAAAGGTCATCACCTGGTAGAAATTGTTTTTCACAAGGTCATAACAGGCCTCTATCATATTAAAACCAAAAATGAAATAATGCTCCTCGCTCTTACGTCATGGTTTAACCCCAGCTGGCAACTAACTACCACACAGCCACTTGCTCACTCCCCCATCAGCAAGACAAGGGAGAGAATTATAAAAGGGAGAGAACTAATGACCTGAGATAAAGACAGTTTAATAGGGAAAGCAAAAGGTGCACACACATGCAAAGCAAAACAAGGAATTATTTCACCAGTTCCCAAGGGCAGGCAGGTGTTCAGTCATCCCCAGAAAAGCTAGGGCTCCATCATGTGTAATCATTACTTGAGAAGACAAATGCCATCACTCCAAACATCCACCCTTCCTCCTTTTCTCTCCTGGCTTTATACACTTAACATGATGTATGGTATGGCCATTCCACATGGTATGGAATATCCCTTGGGTCAGTTGAGCTCAAGTGTCCCTTCTGTGTCTCCTCCCAGTTTCCAATGCATTCCCAGCCCCCTTGCTGCCATGGCTGTATGAGAAGCAGAAGAAGCCTTGGCTCTGTGTAAGCACTACTCGGTAATAACAAAAATGTCTCTATATTATGAACCTGGTGTTCAGCGCAAATCCAAAACACAACTCCCTACCATTTACTGTGAAAAAAATTAGTTTTACCCCAGCACAAACCAACACAACTCATCTTCCCTATCAGCAGTTTCTATCATTGCTACCACCATTAAAGCATGATGAAAGTTGTCCTTTTTCCAAGGGATGAATAGACTCTTTCAGTCTCAGATCTAGTCTCTTCTGTTTGACAATTCCTTTCTCCGGGTTTGTTATTTTACTTCTTTGTTTTTCACTCTCCATTATTAGCTGTTTGCTGAAGCTTCCTTTTTTCTATCATCTGTCTTCTATTTCACTGCCTAGTATTTTCACACTCTCTAGTTGACACAGCATCTTTCTCTTTGATCTTACAGTTTTCTTTTGCTTTCTGATCTCAGTCTTCTCTCCACTGCAAACTAATCCTTTCAATACATAATGAAAGGGCTTTAAAATAAAGTTGCCATTCCACTCTTACCATGATGCCAGTGTCAGCAAGAGATGCCCCAAGCCTGGAGTGGGATCACATGTCAGCAGGAGAGCATCTGAAGAGAAACACAGAGGATTCCAGCCACTAGGTCAGTTTCATCAGGGGCCCAACTTAAATGCCTCTGTGCAAACACACACAGCTTAGGGAGTAAAAAATAGGAGTTAGAGATATGCACACACCTGCAGGGCTGGCATCTTGCTGACATCAGGGAGATGGGATGGGATGGCTCCTGTGACTACACTGTTGGAAAGGAAGTATTCAGGCTCTTTAAATAGGACAGGCAGGGAAAACAAGGATGGGGTATCACCCATTGTGTCAGTGACCAGCTGGACTGCATAAGGATGGATAAGGAGAAAACTGAGAACTTAAGCATCAGGGTTAAAGTCAGGGCAGGGACAGGTGACATTATACTGGGGGTCTGCTACAGGTGACCTGAACAGGAAGACTGAGAAGATTACAGATACAGACACATAGGTGCAGCCTCAGGTTCCCAAGTCCTGGTCCTCATGGGAGACTTCAATCATCCCAAAATCTGTTGAAGGAACAATCCAGGAGGTTCCTGAAATTTACTGATGTTAACATTTTTCTGCAAATAAGAGAGGAGCCAGTGAGAAGAAGTGCTATGTCAAAATTTGTTCTCATCAGCAGGAATGGTCTGATAGGAACTGTGAAGCTCAGGGGCAGCCTGAGCTGTAGTGATCTTGAAATGGTGAAGTTCAAGATCCTTAGAGCAGCAAGGACGTCCAGCAAGGCCTCTATCCTGGAGATGAGAAGTGCAGGCTCTGCGGGTATGTCTGCTGCAATATCGGGGGGAAAAAACCTCCACTCCCATTAAGGGAGTAGAGGCCCAAGAAAACAGGCTAATATTCAAGGATCATCTCCAAGCTCAGAAGACATGACAACAAAGTGGAAGTCAGGCAGAAATGTCAGGAGGCCTGTGTGGATGAACGAGAAGCTCCTGGACAAACTCAAACATAAAAGGGTGGAAGCAAGGAATACAGATAAATTGTCCAAGCAGCCAGCGATCAGGTTGGAAAGCTAAAACCTTGATAGAATTAAATATGGTCAGGGATGTCAATGGCAACAAGAAAAGCTTCTATAGGTATGTTGATGATGAAAGGAAGACAAGGGGAGGGAGGGGGAGGGAAGGGGAGGGGAGGGGAGGGGAGGGGAGGGGAGGGAAGGGAAGGGAAGGGAAGGGAAGGGAAGGGAAGGGA
>JAWWEU010000081.1:82894813-82920298 GCA_035583155.1 Acropternis orthonyx | reverse complement strand
AAGGGAAGGGAAGGGAAGGGAAGGGAAGGGAAGGGAAGGGAAGGGAAGGGAAGGGAAGGGAAGGGAAGGGAAGAAATGAGAGACTTGGTTACCGAGGTCATGGAGAAGGCTGAGGTACTTAATGATGTTTTTGTCTCAGTCTTCACCGGCAAGTGCTCCAGTTACACCACCAAAGTCACGGAAGACCAAAGCAAAGACTAGGAGAATGGCAAACCACCTGATACAGAAAACGAGAAGGACTTAGGAGTGTTGGTTGACAAGAAGCTCAGCATGACCTAGCAATGTGCACTTGTAGCCCAGAAAGGCAGCCATGTCCTGGGCTGCATCAAAAGCAGCCCATGGAGGAGGAGGAGATTCTCCCCCTTTACTCTTGTGAGACCCAACCTGGAGTGCTGTGTACAACTTTAGAGTCCCCAGCATGAGAAAAATTTGAACCTGTTGTAGCAAGTCCAGAGGAAGGCCAAGAAGATGGTCAGAGAGCTGGAACATCTCTCCTATGAAGACAGGCTGAGGAAGTTTGGATTGTTCAGACTGAATTAGAGAAGGCTCTGGGGATACCTTAGAGCAGCCTTCCAGTAACTAAAGAGGGCTACAAGAGAGCTGAAAAGACTTTTCACAATGACCTGTAGGAATAGAACATTGGGGAATGGCTTTAAACTGGAGGAGAATGGGTTCAGATTAGATATTAGGAAGCAGTTCTTTACTGTGAGGGTGGTGAGGCACTGGAACAGGTTGCCCAGAGAAGGTGTAGATGCTCCATTGCTAGAAGTGTTCAAAGGCCAGGCTGGATGAGGCCCTGGTCTAGTGGAAGATGTCCCTGCCCATGGCAGGAGGGTTAGAAGAAGATGAACTGTCAGATTCCTTCCAACCCAAACCATTTTGTGGTAACCACTCCCCAAATTACACATCTAGTTTTCTATTATCTCTCATTTCTTTCTGTCTCATTAATTATCTTTAATGCCTTCCCATCATTGTAACATTCCTTTTCCCTACTTTCCTTCATGCTGCTCAGAGCTCTTTATATCTAGTGCATTCACTTGAACCTTAACATGGGAAGGGGTTGCCCAAAACTTATTAATTTTTACTTACAAGTAATATTTTGTCTGTTAATAGCTTGTTTTACTTAAGAACAAGGTGCAACAAGATTTGGAAACTTTCAGATATAATGAAAATGCAGATATTCTACTAGTCATAGGAATTTTTATCAAATAATATGCTGTCTTCCTGATTCTTTAAATATTTAAAATCATTTTGCAACTCTTTGCGCACAGCACACAAGCAGAAAGCAATTGGGCAAAAATAGCAGTCATTAACTTTGGAGATGCACTAAACACAGCAGGTAGTATATAGCATTCAAATTCAAACCACCACTTCTCAGAGGCAAAGTCTGGAGGGGTTCTGCTTTCTGCAGTAGACAGAGGGAGTATCATCTGAATGCTCATTAAAATAAAACATAAGGACTGATTCTTGTATCTTTATTGCAATGAGTAGACAAAATTAATTTAGGACTCAGGACAATTATGCTTAAAAGGAGCAAAAATCCTTAAAGAAAGTCTATGAAAAAAGATCTAGAGGGAAATTTGTTACTTCATCTTTCAGTATGCAGAAGTGCAATATATGTTAATGCAATATTGGTTTGAATGTTTGATATTTCTTGGGGAAAAGGTACGTTGCTCATATGTAACAGAACATGGTAACAGAACATAAAAAAAATATGCTATTAATTGGTCTTGTTGGCTGTGCACTGTTTTTGCAATGTTAATTACAGCCACCTTCTTTGTCCACCTGCTTCATGAAGGTCAAAAGTTAAATTCCTGTCCAACACTTGTAAGCTGTAAATAGAGTCCATCTGACACCCAAAAAGTAATTTTCAGTGAGGGTTAAGTTTAAGTCCCTCACAGCAGCAGGCATGACCAAAGTGCACCAAAGCTGCTCCCATGACCCTCAGGATTTTTGGCAGGAGTACAGTGACTCCAAATAGTTGCACATTCAGTGGCTCCATTCTTAATCTGTCAGTGACTCCCAGGATACCAAAGGTACTGAGTTGCCCAAATTTGCTTCTTTACTAATAACAAAACCAAGCAGGTTTTACTGTGTTTCATGTCCATTGGTCTCGACTAATTTTTCTATTAGCAAATTTAAAAGCAGCCACCACTGAAAACCTGATTCCACTGTCAAAGTAATCATGGAAATGTTATTGAGACCATAAGGATAGGCCAGACTATAGGCACAGGCTAGTGCTTTACAGAGGTACACATGCCATTCAGAAGGGATTTCTGCAAAGTACTCAGAGACTTCTCCTTGGGGTCTGTGAGCATCTCCTGTCTCCAGCCACGAGGAGAATGCCATTGTTTATAATGTGACTTCAATTGATCAAAAAGATTATCTACTATCCTGGGCTGAAATAGAATGTGAGAAGGAGCAGGTTATCTGAAAGCTGCTTGTTATCCAGGGAGTTAAAAAATGTGTTGCCTATCAGTTTTTGGAAACTTTCCTTCTTACAAGTCCTTTGTAGTGTCCTCTGTGTTATGTGAAGAGTTGCTGGTTTCAGTCTGCAGTTTGCAGACAGCTTTCACAGGGGAGGAAAAAAAACCCCACAAATTAATTTACTTCAGTTGGTTGCAGTCTTGATAAAAGGTCAAGGACTAAAGGTGGGGGAAACAGAACTAATCTTCTTCTTGCAAAGGTACCATGGCTCTGCATGGGCAGAAGGATGGCAGAGAGGTAGTGGGAGAAAGTTCGCTCAGCCTTATCCCATAGCTGCAGAAATAACTGTCCCAAGGAAAAGGCTGAAGGACTTCTATGTGCAGAGACTTCAATTCTTCACCTTTCCTGAGCACTTAATTTCCTTTAGTGATTTTTATAATTAATTATCAAGATGCCATTAGCTATGGCATTATACAGTAGACTTCACCAAGACAGGCCTTTCCATCTATATCAAGCAGGATAATATATTTCAAAGTCAAAAGGAAAAACACATTAGGCAACATGATGGCAACAGTAACCCTTCTGGATACATTACACCATAAATACTAGGAACCAGTACAGTAGAGCTTTTATCAAATCCTGGCCCTGAATGTAAGAAACTGTAGCTTCCACAAATCAGAAAAATGATACAATAAATCACTCTTCCTGATGTCACATTATTGCATTCTGCTGTCCTTAAAGAACATAGGATGGTCAATAGCTGCTGTGACAAATGGACCAGCCACTGCAGGAGCTTTGAGACATACACTCATCTCAAGTTAATCAACGAAAGGGAATAAAATATCCAACTCTTTGATGCTGTTATTCAAAGCTTCTGCTTGGCAGAGTACTAAAATATATATGGCTAATTTGGAATTCAGATTGCCTTCAACAGCAGCCCTTCTATGCTTAAAAGTAGACATGTATTTAAATGCCTTACAGAAATGGAACTTAGAAGGGAAAATGGGATAATAAAGATTTAGGAGTCTGAGCTGACAAACCAACCAATTTAAATTCAGATGGATATGGTGCTTTTCATGTTATAAGAAGGAAGGCACATACTGTGCATGTTTGTTACTTTGTAAACAATCATACTTGCTCTGTTTGCACTGGCATCCCATCATTATTTCCCTTATCCAATTAAGACTGCAGCTTAAATTCCCCTCGTAAATCTTTCTTCCCCAAACAATTCAATTGGTTTTACTTACCTCCACTATGATTAGCTGAGCATGCACTTTTACAGCTTGTTTCTTCCCCCCACTCAAACGCGGGGTCACATGCTGACTTACAAATCATTTTTCACGTGAAATGTGCTTTACTGAACACACTGGGGCAGAGCAGGATGTGAACCTCTGTGGTAAAGCCTTCTTGTAACCAAGGGCACAAAACAGTAGTGATACAGCTAAAAGAAGTAAGAGAGGGAGCTAACACCTCCTCCTGTGTAAGCTCTGTATGGCTATAGCTAGCTGACTCCTCCATGGCCAAAGATGAAGTTACTACAGAAGAAGGCTTAGAACAGGTGCTGTAGGCTACATGTATGTACATGTATGCTGTCTGAAACAGAATTGTCTCTGCATATGGATAGACTATTATTAAAAAAATTAAAACATTTTGTCCTAGGAACTGAGAATCATCATCTTCATCTAAGTATATTTAAATTCATACCAGCTGTTGTACCACATCAGACCTACCACTTTTTGAATTGCTGGAATAATACCAGAACATGGCCCAAAAACTACTGAATCTAGTCTGTTATTTTGGTGCAAAACTTGCAAAGAACTACAACTTATCCATAAACATCACTTACCATAAATTCCAAACACAATGCATTTGGGAAAGTCTAAGTCAAACTTTGATATAAAGCAACATTTGAAATTGCAGCAGTCTATGGAAATGTAAATAACCACTCAGTTTTATTTTTAGGAGCCAGATGTAGTGGGGAAGGAGGAAGAAGGAACATCTGTAATTTTATATGTAGAACAAAAACATTTTGATAGAGTAAAAATGTGTATGAGGTAAGAAACTTTTTAATGCATGGAACTAATTTAGGTGCTTTTAAGAGCAAAACCCAAGAGAAGGGTCAGATTATGTAAAGGGATATATACTGCAGTACCAGCATTTTATATATATTGTTGTACCAAATGTGATTTTTCTGAATTTAATAATACAGTCAGAACATGCCTGCTTGAAAGAGTCTCCAACTCAGATAAGGAAAATGAAGGAGTGCTGAGACAAAACACCAGATCCTGTATTTCAATGGCAGCTCTTCCTGGTTTCAGACATCATTACAACTGTGCTAATACTAGCCCCTACAAGTAGGAAGACTTCTGATTTATTTACCCTGCTTCAAGTAGAGACAATTAGATAGAAAACTGAGGGTCTTGTCAGGCTTTTTTAAAAAAATGTATTTCTACTTCATTTCAAAACATGTAGTAAACTAAAGTGTTTTTAAAAGGAAAGGTACTAACTCTAAACAAGCTTTAGAAAATACATTCTTTTTTCAAAACAGCTGGAAAAATAGCCGTTGCTAGCAGTAATTCTCACTTCATTGTGTTATCACTGATGTTGAGTCATCTTTACCTGGGGTGAAATAATGCTCTCATTGGAGAGTCAGGAAGAATGGACTAGAGAGCAATGTGCTTTGTGTTGGGCTACAGCGTGTCTTCTAGTATGCAATTCTTTCAGCATTTTGCTCCAATGGCTATACTTTCTTGTTATTTATGTGTGTTTCATTCCTATTTTGAATGGGCCACTCTTTAACTCCTTCTTATCCTGAATTTCTCTGAAAAATAATCAAGAATCCTTCCTTTTTTGTCTTTATTCATTAATGAAAAAAAAAAAAATAACAAAGTCATATGGTTCTGGTTTTGAATGGCTCTTGCTTTTGGAACTTGCAGTTCTGAAATTAATTGTTTTATTGATAAGGTGTGTCATACAAACATAGGCAATTATATTTTGCTCAGTGACCACTGATTTTTATTTCTTTTTATTAGTGTAAAAGTTATTCAAGTACCCTAGGGGATTATGCCAAAGTGTTTTTCCTTTGAGAAAAGCAATTTTTTCAACACTGTAATGCTTGAGAACTCCTCAATCTGATACCTCCAAATCTTTAAGTATTCATTGAGGTTGAGTGTGATTTAGTGTCCGCAGTTCAAGAAAGGATTTTAAGAAAGAAAATAAACACAATCAAACAAAAACCCATGAAAATATTTAATGAGTTGGTAAATTGCGCTATACTAACAAATTCAAGTGGTCAAATATCAGATGAACTTGGGAAAACTTAATGAATGAAATAATCAAAGCCTGAATGAGGGCCATAAAAGTGGTAACTCAGAGGGTTCTTCATATGAATTTAACCATATAGAGAAGCAAGAACATAGGCAGTGGAACTAGATGAACATCTAGATTATAGTCATTAATCTTGAATGTTACTGAGATTGTAGTGAATTCTTTGACTGGCAGTTTTTTCCACCAAGACTGTAAGTGTTCACTGTAATTTCTGTTGTGCTTCATGCAGTGTCCTCTGGCTCTTTGCGGTATCTGTTCTTTAGAACAGTGTCCCTTAAATATATGTTAGTATCAAAAAGCCTGAACTGGAAGGAAGCATTTAAGTGGAGAGTTTTCTTAGTACATGTTTTTCAAGAAGTGTTTCTGTTCTTGACTGGACTTCATTGTATTTGAATAGAAAAACTGTTGAAAATTTTGAATTTCTTGTGAAAATAAAGTGTTGGTTTCTCTCTTTTTGCTAAGCTCTTTGAATGAGATCTCCTTTAAAAGCTATATACTGAGACATTTTGGAAAACATAGATTTTTAGAACCACAATGCAGTAAAGCAGTCATCCATTACGTATTCAAAGTATGTATGCTCTCTTTACTTGTGTTTACTGTATTTATTGGTGCTCTAACATTGTGAAAGTAATTTCAAGTATGTTTGCTCTATACCTACACTTCTGTGGTGCTGGATCTGTCTGTCTTTAGAGATGTTCTTGTAATTCCTTTGCGATATATCCTCAGCCATATTTCTTATATTTGCAAGGATTAATGAAGGCAAGCCAATTTGAAGGATTAGGATTTACAGTCCTCAATGCATTCAAATATTTTCCTACTGCATACATAATCTCAGACTGTAGTTATTGTGGGGAATTTCCTTTCTTGGGGGTTCTCTGTTTCTTATTTCATCATACAAAGCTTGGTACTTTTCCTTTTGCTTATTTTTGAGATATTTCTAGCACGTCAGTGGATTCTTCTTGTCTAAAAAAATTAGTTGATCATATGGTTTCTGCTAACTTCAACCTTTTATCTGCTCTCCAGTTTATGTGCTGGAGTTCAGTCTTATTCCATATTTGTTGTCTATAAAACCACTACATCTTACCAGTCTGTGTTGCTCAAAGTTGAAATAGTTTGAAATAGTTTCTCTCTTCCACACTGAAACTTCAAGGTACTTGCTCGCAGCAATACCAGCTCAGATTCATCTGAACTCTTGATTTTCCTTCCCAAATCCAGATCTCTTCAGAGAAAATTTAGGTTAGGTTCTGCACAGTTCAGCTTGGTTATATGTGGGTTCCGAGTTCAATTTATAAAAGCAATTCATATTCCAAATAATATTTTGGTTTAGCTATATTCTACACTGATTTTCCTGCTGCTTCCTTTCCAGTCATCCAGGTGGCTGTTTAGGGCAGAATCCAACAGAAGGGGCACAACAACTGTTCTCTGTCAATTGCTTGCTAAATTTATGCCTCTTCTTTTTGAGAATCTGTGACTGAACTGGTAGAGAAGTCTTCTAGAAAAGGGATCTGTGCCCTTAGCTTTATGTGGGTTTTGATTTGAGCCCTCAGTGCTATGGAGGTTCTTGGGGTTTGTGAGTTAGTCAGGGGCTGCAACTTTCTCAGAAAAACAACAGTGCTGAAGACTGAAATAAGTGATGTGTACAAGAGGAAACAGAAATGAAAGGGGGCCCAGAGAAACCACAGTTGATTTTTCTGGAGCAATAGGTCCTACTGTTACAATCTGGAGTAGAAAAAGTATTATGCTGCCTTCAGCTGTGAATCAAAACACTGTGCAACGTAAGATTAAAAAAAAAAAAGGAAATAGGATAATGAGAAATTGTGGGAGGTTATTAGTGATTTTTTTCATTAATTATACCTATGCCAACATTTCATTGACTTTAAATACCCCGAGATCACAAAGCAATGCTGTTATAAGGCATTGATGCACAGCACTTTAAATTGACATTTAACATTTTTCTTGGCATGTTTTTCCTGTCATGTATAATATGTTCAGTAAGTCCATTGGCTGGGTGAAACTATGGCTGCAGTCTGGCTAAGCTGAAATGACCACTGTAATTGCAGATTTTGCTTTCAGGGTGCAGGATCATACCCTGTTCTCTGGCAAGTGTTTGAATTATGCATTAAAAAACAGAGTCCATAAAGAGAAAAACAAATGCCACATATTTTTAAGCCTTTTACATTTTCATTTATTTTTATTCAGAACTTCTGTCCTTTTTTTGAAACACTTGTGCCCTAGTAAACTGTTCATCTGAAGAGAGTTAAAAACAAAAAGGAAGCACAAATGATTTCAGTTAATATAAATTCCTTTATTTTTATCTCCTGCCTCAGTGTCACTGTATTCATAAACTCTCCTGATAACTTACTACAAAATAACATTCTGTATTTTAAAAGCTGCCAGAAAAACAAGCCAGTCTAAATAATTTAGATACTTCAAAGATACCATTTTGCAAGCAAAGTAGAAAGCTTTTTGAAACTTGTGATCTTAATAACAAATGCTGTTTCTTGAACAGCAATTAAGCATTTTCCCAGTGAAGCACCACTCAGAGCTGTTGCAGATTATATTTAGTTCTCTTAGACCATTGCAAATATTTATAACACCAAAAGGTAGTCAAGCAGTGACACCCAGTGGCTTCAGAATTCTCTCTTCAATTTCTATCAGACAAATCTTTTTTTATCTCTTGATTTCAAACCTAGTACTACTCAAAATGGGTAAATAATTTCCTGTTGAAAAGGTAGTCAGAACCCAGAGTAATCCATAATAATCTGAACCTCTCTGCCTGACTAGGTGACTCTAGAAGAAATTGTTTAACTACCACAAATATGGATATTAGTCAGTCCCATGCATTCAAAGAGTTACTCAAGAAATACATAGAAATACACTCTGCAAAGAAGCATTGAAGTTAGCCTTTGAACAACTGAGGGTACAAAATTCTGTGTTTAAAACCCTTTACCCATCAGAAAGAAAAAGCATTTTTAACCATTTTTAAAGCCTTTGAAATTCATGAATGAAAAACACAGCATAGATATGGAATTCTATTAATATTTATGATATCAGTAAAAATAAATAAGAGGTGATATTAGTACTGGCAGTTGAGATGACAGCTTGACATTCTCAAAGTCATTTGGAATTTAAGTGGCAAACTAAAGCAAAATTCTGCCAAAACAAGTTTTCCTATTAAAAATGACTGAACTACACTTTCCACAGAGGCATACCTTGAAAAGAAATTGTCTGCCTGACATAAGGAGTAAATACAAGAAGTCCCATTTTGTGATTGCTGTGTCTCAGAGATTAAAAAAAAAAAAAATGCATTTTTCTTTTTTAAATCAATAGTCTTGCTCTATGAAAACAAAAAGTGTCTTAGTTGCGTATTATTGATGACCATAAGAATAAACTATCAGATCATCCACCCTTTTTAAATGTTCCAAGAGCTGTCCTCAGGGTATGTCTCTGTGTAAGGATTGTACAAAGCATTTCTATCTGGCAGAAGCTGCAGAAGAAGAATCCTAGTAGAATTCTTTGTTCTGCTTCTCTGCCAGTTCAGTATAACCAGGTGTGTGTATGGAAATGGAGCATGTAGCTACATTATAGCTATTTCAGCATATAGGCTCTATGATTTAGTACAAGTTTTACTAACTGAGCTCAGGAAGAAGATTACTGTCACACATCTCAGCGTTCTCAGTTTGCTGTTGGCTGATCACTGCAGAAGATGATGCAAGACAGGCGTGCACCACATCGTTTCCAAAAACATCAATGCATGCCTATTTCAGAGGACACTCTGTAAACAGCAATTATAGTTGATAATCTGTACTACCACAGCAATGAGACGGAGTAGTGGCATCTACTTAACAATTCATAATGACTTCCAATCCAAGGTGACGCTGAAGATCCAGCCAGACCCTACACAGCAGTGCATGATAAACAGCAACAGATGAGGCAGGGAATTCAGAGAGAGATATTCCTCTGGAAGGGCAGGAGACTGCAGTTCCACCAGAAAGTGCTGGCCTTCAGCATCAAGGTTCCCCTCTATAACTTCTTCATTAGATGTTCTTTTCAAGATTGGGCAATAAACAATTTTAAACACAATAAAACTAGGAAAACCAGTAAAAGTGCTTTCTCTCTTTCTTTCTTTCGTATTTTGGTAACCACATCTGGACTGCTCTGGCTCCTCTTTGTCTCCCCAAGGATACTGATGGGTAGGGTGTGCTCCCAGCCCAGGGCCTTTGGTATGGTGAGGGGCTGGGGCACATGGCCCAGAGAAGTTGTGGATGCCCCATATCTGGAAGTGTTCAAGGCCAGGCTGGATAGGCCTATGAGCAACCTGGTCTAGTGAAAGATGTCCCCACCTTTCCATGTCAGGCAAGTTGGAACTACATGATCTTTCAGATCTCTTCCACTAATGAGCACGAGACTAATATACAGTCAGAAAAGTGAGCCCCATGGCAAGTACAGGAGTCTGCTCTTTACTAGCTAAACAGTACTAACAGCTATAAATTCAATCTAGCACATTCCAATCAAATCTGTCATTATCTTGAACCCTTCATTCCCCTGTTCAGGCACCGAAAAGGACTGTCATGGTTTAAGCCTAGCTGGAAATTAAGCCCCATGAAGCCTCTCACTCAATCCCTCCTCTTTCCCCATAACCCTGGTGGAATGGGGAGGAGAATCAAAGTAAAACTTGTATGTCGAGATAAGAACAGTTTAATAATTGAAAATAAAGCAAAGTACAGTAATAATGGTAAATTACAATGATAATAAAAAAGGAAAAATATGTGAGGCATAATGCAGCTGCTCAACACCCACTCACCAATGCCTGACCCCCCTTCGGTGAACGAGATCAGCTCCTCTTTCCTCCAGCTTTATATACTGAGCATTTCATATGGTATGGAATATCCCTTTGGTCAGTTTGGGTCACCTGTCCTGGCTGTGTCTCCTCCCAACCTGCCAAATTCCTTGGCAGTGTGGCAATATGAAAAGCAGAAAATATTTTGGCTCTGTGTGAACACTGCTCAGCAATAACAAAATCATCTCCACATTATCAACCCTGTGCTCCTCAAAAATCCAAAACACAGCCCCACACTAACCATTGTGAAGACAGTTGGCTCTACTCCAGCCAAAACCAGCACACAACCCCAACCATTCAATGAGTTTGTGATCCTTTGGTCATCATCAAAAAGAGAAGGCCAGGGATGGACTTCTTTGATGACTAGAGTTGCCTCCTGGGAAGATGTAAGGATGAATCCTGACTCTTTTCAGAGGTGCTCCATGATGGAAGGATGAGTGGCACTAGGCCACCTCTGGCAGATGGAGTTAGAAAAAGGGAAGAGATTGTCACCATGGTAGTGCTCAGCCATGGAAGAGGTGCCCAGGGACATTGAAGAGTCTCTGTCCTTGAGGATATCCAAACATGATTGAGCAACCTGACCTTACTGGGGCTGTTCTGAGCAGGTGCTTAAACTGGAGACCTTTGTGGGTCTTTCCCAACCTCTGTGCTCCTTGTGATTTTTTGACATGTCAGACTTCCTGCCTTATTCAAATGGGAGGCACCCACAACCTTGTGGAAGTTGGCCTCTGTCCCACCACTGCCCTTGCTTCAGACATTCACCAGCATGGGTGACCTCCCACCACTTATCCAAGGTACAACACCACCAGCAACTGCATCTGGGTGGGCTTTTTCCTGCTGGTGGCAAGGCAGTGGTCCTCCCACCTTGTAGTCTCCTTCTGCCCACACCTAGCTCCTTTGCTATTAGGATTTCGGGGGAGACTGCTAAAGGCAAGGTCAATGACATTCACTGCTCTACCCTTGTCCCACTGGGCTGTCAAGCAAGCTCTTGGGGCAAACCTAGCATAGCTTGCACTTGTCAAATCGTTGCTGGCTTCCACTGCCTGATAGTTGCTGCTGACTTGGGCAAATAGATTTCCTTTCAAAGGCAGGGAAAGCATTCCATCTCATGAGTTGTGGCAAGTACCTCTTTTCTTCCCTTCAACTTCTTCAAATCTGTTGCAGTGTCACCATAACTGTATCTTTTTTTTTCTTTTTTTCCTCCCACTGTTCAAGGGCAAGTTTAAAATCTGAGGTATAGTGACAGTAAGATCTAATCATCCAGTATATACCACAGAATAACCTGAAAAGCTGTTCTGGCCACACAACTCACAGTTCACACAGTATGTGTCTTTGCAAGCTCATCAACAAAGGAATTTTAAAAATATATAAAATCACCCATAGCTGCTTACAGAGAGATAGATTAAACCCACACTGAACAGAAATCATACTGAAGAGAAAACCACACTGAAGAGAAAAATTTCAATGGGAACAGGTCTTGGTTTGCTCAGGGGCTTGTTAGATAACATCTCCAAGGTCAGAGATGTTTCAGGCCAGAGAAACCATTTGCTGATTGCACCCTTCTTTCGCCTTTCTCTTCTCATAGTTAAAGGCTGAAGGAGCTGGGCCTGCTTAGCGTGGAGAAGACTGAGGGGGGACCTTATCAATGTATATAAATATCCAAAGGGAGGGTGCCAACAGGAGCCAGGTTCTTCTTAGTAGTGCCAAGCAATAGGATGAAAGTTAACAGGCAGAAACAGGTGGAAAGGAAGTTCCACCTGAACATGAAGAAGAACTTATTTACTGTGTGGGTGACTAGAGATTGGAAGAGATTGCCCAGAGAGGCTGTGGAGTCTCTGTTTCTGGAGATATTCAAAAGCTGTTTCAACACAATCTTGCATAACATTCTTTAGGGCACCCTGCTTGAGCAGGAAGGTTGGACCAGTCAACCTCCAGTGGTTCCTTCCAGTCTTAGTCTTTCTCTGATTCTGCAAAATGCAAAAAAGACTTTATTAGGTTTTTGGGGCAAGATTTTGGTATCTAGGGGACTGCAGGGGTGGCGTCTGCAAGTAGAGGAGCTGCCCCATGTTGGAAAGAGTCAGTACCAGCTGGCTCCAAGGAAGACCTGCCACTGGCCAAAGCTGAGCCCAGAAGCACTTTTGGTGGCACTCTGATAGCAGTGGGAGAGTAGTTACATCTTGGAAATTCATAGCGACTCCCAGGATGGAGGTCTGAATAAAAAAGACATTGTTGAGGCTTTTTGCAGGACATTTGACTCCCTCTTCTTACTTTTCCTCTTTAAAAATGCAGTGGAGTATTTGTTTTGGACAACAGATGCTGCTATTGCTTGTTTTATAGTGAAGTGCCAGCTGTCCCCTGTGTTCCAAAAACAGTGCCAAACCTGCTGTTATGAGACTTATTATAGTGTCTTTTATACAGTATTAAGTTGTTTCAAGTGGGCAATTCTTCCTGCTGAAGTTTTCCCTCTTTTTAATAGACAATTGTTTTTATGCTGGAGGTCACTTCTATTATCATTACCTGTAGTGAGAGGATATTTGGAGTAATAAGCCATATGGCATTCTGTAAAGCAGACCAAACAGAGTGTGAAGCTAAAAGGGAAGTAAGTATTTTCATAACTGTAGCTACACTTTCCCCTGTGTTAGTTCTACAAAGGTGTTAATTGTTGTGTGAACACTGTTTTTAGAGGAAATCAGTTCGACTTGGCAGAAGTGAAAGCTCTTTCTCAGGTTCAGGAGTGCTCTCCCACTACAATAGTTAGACAGAACTTGTGACCTTATAGGCAAAATATCAGTGCTCTCCTCTCTGCCTACATCTTCATGAACAACCATCCAGGAGAAAGACATCACAAAGACATGTGATTGATCCCATCTCTCACTGCTAATCTGCCCTCTGCCCCAAATGTCATTTATCTAACACAACCATTTGGAGGGGAGTGATTTCAGTTATCTAACAGCAAGAGCTTGGGGCCCTTCTCAATATCTATAGTAGTATGATCCGCATCAACTGCCATGTACCCGGAATCCATCCCTCCACCCCTCAAATGACTATTCACAGTCTGGTCACTCCATGAGTATGTACCCCAAAAGCTAGGTTCTTATTTAGAGGTAGGTAAAAATCTCCCAAAACTAAAGTTCCTAATTGTTTCTCTTTTGTGGGAGTTCAAAGCATCTTTATATATATGCAGCTGTTCTAGCACAGGCAGATTTTGTAGCATTTTTGGCTCTCAAAATTGTTCCTATCAGACAATTCATGATATTTCAGAAGTTTCTCAAGTGACTTCCTTTTCCTATTCCCCCACTGAGCAACTTTGATTTCAAATGGAGAGAATGGAGCTGAGTAACCTGTTCTGGTGGAAGTTATCTCTGTCCATTGCAGGGGGTTTGGAACTAGGTGATCTTTAAGATCCATTCCAACCCAAACTATTCTATTACTCTATGATTCTGTGACTCATGACTAATAGAATATTCTCTGTATGTTGTGCAGTATAGTGTCTTCTTCCTTCTAAGGTGAGTATTTGAGAATTGCTATATCATTTTAGAATATAACACACATACAATTAGGACCATCACTAGCAGTATCGATACTGTTTTCAAGTTAGCACACATTATTCACACAGATTTTTACTTCTGTAAAGGACTGCAATGACATTCAATGCTTACCTTATTGTATGTTGCAAGAAAATGGATCAAAACAGAATACAAGCTCATGTTCTAAAAAGAGACAAACCCCGTTATTGTCAGGTATTTTTCCATCACTCTTTTTCAACTTAACTTCCTTTCCTTTGTTCATGTAAATCTTACTAACCCCACATTCCTCTGGGCAGCAAAGACTTCATGAATTTTGGTGTCTATATGCAAACGCCCACCAACCCTCACCCGAACAATCTCTTGTAGTAATATAGTATATACCTAAAAAAATCCCCAGCTTTAACATATAAATAAAAATACCTTACATAGGGTTTTTATTTACATTATATTAACAACTTAGTATTTGGAGATGGGGAAGATATTTATGATTTTAAGGTCATGTTCCCTTCTTGAACACTAAGGGTTTTGTTTACTTCAAAATGGGGAAGCTGGACAGGAGTATATGGTTTACTGTGTGATACATTTATAACATGAGGAACAGAATTTTTTGCAGTTAAAATGATATTGCTTTAAGTCTGTGGACTTTCTCGGATGGCTGGAGCAAGCAGCAATCAATCTTTGCTTCAACCCATTCCTAAAGTGAATACTAGTAAGGACAATTGGCTCTGGCTGAGAAGAACAAGATCCTAAGCTCTTTCTGAGCAGCAAACGCAAGTCAATATGAATTATGAAGCATTAATGCAAGTTTGTTTGCTGGTAGATTGTTTAACAAGTCAGTCAATAGTTTGTGCCTTTACATTTATGTTTTCTTTGTCGTAATAAGTCATAGTCCCAAATGCAGTACACTACAGAGCATAACCTAAAAACACACAGAATTGGCCAAGTATAAGCAAATACTACAACTGAAAAGAGAAAGTTTCACTGGACATTCAGGGTGCCCACAATTATCTTTTCAAACTCTAGCAGAAGGAATCTACACTGATAGAAAACCCAAGGTTTAGGTAAAGGAAATTAGATATGAAATCTTTTCCAATTCCTCCAGGTGAATGGCACTGTTGTCTCAGCCAACGCAAGTTATATTTTATTTATATAATGTAACTGCACCTTCAAGACTAAACAGGGATTCCAACTTTTAAGTCGTGTCCTTGTACTACCTGGCAGTCCCAAGAACCTGTGCTGCAAAATGTTATCAACTGTGTATTGTGCACATCCTTATTAACTTGGTTAATGGATGTACTTCATCCAATTTCTGTCAAAGAAAAGCTTACAGACTGAAGTCCTGTTGCCTTCAGTTATTAAGAGCTTTCAGAAGAAAACCCTAGTTTTCACTATGACAAGCCTCTCAAATAAGTTTCTATTGTCTTCTGTGCTGTGTTGAATGTAGGTCAAGAAGACCTCATTCTCACAGAGCTGATACTGAGTGCAGAGTTTGGAAAAAGACCATGCAACTGTAAGTAGATTAGAAAGGAAAATACAGAGTAATACAGGGCATTAAGCACCTCACAGCAAGACCTTTTAATCTCAGTATATGGGTTTCTGGAGTTTATGTATTACAGCACATGATGAAAGTCCCACAAATAAGCTGGAAAATGGTAAGTTGCAGCATATTTGAGAAATTTATTAGAAATGCAATATTCTGGAGAAACTTCTTTTTATGATCTATATCACAGTCAGTGATTTAAAAGGCCATTGTTTAGAGGTTAAAAAAAATTGCAACCTTTTATGTAAAACAAAATATTATTCTAAAAATAAGTTGATTTCTTATTTCTCTTCTTTTAACTTTTTTTTTTTTTAAGATGTGAAATAATCTATAAGGCCTGCTTGTTCCATCTGAATAGAAAGGAGGGAAAAAAATCTAATTGGAAAAAAAAATAGGAGAGATGGGTAGTGCAGAGAAATCAGCTTATACAGAGGGCTGAATCTTTGTTCTCATGTACTTCATGGGCCTGAATTTCAGCTGTTTTATAATTGCCTTTGCTCTTTATAGTGGTCATGTATGTCTCATGTGAGTTCACTTACTAATGCGCTCCTTCATTCTTTTCATTTCTCGCACTTCTAGTTGCTCTTGAAATTTCTTTTGTTGATTATTCTGAAACATAACTACCTGTACCAGTTTAAAAACAACTGTTTCTAATGTCTTGTATTCCTTTGTTGGCTGCATTATGAAATCACAGGGATTAAAAATAAAAAAAAAAAAAAAAAAAGGAGGGGGCGGAAACCAGTTTATATAAACAGCTTGATATTTTTAGAGCACGAGGTCAAGCAGATCAGCTTTTAATTAGAAACAGATTAAACTTTGATCATTCTTGCAGAGCTGTCCAGCATTGACTGAGGGTAATCCCCACAAGCTTTGGAGTGAGCGTAGTTGGGATATCTTGCCAGTGACTTTGCATTTAAAAAATGAAGGTCAGAAAGTCAAAGCAGCACAGTAAAGCTGCTAAGACTAAATCCTACTGGTGCATGGACATAAATGATGTGCTACTGTGAAGCACAAAAGAAGAGAAGTCCAAACTACAAATCAAGTACTAAAGTGCTTCTAAGTTCTGCAGTTCATTGATTTATGGTAATGTATGACTACGTCTCTTTCAACAATACTTATAAAAGTAGATACTATGGTAGATCATATCTGAGAAATGCAAATAATCTTTGTTTCTGTAGTTCTTGGTCACAGAAGTTTCAAAATGTAATGGAAAGGCTCATGGGGTTTGAGTGATGGTGTATAATCATCAAGGTGCTTATGGTATTTCTATAATGATCAATTTGTTTAAATCATTACCTCCTAAATATTTAAGCATTCTCTGTGCTCATCTGGGTGTTCACCACTCAATATTGCTTACTGTGAAATCTCACCAAAGTTCTCTTCAAACCAGTGCAGTCCCACAAACAAGTCAGCAAACCAAAATTCTCTACGTAGATCTGGAGCATCTCAGTTGAAAACTCATTTTTTCTTATTTTGCTTGCACTTTTTGGGGGGATGTCTTGCCCTGTAGGAGTACCATAAGTATTAAACTTAATGGAATTATCTTATGCCTTGCTGGTATATGATATAGTGTCTTATTCGGCTCCAACTGAAAGGCATAATGATCAGATAGCACAAATGGGCAGCGGCAACAGTGACTGCTGTAATCCTCTGAACGTCTTCTGCAGGAAAGGCAGTTGGAAACACACAGTCAAGAAAGCACTAGCCTTGTGGGAAGCTTTTCACTTACCTCTTCAGACTGAACTGCATTCAAGTATTTGAGCTTAAAAGCAGCCTGGTTTTATTAATTAATTGAAGGTGTGTCCTGTCAAGGTGCCATGAGACTTAGGTAAGAGTACCTGGCAAACTCTCTGTGTGTCTGCCTGAACAGACAGTGCTAGAAGAAACTACTAAGAAGACCAGTTTAGCTTTTTTTACTTTTTTCAATCTAGTACTGATCTTCTGTGTTTAATTTTTTTTCCATGCTAAATTGGAGTGAATTTAAGTTTTTATGGTTGTGGGTTTTTGCTTGAGTTTTTGGGGGTTTGTTTTGTTTGTTTGTTGGTTGGTTGGTTGGTTTGCTCTGGTTTGGTTTTTTTTTAACTCTCAGGCTATCAGTCTTGGAATGCATAATACATGAATTAGTACCAGGAACATCTATTCTCTGTATTCCTGAGTTTTCCCAGGGGAAACTTTTTCTGTCAAAAATGTAGAAATGAAGACATATTGATTTCTATGAAAACCTTTTTCCAGAGGATTGAATAAATCCAAGTTGTAATTTAAATTTTAGCATAATGTTAATATAATAACTGAATTGTGAATAAAAAGCTCTAACTTCACAGTAGCCAGGTGGTCTGATTATTAAGAACTTTACTTTCCAGGATTTCTTAAACCTATTTTTTCAGGGAAAGAGGAGAAAATCTAAGCAGAGTACATGCAAGGAGTTCCAACTAAGTTTTTCAGTACACTTTAAAGAAAGACTTTGGATGGGTAGATGGATGAGATGGATTTTTTTCACCCTTTTGCAGCTCTGAGTTGGCAGCCGTCTGTGGTCTCTTATTCTGTTGTGCAATGACTGGAATTTCACTGTTCCTGTCTGCTTCACGTGTGTGTTTTTGGAAAGCTTTCCTAGTCCTAAGCCTTTCCCACCACGGCAACACCAACCCTTGACCAAGCCCAGCGTGGGGGCAGGAAACTGTCACTAGAGGGCGCTGCACATTCAGATTTTTAGGAATTTTGGCCGCCCTCCACAGGAACTGGTGGGTAGCGATGTGGGTTGCGGTGGATATAACTCAGTTTGTTGCTGCTGTGGTTCTGAACTTTCTGATTAGTCTTTGGACATGTCTGATAATCCTGATAAGTGAAATATAGCACTTTGGGAATTGCCTAGGAGAGATGTCTGCCAAGAGTTTTACTGGAGATGCTGTACGTCATTTTTGTAAGTGCTTTTCTTTGTAAGTGCCATCTCTTGACTTTTTTTTTTTTTCTCTTTTCTCAAGACACGTATGGCTACACTTTTGAAATTACTATTTCTTTAAGTCATTGAAACAAACGGATTGATGTTTTTATTTACATGGGTTCATACTTTCTTCCAGCGAAATGTAAATAACTTTTGCACATGTCTAACCCTGTTGGGTTTACTGGTAATGCACAAGGGGAGAGCAAAACAACAGCTCATGCTTATTGTAATGATCTGTACGTGTAGCTGTTGTTCCTTTGTTGCTATGAACACCTACTGGTCCTTACAGCAAGAGCTGCTCTATCAGAATACCATGAGGTACGGTACTGTGAAACAAAAACAAGTATGCAGCTAGAAAAACACCTAAATCCCAGTGTTATTTCTTTTCTGTTACCACTTAGGGTGAGTATTTGCCCTTTCAAGGAGACCTTAGCAGCAGCACGAATACAGCCTGCCTATGCAGCACCACGTTACAGGGACACGCAAGCCAGCTATGAATGAGCTGGGCTGAACAACCCTGGAGCTCCTGTTGAGCCACCTATGGGAAATTTAATGTTACTTCCTGTGTCTGGGATGAACTTGGCTTCTACTAAGATTTGGCATTTGTCTCCAAATAGTTATATTTTGGGAAACAATTGATTATCATATGCAAGGGTAGAAGTGTTGGCTCACAGGTTGCCACAGCTGCAATCTTTGTATCATTTTTAGGTTAATGCCTTGAAACACAGGGAGGTGTCTGAGTTAAGGTACCCAGTTATCTCAGAGCTTTCATCACCATTTGACAACTAAGAGTATGTTGTTATCACAGGACGCATCGGGAAGTCAGGCAAGGGTTTTATTTCTTGTTTTGCCCATTAGCCTAACAAAGGAACAAAAGGGATAGATATGCCAAATGCTCACTTGAGAAGATATACCTCTTCTACCTTTCAGTTTCCCTAAATGGAGTGGAGAATGTGTCCATTCCTTTCTAATCTTTATGGTTTTTCAGGGAATTTTATTTCAATGTCAGTATAAAGAGTCATTGCGAAACCTGAACCAGAAAACCAGCAGTGATGAGCTCACAGATGTTACCAGAGAGAGCTGAGGTTGGATATGCAGGTTTGCTGGGTATATTCTCCCTAAGCTACCATACTGCATCACTAGCCAAGAGATTTGGTGACTTTGTTCTGACTGGTGCAGTGAGATTCCCAAAGCTCTTAGCCAAAGCTTGATCCTCTGCCTTATACTGGGCCACTCTGGGGTGCACCATGGCTGTTGGATGTTAAGAGACAAAATAGTGGATTTTTCTCCAGCTTCTTTCTTTTTGGATATGTTCTTTTTTAAAGACTCAGCTTGATAGGAGAGACATGTATGGGAAAATACTGCGTCCATTGTAGTTAGAAGAGATCTGTTTCCTTTTGGTATATAAATGAAATGGGCATTTATCCAGTGAAATTCTTGCAGGATTATTCCACTGGTGAGGCACAACCATGTCAAGATGTATCATACCTCATGCTCCAGTTCACCAGTTACTTCTCTCTGGTCCCTCTGAGAGGAGTGTCCGAGATGAGAGAAAACTGTTCCTCTGCTGACAAGTGTTCTTATGTCAATTAGTTCTAATACAAAATAAACAAATCATGTTTGGTGGAGCACAGATTCTTCCCCTCTCCTATCATTCTGCATATGTGTCATTTACCCACATGCATACTGTGAGATGTCAGGCCTCTTCCTTTCCACAATAAAGAACAATAAATGCCAGAAGATGGTTGCTTACTTTCTCCTCTTCAACATCAAGCATAAAGTCCCTGCTTTATAGCGATTGCTGTATCCTTTTTCCATAACGTCTGTGGGACACAAAGCAGTCAGGTGATGACCTTGAGTCAGAACAGATGTCATAGCCCCATGTATTTGTTTCCAACATTATTTAACAGTCATTGTTTGCACTAAGATAGCAAGTTGGCTTTTCTTATGGTAGTTTTCCTTTAGAAGCTGGTCTGCAGGAGGTTCCAATTTAAATGTGATCTGATGTAAAGAGGTAAGCTAAACCATGGAGGGGTTGGTTGCAGATAAAGTGAGTTCATTTTTGGTGCAAAGAATAGCTTTGTCAGGGTCCAAACACCAAATCCTACTGCATCCTCAGGGCTTGGAGTGGGGGGAAACAGATTCAGGAGCTTGATTAAGATGTGCCTTTGAAAAACTGCTTCAGAAAACAAAGTCACCTTGCTTTGCTCTTGTAATCTGACCTCTGAGGAGAGATTATCATCTAATGGTTTAGGCTCTGAGAACCTGGACAAAACTTAATCGAGGAGGAGAAAAAGTAGGAGCCACTCATGGTGTACAGGGTTTTGGTATTTCCATTTCAGTGTACTGTGCTAGGAACTCATATCTGCTGAGATTCAAGACCTGTCTTCTCAGATACTTTTTTTTGTCCCCTTCCCTTAGGAGTGCATGCATGACATGGCTAATTACATTTTCCCTTGGGCTTGAATTTGGGACAGAGTGGTATGTTTGGACTACTTCCACTGCTTGGGATGATCTTCACATTTGGCAACAGAGAAATAAACTAAGGTTAAGGAATCACTATTGAGGCAAATCTCTGCTCTGTACAGCTGAAACTGTTGGCAGAAAGTCTTTGCTTAAGGTTAGGGAGTTTGACAAGTATTGATCTTCATTATGTAGATTTTGCTTCAAATGCTTGGTGATCTTGTCAATGAAGTTTTAGCTGTGTTGTTTGTTTGTTTGTTTGTTTTAGTTACCCTCAGCATAACATTGGTTTTGTGTATTGAAAATATCTCTCAAACAGGGGCTTTTAAGTTTCCTCAATATCCTCTATACTGTTATAATTGTCATCAGTCTGTAAAAATTCTAAACCCAAATCACAGATGTTAAACATTATGAGTGAAACTGTGGCATCTAGTGATTAAAAACTTGAGCTACTACTATGTATATCAGGTTAGTCTCTTTGCTCTGATATTGGACCTGTTTCTGCTCTGGGACTTCAGTTTTCTTACCCCAAAATAGCTAATGCTTCTGATCATTACGGTACTTGCAGAGATTCAGAAGGAATTGTTTTAAATTCTACTGGAATTAATGTAAGTAGTGTCAAACCTATATTTGCATTTCCCCAGACAGGCATTTTTGGGATAGCTTTGCTTTGAACTGAAGCCTACTAGGGAACAGTGTCATAACCATGGCTAGAATTGGCTAGAATTACAAATCCTTACAAAAAATTTCTTCATCAAAAAAAATTATCTCACCTGGGGTGAAAAAGAATAAATTAATTAACCAAATGTTCTTATGAACACTATAAGCTCAAAACCTTACTTTCTTTCATGGGTTTCAATGTATTTTGATATTCTTTGGCTCCAGTATTAGAATTTCCCAAACAGCCAGTTTAGAATAAAATTAAACAGTCCCTATCCATTTTTTTCTGCTTTGGTACACTGACAAACAACAAAATTTAGGAAGTATTTACTGGTGTCTGTGTCAGGAATTTGGATTAGCAGAAGGGGTTTCAAGAATTACCTTTATTTCTTATGTACTTCAAGTGGCTGGCATTTTCATGATGCCTTATGACAGCATGTTACCTTACTGACCTCCTTTGGCACAACACACTGCAATTCCTTAATTATTTTTAATCTCTTTTTAATGTAATTAGTGCAACTAGCACATTCCCTACTGTCAGTGGAAGTGACCAATGATAATCTTAAAATAGGGTAGCCTGAGTGCGCCTGCTGTCTCTTTCATTATCCATCCCTTTTTGTGCACCTCTAAAAATTGGGACAGGTAAGTGTCACAAACCCTATCTGTCAGCTGGCATGGGAAGTCGAGTGGCTCATTGCAATCAATATGAGTGAAATTAGCTGTGCCTTGGAAAATGTCACCTGCTCTGCAAGTGGTTCATTTTGCAGCTAAGTTCTCTAAAGTGAGGTAGTAGTCCTATGTGTATGAGGCAGATGAATGTTTTTGTTTCACTGTGTAGGTGCTTTAACTTATTTTAACTTCAGCAAAGCTGAGATAGAAAAAGTTTCACCAGTCTCTAGGAAAAAAACAAACAAAGAAAGCAGTTAATACTTTTCTGTCATTCAAGCTTGTCATTTCAGATATTCATTATGTACAAGATGAGGCTCAGTTTGACCAAACTTCATTTAATTTCTTTTACAAAATACATTTGGACACCTCAGTACAAGGTGCTTTCTTGGTGGTTTTTTTGTTTGTTTGTTTGTTTGTTTGTTTTTCTTTTAATAGTGACTGCTGCTTTCTTGTGGTTTTGGTTTGGTGTGTCTGTTTTGTCTCTCTTTAAACTGCAAAAAGGACAGAGCTAAGAGGTTTTGAAGCATCACCAAATCACATAATCAGAAAGCCTCAGAATCAATGTACTGATTAGTGCCTCTCAAGAGGAGGTGACTGGGCAAAACACACTCCATCACCTCTATTGGTTTGGTTACTGCAGGTTGGTGATATGCCAATTTTGCATCACTAGACCAAAAGTAATAAAGGGAAACAATCCTTGAGCAATTTACTTTAGAACAAAAAGACTTAAGTATTTCTTCTGAGATGCCTGCTGCTTTCAAGTTACTTTGATTTCTTTCTTCAGGGTAAGATTGCCCTGTAGGAAGAGATTGGGTCAAATTAGGCTCTGCTCTACCCACGTGTGCTCTGTCTTTTCCAGTGTGATAGCCTTTGGTCCAAGATGATCCTGGGTAAAGGGTAACAAAAACTGAAAAGAAGAAAGTGTGGAAATGTTTCAGCAGGGACCTTGTACTGAGGAAGGACTTGCTTTGTCTGTTAGCTCTATGGACTTCTCTGAAAGTGAAGAATCAAAAATCTGCTGTCCTGGCTTTTGCATCTGAAGCACTGGCAAGGATATTAACTCCGCTCTTCCCCCTGTCCCCCACGCCCCTTCCCCCAGTTTACACATGCATTCATTTCTGATGGTACATAACAGCAAGAAAAGAGACTGTGAAAATGAGATTCTTTCATAGAATGAAACTTGTAAATTCATCTCCTCTAGAAATCCAAAGCATGATGCTGCAGTACTGATCACTTTGCTGTCCCGTGAAAAGATGTCTTTGTTCTTCATAACGGTCTAGAAGCCAAAGGTTAAAGGCTGAATTCTTCCTATGCTTTTTCTCAGGCTGAATCTTACCCAAGAGATCAACCAGATCCAGGCACTGTGTCAGAAGCCCTTGCAATAAACGATGAGCTCAACTTGGGAATATGTGAGAAAAGCCATGAGATAAATGATTGATAGGTGAATTAGGAGAGAGAAAGATTCTTTTTAACATCTATTTCATTCTGACATATAATCAGAGCACATATTTGTTCATCTAGGTTTCCTTTTTTAATGCAATAAGAATTAACAGAGGGGAAATTGTTCAGTATCAGTGAATATGTTATGCCATTTCTTGGTGAGGGTGCCCAGAGAACAATGTCTCCTGTACAGCATCACTCTCCCTCACAGAAAAATGTTTGATCTTTGAAGTTCTTTGTGCATTACCTAGTTTACCAGAATAAGTTGTCTTTTTATTTTTGGGGTTTCTGACTGGAACGGCACCTGTACTACTTAAATGTATAAGAAATTGCTGCTTTACTACTCAACGAAAAGAAGATATAATGCTGGGAGTTGGTCACCATTTCTTGATCAGCCTTTCTGCTATCTTTGGGCTTGAGTGCCACACTCAGCCTTTTTAGAAGACACTGCATATGTGTCTAGGTAAATGATGTGCAGATAATTAGAAGTCTAAGATTTATATTTAGAACTAAGCTAATGTTTGAATTTGTATAAGCTGTCTGTACTGTGTGTGTCTTCAAGGTCAATCTTTTTATTTGTAATAGAAAGTGATATTTGAAGGTGAAACTTTGCATCATAGCACTTAGTAACTTCTCTTGCACTGAGTTTGTCTTTATTCGTATTATTGTGGAGTCTCAGCCTTGAACTGAAATAATAAACCTGTCCCATTCTCTGAAAACATTTCAGTGTATTTGACCAGATGATCTTTAAGGTCCCTTCCAACCCTAATCATTCTATTATTTCTGGAAGTAGTCCCTGAGGTAACTCTGTAGTGAAGGCACTCTAATTTTCTGCCTATATGGCTTTCTGTCACCAAATCAAAACAAAAGCTCTTCTAGAATGATCAAAATGCATTTAGGGAAAGGGGGTCTACTATAATAGAAACAGGACACTTGCCAGCTGCATCCACTACCAACCACTCTGAACTTTTTATACAGCATTTTCTGAAAATGCTGTCTTACGTTATGTAAGACTATGCACTCTTACCCAAATTCTGATTTTCAGAGCCAGAGTAAATGGTGAGATTCAGAGTACTATTAGCAAGTAGAGTACTCCACTAGGTGACTAATTATGCAGTCCCTTTGTATTAAGCCTGGAGCTGGAATTCAATGAAGAATTGTAATTTAAAGGACAGTTTAGAATTGGTAATGTTTTTATATTTTAACATTTTCCTGTGCATTTTGAAGTTGGATATTATGAGCAGCATACCCATATTGAAGCAGCTGCTTACATTTGAAAGAAACTGTGAAAGCGTTTGTAGATCAGATTGCCCTTTCCTAAGAAAAAGTGCATGTGTTCATATATTGCAAGTAAGAAACCAGCTTGAATATTAAATTTATATGCCTCAGCCATCATAGAACTCCCAAAAGTCTAATTGTAAAGTTTTTAGCTGAATTGAATCTGTCTGGAAATTCATTAGTCAGCAAATCCAGATGCTACTGTCACCTGTACCTGAATCAAGTGCTGATGTGCTGGAACTTCATGAGTTTTCAAAAACTGAAACTCTAGCAAAGCTCATGGTCTTGTTTTCTCTTACGAGAGCAAGAGAATACAAGGCACTCTCAGACAAGAAGGCATTCAGTGCATTTTCTGGAGTGTCCAAATAACTGACAG
>JAWWEU010000081.1:82856968-82894713 GCA_035583155.1 Acropternis orthonyx | reverse complement strand
GAGAGCAAGAGAATACAAGGCACTCTCAGACAAGAAGGCATTCAGTGCATTTTCTGGAGTGTCCAAATAACTGACAGTTATTCAAAGCAGCAGTAAGACAAGGACTTTTTGTTAGCACCTAAAAATAGAATCATGGAATGGTTTGGGTTGGAAGTGACCTTAAAGGTTAGCTGGTTCCAACTCCCCTGCCATGGGCAGGGACACCTCCCACTAGAGCAGGTTGCCCAAAGCCCTGTCCAACTTGGCCTTGAACATTTGAAGGTATGGGAAATCCACAGCTTCTCTGGGCAGTCTGTTCCAGTGCCTCACCACCCAAACAGTACTCACATTAAAGTACTGCTTCCTAATATCTAATCAAAATCTGCTCTCTTTTGGTTTAAATCCATTTCCCCTTGTCCTAATAACTACATGCCTTTGTGAAGAGTTCTTCTCCAACTTTCTTGTAGACCCTTTAGGTATTGGAAGGTGTTCTCAGATCTCCCTGGAGCCTTCTCTTCTCCAGGCAGAACAGCCCCAACTTTCTCAGCCTGTCTACATAGGTCAGAGATGCTCCAGCCCTCTGACCATTTTCACGGCCCTCCTCTGGACTAACTCCAGCAGGTCCATGTCCTTCTTAAACTGGGATAAAGAATAGTAAGGATGATCACAATACAAAGTAAGAGGAACTGTTTGTGTTGCTCTTCAACTTTTAAGCTCATGGGGTCAAACCTATTAAAAACATACTGTTTATTTTTTCTCTGGTTTGGGGTCTTTTGGCAGGAAAAATATTTAATAAGCATGATTATTTTTGGGGGGGTTTTAAGTCTCTGCAGTCAGGAAGACTAGGACATGATTATTAAAGTCAGGGAAATAGAAATTAAAACTACACTGAGTCTTATGGAAACTAAAAATAGCTTCTGTGTGAGTTTTACGGTGGAATGGCTTATGATTTATTTTTTTAAGCTTCTTAGGCTAGCAGTGTTGGGGCACACTTAGTATCAGAAGCTTGTGCTGTATACAGGACAGTAAAAAACTCACTTGAGCCCTGACTGCAGACTGATGCTTCATCTTGTCTGGCAGGATCTGCTCCTCTTCTAGTTCTCCTATGCTGTGAGAACAGTTTCACAGTTTCAGGCACCCAGATATTTGTGCTAGTTAGGAATTCAGTTGTTATTCCACCACTCCTATACACAGAATTGTACATAAAACACAGCATGAAAGATATTCTGAGACTGTCTCTGATTTTTTTTATTACTTCTTTTCTAAGAAAAAACTCTTTTATGTAGATAGCCTCTCAGTCTTTCAAATGAACCTATTTTTGAAGTACTGCTTCTTAATATTTTTGGGGGGATTTTTAACCTATTTAATGAATTAAATATCCTATGGAAGATACAGTGGAGTTTTTCTCCTTAGCCCAGAAAAACATGTTGTAAGCTTAGAAGAGTGCTGACCAGGCAATAGATGGATAATATATTGGGCAAGTGTTTGTCAACAAATTTTATTAGCAGTCATGAGTTTCTTCATAAATCACAAGTTGCTCTATGCTGTAATTTACCACTGTGGTATTTTTATAAGCCTTGGGACAAGGTATTGTGCCTAGGACAAATGCTTCTTTATGCCCTTGCTGATGTCTGTCATTTCATTCACTTACAGTGTTTGTTCGATCTTGGCGTGAAGGACAGGTCCTGGTCAGGCAATGTGGTGAAACATACAGCCAAAGAGTCCTTGGGGAAGAAAGAGGAAGAGAATGGCAGGTTCTTCATTGTTTCTCTCCTGCCAACAGATACAGGAAAAATACAGGCAATAAAACACATGTGAATGTCTTGAGCATGTTCTCTGTCCTCTTCCTCCACAGATGTTTAAACAAGTGCTTTACCTGCTGAGAATTTGTGCTATATAGTTTATCTCCTTTGAAAGTAAGAACTTAGTTATCTTCTATCTTCAGAAGAGACCAGGGATTTGTTTTCAATATCCTTGCCAAAGCATGCCAGCTGCCAGTTAAAGTCTTCAGGTACCTGGTATAAGCAGAAAAGACAAGATTATGTGAACTCATATAACTCTCCATGTTGGCTGTGAAGTGTAAAAGGAAACATGGAAGAGAGTCAGACAAAAGTTGTAGAAAAATATATCAAAGTAAGACAGAAAATTACCTGTAATAGACAAATATTCTTTAAAAACAAATAAACAACAGCAAAAACTCTGCTTTGGGCTATTATTATGATCTAGTTACCTTGATGCATGTTTTAGAACTTCAGAGCTGTGTTAAGAACAGGCTCCAGAACTTTTCAGTTAGGAGCTGAGAGCAACCCACTGCAAGGGGAGTCCCCCTTGGGGCCACTGCTTGCTCTGCTGCTCCCTGCCTGCTCCTGTAGCCTGCCAGCAGTGCTGAACAGCAGCGTTGGCAGACCGTGTTTGTCTGCCAGGGCCAACACTGAAAATGTAAATGGACAATTCTTGTCAACAAACTAGATAATATCACCCTTGAAATTTAGGGAAGACAAGCATGTACCTATATGAGCTGTCAAAAAGTTTCATGTTGACATCTCTGTAGCCTTCAAGCAGTGAAGAGAAAAATGGAGAGTTAACAGTCTGGGCAAACTCACAGTTAGATGCCTAAAGGGACTTTCACCTTTAACTGTGGTGTTCCTTATTTTTTCCCCATCATTTAGCCATCTATTGAATCATAAATACAGACTGTCATCTCAATAAGTCATATTATTTAGAACAACTTTGTCCAGAGCATTAAGGTAAATATCCACTGCAATAACAATGGAATATCTTATTTCATTAAAACTTTCAAATTTAAAAGAAAAACAACAAAACCTAACTTTGAGATTGTACTAGTCATAGAGTTATGAGTGCAATTTCTATGAAGGTGACTTCTAGAATGTAGAAGCTAACAAATTAAATGGAAAAAGCTGTCAAAATTATAACTTTCTGTTTGAAGTACCTTGGTTTTGATCCCTGATTGAGACAGTCTTAGGAAAACTGAGAAAAATACCTTAGGAATGTTAAACTGTCTGCATCTGGATGATTAAGAATGAAAATTCTCCAAATCATTAGTCATTCTTGAAATGTCTATGCACATAATCGATGAAGCGGACTTGGAATAACCTGGAGAGGTTGATGTTTGCCAAGTAGTAGGGAAGAAATGATCTGAATGAGAATTAAAAGCAAAACTAAGAACAAGACATGCATGAAATTGTACAGACATTGTGGAATCACCATCCCCAGGAGTGTTCAAGACACAACTGGATGTGGCATTTACTGCTGTGGTTTAGTTTACAAGGTAGTGTTTAGTCAGAGGCTGGACTCAATGATCTTGGAGGGCTTTTCTGACCTTAATGATTCAACAATTACAAGAAAGCAAAAGGTTACATTGCCTAGTACATTTCACATTTTTGAGGCCTGGTCTCACAGCCTAGAAGTCCTCCATGGCTGCTAGTGCTCAGTGGCTCGAGCAAGCCATATTGCAGGCAGCGAGGGGAAATGGTGACTCCTCCATCACTTGCCACTGACCCTGTCTTCCTTACCCCAAATGGACCTGCACTCCAAGAGCCAAGGAAAGTTCTCTGGTTTGGGGACTTCTGGAGCTTGGGGGGTGGCGGGGCCGGAGGGGAGGGAGTTGGTTCTTGAGTGTTGAATTGGGTTTTTTGCCTTTTTTCTTTCTTTCTTCTCCTGCAGGGAAGGTGGTGCCTATATTTTATGCAGTTTAACTTTGAAGGCAGAGAAAGAGTTCTGAGTATGCAGACATAAGGAAGGTGCGGCCTTTGGACACCTGAACTTGATTGTGTTGATGCAGAAACACATCTCCCTTAAGCCTTATGATGTGCCTTGAACAGTTATTGATTGTGGGAACCATAGCCTGACAAACAAATCTTTCCACAAATACTTATCTGAATACTTGTGGGCTTTGTACTTGACGTCTGTTTGTCTTTCCTTTCAGCAAGCACTCAAGCTAGCAGTATTACTTGGGAAGTTTTAATTTTAAAGCAGTGATTAGAAAGAGTTCACAGAAACCAAGTCTTGAATTCAGAAATGAGGCATTTACAGAGTAGAAAAAAGTTGGTTAATCAACATATGTTTGTGTTGGTATATTTTAAAAATACTTGGTATTTTAAGTATGCTTCTTGAAATAACTGCTGGACAATTATTATACATGTTTTTTGTTTTAAAAATATTTAACATGTAAAAAAATCTACTAAGTAGAAATTGATAAGAGGATATTGTTCTTGTTTCATATTCTTGTCTTAAATAATCCACAGTTATGAAATCCACAGTTTAATAAAGGGATATCTTGAAACACCAATGCCATTTTCCCCACGTAAGCAAAGCTACTTCTGCTAAGTGGTGCAAGGCCCATAAGCTAAATTCCTGTTCTCAGATGTTAGCAGCAGCTTTATATACTTTTGATTGTGATTCCAAGATATCAGTGCAAGGCAAGCCACGAGAGGGCAACACTTTTGCATAGTCTGCACAGGTAGTGGGATTTGGATGATTTTCCCCTCCTGAGTTTCCATTCCAAAAACTATAGGGCAGTGAAGGAGGGATTTTTTATGATGAGATTAATCTCTCTCTCTAAAGAGTACTTTTTTCAGACTGCCTACCTACACTTCAGAACCACCTGAATTCCCAACAGCAACTGACAAAACTAGTAACAAAAATGTCTAATTGGAGAAATATTCAATTATGTTTTAATTTAAGTGAGGCTTTTTAGTGAAATGAGTCCAAAGAACTGTGTATTCTGTTCATGCTCCCAGCATGGGAGCAGCCTTGGCACAAAAATTAATACATAATTAAAGGTAGTTTTGCACTTCAGATTGGTCCAGATTTCAGCTAATTTTCTGCTTGAAACACTGCTTTAGATCTCTTTTTTTTTTTTCTTTTAATTATTTGTTTGGATTCCAAAACACTGAATTTGCTGAAAGGATGCATTCTCTTGAAAGGTTTCAGAAGTCAGTCTTATTTTGTTGAATTATTTTAAACAAAATCTGTCAGAAAATAGCCTCAGATCTCAAACCGATTCTTGACTTTCCATGTTTCTTACAGGTTTTTATAATTTTTTCCTTTTTCTGCAAATCTGTAGATGAGGATCCTGGCTCCAAAACTCCAGAAGGAATCTAAAAAAGCTTTCTCTTAACAACAATACGTTGACTGGTTTTTTGGATTAGATTTGATTTTGCTTAATCTAGTCATAAGGCCTTTTAAAAAGTAACAGTTAAAACTATAGGCCTCACTGTGTTAAGAAGCATATTATTCTGTGTTCTTTGTATTTAAAAACAAAAGTGTAGATTAATTTCTCCTCCTCTTCTCTAGATTATATTGCAAAACAAGGAGTGATGGCTTTTCTGCCCTTGGAAAGAAGAGGTTGGGGTTTTTTTGTCAGAATCTCTATTACCTCTGTAATCGTGATTGGGGAGGGGGTGGCTTACCGACGTTGAATTTTTTGAAATGGTTTCAATTTAAATTTCCTAGTACGTGAATGATTTACATGCAGCAAAAGAAATAACTACTAACTATAAGAATTAAAAGGGGGTTTGAGGGTAAATCAGTGGGAAACAAAGACTCTTTGTGGGATCTACAACAGCTAAACATAGTTTGTTTAAACCAGTTGGGCAGGTTAAATGTAGAGACACCAGCTCTTCCAAGAAGAAATCCCCTAGAACTGTCAGTTACTCTTCAGCCTAGACAGTGATTCATTGTTCACTGAATAAACAAAATAAAAAAGTTGTGAACATCATGATAAAAACACTTGAGAAAACCCCGGTCTTGAGAACTTAGATCTAGGTGACAAACTGTGATCTACCACTATCCTTACCTTTTCAGTAGGTCCCAGTTTTTTCTCAAAAAGATGAAGGCGTTCTCTTTAACTAGGAACCATATTTCAGTATCTACCTGACTAACACTGAATCAGGAATGCATTGCAAAAAAATAAAACGCCCAGGGAGAAAACCTTTTAAGCTGGATTGAATGTTTCACAATTATTCCAGCTGTATATTCACTAATTATGTTCCTGATGTTTACTCAGTGAAAACAACTGGTATTGTATGTTAGCACAATGGAAAAAAAAACCTCCAAATTATATTTCCATCTCAAAAGTGGCCTACTCTTATCTGAACCTAGCTGTTTCCTATTAGTTGATTAGTGTTTAAATCTGGTGATAAAAATGTGATGGAAAGAATGAGCTGTGCTTTAGCAGTCTTGATACAGCTCCTGTTAGGTATTCTAACTTGGAGTGAATAAAGAGCACAGAAACAAATTGCTTTAAAACTTCTGCCACCTCTCAGGTAAAGACAGTTCTGGGCAAAAGGACAAAATGTTCTTGCTCAGTGGGTGGGACTTTTAAGAGCACTTTATAGACTACAAGCAGAGAGGCTGTTTCTAGTCTAAACGACACTGTCTCTTTTTAATCTGTACTGATGGATCTAGAAGAAATGAAAATAATATCTGCCAAAAGAGCTTTTATATTGGAAAGACAGGAATATGTACATTTATCTCTCTGCAAAATTTTTGGACTTCTGCTTGTTACTTCAATAGAGTAAAAAAATAAAAAAAGAGAACTTTTTGACTGAACCAAAAACCAGCACAACACATGAATTCACCCCTACCTTGAGATGAAATAGTATTCTAGTACAAAGAGCTCCTGACAGTGTTTGAAAGCATCTATTGAAAACAAATGCTGTGGTCATCTAGTGGGCAGGCTCTTTGCATAGAGTCTGAACAAATTTTCCAGTAAACAGCCACATCCTAGGCAGGACCCATTATCGAGGAAGTGATCTTATATTAGCAAACTATCAGAAAGGTTTAGGGTGAAAATTGTGACAAGACTGGAAAAGACCAAATTTTCTCCTATCACAAAACCGAATTCTAATATGCATGGAAAAGCAAATAATAAATAGTTTCCTACTATTGGCCAAAATTTCTTACCAATTACTGGTAGCAAGAAATTTGGTTCAAAAAAAAATAAAAAATAAGGGAAAAGAAGCACTGTAGAAATATTCCAAAGTTGTTTTGTGAAATATGAGTATTATCTCTTAATTCCTGATTCATCAGTCACCTTGAGACAAAGAGCTCAGAAACATGCATTTGACCCTGTATATTTATTTTTACTTTAACTTTTATAACAAATCCAACCTGGAAGAGAAAGCTGGAGCAGAAGCTGGAGCAACTACTACAGTGAGATTTTGCTCAAAGTATGAGATAGAGTTAATAAAACACCACTTTAATATATTCTGCCAAAGAATAACAGAATAATACCAATAAAAACTCAATATAAAAAGCTGCTTCAAACTCCAGACATGAAAGTCTTTTGATGAAATAAACTACTTCTCTATCCTACCCAAATTGTATAGTGCCATTAAAGATTTATCTCTCCTGGTGACTAGGTTTTAAATTATAAAGAGAAGGCTAAAAGATATTATGTAAAGACTGAAGCTACTGTTTCAGTGTCTAGTTCAGGCACTGCTCACCAGCTGATTTACTTATGCCTCGTGCCAAATTATGTAAGAGCATGTTGAAGAGAGAAGAATGTTTTTTCTTGGCACTTGTGACTTGTTATGAGTACACCCAAAAAAGTTTCCTAAGACTCAGAGTTGTGTTAGTTTCTCTTAGACATTTCTTATTTGCAGCTGAAGTCAAGAGTTTTTAAGAGTGTAATAGCAGTGGTAAAGTGTTGAGGGGATGCAGCTTTTTTATTTGGTGGAGGCAGAAGGCACAACACTTTTAGCAGTTTTCTCCCTGCTTGCAGAGTAGCTAACAGTAGCCCATACAATAACAAGCTTTGTAAAAAACCCCACAACACACACACACACAAAACCTCAAAAACACTCCAAACTAAAACCACTGAACTCAAAAAAAAAACCCTTTCTGAACATCTTTTTCTACCATCTTGAGAACCTCAGTTCTTCTCTGCTGGCAGCAACTGTTCACAATAACAATTAAAACAGTACAAAAGAGTACATTAGTACATATTTGTCTTCAGATGCTGATGCTGAGGGACGATCACAGAACATTCAATTAGATTTTCCCAGGCACAAGTCTTTAGGATCAATACATGGAAATCTTACAAACCTCACAGTGGCTTAGATGCCAGACTAAATTAAACCCTACTTTAAAGGTCAATTACCTTCATTGAAAGCTGCTGGCTCAAAAATCCTAACCAGAGACTGTTTTTTGGAGGTATTTAAATATGGATGTTCTAGGGAGTCAGAATTGGTTCAATGCAAACCATGTCTGGCCAATGCATAAGAGCAATCTAATTGAAGTTACAGGGTTGATTATGAAAAGGGCAGAACCGCAGCATGTTTGGGCTTTCTTCTATCTCTGTCTTGCTAAAAGTTCCTACACCACTGCTGCAGTTCTACTTCAATTGCAGGAAACAAGATCTTTTACTCCCAGTACCACATTCTAAAAATTGCAAATTTTTTTCCCATTTCTCTGCCACTTGTGTTTGGGAAGTGTACTAATTGCCTCTCCTAACAGGAAGAGCTAAGAATTCTTGTTGCTTGATCCTGTTTTCACTTGGTATTTCTTGTGTCCTGGGGTGATTAATTATTTTTGCAGGCCCATTTTCCATTTCTGTGAAGTGGACAAAATTCTCAATACCTGTACTATTCCATAATAATCTCCTAAAACTTGTGTAAAATGTTAATACAGATGACTTGTAAAGCATATGAGGATTTAGCACTGAGAAGCACTGTATTCACTCTAGACATGCTGACTTTTTGAAGACTACCTGTGCTTACTAAGAAGACAAGCCAGTGAGTTGAAGATTAAAAACTAGGAACAGAGGTCCTGTTGACATGCTTTTGTCTATAAATTATCAGGAAGGAATAGAACAACTAAAGAAAACACTTAGATAAAACCAGATTTATCATTTCCTAGTGGTTTACTAAATATCAACATCTCTCCGTAACTTCTGTTAGGGTAACTTTTCAGCAAAACTGTAACATTTCCAAAGTTTGCAGGAAGAAATACGTTACCATAAGATGAGATAGATTTTTTTCTCTAAAACATTGCATTTTTATGCAGGTGAAAAGTAGTTCCCTTCTTGCTGCTTTACCAGCAAATAATTGCTTGTGCTTGTGGCAGTTTTAAATTGTTTCTGTTTGCAACCCAAGTTTCTATCCAAAACTTTATTCCAACATCACTTCTAGTTAACTTTTTTTTCCCAGACCTTCTACAGTATTTTGCTTTTTTTCTTTTTTCTCACCACTTAAAAGCCATTAGTTTGTTTGAAACAGTCACCCTTCCAGCTGAACAGATGTGAGCATCTCATGAAAGCTCCAAGGAATGTTCCATGGCAGCATCTGGTGCTTCACTTTAAAGTTTATTTTTAACACGAAATAGTTGTGAGTGGTCATTTGTAGCTGAAATGTTGTCTTCTCACAGCAATGCAATTAGATCTGACCCTTCAGCATGAAGGGAAAAAAACATGATGATATGTGGGTTTAAGATAGAGCTATTACAGTAGCTTTGCTTTGTTATTCATCATGTTTGTGCAGATCTATGTATCTTATATGCTAAAATTTCTTTTGAAGTTGGGATGTGTCACAAGAACTGCATCCTCAGAACCAAAACTTATCAAAAGCTTTGGCAAATTGCTTTTGTTTTTTTGAAAGTGTTTTTTATTCTAGTTTACAGTCTCCTTGCTGAAGAAAAATCATTGCCCTTAATAGGAAATTACCTTAATAATTTTTGTGTGTTATCACAGCATCATTGGAATCATTGCTGCTATTTCTGTGCATAAAACTGACATCACAATGGTAGTATAATGGCATAAGATGAGATAGGAGCTTCTGAGAGGCAGGGGGAGACAATAAAAAGGGCTTTGAGGTAGTTTATAGCCCCGGGGGAGGCAGGGGAGGCAGCATGGCTGGAGCACTGGAGGAAAGAACCATGGGCTGCCAGGAAACTGCAGGGCTGCTACCTGCCAGGCTCCCTCAGGACTGTGAGACAGAGAGGGTCCTTCTACTACCCAGTCAAAGCGGCAGCTCCTGTCACTCAAAGGGGAAGCCCAGATTCTGGCTTACAGCAGTTTTCCACTCATTTGGTGCCAGGGCTACTGGAGTAGGAGAGAATCTTTAGCCCATTATTTCCAGCCGTGAAAAAAGATTGGCAGGAAACATATTTAAGCAGATGTCCTGTGTTTCAACAAAATTTCAGTGAGTCATCCACATGTCCTTACGCATTCAATGCACCAGACAGCTTTCTAATGCCTGTGGCATCTTGCTCACAACCTAATATTATGCACACATTCCACACAATAAAACTCCACACCTTCAGCTGGGGAAGGTTCACAACACTTTGCTAAACTGGGTAAATTTGCTGTGACATTGAGGACCTGGCACAGGAACTCGATGCCCGATACAACTTCAATCTGATTTGGTGTTAACAGCCAGAACCTGACTGTGGGCTGCAAGTGGCACCGCTGTAGCAATCTTTTGGGCCACCAGCATTTGTCATCTTCAGACACCCATGCAGACAAAAGGGTTTTTGTGAATTGGCTGGCAGCCTGTGAGGTACATATGCAGCTGTGTGCTACCTTAATTTTCCCCTTCTCTGTCCCAGCATGCCACTCGGGGACTGACTGAAAGTGAATTAAAAGAAAAGCAAGATGCTTCCGCTTTTAAGAGCAGCAAGCTCTTTTTCTTCTGTGGGTGCAAAAATGAATGTCCTAAATCTGGTAAATTGTGATCTTGTTACATTTGACAATATGGTGTAGGCAGCTATTGAGGGTAGTCAGGAAGTTTCTATTTTCAATCTGGCCTTTTGATACTCACCTGCATTTTCCTTCTCCTAGCACAGGAAATAAAGTCCCATGTGCTGTAGTTCCCCATTAATGCTATCCCATTAATCAATCTTCAATGCTGAATGGAAGTAGCAGAGGAGGACATGTATCCAGATAATGATTTACTTACTGAAAGGTCAAGGAAAATATTTACACACAACCATGTCCTGCATAGCTGATAATGAACAACCCTACCTGCTTGGTCCTGTCCTCCTGGCCTGCCATAAGTCTGGATGTGGAGCAATGATTTCTATATCCACAGTAGCAAAGCAAAGACTAATCTTTTTTACTTGTTTGGGTGACTGCAAAATATGTTTGCACATATGCTATGTGTTTTATACACCTGATAACTGATGTCATGAATCAACATGAAACCATTCCTGGGAATAACCCCAAGTAAACCAAAATGTGTTACAAAAGCATGAATAAAAGTTTTAATGGTAACAACTAGTATGGGAAATAAGCAGAGAAATTTATACCAATATGTCTGAACTGAATCTTAGACTGTTGCAGAGCTAACCTTGGATTAGTAAAATTTGGAGGTTTTATAAGCCTGCTTTCTCTGTTTCACACAAACAACTCAATCACTACCCTTTAAAAGAGAAGTTAATGCTTTTTCCAGTCTCTCCACTTATTCTGTAAAAATAGTTCTCATCAAATGTCATTTTTACTTATGATTATTATACCAGCTTGTCTAAAGACACTGTTAACTATGCTATGCTGCCAAGTATGTTTATGGAGGGAATAACTTTACAAACTGCTTTACAAGTGCTGCTGTTTGTTTTTACTTCTTATGTGGTCTCAAACAATGACTGCGATGCATCCATTTTATCAGTGTACTCCACGTGCCACAAACAGTTAAGCAGCCTCAAAACTGGGGGCTATTTCAGGTGAAGCAAGCAGCTGGGATGTTTCTTCTCCAGAGGAAACAAGGCCTCTTAGTTTCACCCTTTGATTAACTTCAGGCTAATTTTAGTAGATCTTGAGCCTTGAATACACTCTTCTCTGAACTCTGTGAAAACCCTGCACAGACTCAGTGTTGCTGAATTTCTAGTGTTTCTCAGATTCTCTAATGTCCTGCAGAGAATTCACACTGAATTCTAAATTGATGAAGAAGTGATCTCGCTTTCACCTACAGTGGTATCAGACCTTTACTCTTTGAAGTTTCAGACTGCTGCACCCTATTCTGAACAGATTTGACTTGCAAATACTGTTCCTGTATTGGAAACCAAAATCTTGTCATGCAAGAGGATGGCTTGTCCTGTTATGAATACTTTAATTTGCATTGCTGTCAAGGAGAGGGAGAAAAGCACAAAATTGATGTAAAGAACATGGCTTCTGGAAATCTAGTTTATTGCTGTTTTTGTGAAACTGAAAACACATCATATACCCCTGCTTTTGCAAAGTTTGATACAACATAACATCTGAGATTACCCGTATGAATGCCTCTTGCCAGTGTTCTGTACTGACAGTAATGGGAAATGAAGTAGTGTTACTTGTTTAAGAACACGGGTAGAAAATGAAAACATGACAAAGCTTTCCCTGCCGTTGAATTAATTTGCTATGGAAGTGGGAACAATTCTTTTCTGCATCTTGCTTGTGAGTTGCTCTCTTGCTGTGAGAGGAGAGTGGGTTCATGTTGTAATTAGTAAACAGGCAGTGTAACTTAATCTATGTAGTGTATTTCTTCTGTATATGGCTTCATTCCTTGGTATGAAACTAAAGGAAGTACCAAAGGTTCTACAGACTGCAGTAAGCAAATGTAATAGAGACAGTGATGTACCTGATATTTTAAAAGAGGAACCTGAATGCACCAGGCAGTGACATCTCTGCACTGTGGCTGATCAACAGCTTCATCATTGCATCCTATGCCAGGAATTTAAAAACCATAGCTTACCATAGACATAATTGAATCCAAACTTGTTGCATTTGACAGCAATTCATATCAAACTTTTATTCTGACTCTGAAGATAGTCAGAAAACTTCAGTTTGCAGGTTTTGGCTAGGACCTACTTTCTATTCATACTGATGACTGACAGGACTTAGTGGCTTAAATATTCTCCAGAAGGAAAAAAGTATTCAAGACATAAATTGCACTTACTTTGAATAGAAGCCTGCTCAGAGAGGTCCTTGACACTGTGGTTATTCATTCAGTGGGGTAATACCCTGAATGTGTAACCCCATCTTTTTCATATCAAATGTGGGTAAAGAGATATTGGCATCTGGCCCGCTAACATCCTTATCCATTGAGTTCCTGCTCAATAAAACAACAGCTGATGGAAACATGGTCTTTGTTTTGAAAACAGAACAGAGACCACAAAACCTCACACACAAACAAATACTGGACTAATTCAGCAACTAAAGATATATTTGAAGCCTGAGGTATCAACAAACTGGATATGAATGAGGAGAAACTTCCTAAGGCATCTGTAAACTCCTTGCTGCTTGACAGTAATTATCTATAAAGTCCACAAAAAATAATATAGCATGTAAGTATCTCTAACATTTATGGACATTCTTCAAAGAAAACTGTTACAGTAAGTGAAATGAAAATGTCCACAGGAAGAGCAGTGTACTTTATGAATGCTAAGAAAGCAATGGAAAGATTGTCAAGTTTCAGGAAAATCTGGATGATATAGAGATATTAGTAAATTCTGCCCTGGGTTTGAGTTCAATGTTTTTGTTCACATAATGCCTTCTGGAAAATAATTTAAGCAAGATGCACTATGTTGACTTCATCTATTACAGAAATTACATTACCTATGGAATCTGTTAACAATATTGCAGAGAAGTGATATTATCTACAATATTTATTCTTGAACTGTTTGGAAATGAGCTGCTGCTGGAAACTGTTAACTGAAAAAAAATGTGCTGGTTTTGATATACGAGGACTGGCCAATCACCAACCATATGAAGTTCAACAAGGGAAAGTGCCGGATTCTGACTGAAGGAGTAGCAGGTATTTTACAGGTGTAGTGAATCTAAAATGAGAATTATTCCTGTGAGCAAAGCATTATTTTTAAAGAAATAACTCTACTCTAAAAGTGACATGTTGGGCTTCATTCTGTTATTGGATGCTTACTTCTTGGCTGTTTTGGGGGGTTGCAGGGTCTGTGATCCTCTGCTGCAGGCAGGGCCATTCCTAATAGCATTGCTTGAGCAATCCAGAGGGTGCCTTTGGGATTTATATACTCAGGATTTTGTGCACAGCCACTCCCAGTTTAAAGCAACTATGTATGCTGGAAAGGCTACCAGGAAGAAATATGGAGGCATGTTTGAGATGTTTCTGTTTATCTTATTATACAGTAAAGAAAGTTCAGTACCCATGAGCTTGTGCATTATCAACAAGGTGCATGAAGCCAGGCTGAGAGAGTTGAGGTTTTTCAGCCTGAAGCAGAGAAGACTCTAGCGAGACCTTACAGCACTTTTCACTACCTGAAGAGGTCCTACAGGAAAGCTGGAAAGCGACTGTTCACAAGAGCAGGTAGTGATAGGACCAAGAGTGATTGCTTCAAACTGAAAAACAATAAGTTTACATTATTTATTAGGAAGAAATTCTTTATTGTGAGGGTGATAAGGCACTGAAACAGGAGAAGTTGTGGAAGACCCATCCCAGCAACTGTGCAAGGCCAGGTTGGATGGGGACTTTGAGTAACCTAGTCTGTTTATTGTAAGGTGTCTTTGCCCTTGGTGGGGAGGGCTGGACTATAGATGAACTTTCAGGTCCTTTCCAAACCAAACCATTCTGTGAGTGTGATTAATCACTGAAAAAGAGGATAAAGGTAATAATGTAAATGATTCCACCTAGTGACCCTGCTGTTTGAGAATTGAACAACACTTTACCTGTTCATTTGCTTTCTACGTCAGTAAGTAGTCATGTGCCTGGTAGCATACAAGTGATCACTGTTTGTGTGTGCATGTTACAGAGAGCTTACTGGATTTATTTTTTATGTTGTTTGACTGTTTTCCCCAGTATGGGTTTCCCCACTGAAAAAGGACTATCCTCTATTAGCTCTGAAACCAGAGCTAGCAAAACAAACAAAAAGCAAAAAAGGGAAAACATACTTGTCTTATTCTCTATGAGCACAAATAGCTGCTTCTCTCTGACTGGCAGCAGCTGTCTGTGTGGAGATGATAGTACTGGGTTTGAGTTGTAGAGCTTGAAGAGATTTTGTCCTGGAAGTACAAGCATCCTCCTCATTTACTACTAACGTTCTTGAGATCAGCCATGGTACTTTAAGGGATTGCCTGTGTATAGAAAAATTGAATCAAAAATAGCAATTGCCAAGAGAGCATAACTCTCAAACTCTGCTAACATGCCTGGGAATCCAAGGATGAATAATTTCAGAAATTTTATAAGAGTACTTCATAGCTAAGCACACAGACATGAGCACAGTGTGATGTGATGTCTGCACATGATCTTATCTCAATGCTCTTGGAGAGAAAGGGGGATTTTTTTCAGTTGATGGGAATTTGATATCTAAGGCTCCTGAGTATTTGTTGGAAATCTTACTGTGAGGTTTATCTGTTTAGACATGCATTCAGTAAAAACTATTTTTGTTTGGGGGGGTTTTGGGGTCGGATTTTATCTGAACAAGGGTGGGAGTAGGCTAGATTCCAAGGTTCAAATAGATTATGGGTTTTTTTAAGTTCTAGCAGATTCACTCTACCTATTACAAAATGTAAAGAAATGTACTTCAATGTACTTTGAACAAACAGCTGTCTCTCTAAAGAATTCCCATGCCAATTATAAAACAGGGCTAATTATCTTGTGGACACCTAAGACATGGGAAAATTGTGTGGTAGGATTATAGCACCTTTCTCATAATGGACACTTATTTTGCATGGGGGCAAAACGTGTAACATGTTTGCATAAGTCAAACAATGAAAATGGAAATATATCAGCTGGAGATATAGAGTATATTTTATATACTGTGGTTAAATATTCAGTTCATATTCAAGTTTAAAAAATATAAGAGACTGGTATTAATTCTATGAGTATGCTTCTGGTCCACTCTTTCTTGTTAAAAACATAACTCACCAAAGTGTATGTATATGTTTTTCTACTGTGTAGAGAATGAAGAGATAGACCCTTGAGCAAACTGCTTTTAGATCCTGAAACTGAAATTGAGATTTCATTCAAGCCATCTCTGCAACTTTTAAATGAGGCAAAAAGATTGAATAATGAAAAATAAAAGGCAGGGTAGGCATGAGATGCCAAAAAATCTCTCTCCTTTCCAAAGGGAATGGCAGTGTCTCCCATTTTCAGTTGCATTGGTTGACAAGACATGAGACAAGACTAGTGAATGCAAGACTGTTAAGCATATGACAAAGCTCCAGTGTAAATTTTGTATGCTTCAGTCTATTCCTGGTGAGGAACAGACCTTTTTTCATTGAAATTTAAATCTACTGGCTAGATGGCTTCCCATTTGCCATTAAATGTCATGAAACATATGCTGGGAGCATTATCAGTTGTAGGAGATTATATTTTTAATTGAGTTTAGTATTTCCAGAATGCTTGAGTACTCTGTGATGCTCTCAAGTGCTAATGTTTGTGTTAAGACACCATATTAGCACATATGCAATGTGCTCCAACCCATCCATCATACCATCAGGGCATCCATCTGCCTGGTAACCCTCCTCACAGGGGGCAGCTGCGCAGCATTTAAATTCAGATCTCATTTCTGCTTGAAAACAGACAAGTACAGGGATGGTCATGTGCAGGGGTTTTAAAAACAGAATCCCTTCTGGATCAGACTTGCCACCTTTGTGGAGATTTACCTCCTTGCAGAAAATAGTGAGCAGCCAGCATGAACTCTCATCTGCAGAATGGAAATATCAAGCAGATCAACATTTCCGCATTGCTAGCAAGATAATCCTTCATTTGAGCTGCTTATCTGAAATCTTTCTCATGAATCTGATGGGAGGATTTGCCCTAAGTAGTTAATTATGGTGTTGCTAAATTTCCTCCTCTCTCCTTATTCCTCCACTTTAAGGAAATTCATGCAGCTATAAAGACTATAAACTTCAATTAAAAACAAATGGAACATTATCTTGCTGAACACTTATTAAGGCACCTGAAATCATCTTTATAACTTTCATTCTGATCTTACTCCCTTCCACAGATGCTCACTGTTGGTGGATTTTTAGTCTGAGATAATCTGGCTGTTCTGACAAAATTGTGGGGTTTGGGGGTTTTGTTTGGTTGGGGTTTAGTATATTTGGAGTTTTTTTGTTTGCCTGGTTCTTTGGGTTGTTGTTGGTCTGACTTAGGGCACTTGGAGAATTCCTCTGCATCAGGCTAAGCCCCATCTGTTGTCCTGGCCTGAACCTGGCTGTGAGGGAATAGCAAAGACAGAATAAAGACGCTGCCAGATTAATTATTTCTAGGGCATGTGAGACTCTTATAATCTTCTACTCTAATTTATACTGCAGACAGGAACCATGGTTAAAGAATTTGGTTTTTAAAGTATTTTGTACCTAATTGAGATTTACAGGAAAGTTGTAGTATGTTTTGCAATTTTTAAGTGCCACTTTTGACTCCTAATATGATGGTCATAAAGGATTGGAAAGACATGTTGACAAGCATGATGAAGAAGTGCCATGGTAATATGGTAAATAGTTGGGTTCATTTTTCCTGCATTTCTCCTCTACGAGGAGACATTTCACTGGTTATTCAGATTCCTCACCCGACCTCTTTAGGAAGATCCTGTTCAGGTCCTGTTTGCATGCATACTTTCTTTTCCCTCAGAATGAGGTCATTATGTTTTTCTCACTGAATGGAACTGGATGTTCATAGGGCAAGAGGGTCTGCCTTGGGGTGGGACCTCTTCTGCAGCTCAACAAAATGTGCATGTCCTGAGACATGTGAGAAAAGGGCTTGAATTCAAGTAATAAAAGGCATTTTTTTATCAGAGAAGAGATACCAGTAAGATTTAAGTTTTATGGAAATAGTTATTAAAGCTCTCATTCACCTTTTACTGAGTTGCTAAGCAGGAGAGGCCTGGATTTCATGTGGTGCCACTCTGGCCTCTCAGGAAGCTGCTGGGCACAGCCTTTCTCCTGGAGAACTCTCCTGTCCAGAGCTGGGCATGTTGCTTTCTGCAACAACCCAGTCCCTAGAGAAAAAGGAGCAAAATGTTGTTCTCACTATGAAAAATTACAATCTCAGAGGGCTCCTGTCCAACCTTTTTTATGACTTCCTACAAGAAGCTAAAGTTTCTCCCTGGACAGTTTAAAATTTTGGGGATGTTCCCAAATTGCCTTTCATTTGCTTTGCATAGGTTAATTCTGGATGAATCCCAGAAGTTCCCATTTCATCCTCAGGAAGTTTTAGACTCTGGTATTTCAAGAGCAGAGGCATAAGTAAGTGTTTTATGAAGTCATCTGCTTAGGCATTTTTGTGACTTTTTTTTTTCCCTTTACACTCCCTTCCCATCTTCATCAGGACAGGTATTACCTTACTTCTTACTCATGTTCATAACTGTTGTAAAATTCTTGGAAGCCTTTTGGTATGTAGCCTGTAAAATTTTGCCAAATGTGAACTTATTTGAACAAATAAATGCTTCCTACTAATTACTCCAACCAGACACTCTCCAGGGCATACTGAAGTGTTACAAGAGTTGTGTTTAAATCATGACCATAAGTTTTTGTCTTTTCCCCCATGGATGTTAACAGTACTTTCTTGCACATCATGCAGAGAACCTGTGCAGGGGTCCTTGCCATTTAAATCACCATGTACACAAGACCAAGTACTGAATTATGGCAGATTTAGTAAGAAACACAGCTTCAAATTTTGTTTAGTGTTTAGTTGCTGTTAAGACATGTGCTCAGAGGCTTTAGCAGCCCTGAAGCAGTAGGATCCTCCATGTGTGGTTTGACACCCAAAGAAATTTATCAGTTCATGGAAATCTGTGTGGGACTTGCTTGAGAATCAGGTTTGGAGGGTTTTTTAACTTCTGTAGGCCCTTGCTACACAGGGTCGTATTTTATTATTACATTTCGTGGGAGTTTTGCAACTTGAGCAACAGGGCCTGCAAAAAGAATGTGAGGAAATAAAATAACTTTTCTTCTGCTTTCTTGAATTAAGAAGTTATTTCCTAAGGCTATCTACTTAACTGCAGATGTTGTATGTGCCTGGAGATAATAGAAGAAATGACATTATGGCTCAGAACAGCAGCTTAATCTCTGGTTTTGATTTCTTCTGTGTTTACTACCAGGCCCATCGGGGCCCTTGTGCTACCGAGATTGAGTAGATTGTTTAAAGCCCATGCCGTGGATGGTTTGTTTTCCTTTAACTGTTTTTCATGGTTGATGGCAGGAAAATTTCTTGCCACTCCCTTATCTGAGGTTTATGTAATGAATTGATCATAGGCAGTGCTCCCTTTGAACTTGTTCCAGCTTGGCAGAGCTTGGCTGTTCCTGAGTCACTGTGACTCCTGGAGGAATTTTTCCTGACTTTAGATGTAGGTAGGCAATTCCTCCTTACCATGGGCATTCTGAAAAATGTCCCCAACAAGAATCAGGCTCTTGAATAGATATTGAAATGGTACTGTAGTACAGGCATGCTCTGAGGTTTGAGTCTAAAAATATGGACCAGCTCTCATTCCAGGACACATGTTTAACTTTCTGCTCTGTGTGCTGTACTTCATTGAATGAGATACTCTAAGTGCATTCTAAATAACTCTGCCTATTAGGGTCAGTTTGAGTCTCCTTACACTAGAGTTTTAGCACATGTTGTCATTTTTATGCACTCTGTGTATATATGTTTTCTCATAGTCACTGACTTGTTTTCCACAGACAATAGCTAGGTGTATTCCCATTATCCCAGCAAATAACAAACTAAACCTTTTACCAAGAAGTAATGATACCAGATGTAATACTTCTCAACAGGTAACTCTACAGGCTTCTTTTCCTGGAAGCCTCTAATACTGAACTGACCAACCCAGTATTACACTGATAAATAGCCAAAGATGGCAACATGGAAGTTTTTCTTAGCGGTTACCAACCTGGGGTAAGCAAAAAGCAGAACATATCTAAAATAGAAAACAGTAAGTCCTTGAAGTTGCTGGCTCAAGTTGCACCCTGCTGACAGTCTGGTGGGCTTGCTTCACAGTCAGTGGGTTTTATGATGACAGTAGTGAAACACAGAAACAGGTCTCTCAGAGAGGTGTTGGATGCCCCATCCCTAGATACATTCAAGCCAGACTGTATGGGGGTCTGTGAAACCTGGTTTAGTTGAAGGTGTGCCTGCTTGTTGCAGGTAGGCTGGATCAGAGGACCTTTAAAGGTCACTTTCAACCCAAACTATTCTATGAAATGACTCCAAAGTAACATGTCAAACTGCAAAATCACCCTTATGCCCAAAAAAGCCACCCAAACTCTGTGTGGTGTGGACAGTGAGGTGCATTTGTCCAAGCATCTCTCTCAAACTGTAACTGTATGCCAGGCAGAGTTGCCTGCTGGCAAACAGTTAACTCCTCTTCTTTTCCTCCTTGAGTCTCTTTTTGAATTTCTGATTCACTTCCTTATCTCCTAAGACACAAAGAAAACTAGGCATATCTGTAACTACTGCAGCAGACTCCCTGGCAAACAGCAGTGTTCTCCCTGTTCTCTGGAGAATTTTCCTTCTTCCTCTTCACCAACAGGTGGAGCAGAGAAGTCTCGCCTCCGCCACTCTCCACAGGAATATTGCAGTAAAACTAGCGCACTTGATTGTCTCCACAGAAAAGATCCCAAATCTTGATGTTATTTCCCTAGCCGTTTTTGCCAACTCACTTTTACCACTTGTGTGTCTGTTCTTCTCCACTGGCAGAATGAAAATATACCAGGTGGGATCAACTGTGAGGGCCTTTTTTGCCCTCCTTGTAAATATTCAATGGCTGTAAAACAGATGTTGGGGCACAAAATCAACACGATTACAAAACCAACTAGGTTGGAAAAGACCTCTGAGATCAAGTTCAACCTTTGACCCAACACCACCTCACCTACTAGACCATGGCAGTAAGTGCCCCATTCAGTCTCCTCTTAAATACCTCCAGGGATAGTGACTTCACCGCCTCCCTGGGCAGCCCATTCCAATGTCCAGTCACTCTCTCTGTAAAGAACTTCTTCCTAATGCCTAACCTCAACCTCCCCTGGCACAGCTTAAGACTGTGCCCTCTTGTCCTACTGCTTGTGTCTGGGAGAAGAGACCGACCCCCACCTGGCTACAACCTCCTTTCAGGTAGTTGTAAAGAGTGAAAAGGTCTCCCCTGAGCCTCCTCTTCTCCAGGCTGAACAACCTCAGCTGCCTCAGCCATTCCTCACAGGACTTGTGCTCCAGTCTCTTCACCAGCCTCATTCCCCTTCTTTGGAGACACTCCAGCACCTCAATATCCTTCCTGAATTGAGGAGCCCAGAGCTAGACACAGTACTCAAAGTGTGGACTCAACAGTGCTGAGAACAGGGGCAGAATCACTGCCTGGTCCTGTTGGCCACACTATTTTTGATACAGGCCAGGATACCATTGGCCTTCTTGGCCACCTGGGCACACTGCTGGGTCATGTCCAGCTTCCTGTCAGTCAGAATCCCCAGATCCTTTTCTGCCTGGCCACTCTCCAGCCACTCTGTCCCCAGCCTGTAGTGCTGCATGGGGCTGGCCAAAGCGCAGGACCCAGCACTTGGCCTTGTTGAACCCCATTATAAATAAATACATAAAACCAATAAAATTGCTTACTCTTTAATGTATTTATTCCTGTATTTTGTGTAGGATAGTCTCCCAAACCTATGCTTTGCTCTAAAATTACAGAAGGCATTCTTTCAAATTGCTACCAGATCCAAATAGCATGTGTAAATGTTTCACAACATACACATTCCTAAGAATTAATGTTTAACAGCAGAGTGCCACAGCTGAGAAGGTATCTGTAAACAGTGCTTGTTTATATGAGAACCCTTAGCATATCTCTGGCGGTGAAGAGCAGATTTCAAAAAAGTTTGCAGCTGAGTGACTGATTTACAGTTCTTCAGCTAATGCAGGGAAAACCCAGCTTCCTGCAAAATGAGCATGTGACCTCAATTACATATTTATAATTTGGTTTTAGGTATTCTAAATGAGGTTGCTGCATTTTAGTCATGGTTTGTCTTGTGCAATTACTTTAAAACAAGCATTGATGTTCAGCTGTGGGATTGAGGTTTACTCAGGAAAATACATACAAACTTCAGGAGAAGTAGAATTAGGTGTATGCATACAAGGCACATACTCTGCTTATGTTTGCTGAGTTCAGCTTGGGCTCCCTTACATAGGATTAACAACTCCAAAACATTAATTGAGGCCACTGTTTCATTATAGTATCCAAAGATAAACACAGGGATAGAAGGGTGTTAATATCTTACTGGGTACTGGGCCAAACAATTTTTATATATATATATATATATATAAAATATGTGTGTGTGTGTGCGTGTGTGTGTGTGTGTGTAAAAAGAGACTTTTTTTTCCCTCCATGTCTGGAATAGATAGCATTGTGATTGCCTGTTTTTATTTAGACAAGTCACCAGTGGATTAGGGCTGATGGGCTCTGACCTCTAGAAATTAATATGTTGCACAGCAATAATATAAAACTGTGTTAAGTTAGCAAATGTCAAAATTAGTGCCTACTCCAAGGTGTTTCCAGTCCAAGTGTCTTTACTGCTTCCCTGTTTCACAGTAATCAAGGTATGTTGCTGCACTGTCATCAGACTGAAGACATCACTGCACCACCCTCCTACCCCACCCCATTCCAAACCAGGAAACTTATCTGGGTTAACAAAGCCTTTCCCTATCACTCATTGGGTTTTTTCCCCTGTTATAATCACAATGGCTGTATCCTGGAAGGGAGTATGGGGAGACTGCAAGTGTGTCTGGGAGTAGCGGGCTTGTCTCTCTGGGCAAACTGCCTGCCCTGCTGCATGCCATGCAGAGACAAATAAAGCTGCTCTGTGTGAGAAGCTAGGGTGGGAAGAGAGGAAAAAAAAGGAGAGAATAGCTTTGTTGAGTACAGACAGGCAGGCATGATTCCTCCTTTCATAATCTGTGCCAATTTAGATTAGTTTGAAGTGACTATTAGACTACAGTCTAAATTAAGTTTCATCCCATGTACCCAGCGTTATCCATAATTGCTCAGAGACAAGGAGTCTGTTGGAGTCTGGGATAGTATTTAATTATTTTAATACATTGCCCTTTTTATTTCCTAGAATCTTCTTGTTTGCTTTCTTTTCTAACTAATGAGATAGACTACACTGCTTTAGTATATCCTCAGACTACACATTTTCCATCCTACATACCAGTGGTAGCAGGAATCCTCTGGAAAAAGAAGAGTTTAGTCATTTCATTGAAACACTGGTGCTGTTGTTCAGAAGTAACCCTCCTGCTAGGATGTGACTGGCAGCAACAAGGTCTGGGTTCAAACTGAAGGGACTTGCTCCAAAAGCTGTGTCTTGAGGCTGCACCTGGACAACAGGAAAAATTATACTGAACTCTAGTATTTCAAAAGCAGAGGCATAAGTAAGAGGCAGACATGAATCAAACAGTTAACAAAGATTTTGTGTTTAGTTGTTTTTGTGGGGTTCGTTTGGGTTTGGTTTTTTTTGTAAGAGAGAACAAAAATCTGACCAAGTAGATAAACAGTGATAGTAACTGACTGTTACAGTTATTCTTTAACTATAACAGTTCATAGTCTTTTTCGTCTAAGTAAGTAATTTCCAGGCTAGACTTTTTCCCATCATCTGCAGTAAGTGAAAGCTAAAATATGCTGGGTGATAAACTGCCCTGTAAAGCAATGCTGTGGTAGCTGCTTGGCTTTCTGATGGTTGTGCCTCTGGCTGCTCCATCTCTGTGGGCCCTGGTAGCTCTGCTGAGAGCCCATTCACTTTTGGTTTGCTGCTCCCAAGCTGGCACAGCCACCTGCACCACTCCTGAAGCTGCAGCACTTCTACAGTGCTTTAATGCTGAGAACTACCCACAGCCAGCAGGCCGAACTGAACCGAACAGGGAGCTGGACATGGATCTTCAAGGAGGCAGGGAAATTGTTTTTTCTGCCTCCTATGTGTATACAGTCTGCAGGACAAAATCTTGTGAATCCCTGCCCAGTCTGGCTAAGCATAACCACTAATCTTGCACTCTGAGCTCGACATTAGCTGTTGCCTTATGCTGAGAGAGCCATTTGCCCAGATACATTTCACAAAGTTTCAAATAAATTAGAAAACTATAAATATCACTGTTGTAGTTGCAAACTTTTCCCCAGTTTGTAAACTTCATTTCTCAGCAATGCCTCTTGAGTGTAGTAACACAATGTACAAAAGAAGTATTTAGGGCATGTCTATTGGGGCTTTCTGTTTACCTCTCTCTCACCCCACTGGATGGCAAAAGAATATCCTCTGGTTGGGTTCAGAGGTATCTAGGGGGGAGGTTGTTCTTTGACTTTTGGGGCCAGCCATCAGGTTCAGGACTCAAAGCGACTGAGTTAAGGATTGTTCTGCTGTCCTGGTGAGGGGGTTTTGTTTGTTTTGGTTTTGGTTTTTTTGTGGTTGTTTGTATGTTTGATTTTTTTTTTTTTAAAAACATAGAGTGCCTGGGAATACAAAAGTACAAGTCCTTCACAAGTGGCTGAAATCCTTGTCCCACTGATGGTCAGTCAACCTGACCACTTCAGCTCATCAGAGCAGCCATGAGCTTGGGAACTCAGAAGCTTCTGTCTTATTTTTGTACCTCCCTCTCATCAAAACTGGAAGCTCTGATAACAAACCTACCCAGGGCGTCCTTTCAGCTTCCTGCTGCAGCTTCACTTTTATGATGGCATTAGCAGGCTCTTTCATCATCCGCCTCCCCAGCACATCCCGTTTCATGCCCACGTGTTTTACTCCCATTTGAAGTGAAAAGTAAAAAGCTGTTTGGCTTTGCTTAGAGCATAACAGGGATTACAAAAGCAGACACCATGATTAAAATAAAGCTAGCCTGTTCTCTTTTCCAGGAGCTAGTAACACCCTACTTGCTTTGTCACCTTAGGAAAGGAGTCGACTCCTCCTTCCACAGCTTCGTATTGAGACTATCAGCCCCAAGTCCCCAGAGAGCAGTGACAGAGGTCTCCCAGTGGAGGGATGCTGGATATAAACATTTAAAAGACTAATTTTACAATAAGACCTTGGGGAATTTTTGTTGTTTTGTTTTGGATTTGTTTTCCTGCCAATTGCTCTCTTCCCTTTCTCAATCATCTGTCTTTTTCAAGCCTTAATCCAGTAATTAAAATGTTATTAAGACTTTCATTGGTCACTTTCTTGAGACAGATTGTCACAAGACTGTTGAAGAAATCATTAAAATTTCCTTCCCTGAGTTTTCCACAGCCTGTTTTCAGATCATACTGTTAGATGACTGCAGAACCACTGATTTAATTTTGAGCTTCTACGATAAAATTTAAACTAGACGTTAGTGCCTATGCATTTTGTTGGTGCAGCTGCTAGATTCTGTTCCCTTGAAAAAACTCCACAGAACAAGGTTCCAAATCCTGCGGTTCTGATAACATTTGACCTCAAATATCCTTAGTTAGCCAACAATGAATCCCATATTCTCACTTGAGTCCACAGATACTCAAATCCCCACTTTGTCACTCAAGAATCATAGAGTGGTTTGGGTTGGAAGGGGCCTTTAAGCATCATCTATAGTTCAATCCATCTGGCACTGGCAGGGACATCTTTCACTCAACCAGGTTACTCAAAGCCCCATCCAATCTAACCTTGAACATTCCCAATGATGAGGCTGCCACAACTTCTCTGGGCAATCTGTTCCAGTCTCTCACCACCTTCATTGTAGAGAACTTCTTCCTTATGTCTGATTTAAATCTACTCCCTTATAGTTAAAAGTGTTACCCCCTTCTGTTATCACTGTACAGCCCTGGTAAAAAGTCTGTCCACATCTTTCTTATAGGCCCTCTTTAAGTATTGAAGGGCCGCTGTGAGATCTTTCAGGAGCTTTCACTTCTCCAGGCTGAACATCCCAAATTTGCTCAGCCTTTCTTCATAAGGAAAGTGTTGCAGCCCTCTGACCATTTTTGTGGTCTTCCTCTGGACCCATGCCAACAGGTCCATGGCTGTCTTGTGATGAGTGCCTCAGAGTTGGATGCTGTTCTTCAAGTGCAATCTCATAAGAAACCACAGGAATCTGGAGCTTCCAAGTAAGTCAGTATGAAAAAAAAAAGAAAAAAAAAAAAAAACACAAAACCAACCCCACCCACCTCAAAGAAAACAAAACTCTAGAATCATAAACTCATACACGTGTGGATAAATATATGTATTTTACAGTCTATGTTACATCCATCTGAAAATTCCAGGTTTAGCCATGCTTAGTGTTCATTCATCAGGAAGGAATGAGGTACATGTAAAGCAGTAAGGGAACAAATGTAGTTTTCAAGATCTGTATTAGACAGCAACTTTGAAGTACAATTGTAACATATAAATGAACAGTATTTTATAACTTTATAGGGAATCACCTTAAAATTGAAAACATGCTAGCTAAGTACTGGGGATTTTCAGTGTCACTCTTGCACACGTCATCCTTTCCAAAGGGTTAAAAATGCCACACTTCAAGTTGCACAAATATTCCCCTATGCTATGACATTAAAATCTCAGAGAAAGGGAAGGTTGTATCTGTGCTGAGGTGACTGTGCAGTGGAGACTGTTGTTTAAGATACATTGTGAGCTTGGCAACAGTTCCGCTGCAATTGGACAACCCGACAGAGGTGGTTTTGGTAGCTGTGAGCCGAGGCTGTGGTGGGGGATGGCATGGAAAGCTGTCTGTGGCACGCACAAATGTTTGCAGGTGGGACCCCACCATGTTCCCACACTGGGGCAGGACCCAAAGTAATCTTCTGCATTTGCAAGGATGAAAACAAACAGGGCTGCTCACACCAAGCACCCTGAGAAACGTTCACGTAATCGGTGAGTTAGGCTGCAGAGGTTGCTGCAAGACCCACAGTTGGTTACTCTTGCGTGCACCCACAGGGTCTGACTTGACCAGATACTTCGTTCAAGTTCAAAAAGTGTTTGGACAATGCTCTCAAACACATGATGTGATTCTTGGAGTTGTCCAGTGCAATTTAACTCAATTATCCTTGTGGGTTCCTTCCAACTCAGGATATTTTATGACTCTGTGAATGCTGGGGTAATACGGCATGTCAGACGCAAAGTACACATGAACAATTAAAATGTCACTCTCTGACTTTTAGTTTTCCCTTTAAGTTGCAGACAGGTTTCAAAGTATATTTTGAGTGAAAGTTTGTGAAGATTTCCATGTGTATTTTGGTTCAGTAGAAATCACTAAATTTAATGTGGCTTTTGTGACAGACTTAGAACATAGGCCAGTGCTGTGAAAGCACCTCCATAGTTATTGCAGGTGGTAGTCTAATACATTTTAGGAGGATTTACACTTTCATTTGTCATCTTCTAGCAAAAGAAAAAACTGCATGTAAATCTGTGGGTTCTTTGGAATGAGATTACAAATAAGTTTAAAACCAATTTATTCCTTTAAAAACTCTATGGACATGTGCCTTTTTACTGAAGAGTTTGTATCTTTACCCTAGACTCTTCATGGCCACGAAGGCCCTTCTGTGATAGATACTTGCATTGTGAGAAAAGATGGGTCTCTGTGGGACTATTATTTTCCTTTCTTGTGATCAATCTCTGTTGAGAGAGAAGAAGGTGGAGAAAAGGTGTGGCTCTGGCTCACTGCCCACTCTGCTGGAAAGGTAAACTGTGCCAACAGGCTGGGCAGCAAGTGTTGAGCCAGACACCAGCTGCTGCCAGGAGAGCTCTTGCCATCGAGGCAGAGGAGGAACAAAGCACAGCCCTTTGCATCATAGTTTGTTTTCTGGGCTGTCCCTGAAGTGACACAGCAGCATACCACCCTGTGTAGCAAATTCACAAGAAACTTTGTAGTCTGGTTATGCTAGTTCGCAGCTGGGAACAGCAGGAAAGCAGTTCTCTTCATTTATAAGTTAGATGTGCTCCATATTTATTTTTCCAAGGAACCTCTAAGGAGCTACTTTTGTATTCTTAATACCCTGAACTGGAGGTAATTTTCATGCTGTACATTTTCTGGATACCTACTGATGGCTCACTTGAAGAAGGGGAGTGTTTTTTCATTTCAATTATGTAATAATTGATACCCCTCCTCTTGACTGAGATTGCAGGGTGAGGATAGCTGGCAAGCCAGAAGAAGACAGGGAAATAAAAAAGTTCCAAAGGTTCATCAAGAACATCATGCCAACATGTAGCAGACTTTTTACCTTCACGTTGTCTTTTAGGGGCCAGTAAACAGCAGACTCCTGTGAAGATTCATGTTGAGGTAGGATTAAGATGTGATTAATTTCGCATTCAAAAGAAAGAGGGGAGCAAATGAAAGAATAAAGGTTGTGTGGAACAGCCAGTCATTACCACCCATGTTTGCAAGTGATCCAAAAGATTTAGAAAAAACAGTTGGAATCAGTAAAAAATCTCTCAATATCAGTTGGCTTTGGATCAGCACAGTGATAGGGTCCAGATAATTCCTATTTTCTCCACCCCTCTTTGCTGGACAGTTTCTCCAATCCTTGATAATTAAAGGAGAGTTTTTCTGATTTCTAATTATGTGTTGCTTACACAAACAGGGTGAGGAAGGTGACTGCAAGCCTTTCTAAAGAGAGAAGTGCTACCCTGTCTTGTCCCTGAATGACCATGTCTGCTCAATGACACCATCGTGAAACAACTGGGTACTTGTGTACTTCATCAGTATCTCCTGGATTTGTACCACCAGACATCTTTGGAAGACCTCCTTCCTCTTCCTTTGCCATAACTAGATAATCCCTATCTTCTGGAAAAAGAAATAAGCAGCAGGATTGGTGTCAAGGTAGGTTAGAAAAAAGAAAATATTACTGTCTTGTAACCTATTGATATCAAGGTGTAAAGCTTATGAAAGTATGAAGGGTGAGTTAAGAAGCCTTTGCTGGCCTCAGAGGGTCAGGTGATGGGAAAGCCACCCTTCACACCACTGATCATATCTTGACATGATGGTGGCTAGAAAAATTTTCTTGTACATGATGTCAATCCAAATATGCTCACAGAAAATTCATAAAGGTATGGAGGTAAGTTATTTTTTTATTTGCCCTCTTGTACTTGTGACTTAGGTCTGAATTGTATAGAAGGCTTTATGTACGTCAGACTTCATCTGCATTCTTCAGATGCATCGATTAAAATTCTATCCTTCAGGGCTATGAGTCTCATATTAATAAAATTTAGTGATTTCAACAGGTTCATGAGGTCTGCATTTGGGGTGGGAATGAGTAAAAGGTAGGCCTTTGGGAGTGCATGTAGTAATTTAACAGCATGCAGCTATTCAAGCCCCTGTCCAGTTTATGGAGAATTCTAGAGATGGTATGATATAATATGGTATAATACATGATATCGTGTCATATATATTTGATATGATATATGATATTATATATGTCAAAGGGTCTTTTTTTCCCTAAAGAATTAAGTTAAATATAATATTAGTGACCTTTCACATGCATATAAATCTTTGTGTGATTTGAGTTGTTGAACTAAGGCAATCACAAATTAGACAACTCAACAGAAATATTAGCAGCACCAAGCCTGCTACTTTTCTTTTTTTTCACACAAGTACATACTTATTTGCCCTTATCTGTACTGTGTTAATTTTGATTTAAACACAGAACCAAATCCTGGTTTTATTTATGTTGCTATCAATCAGGATTAACTGAGAGGTGCATCAGATGATGCAAGTGTGAAATGAGAATTATGTAAGTAACCATGAAATTCTACAAAATCTACGTCGTAACTTATCCATCCTGAAACTTGAAAGTGAAATCACTACCTCCTAACCATGGAAACTTCCTAAATTTCAGTGAAATACTATACCAAAAAAACACACACCAAAAAAAACCAAAAACAAAAACAAACAAAACAAAACAAAACAAACAAACAAAAAAACCAAAAAAACCCACCAAAACCCAAAAAAAACCACCACTATTTAAAAGTGGTAGAAGTTTAACCCAGCCTGTGAGCTAAAGATAGTTGGGGACAATGTTAATAAAGCATTATGTTAATAATCTCATACAGTGTTAAATATTTACAGAGTGGATATAATCCTTCTGATTATAGCATGACTATATTATATATATCAAAATATAAATAGTTTTCTTGAAATATAAACCCTTATATTAAATATTCAGCATACACATACCTCACTTCAGAACTGTTTTCTACAGGCATTTATGACTAACTTCAAGAACGCCTCCAGGAGTTAGTAGCTGAAACCGTACATGACAGTCAGTATTTCAAAGGTGGCAGGTGCTCCTCACTGCAACTGCTTCCTGCTCCAACCGTGTGTGCTGGTTGGAGAGCTGGGGGTAATGTATGGGAGAGGTGCAGGCTGGTTGCAGTGGTGGAGGCATGTGATGTGTATGCAGTGTGCTGCACAAGGAACACTGGGATCCTGCCACATCCATAGCTTACAGAGAGAGAGGAGCTTTCTCTTTTACTGTGGCCCTAGACCATGCATGAAGCATCCTTTCTATCATCTTCTTGTCAGTCCTGTCCGACTTTACAAAAGCCTGGCCTATCTGTACCCCACTAACTGGAAAAATGTCATGCCAAAGTCATGCAGGAGCATCTGTGAGGTGGTGAGTCCCATCTCTGAAATGCTGCTTTCACAACCTCAGACTCTCCTTGGCACAGCAAACAAAGAGTAAAAATCATACGGAAACAAGTGGCTGTGGCTGGGTCACCTCGACCAGCACACCAAGCAGGATTACCCAGTTCAGTACAATGACGATAAGTTTACATAAATTACCTCGTGTTTTGATTCAAATTTGTTTTGTAAGGTAGTCAAAACTTCCCAAAGGCTTTTTTCAATCATATAATATGACATAGTCTTGAAAACTGATTTTATATTCTTTCCTGGATAGTACCATTGTCTTCTCTGACACTGTTCAGAGAAATATGTTCTCACAGTTCAGATGAGTTTCAGTCACACAATTCTTTAATTTTTGGAAGCATCTTACAATAGTACCTTGTCTAGGAAGGTTCTCACCACAGCTGAGCCCAAGAACATGAGCTTTGACCTGCTGGGTCTGTCCAGGTAAATATTCTTTCATTAATGTCAGTTCAGTTGCAGACTAGGCCTTGGGTTTCAAATCCTGAAAAAGGTTCACATAAGAGGAATAACAGAAAAGAGAGGAAACTGAAGACGACTTGTACAAAATATATAGAACAAAATGTTAGGGAAAAACAACTGTTGGGGGAAAAAAATAGGAAGAATAAGGATGTAATTAATACCTGACCTTTAAAACAAAATCCCCAAAGTTCTACAGTTATTACTCAAGACTGTGTGAGCATATTATAGAGATGTATCAGCTTTAGTCCAGGCTACGCAGTTGTCTGCTGTGTCCACTTTTAGACACATTTAAAATAACCTGGTTTTAATTTCCTGATGGCTGGACTGTTCACAGAAATTCCTCTTGCTCTATTCACATTGTGGGTTTAAAGCATTTCCCCATATCTTTTAATGTATGTCACATTCCACTCCCTGTACACGTGCTCTGAAATACTCTCTAAAGCAAAAGGGCCCTCCCTTTCCAAAGTATTTTTAGGTGTTATGCCAGTGCTCAATCTGCCCTTCTGCTCCCAAGTGGTGCATCACACGCCCACTCCTCTGCAGGGCTGCTCCGTCCCTTGCTCCACCTCACCGCTTGCAAGAGCACACCACGGTTTGAAGGTAGGAGTGAACGTTCAAGTAGGAGTTTTCTCTACAGCCTTTTCCATGTAAAGGGTGGGCAAGAGTCTCTAGCTTTCTTCACCACACTCGTAAGTCTTTTTTCTAGGTGTCTTAGGGCCAAATACCCACTCAACTCTTTTCTGACTTCAGGAAGTTTTGGGGGATAAAAGAAAAAATCTCAGAAGGCATCCATTTTTCAAAAAAGAACAGGTTGAGAGATAACAAGACAAAGGACAAGCTTCAGTATTTCTACATACATAGGAGGCAATTACCTGATAATTCAGAAATAGTATGAACTCTCAGCAAAAGCTACACAAACCTGTATCTGTATCCTTATTCATGTGCTCTTTCAGATGGCTTGTCATGTTCTCCTATGATTAGTATCTTTTGGTTCTTTCTTTGTGACCCTCAGTTGACAGGTTTTTTTACGTATAGGTCTCCAAAACCGTGAAGAAAACTAAAATTGCAGTTCCAAAACTCACAGTTTGTTTGGGACAGGAACAGTCTGCTGTCTTGTAGATGCTGGATTAGTGCAGTTTGGCACTGAGTCACAAAGGAGGCTTCTTAGCACCACACAAGACAAGTAAGAAAAACAAAAGATGAAGCAGAAACTTGTCAGTGATTTGCTATGTGACTATGGGCACATCCAAGCACACTGTTGTCATTTTCCCTCAAGCGCCCCACTCCTTGAGTCAAGAGTTCAAGACTTTCTGAAGCCAATTCAGCCTCTTCACTGGTATTTGATAATGTGTTAGGTAGGTATGGACCAGCAATGACATGATATTTCCTCAAAAGTACTACTAATTTTTATTTATTATTTTGATGCATTCCTCTAAAATTGATATAATTCGCTTACAGTTATTTCAGGTTCCTAACAAAAACCCTAGGACCTGTAGGGCCAAATCCCAGAACAAATTTCTGAAGAAGAGGTGCTCTAGGACTTAAAGGGGCTAATAAGCCCTGCAAATCACATTTCTCTTTTTCCTCTCGCCTTTTTTTTTTTTTCCCCCTGTGGATAGCACAGAAAAAGAATTTGTGAGCTTGAGGCTACACAGCTCCAATTGCTATAATTACAGAGGCAGGAATTTTACAATTGTACAGTAAGTCAACTCTCTTACAGGGACTAATGCTTAAATTGCAGCTTCTAGATTGCTTAGCATAGGAAAAGGATTTATGTGGTTAAAAATATGTGTTTGCTAATAACTAAACCTAACCACACTAACTTCTATTCATATTTTTTTTCTTGCTATAAATCAGAGTTTGTTATTTTTGCTTTGTTTTTTTAAGCTCAAACCTGGTTTCTGATTTTAGGATGGTCCTCAAACAGCTGAATCATAGGAAGAGATTACGTGCTAGACTAGAGAAAAAGTTTGGTTAACTGGTGCATGTTAGCTAATGCTGAGCTAATTTTAACCTCTTTTTGCTACCTTATAAACAAATTCTTTGGTATTAGACTTGTCTTACTAGATTCCTTACGTGTTCAGTTACGTTTATACTATAAACTGAAATTCCTGAAATACTGCAGGCCAGTTTTAGCAGCAGAAAAATATAGCATTAAAGGTTTGATTCAGTAATACTATTAGCAGTGAAGGTGAGGAAATATAGGAATAATGTTGTAAAGCCTGTACAGAAGCATAAATGGGAAATTGCTCTGATGAATAATGTATTTTTATTTTTAAAGCCCTAAACTTTTTTCAAGGATTTTGTCATCTAAATGTCTAAATTTTCTTAGGAAATATATTGAGGAGGCCCATCTAAACAGAAATAAAGCTATACAGACATGAAAGGGTTAAAAGCAGTCTGGGGGTGGGGCTGAACATGCTACTCTCACAGACATTTTATGAGATTGGCAAATACTCATGCAGCCCCTTCCCAAACTAAAGCCCTTTGCCTAAAAAAGCATAGGACCACAATTGTGGGGATTACAATGGACACTAGAAATAGCCCCTTTGCACTTCTTTTAAGAGCCAGGCCCAGTGCCAAAGAGCCTGCAGAAAGGCAGGTTCCCATGTCATATCACAGAATGTACTACCCACATTTCACCCAGATTTTCCATCAGCCACATGGGACTGAAGAACAGGGGACATGGGTAGTTGCTCCTGCTGGTGCTCAAGAAATGCAAGATCATGAGTTTGGTAATTAATAGCCTTTCACTCCTTTGCTGTGCTATATAAAAACAAATGAGCATAATAAGCAAATATTGTTATTTTGTGCTTTACACCTCTGCTCAGGTATATAATGGTTATAGAAGTTACAGCTGAGGCAAAAGAAGTCCTTTCAGGTTCTTGAAATAAATGGCACAGTATAGTTTGCTAATAATATAGACAGGAAAAGGTGTGAGGGGTCTGCAGAGGTTTGGTGCCTTTGCAGCTTTAGCATCTATTCTAGGATAGGGAAGTGTTCATTAAGATCTCAGAGTGAACAGGGAAGATTAAAAATGACTGAAGAGATGATGAACAGAACTATGAAATCAAGTTCCCATAATTTAATAGATCACCATTCATTCCTGGAGTTATGTTAACTGCCAGCATGCAGTCGCTGAACCAATCCACTTGCAAAATAAAGTATGTAACCTAGTCCATTTAGTTTCATAAGGGCACAAATTATGATCATGCATGTGGCTCATTACCATGGCATGTGGCTCAGATGACCGGGGTAATTACTGAACTGTGGCAACTCAGTCAACTTCTACCCATGGTAACAGGGAAATTAGGGATCAATGTTTTGCTTCTGCAAACCCGTATTTTTGTTTCTCTACCTACAGCCAGGACTGCCAGCTGCCTCCCTTGCCCTTAGGCCATCTGTATATGTGAGGAGGGAACGGAAGTCAGCATTCTTAACTCTCTGCTGAAGAGATGGGTATTAAGGGGAGACCTCAGGTTGCCAAAGCAAGAGAAGACAATATTAAGGATGATTATACTACAATACAGTAGCATTTCCCTGTCTGTTACACACTGGTGTAAATACACAGAAACAGGTATTTTTGATCATAATGAAAAAACTTTGGTAGACAAACTTGGGCATTTACAGCAATATTCTGCTCATGCAGTACAGAAAAAACAAACGTCCTTTTCCTCTCTGTTACTGGAAAATTAATCTAATGTTTGAATGTTTCAAAGCATTTACAGTAATCCTGGAATGAGCGTTTCTCCAGACAGCAATGCTATCAGATGCATGCAGCTTCTGACCCAGATCTGCCAAGTCTTGCTTTCTGAGGAAGAAACTCTTCACTTTTGGAGCCAAAGAAGCTGGTTGCATTTACTCTATCTGGTTACTGAGATGGGCAAGACACTTTCCAATGGGCAGAATATGCAGAGATATGAACTCAAGCCTGAAGGGATGGAAGTGTTTGGGGGAAGGGGTGACCATTAAGCAGAACCTGCAGGACTCTCACCAAGGCCGCCAGGTGAAAAGGCAAGTCAGGCAGCATCTCCCGTTCCGATCTCAGTTCCTCACCGTCACTTCACTCAGCCTGCTTGCTCCTTTCTCCTCGTCCCTGTATTCATTGGTGGCCTGACCCGTCTGCCATCTCTGCCATCCTCCCACCATGGTCGGGAAAGCAACGTGATGCAAATGGAGAGGGTTGGAGACAAGGAGAGAAACTCCCGAAACACCTGAGAGAGGTCAGGCTGCCCAACACCGGCCACGACGGACAGCGGGCATGCACCGCAGTTCAGGTTTCCCCGCCTTCAGTCTGTTTCTCCTTTCGCACACAAGCGCAAGCAGTTGATGTTCTGGGGAAAAGGCAAGAGGGGTATAATGTTGAAACGGCACACAGAGAATTTAACGCGATGCCTACGTTGCCACGAAGGCTGCGACTGCAGACGCCCCGCACCGCCCGGGCTGTGGGGCTGCCTTCCCCGTCCTGGGCTCGCACGGCTAGAGGGTAACCTTTGGAAGACGCGTCCCTTGCCGTGCCTACCCCGTCACGGCCCTTCAGCCCCTCTCCTTGATCAAAGCCGCTGGTAGTTTTAAAGTAGTTGTTTGTGCCTCCTCCGAAAGAAGAAAAAGAATATCTGGAGAACAGAAGTGACGAGAAACATGCGGGAGGTGGCAGCGCAAGGGTCTGGGCAGGGTGTGAGGCTAAGGAAAAGCCTTCGCTCCCCGCGGGGCGCAGCCTCGGGCACAGCCACCTGCAAGCAGAGGGCTTTGCCAAGTTCGTGGCAAAAGAGAAAGAGGAGGGTTCTCGGAGCTGGTGCTGGCCGGGGCGCTTCTCGCTCCCCTCCCGCCGCGGGTCACCCCATCCCCTCCTCTCCCACGCCGCGGCGGGGGTGGCGGGGGTGGCGTGGGCGGCCGCCCCGGCAGTACCCGCGGGGGCAGCCGCCTTGTTTGCGTTTGTGCCCGCCAGTCACATGGCAACTGGCTGGCATCGCCCCCGCCCCCGCACGCCGGGGCTGCCCGGGCAGCGGCCAGCCGAACCCCGCCGCGGCCGGGCGGCCGAGCTGTCAGCGCCCGCGGCGCGGCGTGGCTTCCCGGCCGGCCCGGTAAGGCGGGCGGGGGCCGCCCCGGCAGGGCATCCCCGCCCGCGGCCGGGCTGGGCAGCCGTGGGCGGCGGCGGCCCGGGCAGTGCCGCCCGGCGGCGGGGCGGGGAGCGGGGGAGGTGGGGGCGAGGGCGGCTCTCACTCCTCTGCTCTCCTCTCTTCCCTCCCTCTCGGTACCTCCGCCTGCGACCTTCGCTGTTGCCCCGCTGCGGAATCGCGTTTCGGACCGGCCCGTCCCTCAATAAGTGGCGAGGGGGGCCCGGCCATGGAGACCCTCGTGCGTCCCGGGGCCAGCAAGCCTCCCACCGGGTAAGCCCCCCGCCGGGACCCGTCCCGGCCGGCCGCCGCTCGCCTCCGCGGGCGGGAGCGGCTCCGGACGGCGACAGCGGCCGTGCTGGCCGGCGGGCCGCGGTGCCTTCCCTCCCGCCCGTCTCCCTTCCCTCTCTCCCTCCCGCCCGTCTCCCTTCCCTCTTGGGGCGGCGAGACGGAGCCGGCGCGCAGGTGTCGGCGCCCGACCCGCTCTGAGCACAGCCCGGGGGCAGAGGGGGCGCGGCGGGCGGGGAGCTGGGCTGCAGGAAGGAAGGTCAGGAGCGGGAGAAAGTGCCTGCCTCGGCTTTGCCCTGCGGGAGCGGCTGCTCGGCCCGGCTGCCGGCGCTGCCCCTCCGGCTGCAAGAGCGGAGAGCGGGTTGGGTTGGGGGGTGATTCCTGCACAGGGTTGTTCGGGACGGCGAGCAGCCGCGGGGGCTGGGAGCCGGGACACCGGGGGAAGGGATCCGGGGCCGCGGTGGGGCTCGGGGCGGACCCGTCCCGGTGAAGGGGTCCGAGGGAGCCCCCGCGGCCACAGAGGTTCTCGCCCGTCTGCCCGAGCCCCAGGACACAGCTGCCAAAAGCCTTTGAAAGGTTTTATCAGCCGTCCCAGCTGTGGGTCCCTCTGCCCCACAGCACGGTCGCGGCAGAGAAAAGAAAAGCGAGGCCAACCGCGAATTAAAAATACCGAAACTTGCCCGAGGTTGGTGCGTGACCGCAGTGCCGGCCGGATACAGGGCACCTGCGGACACTGCTCCCAGTTTCCCCTACCTTAGGTGACAGGCACCGTTCTTGCAGCACTATTGCTAAATAGCAGTCAGCCCTGGTGTAAACCACGGGTGGGTTTGGGATTTTTCAAGAGAACAGACAAATAAAGAATGTGCCAGCATTTATTAGTTCGTTAATTAAACGACGAGAGCAGCAGCATGCTGAAGTCCTAAGTGATCTCTTTTGTCAGAGTAGAAGCTGGGCAAGTTTTAAGAGCTGTTCTGTCCGCTTGCAGCAATTTACTGCTCTATTTCACACTGTCTGCACGAACTGAAAGAGTCTGTGATTGCTTCAGCTGCGTTTGTATTTTTAGTTCTAATGTTTATGTCATAAATTTATTTTCAACGAAGTAGGAAACAGCTTTAAAGTACGTGCTAGTGGGCTACAGTAGTTTCGTTTCCTTAGTTTGTGTTTAACAGGGAACCTTGTAGTGCCTAACACAGTAGTACAGGGAGTGATGGGTGAAGATGCCATTCCGAGGGCTGTGGTAATGAAACAGTGTGTGCCATGTTTCTTTGACTTGCACAGCATGACATAGCTTGCTGCTCTTTTTGTAAATAAAATCCTTAATTCCAGTTGAAAATGAGCCTGTTTGATCAGGACCTTTGAGACTAGCCTTCCAGGAAAAGCAATAGATAGAAGGTGC
>JAWWEU010000081.1:82736155-82856868 GCA_035583155.1 Acropternis orthonyx | reverse complement strand
ATTCCAGTTGAAAATGAGCCTGTTTGATCAGGACCTTTGAGACTAGCCTTCCAGGAAAAGCAATAGATAGAAGGTGCCTCCCCCTTTCTGTAGTTAATGTAATAGTACAGTTGCTTTCTAAAATCCTGATGAGGAGAAGATCTATAGTGCCAATTTACCTGTGTGCTTTGAAAAGTAACTCAGATGCAGTGCTGATTAAAAATTTGTCTAAATATCCAAAGATTCATGAAAGGGTTTGAATTTGCAATGGGAACATGTGTCATTAGTGCATCTCAGAGATGAGCACTGGAGTCTGGGGGCATTTCTGAACAAAACTCCTGAATCCTTTGTAATCAGTTTCATCTTGTAAACTTGTCTACGGCCAGACTCGGACATCACATACAGGAACAGAAATTACAGTAACTGCATTAACTTCAGATTGTTCCTGACATGGCTCAAGGAGATGAATCCAGTCGTAAGGTGCAGATGCACTTGTGATATTGTATAACAAAGTGTGTGGGTGCTAATGTGCACCTGTGGAAGCTAATGGGCAGTACTGTCATGTGCACTGAGAGTGGACTGCCTCTCTGTTTTATATGAACTCTGAATTTCAGCCTTGAAATGCTTCTTGTTGCCTTTTCTTGCAAGTCAGAGGTTTCCCCCCTGGACGTGTCCCATGCTGTTAGCAACGGGCTTCACTGAATAGTTCATAATTTCCTGAGTTGCTAACATCCATACTGAATATCAGTGGCTATTTGGGCCCTAATCAGATTTTACTCACTCAGTGACGAAATCTGCTGGGGCCAGGCAAGTGTGGCAAGAGGACAACTTTGTCTGTCCTTTCAGTTCCCATATAAATCCAGACATGAGCTGCATCTGTGGAGTGTGCTCAGGGACTTCTGGCTGTTAAGGCTGTTGTGACAGAAATACCTTCCTTTCAATGGCAGAAGAAATGCTATACATGTTTCCAGCTTATTGAGTGGATTAGCTTGCAGTTATGAAAGAAAGGTTAAAATGAATGCAACTTCACAATTTTTAACAACATTTAGGCAGAGCTGTTTTGTCTCTGTGTAAATCATTAACAGCAACGTTATGAATTTCCTTTGTTAAGCAGTGAACAATTTTAATGTATCATTTGGTGCAGGGTTGAGCAGCTCCACTGTGTGCTACACAAATAAATTGACTGTGTGTTTCATGGCACAGCTGCTTGAGAATCACACATTTAAAAGGAGGATACTGTTGTGGGGTTTTTGTTTTCAATGGCAAAGAAAAACTGCAGTTTGCTGGTGTTGCAGGGTTTTTCCCATTTCTCAGTTTCAAAAATAATTGTAGACTTCAGCACCAAGAATTTTATTATTACTAATTGCTAGGCATGAGTTTTGTAAAACATTACCAAGTCCATAATGCTTTATTTACATAACTTTTTTTTTTTTTAGCTTCTGAAGGTGAATTTAAGAAAATCAGTAGCACCAGCAGAAATTGGGATTTTCTCTGTGATCATGCAACAGATGCTAAAAGACACAAATATACTGGTTTAAAATCTACTACTTTAGTCTCTACATCTGCTCTTATTTCATTAGGGAGAGCAGAGATAAGCTGCTCTGGGTGTCTTGGTGGGTTACTTTTTTGACCATAATATGGCATGACAGACATGCATTGGTTATAAGTGGCACAGCTGGCTAAAGCCTAAAATGAGAACTTACAGGATCAGTTCTGTTCTGCTCTGTTAGGAGCCTTGCGAAGAGCATAGCATCTACCCCATTCACTGAAGGCATCTCCATCTCCCATAGAAGCCAGCAGTTTGTGGCTTCATCTCCGTGCCTTTATGCCTGAGCACAGAAAAGTTTCTTCTGGAGTCTGGCAGATGTGGAGAAAGCCTCTATGTTAATGAGCACTTTCTTTAAGTAGGACCTTTATTTTCTGTGCTTCAGCTTCCTTCCCTATCTCACAGGGCCTTATAGTACCAACAAATACAGGCATGTATTAGCACACCTGCTTTGGAGTGATTTACCTGCTGGATTGAAGTGACCCTGGAAGTCAGATAAAGGGTGTGAAACATCAGTGATGTTTACATGCAGAACCTGGGAAAGCCAATCCCCAGGTACAGAGCAAGTTGTTCATCTCAACTTATTGAAACCTTTTCTTATTATTTTATGCCTACTTCACATAGTTAAGCAGGTTACTTTGTGAAACTGCACATCCAGATTAAAAACAAAACAAAACAACACAATTATTCTTGTGTTTAGGGTTTTACTTTTTTGTCTAGATAAGCCTGGAGGGCAGTGTTGTGCACAGTACATCTATGTGAATGTCTCTGTAGCACTGGTTACGTTGTACTCTATCTCACGGGCGTTGCAAGATTTAAGTTATAAAGAAATGTGTAATTAATTTTTAAATAAAAATTGGAATGCTGAGCAATTTGTATATGTTTCCTCTGCTTTGTCTTTATATGAGACTTCCGTATAATGTGCAGGAGTAGTGGATTGGTGATGACTGCAATTAGAAATGTAGAGTAGCAATGTGGTAGAATGACAAAGTGGTTTGGGTTGAAAGGGACCTTAAAAGATCATCTCGCTCCAACTCCCCTGTCATGGGCAGGGACACCTTACACTAGACCAGGTTGCTCAAAGTTCCGTACAACCTGTCCTTGCACACTTGCAGGGATGGGGCATCCACAGCTTCTCTGGGGAACCTGTTTCAGCACCTTATCACCCTCACAGTAAAGATTTTCTTCCTAATACCTAACCTAAACCTACCCTCTTTTAGCTTAAAGCCATTGCCACTTGTTCTATCCCTGCATGGTGCAAACTTTGAATATTGCTGCCTTGACCAATTGCAAGCTTGAACTTTTGGCATTGTCCTTCATGTTGTGTTCTTGCAGCTCCTGCGGAATTCAGTCAACACTTCTTATGTGTCCACCTGAGACAAGGAGCTTTTCTGTGATCCATTTTTCTGGCACCACAGTCAACAGTAGTCCTATCTTCCTCTTAGTCTGGGTCTGAAATATTTCCATGTCAGTGGAGATACATCACATTAAATAGAATTCTGGTAACAGTGACAGAAGAATTGTGCTTGCTATTGTATAGAATGAAACAAGGCCATTTTTACTATGTTTTGCACCTCCATGTGAATATAACTGTTGAGCTAATATAAAGTAAGATTTGTATTTTCAGTCATTACTAATGTCTCAGAGTTGCCAAAGATAAGGATACTAACTGTAAGAGTAAGCTAAATGGTGAGATAAATGCAATGCAATCCAGTCCTGACAGCTGTTCTTTCTGAAATCCAGCTTCCCATTTCTCATATCTTACTTTTCCTTTTTTTTTTTTTTCCCTTTCCCTTTCTTTCAGAAATCTTCTAGTCTTTTATCAGAGTAGAGGATGAAATAGAAGGCTTTGTAAAATCTCCTTCATTTCTGGACTGTCTAGAATATTCAGGATTTGTTTCGACTTTCCCCATCTCCCAGTCATTGCCCATTATTTTCTTTCCCATGGTTATTGTTTATACTTTTTTATCTCGATCTTCTATGCCACTACTGCCACTGTTAGATGAACATTCTCTTTCCTACTGTCACTTGCCTCTGTTTTTCATGTTCTTTCTCTTGTAATTGGAGATTCATTTTTCTGCAGGTTTTGCTCCTGTAAATTTACATGTTGGTCAAATTTCCAGTCTTCGTGAAATCACTTCACTGCTACTCCAGAGGTAGCACTACATATTGATAGGGCATATTTTACTTACCACCCTGGCTGCACCAGTTTCAGGATGCTGCACTGGAGAAGGGGGGACTTAAATACAGCTTTGAGCACTCTCATAGGTACACTTTTAGATGATGCTGATCATTACAGAAAAACAACTCCCTAAATACTTACATTGAATTGCGTTCAGTAAATATGTGGCTGCTTCGCATGTAGTTAATCTGGCTGGAGAAACAGTATATTTCTTTTTGCCAGTTAATTCAGATCACAGTGCATGATTATGGCCAGAATGAATGGAAATTTTTTTTGGCTCCAAAGGAATGAGAGTTCTTTTGAATATGTGAATTTATACTTAAACATCTGTCATCATGTAGACTTCTGTTGTCACAGACTTGAATTATCTTACAGGCATTTATGAAGACTTCCTAACAATACTAATTTGTGTTAAAGAAATACATGTAGGGGACTCCATATTATTTGCACAGACAAAAGCGTAAACACATTTACATGATCAGCTCCAAAAGCAGCCAAGAGGCCTGTGTCAGAGTTAGGGAAGTACTTTACTTCTCCTGAATCGCAATTCAGTGCCTTAACAAGTATTCCCCTGTGCTTGGCCTTTAGCTACTCTGTTAGCATCAGCAAACACTTGATTTTCTGGCAACGAGTGCATTCTGTATACTGCAGCTTTTTGTGTTGCTCTGGCATTGTGATTTCCATGAAAATTGACAATTTTCACACTTTAATGCTGCTTCTAAGAGATTGAGGGGCCTTTAGAAATTGGTTTTTCCATAGCAGGTTAAGCCAGCTCCTTCATTAGAAACTGGGAATGGGAAAAGACTTAAAATCTGTGTTTCCAACTAAAAATATGATTTAAGGATCTTTTTTAAATAGCTGCATTTCCAGCTAATGGAAATTAAACCTTTATTAATATATTAATCCTCTTAATATAGAGAGTGCTTCCAGAGCTGTTAGTTGCCCAGTGAGCCAGGCTGCTTATCATTAAATAAGTGATGCTGGGAATAGTGTATTGTTGTCGTAGTTTCAGCATGAGGGTGTCAGTGATGAGCCAGGGACTTAACCCATGCCAAGGAGTGAGTCACAAAGCTGCGTGGCAGGGCTGTGCTACAATGGTGATGACACACAGCATCCCATACCCACTTTAGTCTCCTCCCACCAGAAACAATGTCTTTTCAGTTTTATTAATCCCCCAGATAACAAGCTGCCTTACGTTCTGTGCATTTGTGCTGTGCGTTTGTACTGTGCAGTTGTCATAACCAGAGAAATGGAAAAGAAAATGGATTGAGAATGGTTTTTCTGTTCATGTTCCTTTGTCCTTACCATACTTCCAGATTCAGTGTCTGTGGGACAAAAAATTTAATTTATTACTTCTGACCCTGTAAATTCAAACTGATATTTGCATGTTAAGCTGTGTTTTATGTGTTCCTTGGGATGTGCTGTATGGAAGAGAATTGGCAGTCTCCTTTGACAGTTTCGGTGATGAAATGTGAGTTACAAAGCTTTCTCAGAAAGTCAGAAAATTATACAATCCAGGTATACTTTTGTTTTTGTCATTAAAGCATGTAGGAAAGGTGGAAATAAAGTGGTATAGGCTGGCCCAAGTTACTTGCAGATTTGCAGTAGATGGACTGTGTTTTCAGGTTTGGTTCTGCACTCTCCAGTATCTTGTTTTATTAAAGGTGGTTGACCTGTTGCATAAGTATTTAAGATTGGTCTGTTCTGCCTCTCTCTGATGAAGAGTCCCTCACCTAAGTAATCAGCAGCCAGGTAATTAGGGAGTTATCTTACAGAAAACCCACATTCAAGGGCCTATTTGGCACAGGGAGGGCTGAGGATAAAACCTGCAGTAGCTTTTACTAACCAAATTGCCAGGACCACCCTGCAGCCTGGAGGGCTTCTTTTTCCTTTGAGCAAGAAGCCAGACAGATGTAAGCCTCAATATTCCTGAAGCTATTGTGTTGGAGCTGGTGTTTCTTATAGCAAGCTCTTACTAGTGACTCAAAGACTAGAGAAAACATGGTTTTTCTGAGCCACCTTGGTTTTGTGGTGCTAACAATGAAAACTTCCTTTACTCAACTAAATAAACAGATAAGGTGCGTAGTCATCCCTCTGGCATGGAGCTTGAGCAAGAAAATTACATTTTGTGTTATCAGTTTTCTAAATATAGCCATAACTAAGGTTCAACAGCAAGTACCAATCCAAAAGTACTTAATCAGATAAGTGTTACTTTACATTTTCACCAGGGGTGACTAACAAGCAGTACGATTCTCTGTTTGCCATGCCTGCTTTCCAATCCAGTGTGTTGCGTTTTATTTATGTAATTGCATGCTGATGTGGTCAGCTGTTACTCAGGGTTTATTGTGAAGTTGAGCCAAGAGGGTAGAACGCTATTATAGTTTTTTAGTAATCAAGGGTTAATGATTTTTTCTTTTTTTTTTTTTTTTTTAGACTGCTTAAATACATGGAGATTTAAAACAGATGACATTAATGGTTGATGAGATGCTTTCATAATTTTTAAGGACCTGAGTATGAATGCACCATTCATTGATGATTAGTTGTTGCCATCTCCCAGGTTGTTCCTCCTGTCTGCCAGTCCACCTTTTCCCTGAAAAGGCAGGGGCTTTTTTGCAGGGTGAGATGTTTCTTCTTGGTATTTGTGTTAGGTGGTGTCAGGATATTATTGTTTTGGTTTGACTTTGGCAAAATGCCAAGGCCTCTCAGCACCCTGCAGAGTTTCAACAAAGGAGTGAGGAAAAAAAAAAAACAAACTTAAAACTGAAACTGATATATATACAGATATTTACAGAAATTTACAACATATATATGTACAAATATAAAAGAAAAACCAACAATAACTTTATCTGAAACTTCCTTCCCAACAACACACAGATTCTACCACTTAGAACCCCAGAGAAACACCCCAAAAGATGTTTCCCAGGAAGAACACCCACCAGAGAGAGGGAAAGAGCAAACAAACAAAACAAAAGTGTTTTACTTCCTTAAGACCAAAACTGCTGTGAATTTCTCAGAAAGGAGCAGCGGGGCCTATCTCTCCCAGAAGAAACGACAGGGTGTCTTCTTCCCTATCACCAGCCAGATAGAAGGAACTTGGAAGCAACTCCCCTCTAGATTTATACTTGAGCTGATGTCATATGATATGAAGTATCTAATTGGTTACTTAAGTCAGGTGATACCTGTCCCTCTGGATCTACTGAGAGCTCCATGACCCAAAACTGAAACCTGCTGAATTTTGGCTTTGGGCCTAACTAAACTAAGGCTTTAATCTAAGTTTGTTGGGGTTTGTCAAAACCATCACAAGGAGATGGTGTGATGATGGCTTGAGCAGGAGTGTGTCCTCTGAAGCTGTGTGAAGGTCCCCATGCTGTAATGTACATAAGATCCACCAGGTGCAGAATCATCTCTGTCAAAGCCAACTTTTCCGAGGACATGGGAGAAAAGCTCTGTTTTATATTATCTAGATTGCTTTTGTTTTAAAACCTCGTCTCTTCCTTCCCATGCACCCCTCCGCGGGCATTCTCCAGTGATAGACCTGGAGGTCCATTGGGTGCTATGACAGCAGCTCTCTGGGGTAAGAGAAAATAAACTAGTGAATTCTGTTCAAGACCCTTTAAAATACTCACCTTTTATTTTTGTTGTGTAGTTATTTTGTGACATAACAACAATTACTTTTTCCCCGCCAGTGTAGGTTCCAAAAAGATAAATTAAAAAATCCAAGTAATTTTATAATAAAACATATGATTTCATTTTTTCTTACTTCTGTGCTTAGATGGCTTTTCTTTCTGTATTTTTCATTTTATGTTTGAGGTTGGTATCTCGCATATGCAGCAAAAATACCACCTAGGTAAACACATCAAGCATGGTATGTCTAATCTTACTGTGCACAGGACATGTATTTTCCCTTCTGTTTTTGTCTGAGTTTGCCACGAGGGGAGTCTCTGAAATCAATAAACAGTTTCAGACAAATTGGAAGAAAAAAATTGTCTCTGTACTTTTCTTCGATCTCTGCTCTTGTGGCAGTGCTTTATTTCTGAACATCACAGCAATGGTTCAGGGTGTTGAAGAGGGAATATCTTGCTGCAAATCCAGATTCCTTCTGTTTCTTTTTGTGGTTTTGAGTTTGGTTTTATTTTGTGTTTTCTTTTGAATAACTTCTCATGGGACTTTTGGTACCAAGCCTACACTTTTATGGATACCAAATAAATTACTGCTGCGTTCCCTGAGAGTACATCTCGTATTTCAGTGTCAGAACAGTTTTCTCCGCTCTAATAGGGCTGGTAGCGTTGCTTATGGCCTTTCTGACAAATGCTCCCTGGCTAGGAAAGGGCTTTCTTCTTGGGAAGGAGGCCAGCCTTTGGCTTCTGCCATAATTAAAATCTTGGTACCATGACACCTCCAGGTGCTCCTAAGACTGACTCTACTAATTCATTAAATACAGCTACAAATAGGTCAGATCATGTTGCTATACTGCCAGTGTTGTGATTAACACAGTTAGTTATTTTGGTTGCTTTTAATTGTCCGTGTTTCTTTGCCTGTGCGGAACTGGAGAATCATTTGGTCACCTCACAGCAACACAGCAGCATTGAGTGATAAAATAATGTTACGGTGTCAGATGTGCATAAACTTGTGCTTTTTGAGACATGCACTCTTTTTACTGTCTTGTTTAATGGCTCCTTAAAGTCTCTTGTGCAGCTTCATTCCCTGGATAGGGACTTGTTCAGAGTGGGACAAACTGGGACCATTTTCTGTCCTCAGTGAGTCCCAAACCCTTCATTTACTCAGTGAAGCTGCAGATTCTCCAGCACTGGGCTGTGTGTCATAATAGACTTGCCTGAGTCCAGGCTGACCTGGGGATGATAAGGGATAAACCAGAGTGTGGCAGGAAATCATTCTCCAACTCCATTAGGTCTTTTGTAAACCAGAAGATAGTTTTACTCCTGCACTTATATTAATAAGTCAAGGATTGCTATCTTCAGATCAAGTCTGTTATTCCTGAATATAATGTGCTAATGGGGAATTACTTCTTACTATTAAACCTAGCTTTTCCATTGTGAGACAAACACAGACATATCCATGTGTGATGGATAGAGAATCCAGGATGAAACTTTAAATTAAAATAGAAAAAACTCACCTTTTACATGGGTAATTATAGGACAGAATTCTATCTTAAATTCAGAGATTTGTGGGTTTTCCAAATGACAGTGTACGTGGAAGGATAAAAAGTTATACTGCAGTTTCAAGTAATAAATTTAATTGACTGGTTTTTTTTTCCCTTCACCTCAAGGCTTGTAAATTGTACCAACATTGTAAAACTATCTAGAGAGAGACTAAAGCACAGCCCTGGAACGGTATGTTGATGATTAAGCCACGTCATGATGACAGTAAAGTTGCCTTTCTTCCTAATTTCTAAGCAAATACTGTTACTTTAATTCCCCTTGCAAGTCTTAAACAGATTTGTGCCAAATAAGACAATAGCTTCCTGAAAGAGCAATTAATTATTCTGCAACTAATATTTACAAAGTTTTCAACTTCACAGGTATCAGGAAATAATACTCTTCTAAAAAACACTGAGTATAGTCTTGGTCAAGAATTCTTTCTGTAGAAGACAAATTGTGAATTTTGGAAGTATTTGAATATCAGTGGATGCAAGCTGTTATTTTCTTTGCTTTTAGTAGTTTTGTTTCACAAATACTAAACAATGTCTCAGGGATAGTTAGTACTTGATGCCAGGATCAAAGTACAGGGTCTTCCCTCTTCTGACCCAGAAGTAGTGTTTCCTTCTAATTTTTTAAGGTTTACTATCCTCCAGCCTCATAAAAAACAAACCAGGGATTTTTCTTAGAAGCACCCTTTTTTTTTTCTTTTAGTTTGATGTTTTTTTCTTTTTTTCCCGTTTTTTAAATAAAATGTTTTATTTTATTTTTTTAAGGCTGTTAGTCTAGTACTGTAGAATATGACTAATAGGGGCTAGGCAGACTGAGAGTCTGTTGTCCCGACAGTCTGTTGGACTCTGTTGGGCCAGAGTTGGAGAGTCTTCTTGCACTTTCCAGAGAATGAAGAACAGCAAAAGCACTGACTAATTGTTTAATGCAATATTGGAAATGGGACTTTGATCAGCTGCTCTGAAGCAGCTTGAATTTATTTGACCTCTTTAGCATGGAGGACACTGGGCATAGCTACACTCCCATTGCCTTAATACTCGATTCTTGAGCCAAAGGACCCTGTGTGGCTTGGTTTTGCTCTGTTTCATTTGCCAGGCTGAGGTGTGCAAATCCCCGGCAGCTTGGCTGAAATGTCTAGGTCTGCTCCTGCATCAAACAGGTGGATTCACTTGGAAGGCACCAACATGGGATTCACTTGGGCAAATCAGTGAAATAATGTGGGTGCACACTGATCTTATTGCTCTACTGGGGTTCAGGTTTATATTTTATGTTAAAGTAACAAAAATTTGGTATCTCATTATAAAATGAGCAGTGGGAGTGTAAGGTAAAGATAGGTGAATGCAGTTCCTATATTCCCCTATATTCTCCATCTGTGGTTGCTTTTCTTTATTTACATGATGGTAAACTTCAAAGTTTCATCTATCCACTAGTATTTTACAGCTGAAGGTCTCTTCGATACTTGTTCATACTGGTTAAGGATAAGGAGGTCACTTGTTTCTGTTCTCACTTGCTCTTTTTGCAAGACAAGATATTGCTGAAAAGCCTGGCCTGTCTTGCCGTTGCACCAGTCTTATTTAAGAGTACTGCTCATCTATATAGTTGTTTCTTGTTTATTATTGTGTATTATCAAATTAGCTGTAGTTATTTTGGAATGAAATCTCTTTCTATTCAAGTGGTTAAATACCATACTTTCTCCTATTAAAAAGGAGATCCAGGTCTACGGGAAAATATTTTACACATATAAAACTGCCTGAAGTATAAAACCTGTTTATGCAGATACTGTGGATTTCTTGCCATAAAAGCACCGTAAATTCCCCATGCTGCTTCATTTTCATAAGGACTTACTTGGAAAGAAATATCGCTTGTGGTGCATTGCCAATTATTTATATACTAATTTGCTATCTGAGAATAATTTCAGATTTTTCAGTTCAGTTTGATATTGAAGTGATAGAGAGGAAAAAGATCTCAAACTATTTCATACTTCAGAGTTTAGCTTAAATTTACCTGGGAAGAAACTGGTAACACTGAGTTTTTAATTTTTTTTTTAATTATTTTTTTTTTTTTTTTGCTGGTGGGACCTTTCCTTTTAATAAAAGTGGTTTATGTATGAAGAGTTTTGAGTCATTATTTTTTAATGTAAATTCCCACTTACCTGTATTGTTACATGACCAAAGCTCTGTTCTGTATATAAAATATTAAGCAAGTAGTCTCTGCATGCAAAACTTAGGTGCTGGACTTGAATAGCAGGCTGAACTGTCTTCTGCCATCATTTGAGAGGATATACACATCAGCCTCCAGCACAGATCAGCCCTACCATGAATGATCCACAGAGTTGAAAAGGGGGGATATATTCTTGCTTCTCCTTTAGAGATTATCTTTTGTACTTCAGACTTTTGATTAATTTTGAAGAAATAACCTAGACTATGTTGTTTCTCTTTTTTTTTTTTTTTTTTTGAGCAATCATGTCAGTAGCATGCAGACTGAATCTTCCTTCCCAGCTTGACCAGAAAGGGGGTAGGCTGAGTTACTTGAGAAAACATGATGTGGAAGCTCAGATTGCAAAGAAACCCCTTATGCCCCGCTTAGCACCTGGCTATATCTGTGCAACAGTATTCAAATATTTATAAATCTTTTCATAAGCATTGTTTATTTGAAGACAAAACCCCAAATCAGCAACAGGGGTTTTCCTGCATTAAAGTGCTTATACCAAGCATAATTTACAGTTAAAAGCTCAGAACTCCCTAGAGAGACTTTTCTCAGTTTTCTATGCTGCTTCTTAATTTTACAGAGGAAACCATTATTGTCTGTAGGAAAAAAACCCTGCAAGTTCAGTGGCATTCAGTTGTACTATAGCAATTATGCAGTTAAGGGACTAAAAATAGTGTGATCTTATCTTCCAGCAACCAGATAGTTTTTCTTACAAAATTTGGGGAACTAAGTGAATTGAAGACCTCATGTTCCTTTGTGCCTTCTGAGGTGTCTGTTGATTTGTTCCATAGTACTTGTCATGGAAAAGACCTCAATTCTTCAGAATTAAATTATGTTGGTGTAGAGAGGTCCATGCAGGAGCTGTTTTGGAGACTTCTTTGTGTGATGTTTGTAAGCAGTACACGTGCAACTACTTGGGAGTGGTGTGAGGAAGGATTAGGGTGTGCAGCTTTCATACAGGTTGTCTCAGTAGCAAGCCTTCTTACTGATGGGTAGCACAAGGCAGAACAAGCACAAGGAACTGTTTTTCTGTTTTACTGCTCGTAGAAATAGATTCTTCTTTCATCCTACCAGTTTGGTAAGCTCTCTTGGCATTTAAAGGAAATGTGTGACTATTTTAGGCATCTTTGAACATGGTTCCGTCTCTCTGAATTAAGATGTTTGTATTTCTCACTGACTTGCAGATAGAAGCTTCAAAACATGAGGTTTGAGCAATATATGTTGATTAATATTGCTAATACATTCTACTGTATGGGACCTTGCTTCTGTTCACTGTGTCATACAGCCGTTCCTTCCAGAATTGTTCTGCAGTCTATTTACTTTGAACAAATGTTGCAGTCACGGATGGATTTATGAAGAAAATGATCTGACAGACCCTGCAACGTTATAGATCATAACATTTTCCGTACACAGGGGAACTTAGTGTTCCCCAATGAAACTCTTCTAATGTAGGGGAATAGGACAGCTGTGTTGCTCAAAATACATGTGGAAGATGCAGACTGAGGGTTATCGTTTTTTATTGCTGCATATTAGAGTGCAGTTTCATTGATATCTGATGCAGACTCAAAATTGCCTGAAATTCTCTATTGGCTTGTATAGCACAGTGAGCATGTTTCTGTGGCTTGGCAGTGGTGCCTGCAGATTTCACAAGTGGTGGAGTTTGAATCTTCATGGGTTTTTTTGGGTTGCCTTTTTTTTTTTTTTTTTTTTTTTTTTTTTTTTTTGTTTTTTTTTTTTTTTTAATTGGAAAGTACAAGTACGTTCCTGGGAGCTCAGAGTAAATAGATCTCACTTGGAGAAAAAAATGAAACTGTCCCTTGATTGTGAAGTCTATTTCTCCTGGCCTTTTTTTTTTTTTAAATTCTCTCTAGCGAGTTTCTAATTTTGTGGCATGACAGAAGAGCAGAACCGCGTACTTGAATTTGTATCTGGAATAAAGTTATCGCTGCTTGGGGGCTGCATTTAAAAGCATTGGAAGGAGCTCCCTCTGCCATGGCTTGTCATCTGACAGCCACATTCTGCTTGCCCTTGTGCTCTTTGGTCCTTTCAGGTCTCGCCTGCAAGCCTGTATCTCTCGGCAGAGCTGTGACTCTCCAGGTAGGCTTCAAGCAGCACTTCGGTCTTCCGAGTTGTCCTTACCACTGACATTGGCCCAGAAAGTCACAAACTGAGCAGACCCAGGGAGTGTGTCCAAAGACACAGCTGGGCATATGGTAAAGGAAAGTTTTAGAAGTCTACCACTATGTAAATTGCTTTCCTCAAGCCACTTGTCTTTTTCATTTTTCCCAACACCTTCCAGTTCTCTCTGCTGTCTTCCTGTACTGGGGATTCCTCTGCTGCAGAAAAAAAAAAGAGGGGAAAAATGTTATTCATGAAAAAACAAGTTAACGTCTGTAGGCATAGTAATAATCATAATATTTTACATGTTTAGATAAAAATTTTGCAACCAGGGTGCTGTAAGAAACACCTAAACCCCACAGATTTAGGCTTATAGGTAGGATTTAGGCATGAATAAAATTACTAATTTTTCTCCGTCTAATTTCAGGTATTTTCAAGTTTAGACAATATGAGTGTATTCTGCTACACAGCCTTTTAATTATATAAAATTGATAACAAGACATATGACGTCTTGCAACAGATCTAAATATTGCCATCAATTCATTTATGATGTCTGAATATGACTCTGTGTTTAAATCAGTCTGTAATTCATAACATGCCATCTTTATTACTGTTTGTATAAAGAAATGTATTAGAACAGTATTTCAATGAACACTTAAATGAGAGAACTGAGTATATTGCATTATTTTTTACAGTCAAAATGTTTTCCTTTTTAAATAGCATTTAATACTTCATTACATTAGATTATTTTTGTCACAAAGTGGTATTTGCATGTACATTGTTGCAATGTGACAAACTTTGTATGTACAGATTGAGTAGATTAATTTCTATTGGTTTAGTACTACATTATTTCTTTCACTCCATCTCAAAACTTCTTAATAATCAAAACAAGTGAATGTTGTGTAACTTTATGATATGGTTGTATAAGTCGTGAAGTTCAGTTTTAGTAATGAAATGAAACATAATATACAAAGAGTAGGGACTTTTTTACTTACAAACCTAACTTAGTCTTGAGTGAAAGTTCAGAACTTTACTGGTGGCAGTTACTTTCAGCTTTGCTGGGAAATTGTTTTAATGACTGAATCCAGTGTTGAAAAAAAAAGGACTCTTGTTAAAATATGAGATTTTTCACTTTATACAACAAAAATACATGCCATATCTTTCAAGTTTTAGTTTCTTAGTGAAGAAATTCTAGTTTAAATAAACTGCGGCAAGTTACCTTTTAGGGAAAGAGGAGGGTAAAAATGATTTTTTTTTTTCTTACAGATGAACTTTTAATATAAAAAGCTTTTTCCTCCTTTTCAGATCTTTCCTGAAATGGCCAAATCAAAAAGACTTTTGTTTTATGAAGCCTGCTTTTGATTAATTTGATTGACTTTTATTTACCTACTTAATCTGAACCATGCCTCTTCCTTATCGTGTAAAGTCGCTTACTGTTTCTAAATATACCCATGTATTTTAAAGAAGCAAGCCTGTGCGTGAGTACGACCCATTCAGAGCGGGGTTCTGGGGTAGGGAGGGACCTGCTGGTAACCCGAGAGCAAGAGCAGATGCTAAATTAGCAGCTGGATCGTTAGTAACAAGTCCACAAATGTCTGCTGGGAAATGATCTTCTTTGGGCACATGTAGCGTGGGTGTGTGGGTTATTCAGAGTTTCTAGCATCTAGTTGTACTTTATCCATGACTCAAAGAAAAGTCATGGAGCCACAAGGATTTTGATTTGTGGAGTGACTGGTAACTTGTTTTCATTGAAAGAACTGGCTGCATCTATAAATTGTCATTATTGTGTGGCATTTTTTTCTTAAGACGTGTAATTGAAAAATGACTTCAAGGGCAAGGAGATTGCTGACAGCATTTATTTAGAGAGATAGGTGAAAAACACTGAAAGACCTGTGGAAAAGCAAATAACATTATAAGGGCATAATTAAAAATCTCAAGGTTATATTCCATTTCCACCTTTAATGTAAATAGGTATTGGCCATTGACTGCAGTCAGACGTAGCTGAGATTGCGACTGGATGAGACCCTAAATTGTGACCAAGGACTATTAAATTATGTGTGTTATGTGGTAGCCAAGCAGGAAAATACAAATAAATAAAAGATCACAAGGAAAAAAAAATTAGTAAGAGACCTGAATCTGACTTTTCTTCCTATTGAAAACCAATATATTTCTTTATGCCTTAAGCCAATTATTATGTAAATGTGCTCTTCAAGTAATCATTTCTCCATATTGAAGAGCATGTTTGTTTTTAGGGTTTTTTTAAGCTTATCATTATGGTGAAAATGATTCAATTTTCTAGTATAAACAGGTGCAAAAATGATACAGATAGAAACATGGTAATACGTACCATGGTCCTAATGTCACCAAAAGATTCTGTGATTTCTTTTTTGGTCAGGTGAAAAAGCCTCATTGTGGAATGGAAAAAAGCCTTCCAGCTGACTAGCATGGCTTTACCTACCAGTGACAGTCTTGTCATTGGCAGGATTACACTCAATGAAGTGAGTTTATGGTGTTCCAAGGCAGTGACTATGATCAAAACCTCCCCCCCAAAAAAAACAAAATAATCCCTGGATGAACCCCTTCCAAACTCATGTCTGGACACCCATGCAGCAGTGATTTAACATATGAAGGTGCTGTGTCCTGTTCAGTTATCCTCCTCTGGTAATTCCACTCCGGTACAAGGTCTGACTGAAGGGCAGTTGAAAGTTAAGGCTTTGGGGCTGGTAGTGAGGTTTTCAGTTTGATGTCAGAAAGCGCTCCACAGGTTGTAAAGATGATTCCGCCAGAAGCTCCCTTCTAGACACAAACTTCTTGGCTATTTCAGAGAGGGATGCACAAGTTGGGTCCACAGTTCAGACTTTCCTGTTCTGGGGAGGATGAAGAAGAAACTTTTAAACAACTGTTTTCATTTGGGAACCCTTTCTGCTCAGCAACACATCTACTAGACTAGATCTTCCCACTTTTTTTCTTCCTTCAGAATTAAGCATTCATGTGAAAGAGAAGGAACAAGTTACACTCAGTGGTTTTCTCTGTGAGTACAGAATTGCCTTCCCTCCCACCCCCAAAAAAGTATAGCCAGTGTTAGATTGTTGCAGTGGCTATCTGTATTAGGCTAAATATGGAAAAATTTTGAGTTCATATAATTTCTCAGAAAAAGGCAGATATATTACTTGTATTTGCATGTGTATACAGACATAATTATCAAGTTTTAAGTAGCATGTTAATGCCTTAGTAGAATAGTGCATATGTGTAAAGACCATATAATGTTACCCAGTTCCAAGTACAAGCATGGGGGTGGTTTTATTTTGGGAAGGAAAAAAAAAAAAAAAGAAGAGAGTACTCTCTGGTAACTTTTTTTTTCAGGGAAATTAAAGTGTGATTCTTTAGTTGCCTTTTGGCTAGGAATTGCTTTTCCATCTTTGTACACATGACTGTATTTAGCATTAATGGAAAAACAGAGTAGTTTGGTGTAAATCCTCCAGACAGTACACCCCATTCTGGTGGGGATTTAAAATGTTCTGCTGCATAGCTGATGTGCTGGTTGAGACTGCTGTTGTGAAGCAGGTGGGATGGAGAAGGAAGAGAGTTAGGCAGTTCTTTGTGATCACCAGGCAAAGAGCAGCTACAAGTTTTGTGCTTGGGATATTTTTTAGTTTTTAACAAATCTCTTTTGTAATGTAATATATTTAAAAAAAAAAAAAAATCAGTGTCTCTCCCATACAGCAGTTTACTGTGAGCCTTTGTCGCTAGCACAGATCCTTTGGGGTCTCACTACTGCTCAGAGAGCAGTTGGGATAACTGTACACAGTTGTACAGTTTAGCCAGTACACTTTGTGTACTTGGGTCTTGTAGTATTCTTCTAAATGATAATTCCATATAGTTTTCTTATATATAAACTTCCATGCTTTAAATCAAAAATTAGCCTTTGCATTACTCTCTGTAAAATCTTGTAGTTAGTAAACTGCTCATTCATGCATTGATTTGAACCTTCAGTCTTGTACGTGGCATGTTAGTTTTGAAGCTTTGGGTAGTATCTGAGTCTTTTTCATTTCCAGTGTTTAATGTCAGGTCTAAATATGAGAATATACTGCATAATCTCTCTGTACGTGCAACTCTGCATTAAGAATTCCATTTGATTGTGCTCACTTTCCTGAAGACAGCACTTCTCTAACATACCTTAATGCATGTTTAACAATTTTGTTTTCTTCATAAACAGGACTTAGGTATTCAGGTCCTATATGGTCTAATTCCCTCAACCTTTTTGTATCAGTGTGCCTCAATTTCTAGTGCTTCTGAATAGTATAGATGATATGTGATAACAGCATCATGAATGATCTCTAAAGCTCCTGATTGCCCTCATGTAAATTTTTGGCAGAGTGCTGTTCAAAGCATGTCTAGGGAAGAAACCAACCATAAGCTTCACTCTTTGCTAATTTGTGCTGATTTATATATTTGTAACTCAGGAGTATTTCAGTCTAAAGTGGTGATTTGAGAGACAGTAGCCACGTTTTTTTATGAGATGTGAACCTTTGATACAGCATTTTAATATAAATTGTATAGTATTTAAAAAAACCCTATTAATGCAGAGAAAATGTTTATAACTTATCATAATTAAATATCTCGGGATTGTGGGAGCTAGCCTGGAAGGGCTAGCCAGTCTGAGCTTTGGTCTTCAATCCTGAGCTTGTGTACGAGAGTCAGTGAAGTCAGTTAAAGAGTCTTCAGGACAGATATTTTAAGATCACGCAGGCATGAGCTTAAACAGCACTTGGGATTAAACTGTTTACCCAGGTGTATGTGTATTCTGTCAATTTTTATATCCTTTGAAATTGTGGTGAAAACAGACTCCTCTTTGGAGTTGGCTGATTGAAGTAAAGGCTCTCTGTAGATTTTTTGTAAAGACCTGGAGGCTGCTTCAGTGCTGCATCTTCTGGAAGAGAAGCAGCACAGAAATCATAGCAAATGTGTGCTTTGATGCCTCCTATATCCTTACTCTAGCTCCTGAGCTGTTGCAGAAGCTAATATACCTCAGGTATTCAAGTTAGAGCAGCCCTTTGAAAATCCTTATTTGTACATCCAAACTTTATATATCTCAATGTTTGGGGTTTGGGGATTTTTTAGCAACCTGTTTGTTTTGGATTTACAGTGGGAAATCTCTTCCCTTAGTTTATAGCTTACCATTTTAATAAAACTTCTCTGCAGATCAGCATTACTAGACTGAGAAGTGAAGTCAGTTTATGTTGCTATGACAGGTAAATTCTGCAAATGCAGGTGCAACAGCAGATATCCTGACTGACTGAACCCAGGTTCTGCACAGAGGATGTGTCCCTGTGCCTGCATTGCATCTTATTGGTTGTGGGTCGGGAATGGGTGATTCAGTTCTGGGACTGCAAGGCTAAATTAAAATACAGCAATAGCAAGCAAAATTCAGTCCAGTTCACCACTGCAATAAAAAAGGGGGAACAGTTGCTTACGCTGCATGTCTTTTGGTTTATGTTATTCCCTTCATTATAGTATTGTCCCAGACCCTGACCATACAGCAGGCATCAGTAACAGATGAGCAAAATTGATATTTTTTGGCATTAGTAATCACAGTGGGTTTTTCCAACAGATACAGCTGTTGGGAAATATGATTTAGGCATTCCGACAAAATCCCTGTGTTTTTTAACTCATGTGAATGGAGGTGTTGAGGACTGAAGTGAAAAAGTGGAGGATTTATGCTGTCTCTGAGTTCTGTTTGGGTTTCTGTGGCACAGGACAAAGAGCCTTGGTGAGGAGGAAAGGTATTAAGAAATGTTGTCCAATCAGTGTGGGAGCCTCGGCAGATATTCTCTCCTTCACTACGTTTTAGTACAGATCCAGTATGATGTAGCATTTCTCCTCCTCTCCTGCTCCCTTCAACGTGTTTCACACCCTTTCAAGTCTGCCTTGTCCACAGTGTTTCTCCTGCTGGCTACACCTAATACCTCTCAAGCCTTTGTCCCGCTTTTTTGCTGAGCTGAGTGTCTGTCAGGCTGCACCCTGCCAAGTTGCTGCTTTGACTCCATTGCCTACTAGGAAACCCTGTTGATGCTGGCTCCAAACCACTCAGCCAGGGTACATGTGCCTCTGTGCTTAGCAGGCAGGTGTAAAAAGAGTCTGCTCCTGTGTGCTGGATTATTCTTGGCCAAAGTGTTTCTAAGATAACACAGGTGTTGCCATGTATAAACCCACTTCAGAGGGGAGGGTGTGTGTGAGTTTTGAAAGAAATGGCATAAACAAGGCAAATCCAGTGCAGTTCTCTGGCACTGCAATTTCATGAAACCTGTCCAGAAGAGCAACTAGTACTAGTTTGTGGAGGGATTGATTCATGCTATGTAACCTGAGGTTTGGCTTTGGGAGAATATTCCTTTTTACTTTTTACTTTAACTTTTTTTTTTTTTTTTTTTTTTTTTTTTTTTTTTTTTTTTTTTTTTTTGTTGGTGAGAGTGTGAGAGGTGGCTAGGAGTGAGGGCATTTTCCTTTCATATCCTTGCTGACTGCACATAGAGGAGCTGTTGTAATTTAGCTGCCAAAGACTCACTGATGATCAGCTGCTGCAAATATAAATCCAAGATCAAGAAAAACAAAACGGGGCTGTGGTCCTTTCTTTCATTGCCTTAGGAGGATAAACGAAGGAGGCGTTATACTTGGCAGTTTGAATTAAACTGCTGTTTGGAGTGATTTCAGGCAAAACTCTCCCCAGGTGTAATGAGGTCTCTGACATGGTGTAATGTATCTACCTGAAAATGAAAATGCCATTATTGACTAAGTGTCATAAATATATGACTTCATAGAGGTCATTATAGAAAAGAAAGGTGGCATAATTGTCTGGATTTTATATTAGAAGAAACACGTACAGTGATACATCCGATGGAACAAGAGAAGGAAATCTGTCCTTCTACTTTTTCACCCACAGTTTAGTTTGATTTTCTGCTTTCAGATTCACACTGCATTTTGTGCAAGTTCCCCTAACAAATAGGTAGGTGCAGGTACCAGCTTGTAGGTTTCTGCTGAAATACAGTGGTGAGGGTGCGAAAGGAGATGTTCAAAAGCAGGCTGCTGCTCATAACAACTCATGTAGCTTGTACATCTTAGATCCTCAAAGTACATGGGATTTTGATTTGACTGGAAAGGGTCATTAAAAGGAGAGACTTTACAGATGGTGTCACTTGCCAGTCTTGATTTGAAAAGAGGTGAAAGCAGATGGATAGTTAGCACTGGAAACTATATAGTACCATGAAAGAAAGATAATTTTCGTTCAGTATGTCTTGGTGACACTGCTATGAAAAGATAGGGATTTTATTTTTTGATGTTGAAACGTCTTTTTAAGCATGAGTTGTTTTCACTTGGAGAAAACAAAGTGCACGTGTTTTGTGTGACCGCTGTTTAGTAATGTATGATAGTGAGTTGTCTGTCCTTAATGCCAAAGTTCCGTCATGAAATACAGAAGTACAGATTATCTTTGAGATTATGACTGCTGGGGATGATAAACTTTATATAGAGACACAAACTTTGGGGCATTTCTAAAGTGGTAATGTTCTCTATTCTGAGATCAAATTGGTAATGGGATGGAATGTGGAGCTCATTTCCAAGGATTAAATCAGACTAATAGGACTAAGGTTACTCTGTCCATAGCAGAGTATCGGTGTCTTTTCTATAGTACATTTATAATGCTATAGCATATATGAAAAACATACTTCAGTGGGATTCTTTTTTGGCTGTCAGTAATAGCTCATTCATTTCCTCATTGTGATCCAGAATCCTTCTTTTAGCATATGTTGGTCTTGGGGGTTTGCATGTTCTTCACCTGCTATGTGCTTTCTTGCTTGTGAACTTGCAATCCAATACCTTTTACTATTAAAAAGCAATTGTTGTCTTTTTGAACTAATATTGCAACATGCCAACCGGGTTCTTGAGTTTTCAAGCCTATTTGATTCAGACTAAATTAATTTTGCATTTGAGTATATAAGAAACTGATCTGCGCTACTGCTGTAGTTGGTGAGAACATTATGTCTAATCCTGGACAGATGTCAGATTTGTTATCTTCTGATAGTCCATCTTTCAGGTTCTCTGCTAGTGAAATGTCTAAAGTTTTGTTATATGCAAGATTTAACAGTAGAATGGGAAAGAGCAGTTTGTTTTAGGATATTCCTGAGTGCAGAAAGTATTAATGTGCATGGGTTTTTTTCGTTTCCTTTGAAGCTCATGTTCAAACTTGAGTATTCTGTTAGTTTTCTGTGATAGTAGTTGGCATCAGATAGAGACATCATGAGAAATCATGAATTACAATGCTGATTTACTTCAGGTCAACCACTGGCAGGGCCAGGATTTCCTACTTACCTAGAACAGAACAAAAAAGGAGTTCAGTCAAGAATTAAACCAGGGAGGAGTAAATTGATGTGAGGAGAAACGAACTACTTCTTCAAGATCCATGGATCAAACTTTAGAATAAGTATGATTGATGGAATAGTAAGCATTTTTCTGTTGATGAGCACTTTCCACAAAAATACTAATTAACAGTCAGGAAGTCAAATATGCCTAAGGAGTCTGGTTTTAATTCATCAATTTAGTTTCTGCAACATGATGCATAATCCCATTATACTGACTGTAAAAAACTGCTTCCGCTTTTCTTTCTTGCTCCAAAATTGGATACTGTAGAATATTTATTGTATATGCAACAGGAGGAGTGACAGGGGTCTTTTTTTTTTTGCACACAATGGCTTACTTGTGATACTAAAGATTAGCTTTCAGCAGATTACTGAAAAAAAAGAACAGATACCCTGGGTATCTGGCAGTACTACATTTCTCTGCAGACTCTTTTCAGCTGGAAAGCATGGCCCTTTAAACAGCCTTTGGATAAAAATGAAAGTTCTGTCACTGATAGTTTATCTCACAGATGTGCTCACAAATAAACTTTGAAAATAGGGATATGCATGTTAAAGACATTACGGAAGTGGGTTAATTCATTGGTTAAGGAAGGGCTATTCCCTTCGTGTAATAGGCAATGCTGTTTCTCATACCAAGGGAATTAAACGTTTGTCAGTTTTATTTCTGTATGGATTATTACAAAATCAGCCAGACAGTTGTTCCCCCCCGGCCAGTAAAGTTAGCAGAGATGCCTGCTTGCCTTTTGTGATTCGCTGAAGTTCGCTCTCTAATGATGGTGTAATTAGCACAGTTTTGCCAAAGGAAAGGGGATTTCTCTTTTGGCTCTTATATTTGTTATTCATTATGAACAATAAGAACGCAAGATCTAAAAACGGTATTTAAAAGCACTATTTAAAAAAGTTGGAGCGTCCCCTCCGAAACGCCGCAGAAGCGCAGGGTACATCCGCCTGCTCCCAACCCGCTCCATCTCCGGGTAAGTTCAGGCTGAGGGAAGAAAGTAGGGAGACCGGGAGGGAGGGAGAGAGGCCCCCCCTGCTGCTGGAGCCTCGGGCATCAGAGCTCCCCCGGGCGGTGCCTGGGGCTCATTGCGCTCCCTCTGCTCCCGTGGATGTGCTCACACTGAAAACTGCATCAAACAGCTGAGCGAGTTGTTCATTCCTTAAAAATGCCGGCACTGAGAGAAAAGTGCTCGGTACCAATACGGATAATACCTCCCCCCACTCCACTCTCGTCTCCTTTTCTTCCCTCGCAAGAGAAACTTAACAGGTTTTACAGATCTGAAAACAGAAGTGACACTATAAATCGAGCAGTAAAGAAGTCAGGAGCACCTCTCCTGTGAAGACTGGCAGAGAGAGTTTGGGTTTTTCAGCCTGGGAAGCAGAAAGTTCCGAGAAGACCTTAGAGCAGACAGTATACAGAGCTTGTCTGCCACCATCCAGATGTGTGCTGAATCCCTGTGCTTGTGATACTGTAACAGGAAGCTGCAGTTGCTTTGCTTCAGCATTTGACATGAAGGAGCATTCCCCGAGCTGGATTTAAGAAACTACCATTTATTTCGTACTTTAAATATTTGATTTTACTGGATGCTTGAGTGGTTTATTTCCATATTGATGGAAGTTTTGTGAGTTCATTTTAATTAAAGAAGAGGTCTAGCTTGTTTGAATGGTAGACTTTGAAAGTTTGAAGTTTCTCCTGGTGTATTGCCAAACAAAGTTGCAGGACATGGGTAAGACTGAAGCCCTCTTGGCCAAGTCCCGAGACAGTGTGTGATCCCATGCTGGTGGCCTTAGAACAAGGAAATCTGCCATCTCTCTGCCAAAGGTGAAGTTTCTAATTGGTCATCATAGTTTTCTGTGTAGGTACATACTGTGTCTGATGTGGAGTGAAGGTGAACAGGGTCGGGAGAGATGAACTGACCCTAAGAGTTTTGCATTGTTTTTACTGCGTAGCTTTTTGAGGCCCAACGTGAACATAAGGTTTAGTGGGATCTACAGATATTGGCTTCCACTGCCCCTGTTGGTTGGTGTCATTCTATAGTTAGAGACTGTATTGTCTCATACAAGGCTTCTTGCACACAGCCTAATGCTTAAACCACCTTTGTTTCAGACAGCCCAGGTGCTGCAGATTGGCCTGTTGGTAGATCACTGGACACATTGTCAAGAAACCTCTGTGCTTTCACAATGTCTGAGCACTTCGTGTAATATGCAGGTTGCTAGAGAAGGAGAAACTGGATGATCTTGAAGAGGTGGAAATGGGATGTGGAGGGTTCTTCTGCAGCAAAGAAATAAATGGCACCTTACTGTCTGGCAGCCTCTGCTTGTGCCTCAGCTGTGGATTCCCAGACAATGTTCTGGATTGGAGAATCCAAATGGGAAGTAATGTTTCTTTGTGTCTTCATTTTCACCAGTGTTACTAATTTTTAATTGTATTGTGCATCACTGGCAAGGCAGTGGGGCAGGCCCAGTGAGGACTGACACAGCCATTTCCAGCTGGCTCTGCTGCAGGGCACAACTGAGCCCCTCTGTGGGACCAGCACAAACCCAGCTGGCTGCTGTCAGTCGGGCAGTGGGAGGAAGATATATATATATATGTGTCCTATAAATACTCTTTCCCTCGCCCACTCCCCAGCTTATATCAAGAGAATATCTAGGAAAATACTTGGAAATATGTAGCTGTGTTTGGGCTGTGTTTGTCTGTGGCTTTTCTTCACACTAGCTGAAGAAGAGACTACAAAGCAATAGAATTACTTAGCTGTAAAAGTTACTTGTTAAATAATACCACATTAAATCAGAATGTTAACATAACTTTTTCCTTCTTTCAACAGTGAAGATGTTTAGGGATTGACAGAAATTCCCTTTTTGTACGTATGAAAATGCGAAAGCATACTTGTTGTCTACTTTACATCAATTCCTCATGGGTATAAGTTTGGTGATTCAAAAGAGAGACTGCTAAGTGAGGTTAAGGTTAAGCTATTTTATTTTTATGAAGTGAGATTTTTTTCATGCTAGCATTGATTCTTCAATATTCATGTTATACATAGAGGGGTTTTTCTATCCTAAACATGCCCCATCCTTCTCTGCAGCAGAAATGAAAAACAATATTATGCTGCATGCTGTTTTTCTCATTAATATCATAAGTATACGTTCTTCTCTCTTTTCAGGGCCATCCACTACTACCAGCTATGCAGACTGAGTGCACAAAAAGGGTGTGTGGAATTTGTAAGCCCAACCCAGATACTTTCAATTGTTCAGACACTTCCTAGTTCAAAAATAAGCAGTTGGACTTCTTATGTGACACCGTTCATACATGTTTAATTTGGTTGTCATTTGCCAAGACTATCAACATGCCAGGTATTCAGTGAAAGATTAAACTTTTAAGTCATTGTTAGCTTTGAGAAAAGAAGCAGTGGTGAAATTAAATTTTCAGTCTTCCTAACACATCTGTCTGGACCTAATCCTGCATCAAAGACATCTATGGTAAATCATATCTTGCTTTTAACAGCAGCATGGTCAGAATAATTGGAATAAGGTTGGTGCATTAATAAGTCTTTGGATACTGGCAGGGAAATGGGACTGCCAGCAAATAGTATTTTTGCTGATGTCTCTATGTGTGCACATGACTATATGGATGTGCTTGATTCACTCAGGGTGCAATTTCTGTGTTGCTGTTTATGTCAGGCATCTGTCAGGAGACTTCTGCTTCTGAATGTTCATTTGCTGCCTCATGCGAGGCACAAAGCCCACATGATGTTTGATATCAGGGAACATGGTTTTTGATGCTCACAGGCCAGGCAAAAGCTTCAGTGTCCTCTGTTACTGTGCTTCTGGACCTAACAGACTGACTGCTCTGTCAAATCCAGTGCATCCTTTTGGGGAGGATGTGATATTGACAGTATAGCCAACAAATTACTCTGGGCTGCACAAATGCCTCCAGTGTCTGTTTCGCTGGCTCTGAACGTGGGTAGCAATGACACACAGTTGGTTATGGATCTCTCATGTTTTCCATTATTGCATGGAAGTATTTTTGCCATATAATAGCCTACTCAGAGTGGAATTAAAAAAGTTCGGTCGAGGAGTTTCCTAAACACATTCATCTTTCTGTGACTGACCCTGTTCTCAAATGGTGTGGGATTGAATTTAGCCTGCTAGGAGGCCTAAGGCGACTGCAGTCTGAGTTACCAGTGTCCTTGCTTTGCAGTCAGCATTCAGGGACAACCTTCTACGGAGCAACAAGGAGTGGTCAGCCTGATTTGCTTGTGCCTGTGCCAGTAGATGTCTCTAATAATTTCTTTATTCATGGTATTGTAGAGGAAGTTGTAGAAGGTAAAGCAATGCTGTACAGAAGTAGCTGAATCTAAATAATTAATATAATTTATATTGTATTTAATCCTACTTCTCATATATTACTTCTGACTCAGAAGCAGAAACACTGGCATATAGCCTGATAGCATTCTTACTGCATCAGATACATATGCATGATATCATTTGGGTGAGGGGAGAGCAGCCTTTACATGCTATGTGTCCTCTAAATGTGTGGTAGAGGCCAGTACTTTTGTCAATTATGATGTGCAGCAGCTGTGGCTGGGGAAACATTTGCTTTCCTGGAAGGAGAGTGCACCCTTCCTTCCCACACTGTTGTGAATAGCCCTTACTAATTCAGCAGCATTTATTATCCTGAAGAGCAGGGACCAGGTGAGCTCACAGGGTTAACTTGGATGGCATCACTGTTGTTTCTTCAGGACTTAGAAAAGAAGGGAGACAAGTCCCTTTCACTTTTATTTTGGTAGGTGTCACTCTGTATTTCCCCTGCCTTGCTGCTTTCCTTGGGTGCAGTTTATGTTGGGCTCAGCAGAAGAGAAGTGTTTGGAGGAACCTGACTCCATAAACTGCCTCCAGGTTTTTCCTGTCAAGGAAAGTTGGATAAGCATTAAAGAGGATGCTAGATGCAAGCAGTTGAGTGTTCTCATCTCTCTTTGGGAAGCACAGTGCCAGCATGTGTCAAGTGAGCAACTGTTAGGCCCTGGCTCAGGGAGTGCTCTCTGTATGCTGGTAATTTCACCAATTATCACTATGCCACTGGCCTTCCTATCTCAGAGGAGGAGACCAAAGAGGTTGTGGTGTGTCAGGTCTGACTTTATCTTGTATCCTCAGATTTCCTTGACTTCTCTGACTCATTTTAGAGTCGGAAATGGTGCAAAGTCAGGGAGGTAATACATGAAGATAGCCTTCCTTGCTTTTTTAATTGAACTTTTTCCCTATTTTATTTTTTAACACATTAATTTTATTTGATCCTAGTGATTTTCAATTAGATACAGCAAGAGCATATAAGAGAATTTTGCCTTTGCTGGTTGGATGCCCAGGGCAGTACCATGCAGTTGCTCTCAGCATCCCAAGGCTTCCCTAGGTGCCATGCTGCTGATGCTCAATGTTCTTCTGGTGCTCAAAAGTTGTGTTTAAACCTGGAGAGGCAGCAAGTGGGGCTGTCAACACAGAGATGAAACTGAACTCTGCTGAGCTTCTTCCAGGCTGAAAACTTCGCTTTTTGCGAGGCCAGTGGCAAAAGTCCCATTGACTTCACAGAGTTCAGGATGTCTTTGTTTTAGTTTTTATCAGTTGAGAGGAGGAAACTGTATTTAATCACTTACAGACTCTTTTGTTTTCAGTGTTTCCAGGTGGTAGCTTTCAGAGGGTACACACACCCTTGCTTTAACAGAGTCTACCAACACTTTGTGTGGCCATGCAATGCCACATTTTAACATGTTTTTCAAAAAAGATGAAGTTTATTTCATGATGTTCTTTGCCTGTATTTTCTTGAAAAATACTTGTTTATTTGTTTTTTTCAGCATTGGTTTGATTTTGGTTTAATTGACAAAGAAAAGCCTAATGTAATAACTTTTCATGACTCTCTGGAAAGTTGGTGGCTGGTAGAGAGGAGAGACCTTGTAACCACTTCAGTCAGGTGACAGCTGCAGGGTAAGGTCCAGAGTTGAAGATAGTCGTTAAGTGCTCCAGAACTGAAAAAAGCTTGTGACACTTCTCACCTTTTTTGCTATGAAAAGCAGTCCAGACAAGACAGGGACCCTGAAGGAAATCAGACATTAATATTGCTGTTTCTTTGTTTTTGACAAGGGGATGGGAGTTTTTTTTCTGTTGGTTAAGAGAACAGCTCTAAATTATCATGTGTTTTGGTCCTTGCATTTGAGGTATATGTGCCTCTTGCCATTTCTAACATAACTATGGCAGTTCATGTTACAAGGTAGTCTAATATACCACATTTCTTTTGTGGGTTTTGTAGGCTCTGCAGCTGGCTCAGACATGTCTACAAATCTTACTATCATTGCTGTGATGCCCCATCAGTACATACAGAGCAGCCTCAAGCATGTTTGCAATTGGGTTATCTGTGAGTAGCATTTAAAGCTCCTAAGCAGGAGGTATCTTCAGTCTCTTGGTGATGTTTTCTCTATGATAACACTCTTCCCATGGCTTCCAGTATGCTGATGGGATGATGCAAGGTCTTGGTCTTACTCTGTGAAGTTCGTAGTGGTCCCATCTCTTGTCTGTCCCGTGTCCTGAGCCAGTGCCACACATCAGTAAAATGCCCAAAATAATCATCCCTGATTTGAATGTGTGTGATAAAGAGGGAGGGTATTTGGCTGCTTCCTCTCTCATTTGATACTGTCTGGGTGTGTTGACATACCTGATTTATCAAGATTTTCTTCATAATGTGCTAAAGTTTGCACTGCATGAGGCTATATAGTGCTCAGTTGATACCATATCCTTTTCTGTTTTGAGAAATTTAAAATCCATTAAGTACCACATATGCCCACAGGACATATTAAACAGAATTTTAAATGGAAACTAACTAAACAAATAGGTTTTCCTGGCATTTAAAAATCACTAAAATATTTCCATTCTTACTTGATAAATTAAGATCTCACTTCAGAGACCAACTAATCAGTTGTTTGGTGTTATAGGTATATTTATCTGTGTTAACATTTGCAGTGGTTTTTTTTGTCAGACTTTCTGGTTTCTATATTAATGTAGGTCTCTCACCTCTGCTGTAGAGTTGGAGTGAGGTTTATTACTTAAGTTTATTATTTTCTTTTAATAAGTAAAAATACTTGAATTTCCATTTAGACTAAAAAGTACTTGTTTCCTGTCATTTAGAAAGAACAGAATATCATAAAATTGAAAGCAAAATATATGTGGTTCTCATAAGAAATTTTAAAAAGCAATTCAACACCAGGAAAATACACAGAAAGTCAGCTGAAACTGGGATTTCCTGATAAAAGAACGTGTTGCGTCCCATATATACAGGGTCTGACAGCCTTAAGACATGTTGTGCTGAAGTTGGATATTTCTTTATCTCATTGACACTGCATATTTGCTTCATTAATCTTTTTTAATATACTGCTGTATATGATTTCTTACTGTCTGATGGAATATGAATTAAAACTGAATTATAAATGCTAATTAAGAGGATGATTAAGAGGGTAAGGAATGTCCTGGCATCTTTGATTCTGTTTCTCTGCAAGTGAATGTAAATGGTATCTCACAAAAGTGCATTATTAGGGTATTTTTTCTAGCTATGAAGAGGAGCTTGTCAGCCCTGTAGTTCTGTTGCTGGCTTCTTCTATGTCATGCAGTTTTCTACAGAGGTAGAATTTACAGAATAACTGTAGATTTAAAAAAAAAAAAGCCAGCAGATTCATACCTTTGGTCTTCTATATTGGGCAATCTAAAGTAAGTAAATTGTGCCTCTTTGTTTATCCTCCAGTTTGTCAGCAGATCTGGACTTTTGAATATATGGGGAGCACTGGGCACTGGACTTGGATTCAGCCTTTCCCTCCCCACCCCAGGAAATTTGTTGTAAGGTCAGCCATGACAAGATCACAAGTGCTTCTCCAAGGGCAAGTAAATTTGAGAGGAAGCAGAGAGGTATTCCCAGTTTTAGCAGAGCTCAGTGCTGCTGGAAGATAAATGGCTTCAGTAATGCTGCCTGCCATGCTTTGTGTCTCTCCTGCCTGGGACCTTGTAGCTGAAAAAATTAACTCTAGGTTTCAGAAGAAGCACAGATACTTTCTGGCCTGCAGCCTCTAAAGACAGAGGGGTAGTTGCTATTAACTAATTAAATTTATGCCTAGAAATATGTATTTTTAATGTTTTGAGGAAGTCCTTTTGGGATCTTAGGGGTGCTTTGAAACTGGACCAAGAGGCCTCTTTACTCTCATCCACAGCCTTTGTCTATATTCTCTTCCTTGGTACATTAAAGTGTGTAAGTTTCCTGATCTTGCCACCCTTTTTAGAGAGATGAATGGAGGTAGATGGAATAACATAGATGTAATTCTGCAAATTCTCCCTCAATGATCATTGTCTGGTTTTGTTGGATCTGTTTGTATAAGCATGAATAAGTGTAATGACCTTTAGTGGTGTATTCCTAGAGTGTTGTTATTAAATGAGAAATTATGATCTGTCAGCTCAGTTACAGATGTTAATGTTCACTTTAGATATGCATATTTAAGCAGGTGATCATGCTAAACAATTCTTCCCCATCTGCACCTCAGATGGACACTTTTAAGGCTGTTTCTAGTTGAAATAGGCATTGGTAGGAACATTATTCTATGGTGATATCAGTGGTTTTCCACGGAATTTCCCAATAGCTTGTAAGCATATTCTAGAACTAGGAATTAGTCAGCACAGTAAGTCACATCTGAATTTCATTATCTGAATATGTTGTTTTTCTCTGATTCTTTAAAATCTATCCCATCTTCTGTATCCCTTGTAAAGAGAGAAAAAAGCAAGCACTTTGCTGCAAGAAGTCCTAATCTACAGTCTTCAGGCCTCTATAGAGTGATTCTCAATAGGTGGTAGTGAGGTTAAAAAGCCTGGGCACAAAAACAGAGCACAATCTGGGATACCACTGCTCAGTAATACAGTGAAAATGTACCTTGAATTTGCATCTTAGTTGACAGCAGAAGTCACCACAGGAGAGTTTATAAATCAGTGTTTAAGCAATAAACTTTTATGTTTGTTTATTTAAATAACCATATTGGAGGTGATTGTTGATAAGAGACTAAGGAAGGACAACCACACTGAAATCTGTGCAGCAGGGGACATACTGTACAGTGGAAGTATTTCTGAGCCAGCCTCAGGCTTGAGTAATCATACATCTAGTCATTGACCCCTCTAGAAACAAATTATCTTCTCATTGCTGTCATGATTCACTGTGAATAAAATGAAGACTAATGTAATTATTGAGTGGTAATAAAGCCTATTCCAACTAATAACTTGCCTTTCCAGACCTAGAGAACTCATGGAGTTGTGGCATCCTCACAAAAAGACAGCTGACCTTAGTGCATCTGAAGGATGTATGTTTTCCCACAACATGCAGAGGACACAATGTCAGCAGTGCTTCCAGCCTGCTTGGAAACTTCCAGCATGGTTAGTGAGAGTCCAGTTAGCCAACATGAACCTGACTGTAACTTCATGAATAATGCTGAGAAATCTCACCAGTTGTCTTGCCAGATATTTTAACCTCGTGTTTTTTGCAGTTTGGCTACAGTATTTGCTATTCGTAGAGAATTCAGTGTGCAAGTGGCTGTCTGCATGGTTGTAGCCTACTATCTGCTAAACTAAGCATCCTTAAAAACAGGTCGGTGAAGATTTGAGAGAATGAAGAGCAGAAGAGAGTGCCCTGGGCACAGGGCTTGGGCATTTGACAGCATAAGCTTCAGTATTCTGGGTGTCTCTTTAAGTATGTTTGGGATGTTAACATGGACAGGTTTGATGGGGTCTTTCTGGCTTGTTTGTTTGGGTTTGGTTTGGGGGTGGTTTTGGTTTTGTTTTGTTTGTTTTGCTTTTTGGTGTTTTGGGGTTTGGTTTGGTTTGGTTTGTTTTACTAACTAGTTCCTTTGTTCTCAGGTATCAATAAGACAAAAATAATTTAGTTATCTTTTCCTACTTAAGCATACCACACAAAGCAGCCTCATTTAGTCAGATGAAGGAACTGGATAATACTTCAGTGAGCATGAGCAAGGTGATGTTTTCCTTATGTTTTCTTTACTTTTATCATTGTTGCTTGGAATGGAATAGACTAGTAGCTCAATACTTGATAAATTCAGAAAAAACACTGTGAGTGTGTGGGTAAGGGAGGAATAAGTCAAAAATATTAGTGGGGATAGGATTGGATGGCTGGTCACTTTGAACTACTGAATTGCTGGTTACCCTGGAAGTCAGTTTAGCAGCCATTGCTTAGCAATTTTTTTATTTTGATCAGCATGAGACTGGCAGGTAGTTTTAGCTCAGATGTTGGTGGCTAAACATATTTGAGTCCTAAAGCCTAAATTTTTCCTGCCTTCAGCTGTGTTTTGGTTCATCTGAGTCTTCTCAGATACCATTGTGGAAAGACTAAGGTTTCACCATCCCTACCTAGTTTGCTGTTTTTCTTCTTTGTTTTTCCAGACCAAATTTTTTTGAAGGCAAGGCTTGTTACCCAACCTCCAGCATGAACTGTTGGTGTTGTTTTGATCACATCTCCCAAGCTCAAGAGTTAAAACTCTTGGTATGTCTCTAATATGAGAGATGCAATAGTACTGCAGTTTAGATTGCAGGAATTTAATTTTCCAAAATAGATTATCAGATTATCTCAGTTGGTTAGAGCATGGTGCTAATAACCCCAAGGTTGCAGGTTTGATCCCTGTATGGGTCATTCACTTAAGGGTTGAATTCAGCGATCCTTGTGGGTCTCTTCCAACTCACAATATTCTGTGATTCTGTGAAACAGTAACTTATCTATGCTTTCTTGCCTTTAACCACCAAAGACTTACGTTTTTCTTTAGCATGTGTTTCAGCAGATGAGTCAGATAATTACATAATGTTAGCTGCTCTCCCATTTCACTCCTCTTTACTGATGTGCAACCTGATGGAGTTGTACAGGATGGCACCAGCTCGTAGTGTGGTCTTTGCCACACACTGAATATGTGGGTGGTATCTCAAAAGTCCTGTGATACAGTTATTTGTGATACAGGCCTTGCAGTGCTTATTCAGGCAGTCTTTTCATTAACTGTAGTGGGCGTGTACCCAAATCCTGGGATTTGGCTGTTTTTAAAAGGATTTTCTCTAGGGCTTGTATTCTGGTTTTTTTTGTTCGGTTGGTTTTTTTGTTTGTTTGTTTTTGGTTTTTTTTTTTTTTAATTTTGTTTTTTGGTGGGTTTTTTTTGGTTGTTGTTTTTTGGGGGGTTTTTTGTAATTTTTTTTTTTTTTGAGAACTGATACAGGTAGATCTGTTAGGCTCACTAACGTGGCTGTGATTAGTTAAGTGTAAAAGCATTTGTAGGCTGCAGTGTTATTCCTTGATCAGTTAAAGCCCGCTCCATGTTCAGTTCCATCCCTGCTTTCACTCAAGAGAGGGTTTTCTAAAGTAGTGATGAGAAGCACTGCATTGCCCACGCACTACAGAAGGTCAGATTAGACTGCTTATGGCTTCTTCTGGCCCTAAAAATGACTATATAATGAAACTGATATGTTAACTGCTCTGTACTGGATCTTGAGGGAATATCTTAGTGACTGGAAGGAGGATTAAACTTCTATTGGAAGATAGCATACTATGATTCTTAACTGAAAGGGTGGGTGAAGTATATTAAAAAAAAAAAAAAGTAGTTGAGTATACCAACCATAGGCTAACAAATTATTTGGCCTTCCCGTCAGAGGATGAACTCTCAGTATTTCAGCCATATAATGTCAGTGCTGGAGTCTGAGTCCCAGCTGGATGGAAGCCTGTTTTCTCTTGTTTGGCAGCTACACAATGTTTCACGAGCAAGGGAGTGGCCAGGTCTCTGCCATAATCTGGGGACAAATTTCAGGCTCTCTTGAGATGTGTCATATGTGGGGAGATGTCCCTGACAGCAAATTTATAAAAGTTTACTCGTACATTTGAGACCGGGAAACAGCAGCCCAGCACTTGTTAGTGATTGATTGGTTAAGTTTGTGAAAGGTTCAGAATTAAAGAGACAACATTAGAAACTACTTCATTAGACGGTGTGTCATCTCACCTTGACTTTTGTTTATTTTTCTGAAATTTCACCCATGAGTAACTGTGATCATGTGCTTCTGTAGTGGGTTGACCCTGGCTGGATGCCAGGTACCCACTAAAATCGTTCTCTTGCTCACCTCTGCAACTGGATAGGGGAGAGAAAATATAATGAAGCGTTCATGAGTTCACATAAGGACCAGGAGAGATCACTCACTGATCACGGTCACGGACGAAACAGGCTCAAAGTGGGGCTACTAATTAAATTTATTACTGGCACTGGCTCTGTCAGACATGGGGGAAGCTTCTGGCAGCCTCTCAGAGAAGGCTCCCCTATAGGCCCCCATGCTACCAAAACCTGGCCATGCAAACCCGATGCAACTTCCATCCCTGATTCCCCTTCTACAGATGCCCTCGTTCTGTTTGCTTCTGGTCTTTTTTTACTTTTTTTTTTTCTTCTAGCATAGAAGCTTTATTTTAAAATTATGTAAAGCTGTAGGGTTTCTCATCAGTAGAATAAAATTGAAGATCAAAAATATAATTAAATAACTTTAATTTCTTTGCCAAAAACAAATTATTTTTTCTTGTCTATTTTGGGTGAGTTTAGCATGCCTGCAAGGAAATAATTTTCATCATATCTGTCAGTGGGATCCTGCCTTAAAAATTGAATGATTTTTAAAAAGTAATATGAAATTCAAATAAATGTTTGAAAAAAGAAAAGCATAAAGTAATTACATACCATAATAGCCTGGGAATTCAGACTAAAGACTGCTAAAAACAAAACAAAATGAAAACTAATTTTAAAAATAAAAAGTAGGAAACTCAGCCTTCCCTGAGCCATATCCACAAGGAAGTAATCTAGTGCCTTACACTAGTGTCTGGTGAAGATTTCAGCTCTTTAGAAAGTGCAATATTTGTGTAATATTGTAACGGTTACAAAAATGTAAAAAATAATACTGGAAACAAGTTGCTACAAGAGTGATACCTATTAGACCTGTAATTTACATAATATATATGTGCCATTTAAAGGTGTAAGTTACCTGTGTTGTACATAATTGTAATGAATTGGTATCTTTAGCCTGTGATAAACTTGAGAATGTTCTTTGATTATTTTTTTATTTATTTGTTTAATTGATTAATTTAAATGTTACAGATGGCGAAGCGGAATGGAGCTCTTGTTCATGATGTAGGGCTGTCTCGATGAATTCCTGCCTCTTCAGTAATTATGGACATTATCATGCTCCCCTGATGCCTGTTCTCCATCTCTCTGGGATTTGTTTGACTTTTGGTTTCCAAAAGCCTACAATATGAGTCTTCCTTGCTTTGCCATGAGCAGCGCAGAACGAAAAAGACATTTGCTCTGAAAGATACCTGCTTTGCAGGCTAGATCACTAAGCAGGAGTGAATTCTACCATGCTGTGTCTTGATGGTTTGGAGTATGATGTGTGTGCTTCAGCGCTGGGTCTCCAGCTTTCCTGTGTAAATTGCCGGGGTGGGGAGAAAAGGAGTGAGTGAGTGAACATACTCATCTGCTTTTTTTTCTCTCACAGCAAGACTGTGAGATTGAAATACCTGAAAGTCAAGAATTTGTTTATTCCCATTATTCCCGTTTTTTCACTCAAAAGGGACACCATCTGTTTTCGCTTATCACTGAGCACTTGCATGTTGGTTTATTCCTCCTAATTATGAGGTGGGGTGTACAGAACTGTCATAGAAAAACCCTCTGCAACTGTTCCAGCCTTGTGTGTTGACCATATTGCAAATTGACTTGATCAGACTGTGCTAGTTGTTCATTATATCAAAAATGAATGTTTCCCGTAATTCTGCTGTGTTGAGAGTTGTTTGGGGTTTGGTTTTGTTTCCAATAAGATTTTTCTTGGTTTTGTTGTTTGGTGGGTTTTTTTAGGTTTTTCTGTGATGGGTTTTTGCTAGCGGGTCTTTTTTTCTTCAGGGTGTTTTTTTGTTTTGTTTTGTTTTGGGTCTTTTTGATGTGTTTTTGTTCTCATTGTTGTTGCTTGTTTAAAATTAATAGTTAGAGACTTGGTATAGAAAGGACCAGATTCTACAAACTGGTAAAATATGGAGCTCTTCCCAAAGTCCCACTGGCATCCGTGGGATGGAGTCTGCCCTCTTAAATTGCCTTAGCCCAACAGGGCAGAGAGGATTATTTATGGAGCATGGTGGACACATGCACAATTTAACTGTTTCACTTTCACTTTTTTATTTTTTTATGTGTGTTTTAGATCTTATCTGAAGAAAGACAATCTCTTCATAGCATTGCCATGAGGGTGTAATTCCCAGAACCACTCCTGTTTGAAAGAGAACTCCTTTTTTTCTTCTTAGCGTGAGATTGTAAAGTCCAGATTGCATCCTGTTGGTTGGTAGTTATATATTAATAAATTGTAGGTCCAAAGGGCTGCTGTTACCTTGTCTTGAAGTCATAAGAAACTTTTCTTCATTTCTGTTGCCTTTCTTCAATGTATTGTACTACTGAAACACTGGCTTTGTTGACCAGTTTCCCTGTTCTTTTTCCATTTTGAGAAGTCTGATGCCTTTACTGAGAACAGTGCTGGTAGGTTATTTACGCATTCTGCCTAATTATTTCATGGGCATTTTTCAATTTACATTAAAGTGATAAGAACTAATTCAAGTCTCAGTAAAAGTCACTGTACATTTGTCTGTACATTTGTTAGAATCAGCTGCTTGTTTTTACCCTGTCTTAAGGACTGGATGTAAGCATTTATGTAACCGTGAATTAACCCTAATCATAGATTTGAAGTGTTTCCACTTCTAACTTCTCCTGTGGACTAAAAGCAGGTACAGGGGCTTAACAGGTATATCAGTAGAGAGCACAGTGAAGCATGTTTGTGGAGAAAAGATGGCTGTTGAATTAAATTTAGTTTATCTCACACTGAAGAATGGTATGCAACTTTTTTATAGTATGTTGTGTTTGTAGCGTGGAAAGTACCCATGCTTAAAAGAGGCTTTTAAACTCACTTTCTCTGTGTGTTATTTTAGTGGGATAACAAAAAGCCTTTTATTATGGAGTGCTCTTCTGTTGTCCGTTATAACCATTGTTGCTCTGACAGAGAAAGATGAATTCTTTTTCTGGCTCATTTTCAATAGTATTAACAGGCTTCTAGGCACCTTCTGACTGCAGTTGCTAGAGCCTGTCAGAAAGCAGCTGCTCATGCCAGATCCAAAGCAGACCTAGATCTGTGGATTTCAGTCTGCAATTCATGGAGCTTCTTTCTACTACTGAGATGTTTCAGAAAGTTGGCTAGAAAATGCAAATCTGTGCCACATATCACTCTTCAAATGTGAACTTCAGAGGGATCTGCTTCCACTGAAATTGTTTGAGATCTGTCATTTGTAAAATGCTGAACACCGGGCATTTAAAGCAGTCACAGTGTTTCAAGAGAATATGTAGTTTCTATTGTGGAAAAGTTCGTATGAGGTCACCTGAACTGTTGCTAGGTTAGAGAAACTGCAGTGGGAATGTTTTCCTTTTTCCTTTCTCTGATGTTTCTGAGGGAAACCAGACCTGCCCTGTCCTTTCTGCACAAGAGAAAAAGAGGATTGTAGTCTCTAAAAAGCCCTGTCTGCGTAATGCCATAAAGAATAGTCATTGTTACATGCTATACAGAGTTAAAGCGTACATTCCTGGTCAATGTATAGCTGATGCTTTTGTTGGTATGATGCCTGATTTACTGACATACTACACACACTACTCCCCTTCCTCTGCCCTGCAGTTTTATACAAGGTCAGTAACTGCAGAATTGGCTATAGAGTACTTAAAAATTTTTTTTTTAAAAAAAGTTACACTTCTTTTCAGAGCTGTAAATTAGTATTAAGATGTCCAACCTTGTTTATTCTTACAGAAAACCAGATGCAACTTTATGTTATCGCTAGAGAACAGATATCTTATGTAGCATACTCCTGACTTACTTGCAGCTCCTTATTCAGCTTCAAAGCCCAGTCTTTCTTCAGTTCTCCTCTGGAGTTTCAAGTCTCTTCAGTTTCAGCTGGTTTTGGTTTCATGATTATTTTATTACCATTACTTTATTTCTTTTATCTTTGTTCATTGTGAGGTCTGGAATTTAGAAGTCCAGGTAAATTATCGTTACAAACTACTTCTGCCAGGCTCACAACACTTTCCTGCTTATTTTTTTCCCACCTCCTTTAGTACTTTATCAGGAGCACTGTGTTGGAATTGTCTTGCACATTACAGGACAAGCTTTAAAATAGAAAAATACAAGCTGGTTATAAGAAATAGGTGGATGTGAATCTCTTTAGCTACTTATATTGATGCTGTTGGTGTTATGAAGGGCAAGAATTATGTCATTTGTAAATTGATGCGATGTCCTTAAACTTTGCACTGCATGATTTTAAGGCTGCGTTGGCATGATCTGGATGTATGCAAAACTCCTGTGTCTCTCACCACCTGCTTATAAATAACCACTGTAGCTAAATGTAGAGCGATCTGAACAGAAGATGAATCCCAATTTCTTTTTTTCCTTTTTTTTTCTTTTTTTTTTTTTTCCCAGTAGAAAAGGAAAACTTTGTTTCATGGACATACAGAAAGTCTAGGTAGTTTGACAAATAATAAAGCCTTGAACTTCTTATCATCACCTCCATGGGGAGGAGCCTAGAAGCTGCAAGTTAGTGACTGCTGAGTTCATGACTCACTGGGTGCAGTGGGATAAAAAGTGAATGTTCAGGGAAAGCTTCTGATGGAAACAAAATTGCTGTATGCTAGTAAATAAAGCAGTATCTCTACCTGCATATTTGTAGAGAATGCTATTTCTTATGCACACAGGAAAGGAAAAACAATATCTTCATCACTGCTAACTTTACAGTATCCTGCAGAGGTCTCACTGAAATGTGCATTTTCAAGGCAATGAAGTGATTTTTTGCAATTGAGACATGAAATAGAAATTGTTGGTCAAATGCAATACTGACTAAAAAGTATAGGTGGTTTGGATTGCTTCTGAACTCATCTTTTTTTTTTTTTTTTTCCTTTAAATGTGATACAGCTCTTACTATTTTTCTCTGTCAGGAGCTTGCACTGGTAATCGAAACCGTATATTTAGTCTTTTTATCTGTGAGAATACAAGTTATCTCTTCTTAAAGAAGGGTTTGATTTGGTATTTCAGTTCAGTTTTTAATTTTTTTTCCCCTAATCACAGTTTTGTTTTTGGCTGATTCAACCACTAAGCTTTTCAGGCTCTTTAGGGTTAGAGTGCTTTTTCTGTACTCTTTCATTCTGAACCTCAGTTTATGTTGTTTGCAGGCTGAAAATGATGTGCAGAATCATAATCTCTTATCTTCCTGCAACATAAAACAGGAAAATTAAAAAAAAAAATGCAGGCAGTAAGCTTGGGTAATAATTTCTGAGTAAATATTTTACTACTTTTTCCATCTGTTACACTAAAATCAGACTTAAACTAGGCATAAATCTAGTCAGAAGAGGTCACTGGAGTATTAATCATCAGAGTTAATCCTCTTCGACATGTGCTTGGTATGAGGCCAGCTATTCAGAAATTTAACAGCACACATATGTTGCTTATCTGTCTGGCAGCTTGCCAATGGAGTAAACTTTGAGTTTATGGTGGTTTTTTATCTCTATAAAGTACACTGCTCGTTTGGTGCAAGCTGATGCAGCTTTTCTGTATATCACACATGGTGCATAGCCTGAAGAATGAGTTCTTTTCAGGGTGCTTTCAAAGTGCTGTAGTCCTAGTGTTGTATGGTAAGAAGTGATATCATTCACAGTTGACCTTTTCATGGTGCTTCCCTGTGAAGTATGATGAGCCAGATTTATACTACTAACTCAGAGCAGAGGAGGAGACAACACTTCAACTAGAGTAATACTGGGGAACCCAAATATAGCTGAATGAAACCTCACCCTGCCTCTGCTCCTGCCGTTCTAACTTGGAAGAAATGTTGATGTATGTAAATACAACTCTTTCTTGAGTCAGGTCTGGACTGGACCCAGCATTTCTGTTTCTCACTTCATAGGAGCATGCTTTCTACTCGACAGAAAAATTATTATATCATATCCCAATTATGGAACTGATTCATCCCCTGGAGCATGGAAAGCAAACAGTAGGAGTGAGTGCATCACTAAAAAATTAGTGTATTTTTAGAGAAGAGGTAAAAATAAAAGTGCAACTCCATTGAAAAATTTAACGATAAGGAAAAATTACTTGCATTAGAGGAACATGTTAAAGGAATCTGAGATGATGGCCAAAAGAACATATATTTCTTACTAGCATGTTTATACGTTCCTTCCAAGAAATTATTAATTTTCTTCTTGCCTTTATTTCTCAAGGAAGAGAATGAAAGCTCGTGCTCCTCCTCCGCCAAATCAACCTTCTGCAACAAGTAGAATTCACAGCGAGCACAAGTCCCCTGCAGAGACAGCTGTAATTTCTGATCAGAGCCTTGTGAGCATGAAGGAGAACATGATAAACAGATTGGTGGACTTCACAGTCATTTTACCCAGTGGGGTGGAGCAGAAGAGCACGGTACAAGGAAGGTAAGGCTTTGATTACCTCTCACTTTCTGCAGCCCTTTGTTCCCAATGGGATACTTGCTGATATCGATGTTTGTCTCTCTGAGTTTATAGGATGTTTCTGTCATGCTCTTCTCTGCATTTTAAGCAGCTGCTGCACCAGATTCCCAAGAGCCATGTACAAAGGACCCTGTCTTCTGGGGCAGGAAGGATTTAGCAGCTACTGTGTCACTGTTTTCCCCATGGATTGCCCTCAGCAGGTGTACAAATCCATCTCTTTCATGTAGTGCCACTAGGCTTAGGTTATATCACATCACATAATCCAGAGTGAGTTTGGTGCAGTGGAAGTAGTTGCTCCTGGCTAAGATCATTCCTTGACAGTATGACTGCCTGGAGTCATGCCAAAAAGCAAGCTTGAAAGATGAATGATTCATTGCATTCAGAGAGGCCACCTTCACAAATACTTTGCAGTTGTGTAGACCACAAAGCATCTGCTTGTATTTAGGAAGCTTTTGCTATATAAAAGTGTATTTTTTTGACATGGAAAGAGAGAGCCTCTCCTTGTTACTTAGTGGGTACAACCAAGGGCAAATTGTATGGGGAAGGCAATTTTGAGATAATTTTCTTTACTGTGAGAACTCTGTCTTATCCTCATCCTTTCCATGTGAATTGTTTTGAAAGAGGGAGACATTACTTTAAGAAATAATTTGGGAAAGTTTTAAAAATATAATCAATACTATAATGAAACTGTAGCAAGCAATGGTGTGGTCAGCAGTAGTCAAGAAACTGTAGAAAGTATAGCATTGAATTGTTTTGCCAGGGAAGGAGGATCAGCACAAAATACACAGACACCAACTGTAAAGAATAAGTGTATAAATTTACCGTAGTGCAAAACAGCAAAGAATTACAAAAGAAACAAAGAATTATAAAAGGATAAGCTTAGCAATGCTCCTAATCATTACTACAAAATGTGTCTATAGTGATTAAGAAAGATACATCACCAATTACCCCATTAATACATTACCATCATCGAGACCCACACACTGGGGAGTCCCGATCCCAGTAAAGGCTCGGAGAACCACTCCCAGTAACTGGGGAATGCTACGCAGGGTGTCCACTCATGGGTGAGGTGTCTGTCTTTGCTGCAAAAGGGTTCAGCTTTTATATTGTTGAACAAACAAGCTTACATCACTTATTTAGTGTGGAAAATACCTAGCTTTCTTCTCTCCTTGGTTTTCACCCAAAGCGTGGCCAGGGCTTCAGAGGAAAATCAGGGAGTCGATTTGGACCAACTACTGTCAAATATAGATTCATATCTAATAAGGCCAGCCATCTACCTCCATGGCCTTGACTAGTCTCTAAATAAAGAAAGATAGATAAATTCATAACAAATGCACTAATTAAGTGGAATTTTGGCTAATAAGCAGATACGTGGCTAAATATAACATTAGGTTGGAAAGTTCATCTAGAGGTCAACTCTGGCTTGAGGCCTATTGTTCAGGCCTCAGCACTTCACAAATTCAGAGGCTGCGTAGGTGCCTGTTGATAAATCAGGGTCTGTGCTTATCTTACATTCTTAGTTTTCAGTAGTTAGTCTGCATTCTTGTAGAACTACTCTTTTTGGTCTGATATATTAGTCTGTTTTGACTGTTTGCCAATTAGTGTAGTGTATTTCGATGGCTGAGAAGGATGTATACAGCAGTTGTAGTGCCTGGTACTTCATGCTTTCCCCTACTTTTCTTGTAGAAATTACCATGCACTTATCCACTCTCAGAAGACTAGTGAAACTTGTGTGGGTTATTCCCAAAGTCAGGGTTGAAAGGAAAGCGTTGCTTATCAGGGCTCTCAGATTAGACATGTAGTTAGAGAGTTTTATGAGGAGGTTTGGACTTAGTGAGAGAAAGAAGAGAACAGGCCTGGGAAGTAGAAGAGGACATGAAACTCACTGTCCATTACATCCCAAAGAAAGGTGGTATTTCATAGTCAAATGCAAGCCACCTGAAAGCTGACAAGAGGCTAATATTCATGCAGCATTTTGTATGGAGACACAGATAATTGCCATATGATTAGAAAATATTTTCTCTCAAAAAAACATAATCCCAAAACAAACAGTCAAGAGCATTATAAAAGTGGTGTTTTAATATAACTTTTTGAAGAACATAAAAGCTAGAGGAACAAAGAACAACTAGGACAATAAAGATTCTTTGTCTCGCATGGGTGTTTATCATTCCCTATCACATACACTGAGACTGAGTATTTTGTTTATTAGAGTCATTAGTCTATGGACTAAAACCTGAAAGAAATGTAGAAAATGAAACTTCAAGTATATCTGTGGGGTTATTTGTAGCATCTGCATTAAGCATTCTAAGCAACCAAAATGTTCTCTTTGTTGTCTGTGAAGGTGCTCACTTCTCTCCAGTGTCTGCACGACAGGTCTAGGCCTCTGATTTAGGCAGCTGTTAAACTCCTGCTTGTATTAATGTGCTAATCTGCACAGCACCAGTGTCTAACCTAGGTAGTAGCTGTTCTCCCTCAGTGCTGTCTTGAAGACTCAGCGTGGAGAAGTTAGTGACACTGATAGTAAGCTGTGGGAAGTGGAAGATGATAGAAACTGAGGAAGGAGGAGTAAATCATCCTAACAAGTTATGAAATAAGAAAAGGGTGCTCTGTAATGAGCCCTGTATTACAGCAGCATCAGGCTGTGAACAGACCTCACGTGTGCTGCTGTTCCTTCTAATCACTGGAAGATGCAATTTTCTGTGCATTAACACTGGTTATGTTTTTAGGTAAGTGGAATAGTAAAAAATAACGATGTCAAGAGTATCTGAAATTTTTAGTGGATGAATTGTCCTAAGTATCCAGGTTTGCGTGAAAGCCCAGGCTTTTTTAACTTTTTGCGTTGTTTTGACATTCTGAACTGAACAGCTGTGAAGACAATGGTACTCAGAGGTCAAAGATTAAATGATGGAGATGCTGGATTTAAAAAAATGTGGTTGTTTTTAGTTTGAGGCAAGTATAAGAGCCAGTGCTGGTAATGAATTGTTTTGCTTGTTCACTCTTTTTATCTGTGGTGATATCATAAAAGGGCATTTCAGAAAACCTGCTGTTGTTTATACCACTGTAAATCTTCAGTATTTTTGTTGCCATCATTAAAACTGTGTTCTGCAAAATCTGCTTTTGGGTACCCTGGGGAAATAGCTTTTCTGTTGCAGAAAAATTTGTAAAACCTTGCCCTGGGCATCTTCATAATGAAAAATTTTTCTGTAATTTCAGGAAACCAGTTCGCAGAACAATGAAGTACACTAAATTGTATTTGAAAATATAAATACTGTAGTTAATTAGTATCACTTAAGGTTATTTCTAAATGAACTAAGTTGAAAGTGAAAATTATGTATTTCAATTTGTTCATTGTAAGTAAGCAAAACAGCATGTTGTTAATTTAATTTTGTTCTCTATGTAAAAGGTTCCTGTAAATATCAGGAAGAGGGCAGAAAATTCTCATTAAATTTTCTTGAAAGACAGTTCAAGGAAAAAAGTTTGTGCTATTTGAAGATATTCTGTTGGAATCTGGAACTTTAAAATAGTTTTATTTATAAAAGTTAAGTCAAGCTGAAAGTTTCTTTAAGAGTTTATTGCCGTCTTGTAGCACACAATTTGAGATTTTGGAAGTGCAGATTTTAGTGCAAAGCTGAGTCCTTAGGGAGTGCATGCAGCAATACAATAGTATTGGAAAACAGCTTTCTTTTTCTGAAATAACTGATCCCTGTGTACCCTACCGTAAAACATGTAGAAGTGTTCATGAAAAACTGTCAGCCTACTTCTCCCTGGAAAGGATTATGAAATATCCCCACAGCTATTCTATGTTTGTATTTTTGTATGAGCACTAACTGACATCCAAAAGGATAGGGAAAGCATTGGCCACTTACATACTTTATGCATATAGATCTATAGCAGATCCACATAAACTGTTAACAGGTCTGAGAGAGGTGATGGCTAGACATTTAGACAGAAAAATAAGTGGAAAAGCTCACAAGAGTTACAGAAACTTTCTGTTTGTGATTCTCACAGGTAATGCTTTTAATGGGTAATCTATAAATAAAGGGATCATGCATCCGTCTCCATTCACGCTGAGTGACACTGAGGAGAACTTCCTGATTGATACGGATATCTAGTGTCATCAGCTTGAGAATTTAGCAGTATTTGAAATGCATTGCAGAAAAATGGGAATCTTTGAAACTAAATGATGTTTGGTTTGGACTTGTCAGCACATGGATGACCCATATGCAGAAGGGTAAACTGGCCAGTTACTGCTTCTTCTGTTTTCTTACATGGTACACAAATTCACTCATGCATATGATGCACAGAGAGAAGGACACTAGAATAAATAATAAACTCGCTGAGCTGTATTACCATTCTGCAAACACTGGAGGACAGAGTTCAGTGCAGAGTATGTGTTAAAGGAAGCATAAAGCTAATGTCATCACAAGAAGAATATTCTCACATAATTCTCAGTAATAAACTCATTACTGCAGGCTTACAGCTCAACATACAGAACGGTGTTTCAAGAAAGGCTGAAGGTGTGAAATCAGCCCAGGCTGGTAAAACATGAAAGTGGTATTGCTAGAAAAAGATAAACAGGGCTCATGGCAGAAGGATTAAAAATTAGCTTAACTAAATACTAAATAAGAGTCAGGTCAAAACTACAGTAGTTCAATGTAGGCTAAGGAATGAAAAAAAAAGTCTTACTAAAATAATTTACAGAATAATTTATGTTGGAATGGGCCACTGGCAATCACCATTTCTAGGCAAGTTTGAATACCTCCAGGGAAGTTTCTGAATGTCTCTGTACTCCTTTTCCAGGACTTGACCATCCTCATTGTGACAAAATGTTTTCTTGTACCTAAGTGGAATTTCCTATGTTGGCACTTCTCTCTTGCCACTTATCCTCTTGCTGTTCACTGCACAAGAAGAGTCGGGCTCTGTAACACTACCAGTTCATACTTACAGGCAGCAGGAAGACGTCCCTTCACCCTTCTCTTAAGGCTCAACAGACCCAATCCTCTGCCTCTTCTTGTGTGTCATCTTGATGTTCCTTCTGTGGACTTGGTCAGTTATGGAAAATACAAGCCAAATGTACATGTGCAAAATAGGAAAAGAAATAGAAACATTTGAGTGTCTTTTTATCACACTTCCTGAACTTGTTTGGATACAGCTTGCTATTTAGTGTATACATTTCTGGTTGAGCAGAAAAAGTTTTAATCTTTTCATGAAGTGCCTGCTTCATTTTGGAACATGAGAAAATAATGACTAATGCTATTTCCTGTTTTTAAGTGCAGATTGTGGAAGTATTAGAGACTTCAGGTCACGTCCTTTACACTACTGTGTTTTTCTTTTCGAGTCATTTGTCACTGTAGATTCCTAATGCATATTTGGCATTGATCTAAATAAAGAGGATTCTTTCCTCTAGTTTGAGGGAGTTTTTTTAATCATAGAATGGCTTAGGTTGGAAGAGGCCTTAAAGATAATCTTGTTCCAACCACCTGCCATGGGCAAGGACACCTTTCACTAGAACAGGTTGCTCAGAGGTCCCTTCAGTGTGGCCTTGAACACTTCCAGGGATGGGGCATCCGTAACTTCTCTGGGCAACCTGTTCCTCACCACCCTCACAGTGAAAAATTCCTTCCTAATATCTAATCTAAACCCACTCTCTTTCAGTTTGAAATTATTACCCCTTGTTCTGTCATTACATGCTCTTGCGAAAAGTCCCTCTCCAGCTTTCTTGTAGGTTCCCTTCAGGTATTGAAAGGTGTTGAAGATAATAAAAAAGTCAGTTTCATTTGATAGAATACCACTTCAGCCTGCACATTTATTTCTTAGATGCAAAAGGCTATATTTTAAAATTGATTTCTCTGCATGATTCTGCCAAACCACACCCAAAACAACTCAGTTGTTTTATGCTTCTTGAAACTATAGACCTTTGCTGCATTTTACTGAAGAACAACAGGACACAAGCAGTGTGATGCTCAAACTTGATCACAACTTCAGCACCATAAATATTGCTGACAAAGTAGTTATTCTTTTCTGTCCAGAGTTAGTGTTAAGTGTTAAACAGCTTACTAATTATCAGGAAAGAGCTGAAGTCCTCTCCTTTGCTCAGAGTAGTTGTATGGACCTTCTTATCTGAGTCTTAAATTGGGTTTACCCTCCAGTTTTATTTCTGTTCTCTAGTATTTGCTTATCAGTCATTACTGTTTCATGTCTGTTACACAGAGTTTAGTCTCTCTACCCAAAATTTCAGCAACGTCTTACTAAAATAAAAAAGTAAGATGTTTCTAAGATGAGTAGTTGGAAAGGCAAGAGATGTTTAACTTAATTTCAGCTTTAGATTTAATTGTTCAGGATCAAACCTGCCTTTCAAAACAAAGCATGCTCTCTGCCAGATGTTGAAAGCAGGTTAAAATAAAGTGAAGATCTGCATGGAAGAAGATGGAAGCAAAGGAAAGACTGACTCTTTACATCTTCCAAGAGCCACATTCAACTCAAGGTTAGAAAGAAAAGTTGGTCTAGATTAGTGGATTACAGTTCTCTTGCTGTGTTTAGTGTCTCTCATCTGTGTGTGGCTTATACATGGAGTTACTTGAAATAAAACTCCCATTTAAAATTAAGCTGAACTGTAGTACAGTTTAGAAAGAAAATTTTTCAAATTGGTATTGGTATAAGACTAACTTCATTGCAAGGACTTCCAAGCTCTCTTACTTCCCTTGAAACACATGAATTTTGAATTATGTTGGTGGAATTCCTCTTTCCTCTTCCCTCTTTTCTTTATACTTCAGAAGTTTTGTGGAAAATTTTTCCCCAAATTTACTTTTTGGGAAGAGCATGCTATTAATTTTGAAGTTGTTTCCAAAAGCATCAGAGGTATTGCTCAATCTGTACTTTTAAGTGGTAGAGATGAAGCCTGGGGATATTTTTCATGGAACAGTTACGTATTCTGAGCAGCAGGCACAGGTTGGGATATTGCAGACTTCTCTATGTGTTATGTTTAATGCATGCATGCTCTGTAATCAGCAATAAGATGAAACCTCGAATCTGACTGGATTTTTGAATTGTCCATTGTCCAGACAAATTTGTTCAACTTGCATGATTGAGTCTGCAACTTATTTTCTCAGATGTCTGGTATGAGTTCTGATCTTGTGGTTGTGGTACTGTTGCTGTTGAATGTATTTTATAATTTCAGTGGTAGATTTGTGGAATCATAAACTGCTATTTTGATTAACTTTTTTTTTTCCTTTACATCCTTTTTCAAGAGGCAAGATGACTGTCCAAATTTGAATGAAATATCATGATATTCTGCACTACAGAAATATTTCAGTGTTTCACTTTAAATAGAATGTCTAGCACAAGGAATACCATGCATTGTGATTCTGCCAGGTTACTTGCTTTTCCGTGAAACAATAGTAATAAGGCCAAAGGGAAAAAAAACGCATACAAATTTTAGTTTAAAAGAAGTATGTCTTTCACTAGACAAGCTAAGATCTGTACCAGGAGAAGTGATACTTTCTTAAAATGCTCACTGCTGCACAGTTTAATGAATATTCATATAAATATTGGTGTAAGTGGGATTTTCCTATAGTTTGGATTAGTAGGTGTAAATGTCTGTTGGTTTGTGATGCGCTGCATATGAATTGAACATGGTTGTGAGATACAGACATTTGCAACTTGGGGACAATGCCAGAATAAGCCATCATGGAACGGCCTGATACAGTTTTGATTTAGGTACTGAATATTTGTGTTTAGATGTTCTCTGTGTTAGCAGTTTCCACAGTGTTCTATTTTTTCCTGAAGCCTCCTATACATATTAATGACATTGGTTTTCTTTGTTTGATCTTCAGTCATCATCTTCTCACTGTGTTCTTCTCTTTTCAGTGAGATTACATATTTCAAATTTTCCACAATTGCCATTTTACCATCTCACACTGTGTAACTCAGTTGACTTTCAAATAGGTTACAGTAAAGAAGGTCCTTTCTTGTCTCCTGCGTCAGAAGAGCTGTCACTTGCATATGTTTTAGTCTTTTGCCTATTAATAAGGAATTGTTCTTTTTCCATTTTCATTGTCTTTGCCATTAGCTCTCCAGGGTTCTTCACCAACTTCTTGACCAGTTGTTGGTCAACAATATACCCATAGAAAGAAACAGCCCCCCAAAGAGTAGTATCCAAGATGCCAACAACTTGCAGTTTGAAGGGTAATTCCTGAGCTACAGATGTAATGGTGGTAGCTAAAAACCTGTGAAGGACTTTATTTACTTTGAATTTGCTTGCATTTTAAATCTGTATACAGTTTTTCCGGTTTTTTTTTTTTTTTTTAAACATTAGAAGAAGTGCCAGTTCTTTTGAAAAATATACTGCGTATATGTACTTATTTTCGCTTCTGCTAGAAGACAAATATCCCATTGCATATAGCAGGCTACAGCTGGTAGGTTTTTTTCAAACTACATTGTTTTGTTAATGACAGACACTGGTTTATGAAACCACAACTTTCCAGAGAAATGACCAGTTTTAATAAACCTGGTTTCTCTGATCCCATTAATAAACCTGGTTTCTCTGATCCCACATGGAATTTTAGGCAGGAATTCTGAAAGAAAGGAAAAAAACAAAAAACTCTTCAGTATCATGGTAGAAGAGAGTTTCTGGGGTGTGAGGGAGCACAGTCCGTATCTGCTGTGTCAGGCAGTATCAAGGTCCAGTGAATATTGGGTTATTGACACAAAATGGCATACCTCTGTGCAGAGGCATAAAATAAGAGAGGGACAGTTGCTGACTCTTTTAACCTTGTGGTTAAAGAATCACATCTGCAGTAAGAGTTACTGATAATGCAAATAATCAAAACCAAATGTCTTTATACAGGGGTAATATCCTCGCCAAAATAAATATGGACAGGATCTGTTGTACTTGAAAATACTGGTCGTGTCAAATGGATTTGGGGAACTCAAAGTTGTAAACCAGAAAAATAAATCCTGTCTACTGTTTGCTCCAGATTTAAATGCTCCATATTGGGTTGCATTATGTGATGGTTCAAATTTAGGTAGAGTTTACTGGACCCTGAGTGCATAATTTGTTTATATCTTGTCTTCATGTTAAAGAACAGCATTTGAATTGGAGAGTTTAATGTATGGGTTTAGTAGATAAGATGCACTTTGTGTGCTCTTGGCTTATGTTGGTTAGTGCTATGATTGGCACTGTTGTCTGCCTCACAGTGAATAGTTAATTGCCAGGTCATAAACACACACTGAAGTGTGAATATATTTAATCTGTATCATTTTATCTGATCTCTTTAGCATTTCAAAGCACTAGCACTGTTCTCTCACAAAGATGGTTAACTAGTGACACATCCACAGCTTGTGTTTTCTTTTTTTCTTCCATCTTAAAATTGAGGTACATTTTGTAGCAACTGTTTTTTTGTTTTTTTTCCTCATGCTAATGGTGAGTGTCTTCCTCCTTGCAGTAAAGCTGTGATGGATGTATTGGTTGATTTATGCAGCCAGTATCGCTTAAATCCATCCCAACATAGTCTTGAACTGAAGTCTTCTGGAACTCAACAAGTTCTGAGTTACAAGCCCAACACTTTGATAGGAGCACTGGACGTCGAGACAGTACTTCTGAAAGAGAAGGTTCATGAAGAGAAGGCAAAGCGACCTCTGCCAAGAGTCCCTGAGGTCAGTACTCTGTAGGTCTAAAATGTTGCCAGGAAACGTCATTTCATTCTGATGATTGCAATCCTTTCTTACAAACTTTCCATCTTGAAACTGGATGGTAAAGACTTGTTGACTATAACCTGCTTTACTAGCTTGTTTTGCATGCAGATTGGTAGATGCTAGTCTAGACATTTACACAAAATGTTATGTTGCATGTGATTAGATGGATGGAAATCTGAAGATTGGGGTGATTGAAATTTGCAGTAATGACTGAAATGAGGGTTGTGGCATGGTGTGGAGGTACATAGAGTTTTTGTGATATTTTGTTTGCCGTCTTTATTAAAAATATGGGAGAAGACTGATCATTAATAAATGTATTTCACAGTATTGTGAAGATTCAGAAGTAGTCATTTTCCAAATGTTTGCTGAAATTTTTATTATTCTGAATGAGTGTATGTAATTTTATACTCTCCCACCTTTCAGAGTGGTACTTGTGAACATTCACAAATTATGTCTGCCTCTGATTCCTTTTCCTTCTTGGCCTGTTCTAGTGAATGTCTCCATAGTGGCAAGTTTGAGATTTTTTTATTTTTTTTTTTTAATAATATTTTATTCCAATGTGGGGTAAGTTTGCCTAGGAGTAGTCAAGACAATATGGAATTCCCCAGTGCATTTCTCATTGTGAGAGAGTTTAGCCATCACAGAGGGGAGACTGAGAGTTTGTGTTTGTTTCTGTAGAAATCTGTGAGGCTGGTAGTGAACTACCTGAAGACACAGAAAGCTGTGGTTCGAGTTAGTCCAGAGGTGCCTCTCCACAACATCATCCCAGCTATTTGTGAGAAGTGTGAAGTCAGTCAAGAGCACATTGTTCTTCTGCGAGATGGCATAACTGGGGAGGAGCTGGAGCTTACCAAGTCCTTGGAGGAGCTGGGGATAAAGGAGCTGTACGCCTGGGACAGGAAAAAAGGTGAGCTGAGACTGAAAGCAGTTGCTGCAGGATTATGTGATGTGACAACAATAGTATGGGCAAGTCAAAAGCATTTGTGCTGCCATTCCTTTGGGGTCCAGCTGAAACAGCAGAGTGACGTCTCAGTCTGGAGAGCAGCACGAGTTTGTTCAGTGAGCTGTGCCCAGAGCAGCAGCCAGGTCAGCACTGTGCCCAGCTGTCCTTGGTTGCTCTTGGGCCCTGCGCCAGGCTGGGCCGGACTCTGGCAGGGTGCAGCTTGGCCTGGGGCAGGGCAGAAGGAGGAGCTTTGCTGTGTCCTGGAGCTGCTGTCGGTAGAGATGTAAGTAACACAGGGGCCTCATCTAGGCAGAGCCTGTCACCTACCTGTGCTGTGGGTTGGAGAGACAGAAAGAAGAGACATGCCATAGACATGGCAGCTGTGAAAGCTGAGAGACAGAGGCGACAGACCAGGGTTTATGAGAAACAGACTGGATAGGCTCAGAGATGGTTCCTAAAGAGCGAAGTTATTGACGGTTTAGTGAAGAGGAATGAAGAGGTATTTGTATTTAAAATTCTGTTCTCATGTTTATTTATCCTCACTTTCTGTTCTGATAGATGATATTGTAGTAGCAGCTTCTTAGAATTGAGTTTTATCAGCCTGATTATGTATTCAAATAGCATAATTATGTGCTTTAAAATATACTTGCCTTAAAAATACGCGTTGACAAGCACGACTTCCTTTGAGGTCAGAAAGTGATATTCATTAAAATTGTCTCCTGCAGTTTGTCTTAATTGGTATCACTTCCAGCATGGTAAATGTCCTTATTTATTGTTTAGATAATGTCATTCTTGTAGGTGCTGAGCTGCAGGCTTATTTTTTATTTATAAAGTTATTTATTTATGTCGATGTTCTGTCTCTTCTTTCCAACTCCATTGATAAGTGACGGTTCCACCTCTCTGTGAATCAAATTTCAATGAGTTTATAAGTAAACTAAATATCTCCCTTTCCTTTGAATTGTTAGGATGTTCAAAAAAGAGACTGACAACATGTCATAACTCAATTGCATGTTTGGGTTTTTAAGACATGTTTACTTGTAATTAAGCTAACCATTTTGGAGTAACATATTGAACATGTGGAGTATTCAACAGGATTCATTCAACATACTGCAGGAACAACTGATAGAGTAATTACCCTAAGCTTGCTTTAAACTCTTCCCTTTGAAATGAAAGTGATGGTGTATATGCTCTTGCAGTATTGGTCCTCGAATCTGGCTGTAGCCTATACAGTCAAAACCAAGACTTTACTGCAGGACTGGGATTATAACAGCAAATTGTATTACACTTCATAGTGTGCTACTCTCTACATCAAATTTTTTTTCATATGTTTTATTCTTTTTTTACCGTTCAGTATACCTTTCATTATGATAAAATCCCCGTGATCCTGGGTGTATTTCAGCCTTTTCTGCCTTCCTCTTACTCTGCGCCATGGGGTCTGAGAAAACCATTAAGTGCATATTAAATTTACAAGAACTTTCCCTTTGTTTCATCAAATTCCTGCTTCCATGTTCTCATTTATAATGTCCAAGAGGAATAAACCCATTGGTTTCAGTAGCTGTTGGTCTATGAATTGTGCATTGAGTAGGTATCCAGCCTGTTTAGTTATCAGAATATACAGATTTTTTTAAACACATTCCCACTAATAAGTAAGGCATCAGAGGTGCTGAAAGCATACGCTGAGCTTGTAAGAGCAGATTCTGGAAAAACCTCATTGTTCTTTCCTTCCCTGAAACAGAAATACCAAGTGTTGAAGAATTATTAAAAGAAAAGCTCTGCTGCCACCTGCTTACTTAAATTGATTTAGCAATTGAAACAGCTTCACGAGTGAATCGAGAATTAATACAAATGCAGCTAAACTGCTTCAGTAGCAGCTCTGCATGTCTGTTGTTGGTCAACATTATTTTATTTTCTTTTCAAATGCTTGGGGAAAAAGTGCTAGGAATAATTAATGAATATTTGTACCTTACGAGGCAATATTAGAACTTTAATGTGTTTTCTCTTATCCTTTCATTGCCTGCCTTTTCCAGTTCCTCCATCAAAAACTCAGTCTGAACCTTCTCTGAACTATAGAGGTACTGTACAATGATGCTGAGGGAAAACTGTCTTTCACTTCACACTGTGTTTAATGTGGATTTCATAGTTAGACCTTTAAGAATGTTGAATAAAACACTGTAGAGAAACAAGCGATTTTCAATCTGTGTTGTCTTTTCAAAGTGTCATTTATATGTCTGTCCTGCTGGTCAGAACAAACCCACTTCTGTGCCTACTGCCCCTTCAGTAATTGTCATTAAAATGTCAGCAATTAACAAATCTTGCCATTTAACTGTTCTGTGGTATGGTATGTTTCTATACAAATACCAAGCCTGTTCAGGTTACCTAAAGCATGAATAGTTGAATTTCAAAATTCTTAACATTTCAGAGGTCTCTTGGGTCGAAAATTCATTTAGTATCAAAGGCAGAATATTTTGAGGTCTACAAGATCTTCCACTGATTTCAATTTACATGCAGCAAAGCATTTTAATTTCAAATGTATATATACAAAATGGATGACTGAATAGATGCTGACTTCTGAATTGTTACAGTAGGTGGTGTTTCATTAGATTACATTTATGCTTCTGTTTCTTGTTAAACAGAAAATACTTGTATTTAATGTATTCTTTTCCCCCACTAAGTCTGTTTTAATACATTGCTTAAATTAATTATCCTCAAGAAAGGTATGGTTCATTTCTAACTGGCTTTACTTCTTTGCATTACTGGTAGCCACAACATAAGCAAAATAAAACTGGGTAACTTCTTTAAATTTTTGGGAGGGAAGAAAGGAAGCCCACCCCAGTGGATGGCAGCCATTGAGCAAATCTTAGCTCATGGCATCTTGGCCTCACTAATGCCAGTACTATGCCCTCTAATCCTCTGTCGTTACTTGCTGTGGCTTCCTCCTATATGGAGCTTAATACTAGAGGGAATATCTACTGTATTTATTTAAGAAAAAGTGGTACAGATTAATCAAGATTTGGTTTTTTGGGATTACATGCTGTATTTAAATCCCAGTTTATGGGAATTATATGTAATGGCAAGGTTGATGATTGGCTATTGCTGACGTAGATTATGCTAGACTTTCAGCAATATTGTTTATAGTTGAAGACTATGTGAATAGGAGAATCAAGTTCCATATCTAGTTTCAGCTGAGCCCCAAACAGAAAACCAGCAGTTTCTGATGATCAAACAAGCATAGGCTGTGCTCTATTATTTAAGAAAGGGGGTGGTGTTTTTTTACCATGTTTGTTTTCAGTGCAGTTGTAGCCTTTCTTAAGGATACTTTCTCTCTGTTTTCATTTACCTTCATCATTTTTACACTTTCACTGTGCTTTGAACTGGTGTATGTGCTTAATACCTTCTAACACCTGGCATTATTTATATGCAATAGTGATGTATGTGAAAATCAATGTGCTTTGTGTGATATGCAAATAAGTTTAGAGGAGTTCTTGGATGAGGGGATTTTCTGTGTGAAGGAAACCATTATTTTGTGTCAACAAAAAAGTAATTTTGAATTTTCTTCTTAATTGTTATTAAACAAATAAAGCAATTATTTACAAAATAAAATTCTTTTCTTCCCTGCAAATTCTGTATGCTAGTGGAATACTCTGATATGTTTGGAACCAGGGAGAAAGATTTTTGAGAATTATACTGAGTCCACAAAAAAAGAGTGAGAGACCTTTATAGTCTGTATATTGAATGGAAAACATGTGGTTGTGTCCTGTAGTGGATGACTGTATCATTTTACTCATCCAGCTTGTGGTTGAGAAATTGAAGGGGTAAAATGAAGGGAGACTATACAGTATGAGAATTCATAAAATTCTTTAAGCAGGTTCAAGGAAGTCACATGTTTTAGCTCTTACAGCCTGAAATACCTATAAGCTCTCCTCTTTTCCCACCTGAAGTAAAAGCACCAAGATAAAGAAAGATGACCACAACCAGCTGGTTTAGGTTCTAGGGAGAGCCCTGTTTCCAAGGGAAAGGTCTTTTTCCTTTTCACAGAACTTTGTCCAAATCCATGTTGAGAATCTTTCCTTTAACTTCACAGTATTAAGTCGCACCTGTGAATTGTTAAAGATGTTCACCATAATATCTTTTTCTAAAGTGTTTGAATGTTTTTAGTATTACAGTACTCTATGAGTTTTAAGTGAGACAGCCAGCAAGCATTCCTGAAGACTAGGCAATTTGCTCATATTTTGTCTTTTAATAAGAGTTACTGAATTGTGATTGAAAACTTAGTACAGTTCCTTCTATTTACCTCCATTAGATTTTGGAACATACTGAGAACAAATAAAAGTTCAATGACAAGGAAAAGTGCAGGATCTGGCAGTAACTTAGATAATCCAGTCCATTACATCTCCAGCTCTTAAAAATCCAGCAGTAATCCAGGATGCTTTAAAATACTAAATCTTTATTTCAGAAATGTAAAAACTGTTTCATTAAAATTGTTTCAGAACCAAATCGAAAGACTTCAATAAGCAATGATGCAATAGAAAAAGAGAAGACAAGACTTCTGGGATTGTTTAACACTGATAGAAGCAGCAGCAAGGTAAGTGTTCAGCAGTGTACTGCTCACTAAAAAGAATTTATTTTTTTCTAGATCTGTTATGTCTGTGGGTGGTGCCATTTGTTTGGCCTGCCTTCCTTTTCCTTCCAGGGAGTAATCTGTTAACACGTGCATAAACTGTGTGTAATCAGTGCAGCCTGATGGAGATATCAGCTGTTTATTGAAGGAGTCAAGCAAGTTGACCATTTACTTTTTCCTTTGTTTTTTTTTAATGGTGTGGGTTCAGTGGGTGTTAACAAAAGGTAGTAGTTTCAAGCAACTTATGCCTGCTTATTAGTAGTGCTCAGATTATAAAATGCATTTATGAAAGAACTGATGTAATATAGAACAATTAAGATATCAAGTAGATGTGTCTTAAGACCTCTTCTGTGCATGGGTGATAATCTCTTTTAAAGCATTTAGACCATTAGGAAGCTCTGTGAAGTCACGCTGTTGCCGTCTCCAAGTCTTTGAAGCCGATAAATCTGGTGTAGCAGAAATAACTTGCACACTGAACTGAAGGATCAGTGTCTACTGGGATACACGTTAGACATTTTTAACTTTGTTCATAATCTTGAATTGGAAAATTTAGAAAATAAATTTCATATAAAATAATTATCTTCTCTTGAGATGCCTTTATGAAGAATTTTTCATGGAAATAAAATACAGAAAAACTTTCTGACTCAAGAACATAGAAAAAATAGTGGGCTTTTAACTTCATACTTTTTGCATCCTTTGCTAAAAACCAATTTTGATTGTAAAGTATTTAATACTCTAGGATGTCATAGTAAAAAGGGAATTTTCTTTTGTCTCATTTAAAGAGCCCATCAAGGCTTTTGGAGTGGAATTATAAAATGTATATGTGAGTGACTGGCAGTAGAAACAAATGCTTTTTAATAGACTGGTGTTTCACTTACCCTTCCAGACTTCTCAGTTATGTTCTTAAAACTGTGAAAGTTTTCTCTGTTAGTTCTCTACCTTTTTGATTATGATCAAATTTTGAGTGCTTTTGCTGTGGAATAGGTTCCTTTACGGACATTGTGAATTACTGTGTTGGAAATCACATCTGCCATAGATGCTGAACTTCTCTTAACATCTTATAAAGGACACATGGAGACTGTATTTTATGAGATAAAAAGTCAGTAACTTTCAGGGTGTTTTTCCACCATAAGAAAATATTCCTTAGAAGGGAAAAAAAAAGCATGACTGGAGCAATAATGCCAGATCTGCCCATTAGCATCAAGTAAACAGAGGAGCTTAGCTTGAGCCTCTAGAGCACACTGTGGGGCTGTAGTTCCTCTGGAAGAACCTGTTACATTACAGCATGCAGTTTCTGCATCAGAGCTTGTCCTCCAATTCCTTTTTTCTGAACTTAGGTAGGAAGTCTGTGCTCTTGGAGTTCTGCCTTCTGAAGCAGATCGGATTTAACTTCTAAAGAATTTATGCTTAACCTTAGAAAAAGTTGCTATGAAGTGTCCTAATTCTCTGGTTACTGCAGTGAATTTCTCGCAGCAGAGTTTGGGATGAGTGTTCCAAGATTGCGAACTCCTCTTTTTTTTTTAATTTTTTTTTTTTTTTCTTTCTTGTGTTTGTCAGTCAAAGACAAAACAGGCTATACTCTGAGTTTTTTAAAATACACATTGTAATAGATGCTAAGGATATTGAGGATGAATTAAGCTACAAGTAGTATTTGACTTGGGAAAAAGTAGGAACTGTACAAAAGAGTATGAGAAACGGCTTCTAAATCTGAGGAAAAAATGTTTCTTGTTGTTAGTTCTGACAAGTTAATTGATTTTTCTTTTCCTTTCTTTACTGGATTCTTACTTTCAAATGGCAATTACTCACTAGGAAAAGAAACTAAATCAGTCACTTTGTTTAGTCGAGCGAGGAAATCACTGTTACCTCTTCAATACCAACTTCTGGGAGTTTGAAACCCAATAGATGCAAGAATTACTGCTGTACTGAAGAACAGTACAGCACATGGGAGCAAGCGTTAACTAGCCATAATACATCTGACTTGGTATTGTGAAAGATTTCTAACCCAAACAGCAACGAAACTGCTGAATAGACTGAACAGAATGAGGGTAAATCAACAAAGTTATTTTAAGAAAGATTTGATAGGTTTATGAGGGGATTGTGATTTTGGGGAACCAGAATCAAACCCCCAGAGTGCCTAAACTCTGCTCTTTATGATTATTCTGACATTTTCACTGCTCTGCAAGATTAAATTTGGTTCTGTGTATTTGTTTTAATTTTTTTGTCTGTTTTCATCATGATTTTCAGTGACGTTGTGTGTGTGTGCGTATACGGTCATGCACAGTCTATATTTAAGAACTATTTGATAGGAAAAATTGCTCAGAGTCTTGCACAGCAGTAGCACTGCAGAGTTGCAGCCATTTGCAAGGGGAAGGCAATTTCTCTTGCAAGGGAAGAAGAGTGTTGGCCTGTGTTGCAAACTGTCCTGGATCAGGTGTCACTGTACGCTACAGACCTATGCTCAGATTTCCATGCCCACACACGTGCTTTCTTACTCAGCTAGCTCACTGAAAGCAGCAATCGTGGTATGACAATACATTAGATTTATGTTTACTAAAAAAAGCTTTCTGCTGTATTGAAAATACTGTGACACAGAATGAAAGCGAAGTCCTGTCCTCATGGTTGATACAAATTTGTTGAAAGTATTTCTTCGGTTAACTTTGTACTGGCAGGCTTACTGCCAGATCAGGTATCATCTTGTTCTCTCCATTCTAATTTTATGCTGGATCAGTTACCCTCTGTTCTCCTGCAGCTGGCATAAAAACATAAAGGTGGCATGAACTTCATTTTCCTGTAGTCATTTGCCTGAGGCTAAATCCAGATCAAATTGGCACTGCTAAGCAATCCGGTAGAGCTGAGCTCCTGTGCAGACAATCAAGGGATCTAGGCTTAAGCAGAATGTATGCTAGTGCATGGAAACACTTCCTTCATGGAGAAAGGGCAAGGAAGAAGCTCCCTGCTTGTTCCCCTGTGTCTGTGGGTATAGCAGAGACTGGCAGTCTGGTCCCTGATATTACAGGAATTAGTTAATCCCTATTTTCATCCTTGCCCAAGAATTGTTTCTTTGTATTCTGGTTCTTAAATCTTTCTGCTAATTAATTTGTTAGAATCTTGCCTACATCAGGGAATTTTGCAGACTACTTCAGGCTTTCTCAGCAATCAGGTCTAGCACTACTGAGACAGTTTGTCTTGGTTCTGCGATGGGATTTCATGTTTTGTTCTGGCATGTTCTTGCAGTTTTGTTTCCTTTGCTGCTGCTGTGTAGGATACTTGTTTGTGTTGCAGACAGAAGAATACATGAGGATGAACAGAGATTGTGGTGAGGAGGATGTTTTTAGTTCTGCATCTACAAGTGAAGGAAGCTTGGATGTAAGTACTAACACGGCTTGTAGATGCTGTTGCATTCCTATTAGATCCTGCAGTTTGAATTAACCAGAAACCACTGCTGTTCCTGATGCTTAGCCAAGTAGAAGTAGAAATGGCTTCCATTTTAGCAGGCTTAGTTATGTGAGTGCACAGTTTGCGTATCTCCATGAAGTTAAAACATAATGCTCTATCTTCAAATAAAACTTGCTGGCTTCACTATGCATAAGATTCCTTTCAATGTTAAATTCTAAGCAGTTTAAAGAAAAAAGTGTTTTAACCAAGGCTATAGGTGTTGTGACTGGAAGACAGTGACAATAATGAGTCGTGCAAGAGTATTGTTTGCCTTTATAAGTGATTTTTAAAAGGGCTTCTTTCTTGTAAAACCACATCTTTCATTTTGATCCCTGTGTATGACTTATGCAGCATGGCAGCATCCCCTTTTGTTTCATAAGTAGCTTGAGGGTGAAGAGTACTTTTATTCTAAACTCTGGAAAGAACAGAAAAAATTTTTGTTAAGAACTTCAGTATGGCTTAGGCTACTAAAATCCTGTGAACACATTTAGAAAGGTTTTTGAGTGACTAACAGATTAGCAATTTATGAGGATTTAGGTGTCTAATTAGGAAGTGTGAATCCTAAATATTTTTCTAAGACTGTTCTGGTGGTTTAGTAATCATAGGAAATGGCATGTCTTTTTGTTGCTTTTTTTAATTACTTGACTTCATGTTACCATATTTTCAAAACCTGGAGAAGACTCTGATGGCATGATAGAAGCCTGAAATGTGAGGCTCAGCTCTGAATCCCCCTTTCACAAACAGGTCTTTGGAAAAGGAGTGCTGATCTGCAAAATACAGAACTCACTAGGCACAGAGAAGGGTGACAGAAAATTGTGAAAAAAACAGAATAGTGAGAGAACAGATCCCAGATAAAAAGCATATTATAAAGGGACTCCAGAAGGAGACATAGATGGAAAAGTGATTGGCTGTGAGGTGTAAAAACACCTAACTCTGCAAATCTATGAAGACTTCATAATGAAAGACTACTGATCTGGTAAAGCTGCTTATGACACTAAAAGTTTGGACAACACTATAAATATGAATATATTAATAGATCTCTTACTAAAATTAAGTCCTAGTAGAGGGTGATATGGGTAATTGAAATATACTAGGTAATAGTATAGAAAAAGCATCACAAGCTCTGCCAAAATAAAAACATCTTGTGGGTTTTATTCGCTGCCATTATAAGTTAATTTCAATATCTTGATACCCAAGTAGTACTAGAAGAGAAGGAGGAGGAGGAAGAGTAGGGATTACAAGTGACGATATGATGGTAGTTCAGACACTCTCAATTGTCTTTTACACCAGCGTGTAGTGCTTTCCTCAGAAGAGAGACATCTCTTTGTAAGGAACTTTATAGGGCAAACCATAATTTTTTTTCCCTCTGACATTCCTCTGGAAAAAAGCTTTTCAAAACTGTTTTGAACGTGTAAGTGTCTTCTAAAGGCTCGGGTCACAAGAAGAAAAGGGTGCCTGAAGAGATAAAAATGTTTTCTTTTTATTCAGTTACATGAACATGTCAGGGATTTAATTGTTTCCCCTTTCTTCATAAGAGCAATTAATCTTCAAGAACAATGTAGCCCTTGTTCAGTGTTTATGTCTTTCACTTCTGGCTTGACACCTGTATTTTTATGAGCACTGGTCCTGCTAAGACATAAGCATATACTTAAATGACTTTGTTGACATAGTTCCATTGAATTTGGTACTATTCTGTTCAAGCTTGTAAGAAGGTGTATAAAATAAGTCTAACAGATCCACAGTAACACAGAAGGTCCATCCTTTTAAGAGGCTAGATGGGCTTCAAGAAAAAGGTCAACAATTGTGATGCCTTAGGTGAAAAATTCTGTAACACTGTAAACTTGGCATAGATAACTTGTATTAAGATAAAATTCAAATGAAAGCACCAGTGAAAGGACTTCATAGTTTTAAAAATTCAGCTTACCAGTTCTTTCGGGCTAGACTTTGAGACCCTTGATCATTCAGAGTAATTTATTATTTCACTTCCTCAAAGGATATCTGATTTACTTCAGTGTAACTGAGTATTCTTATTCTAAATTAGTGGTATCTTACATAACCATATATATGAGTTACACATTTAAGGATCATTATATAGAAGTTTCATTGCACTAAGATAGGACTGTTGGCAAAATGTCATCCAGTAAAGGCTTCCTCTTCTGCAGTTACCTCAGATCTGCTTTCTGTTACTGTTTTGGGTCCTCTGAAAGTATTTGCATTTGCTGTGTGGGGAACCAAAGCCAGTTTCAGTTTTATTTCTGAAAGGAAAATATTTTGCCATTGCTTTCAGCACAGTGCCGGGAGATACACTGACTGGATCAGGAAAATTTTCTTTGCCTGTAAGGAAATAGGTAACTTGTGAAGTACTACCCTTTTCTCACTATTATGTGGGGGTGATGTGCACTTAATGGTAGAAAAAGTAATGATTCTTTTCAGGGTACTGGTTTAGGGGGCTTTTTGTTTGGGTTTTTTTTTAAACTGGGCAGTATGAAGTGATGGAATAAAGATGTAAGAAATAAGAAACCCTTAATGTTTATTCAAGCACAAGTTACATTCATATTTTAACATTCTCAGTGCCGTATTTATCTAATTATTATTGAAATTATTAATGCCTTTAAAAATACTTTTAGTTGTTGATAAGGAAGCAGATTTTCAAAGTCAAGATGGCAGTCAACACTTATGTGTGAGATGAAAGGACATTTGTTCATAGTATCAGCAAAAATAAAGGTGAAAAAACAAGATTTTTTAACAGCCTAGGGAGAGGGTGTAGAAATGCAAGAAAAGGCTTCTCCATGAAAATCCTCAAAGTGCAGCAGTTCATTATACCACACATCAGTAAAGGACATGAAATCCAACAGTGTATTTTAAATGAAGAAGAAATCTTTTCCCTTAATCTGGGGGGAAAAAAAATAAATTTTGTGCTAAGCAGATGAGTTTTATATTCAGGTCAGCTTTTGAAAAATCTAATACTATTGAAATACACTGGTATATAACTACAACATACAAATAAAGCAGTTGGAAGTTGCAGCACAGTTAACAGTGTATTCCACTTTTTCTATGCCTAAGGCAGACTGTCAGAGTTTAGAACAGCTGGAGGATAAAAGGGAACTTGAGTTGTCTCTGCCGCTTGGTGTCACTGTCCTCAAATAAACAGTTGGTGAAACCCAGTATTTGGAAAGCAGTACTAAAAGTAGCTGGTTTTATTTTTGGGCCCTTCATGTTTTCATAAATCGAGAGCAAAAAAACACATCCCCAAGGGCTGAACGATGTGTAGCTCTGATTTGGACTTTGTTTGTTTAATAAATCAGTTTGGGAAAGAAATATTTAGAAGTACAGCCAGGGACTCCTTATCAGAAGATTTGAAACTTCAGCACAAAGTCTTATCACACAAGGTTTCTCTAGTTCAAACAGGGCTTCAGCAGTGCAATGTTTTTGAGGACATTCATCAGGACTGTTTTTAAAACACCTAGTCTTCAGTGTTTGTCGGAATGTAGGTGTTACCCATAACAGAATGAATTTATTAAGTGAAGCAGATAGTCCAGTAGTTCTCTGCTTGATGAGTCTGACATGCTATGATTATATATGTCCATATGCAAAATTACCAGGGGAAAAAAACATTTAATTTTAAATACCAAACAGCAGATACATTTAGGGTATGTGTGGATGGGGGTTTTTTTGAATTTCATAATACCTGTCTAATTGCAAGATCATGCTTCAGAAGAAAAGTATTGAGCTAACATTTGAAAAAAGTCATCAAAACTTCTGGTGCATTAGTAATCTTGGCAATCACTTCTTAAATGATGGCAACAACTCTTTTCCCTATCAAGACTTTTAAAACATATGCTATATACCTTTTCAAAGCTTTGTACTCTGACTGTAGTCTAACTTTTATGTCCTCCTTGGTGGCAGGAGTTTTACCATTCATTATACACTTTCTCAGTTCAGAATGGTTGGAAGGAAGGATTGAGTACAATTATGCAAATGTGATTTCTCTTCAACCATGTCAGGTCCCAGGTGATCAGCTAGTACACTTTACTGTCAATGATTTCACATCACATGGGCGGGTACTGTTTGGGGCAGTAGGAATGAGAATACTGCCCATGTCATCTATTTGGAAGTTAAAGCCACCCACTTTCAGTATTTCCTTGAATCTGACCATTACATTTACTTTTAACTCCTGGTTTCACATTCTTGCTTCTTGGTCTCTTGAATATGCTTAGGATGTGTTTGTTTGGTATTAGCAGCGTAAAACCCTGGGATAGTTATGTTGCATTTAGTACAGTTAGAGCTATCTGTATACACTGTCAAAGATGTAGGTTGTGATCTGCCCTTGAAACAAATTTGCTTAGTGTGGTTTTGTTTGTGAAATACAAAACTCAACAAACTGAGTATGGAGAGTTGTCAAAATACTACAGCAGACAGCTCTGTTCCCCGCAGTCTTTTGTTACAGAGTGCCTGTAAGCCAGTAGTTAGATCCCAGAAGATGACACTAGGGAACATGCAGTTATAAATGTTTTCATTTGTGCAGCTGTTCACATGATTAGAAGAAAAAGATTTATTAAATACCAGGTATCTCAGGATAAGGCTCACCATTGTGGGAGAGTTGGTTTTATTTTGATATCCTGTGATAATCTGTGGGCAAAAAAAACCCAACAAACCTGCTAACTTGCCTTGGTAAGACAAAAGGGTTGCTCAAGCTAACTGGCTTGTGACTGGCATTGAGAGAATTCCAGTAGGTAGCAAAGACAACAATGATCAACTTCTTTCTCTTTGTCTACTGAGAGCAAGACAGGAAACAATGTGCTTTATATATAGCAATGGAAATTTAGTTTGAATACTGGAGGGAAAAAAAATCAACAGTATGGAGGTTTCACAGGAGAGAAGGTTATTAAAGTGACTGTGACATTCTTATCATCACCTCATCTGTAAAACTTCCAAAAATATCTAGAGGATGAGCTACACATGCTTGATTCTGACTCAGAGCAGAGGGATAGATTAAGTAGACCATGCAGGTGCCTTTCAGCCAGATGATGGCTGCTGGAGAGATGCAGCTGTACCTACCTCCTTTTGTGGTGTGCACTTACAGGATATTAACTGTCATCATTCATGTGAATCGTAGATGTTTTTATACAATGTTGTATCTTTAAATTTTTCTTACAGTATGTGATAGCAGAATGCAAGAGTTTGAAACAGTGGCTTCCTGCTACTAGACCTCAAGTTTTTGCTCCAATGTGCGGTGTTACTAGATCTCTTCAAAGAAAAGGTCCTTAGAGTTAGCGCAAGAAAAAAAATCATCTCAGAACCAGCTGAACTACTCTGGCTCAAAAAAAAAATAAAAAAAAATAGCCCAAGGCAGACACCTGGAATGGAAAGCCTCAGCATCCATGGTTAAAGCATGGTAAAGTTATAAGCTATTAAAAACAGTATCTGGTGAAGAGACATGTCGGCTGACCCCTCTTCTGTCTGTGTTACTTAGCTTGTACTTGCGGACTTCATGCATTCAAAAATCACTTGTCAGTTCTTGCCCTCACCACACAAGAGTGGCTTAAGATCATGAGATTTGAAAACAGATCATTAATGGTGGACTTCCCTCCATTTGGCTTCTGAGCGTTAGGTTTGTAGAACTCACTTTTCTAAACTGTTTTGGTGGGTTTTTGTGGGATTTTTTTTGTTTTGGTTTTTCTTGTTTTCTTTTTGGGTTTGGTTTTTTTTTTTTGTAGGTTTGGTTTGGTTTGATTGGTTGGGGTTTTGGTTTTTTTGTTTTTTTTTTTTTGTTTGGCTTTTTTTGGTTTTTGCAAGCATGAAGGTTTTATTTTTAAAAGAAATATATATATTACCAGGTAGTTATTGGTTAGCGGAACTGTATCTACTTAGAATTGCATGGTTCGGAGTAAAATCATCACAACACATTGCCTTCAAGTTGTTGCTTTTAAGAAGATAACTCATAAACTTCAGTTCCTGGAGTGGTTTTAGCAGCACATTTTGAAGGAAATATTCTCAAGAAATGTTCTGAGATGAATACAGAGAAATGGATCAAGTCAAATTGAAAGGGCTTGAGTAGGATAATATCTTCAAAAGGAATTGGGAACAGCTGTGACTGGTAGTGCCTGTTTTAAATACCTGGCAGTGTGGGCATCTGGACACTGAATCTAAGCAGTCAAGAGTCAGATTTCTTGAAGCCACTGAAATCTACACAGCAGGAGTTGCTTGTTAGTCTCTGCCTGTCTGTGTCTGTTACCTGCCTCTGCTCAAGACTGAAACTTTGAATCAGCTGTTAAATTTAGGTGTTTAAAGCTTTTGCTCTAGAAACTTACCACCTACCACTGTTATACAAAATGTAAGAGAACCCAGTTCTTTTCTCTGCCTTTAAAGATATGAGCATCAGAGAATTATTTCCTCCTTTTCAAAAAAAACCAAAAAACAAAACAAACAAAAAAAACCAAAAAAACAAACAAACAAAAAAAAACCAAAAAAAAACCCAAACCAAAATACTTGCTGGAACAAAGCTGTGAGGTGTTCTTCATGTGGGAAGCACCCTTTTGTAAAAATACCCAAATATCCAATGACTCAGAAAGAGAGGGCAAGAGCAAGCTTAACTATTCAGACCAGTAATGAAATGCGGTGGCAGCTCTGGGTTCCAGTGCCAGCGCCAAAGATGTTTTTCTGTGTTTTATGCTAAGCAGATTTTACATCCAGCAAATAAATAGTCACCGAGCTAGAACTGGAAGAGCCAAATGGCTCCTTGCCCAGATGACTGCCCTAATCTCAGTCTCTTTTTAGTTAAACTCATGTTCATGTCCTTGAACAGAGAATAATCTCGGTCTCACAAGAGGGAAAAATTTTTCTCAAAGGTTTTGGACCTGGATTTACCATGTTCTTACTGAATCACTGAACTTGGGGCAGGGCTTTGGACAGAATAAGAGGTAAATACTACATCTGCCTCTTCAAGCACTTACGTTTTTGTGGAGACCAGTTGCTTAGCTGTGCTTTAAGCACACCTATTGGATTGAGCCCCTTGGTGGACAAGGATGGAAAGATTTGCAAGTTTTATGGATCCTGGTGGAGTTTAGGCAGGAGGTTAGAAGCACAGTTTCTCCACACTTTTCATGCTCAGAAGTATGTCAGCCTTATTGATGGGAAAGCAAAACCAATGTGATTTAGGGAGGCACAACCTAACAGGAGCATGCTGAGTTAGGCTTGTGTGTGGCAATTCAGCTTTCAGATCTGGGCTGCATGACATTGTTCTCTATATTGTGGATGTACGATGTACCCAGTCAGTCTGGCTGGCGTAAGTTGGCTCAGATATCTCCCTCGGATGTTTAATTAAGACCTGGTGACACACCCTTAACCACCCAAATCCTTTTATGTCTGATTCATCTTTTGTTACTGATTTCACTGAAAAGTTCTGAAGTCAACTCACTGGAAAAAAAAAAATAGAATAAAGCAGCAGCTAATAAGACCAATGGCTTTTAATTTGCATTAATAAAAGCACATTAAAAAATACCCAAAGACAAACTTGAATTCCGTTTGAGATTTTTCTAGTGACACCTCAACCGCTCAGGCTTTGCTTTCTTGGTATTTAATATTACCAAAGCCCCTTAATAGTCTATAATAGCCATGTAATTCATATTCAGTCATAATGCATTCAGAATATTGTTCTTAGTGTAACTGGCAAACATGCACTGCTGTGGAAAATACCACCTTAAAATTAAAATTTATTCCAAGACCAGGCTTTTCTTCAATGGGATAAGCAGAGATACAGTCCCTCAAAAAAGTCTTTCACATATTTCTGTGTACATAAAATGCATTTTGTGTGGAAGTTTGGGACGGAATCATTCATTCCACTGCAAAGTACATTTGTTTTTGGTTTAATAATAGATACTCAGAATATGTCTTGTAAAGCCTTCCAGTGGTAACTACTGCAGTGAAAGGATTTGTGTATATTATGCCAGTACCCTTTACTAGATGAAATCAGAAATGCCTAATTGTATGTCATCAATTCCATATTTCTAATACACAATGGATAGTTTTTTAGACAGTAAACCCTGTTTTTGTAGTGGCATAATCTGAATCCCACGTAACCACAGGTTCATTATATTAGTCTAAAATATCCTATTAGCATATGTAGATTTTAGATACAGTAAAAATTTTCAACACCAGTTCAGGTATAATTTCTTTTCTTTTGCAAGCAATTTCTGAGGCATGAGCACTAATAGGATTTGGTTTCTTTCCAGCCTCTTCTGTGGACAGTGAAGACTCGATTTCATTAAAAGTAGTGGCATACAATAACATTTCTTTTAATTAGATGATCTCATGATTTCCACACATATTTGCTCTTTGCATTATTGTTCGTTGGCAAAACTGAGCTGCTTGGTAGCGTGTGAAACCATATGTCTCAATAATATCTTATGGCAGGTGAGGGAGGATTTGCAAAACAACATTTGCTGACAGGACACATTGCATTTTACTTTGATGGGGAAGTTTTCCTAAGTGAACTTTACAGCTTAATTCTGTCATGCAAAGTCAAACCTACATGAGGCGTAGTGGCCCTTACAGGTCTTCCTTTAACTCAAACAGTTGTATGTATGACGCAAAGACTGTATAGCACTGAGTATTGTGTGTGCTGCTCAGTTTTTCATCACTAAAAAAGACCCTCTAATGCATGTAGCCTATGTAGATGTTTCACATTATTTCATCTTTTTTTTTTTAATAGAAAACTGTTAAATTTGGTTTTATTAGTCTTACATGCAACTGCAATAATGCAGTTTAGCAGAAAGGATTACAAATAATTTCAGGTGTTGCTTTTTCTCTTACTCTCTAGTGTTTAATACCATTTGAATTCTCAACAGCACTTTGAGATGCAAGCTGAAAAGGGGAAAGTGTGGGAAATAGTGGTCAATCTTTAAAAAGGCTTTTACAACAGTATGAGGTAGTAATACTATCAACCAGTTCCATTTTCTTGAATTATGTTTTTCAACACCACTTACACCTTTAAGCAGATCTCAAAATACTCAGGCAAAATAAGGAAAGTATTTCTGGTTTTGTGAGTTTTTGAGAAAACAGATCAAGGCAAGGAGTAAGACATAGCCCTGCAAAGCTCCTAAATAGGTGAGTAGCTGTAGGTGTTGGCCCCAGTGACTTTTCCAGTGCCATGTCTAGCACCTGTGTTAAGTGTTTTGCTGGTTCAGTACCTCAGTGACCTGGTGTGAGCCACGTGCGACCAATGTGTAGGTCATGAGCTGTGCAGGCGGTCTCTGAACAATACTGACATAGCAAGATCGAGAGATTACCAGTAGATTTATGTTGTTAGTGTTAGGTTCCCCACACCCCTCTCCTCTGAATGTAATATTTTATTCTTTCAATCGCAGCAAATGCTCAGGTATGCATCTAGATTTCAGTCTCTCCCAGTTTCAGCACAGAGACGGTGTGATTGCATTGACTCTAAATGGAGCTAGTTCTGATTTACAGTTGTTTGCATAGGACAAGAGTCAGGCCAGGAAAGTGCACTGGGGAGGTTTGCATTGTAAAAACCTAATGGCAATGGATTTGACAGAAGGGGGAAGGGAAGAAGAAACATTTAAGACTATTTATTAATCAAGAATTCCAGAAGGGAGGCTTTTCTTGCCTTGATTCTGGCAAATATACAGATGAGAGATACTGTGCAGAGACTGTTTCTGCACAAACAGAGAAAGCCCTTCAAATGTAAACATTTGAGCAGCTGGCATGGGAGATTAGTGCAGCAGCAGTGGGAGGGGGTAATAGTGGATAGCATGCTGTCTAAACGTAACAAATGTTAAACAAGGTCCTTGTTCTAGTTTAAGGGTTACAGGTCAGAAAGACAATATCAACTAAAAATACTGGCAATTGTACAAGTCAGTCAAAGTTATTAGCTAGTATTAAATTAAAGCAACTTGCCTATCCAAAGTTATGGCACCTTCCTCCCCCTCACCCAAAAGGGAAGCTAAAAATGGGGTTTGGAAGAATATATTCTATGTAACCTGATTGAATTAAGGGGAAAAAAACTCAAACACACAAAAAACCCAACACTTTGTCCTCCATCTATGGAAAAGCAACGCTTTGAGACTTCTTAATGTTTTTGCCTCAGATTGTGAACTTAATATATTGTTCTGCTTTTAATTTCCTGTGGCTGTATATTACATCTAAAGAAAATATCATGCTAAGGGTGAAAGTGGTATAGGGTCTTTTAGCTTTGTAGATGTGTTTATGCCATTTAACATCGTATGTTTTGGGTTTTTAAACCCTTGCCAAACAGTTACACAACTAGGCTATATTTCAGTGTAGGGTATCTGATCGTGCACTGGCTTCTTTGGATTTTGTTTTTTAACTTGTGTTTTGATCATGCTTTTAAAACAACTCCTTGCCTGTTTGTTGTGATCTAGTTCACAAGTGGTTTGTTGGAGGTCCTTTAATTTTCTTACTTCTTTAGCAGATTAAAGTATGGATATCTGGAGCCAAATTTTATGTGTAAAAAATCAGAGCTATGCTTTCTGCGCTGGTATTGTTAGGATTTTCATTGACCTTAAAAGTATACTGAAGAAAAAGATTTCCTGGAGAAATGACAGTGGCAACATAGTTTAGACTATTACTGTCTTTTGGCATCATGCAGTTAGAGTAACCATCAGAGACTTGATGCAGAACTCACTAGAGCCAGTGGAAAAATTCCTGCTGGTTTTAACTGGCTTTGGACCATGTCCTTTGTGAGTTGCTAGCCACTGTCTGCACTAGTCCATTTTTCCTTCTGCTGCTTCAGGTTCTCTTTTGTGTGTACTAAGATCTTCTGACACTTTCACTGTCATGTCTGAAAATGTAAGACCTTTGTTCATTTTTGATGGACAGTTGACGCAGATAAACCCCTTGAAGTTGCTTGATTTATAGAGCATTTTCTCACTGGAGAAGGAGAAAACCCCAACAAAAACATGTTAAGTCTTGTAGAAGATGAATTGCAAACAGTGGCAAAGGAAGGGAGTGGCTTTCACCAACCAATAATTCATTGCAAAAAGCAGGTTTTTCTTTGTTATCTGAAGCAGTGTATACTCAGAAGTTAGCAGAATTCTCAGCACTGCTTGCTCTGTTTAAGCTAGAATTGTGCCAGTTAAAGTCCAAGCATAGGTGTATGTTGTATCTACTTCCCAGGTTTTGAACTTCTGTGTCAGTTAAATTAGGGACTGTGTTTGAAAAGTTTCTGCCACAGCTGAACAGTGGGAAGGGCACTCCAGTGAATTGGAGTACTCCAGTCAACAGAAATAAATAGATTGGAGAGCTGTGATTTCTTAGTATTTAATACTAAATTCAAAAAGGAAACAAGACTATACACAGTGGGCAAATTAGTTTCTTGAGAATAATAAACATTCACAAGACCAGCTCTGGTGTCCTAAGGATATACTACTTAATTTTCAGTCTTGGAGAAACTTACCAGGCTATAGTATACTGCAAAGGAAGATAAAATTATTAATTTATATATATATGTGTATGCAAAGTGGGAAAAGGCTGAAGTAACTTGGTCTCCAGCACAGCTATACTTCCAGTTGCTCTGCAGTATCCTATATTCTCACTTCACTTTTATTTAGAAGATGGTGTGGTCTAGACAGAGTTTAAAGGATATTAATTAATGATTACAACAGGAAAAAAATTAAAGGCTAAGGATCTTAAAATAGTATTAAAGCATTTCTTCAAAAAAAAAAAAAAGTCAAAGGGAGGATCTGCTTCTTCATTCTTAAGCTGTTCCTCTGCACCCAGTTAATGAACTTGCATGATTTTTGCGAGCATGATCAGGGTATTGATTATTCTCCAAAGAGGATAGTCTTTGGGAAATCCTCCAGGATGGAGGAGAAGCTTAGATCTGAATTTCATGATTTTGCAAGATTCAGATCCTGAAATGAATTCATGTATGAATTTTTCTATCCAAATTGTTCATCTCCTTTAATGAGACAAGCTTAATTTCTGCAGTATCCGTCTGTAGGTATTATGAAACAGAAGGTGGCTTGTACAACACCTGTATGTGCTCTTCCCATGGTCCAGCAGGAGAGTGTTGTTTTTAAACCTTCTCTTCATCCCTTTACTCTTACACCTTGTCCTTCTGACTCCTTCTCTTCACCTGTGTCCTCCTGAGCCCTGAGGTTGATCTGGGGCTAAATATTCAGCTGGTACAATTCAGAATGGTTTGTTGACATCCGTACCCAAAAATCAAGCTGTAAGCACAATATGAGTTTGTCTTTTGTTTTTGTCTGCTGCAGAAAGCTGTCATATCTCCTTAAAGGGTTGGTCTGCTCCAGTGCTGGTCTTTTCCACAGATAGTCTGGGAGCTTGCTTAGGCCACCACTTAGGGTTTCAGACTCTGACATATTGTACTCCGTGTATAGGAACTATGTGTCCACACAGGCACAAACATACAGGCAGATACCAGAAAGCTAATTGAAGTTAGACACTGCGTGTGTGTACATACATGTGTCTGTATGGAGCTACACATATGTACACACAGAGGTTATGTACACACGCACATGTGCACATCCAGGCATCTGAAAGAGCTAGTTGAAACAGTAAAATTCCTGGCTGCTGACTTCTGGTTCACATTGCTAGAATCCTCTTAGCGACTCTGCAATTAGGATTTGTTATAAGATTTGTACTAATTTCAGAGTTCAAAATCTGATTTGTTCTTCTAATTTAAGTTTTAAAAGTCTTCAGAGGTTATGTTGTTTTTAAGTCATATCTTTGGCAGTATTTTATCATTAAAGTGTAAAACTTCCTTTTTGAAAATTTGATGTGACTGTTGGATGATTGTGCTTGTCTTCTTCTAGCTGAACACCCACAGTCACCATATACTTCAAAAGGAAAAGTTGTTGCACAACTACATTCTTAATTAACAAAGTACTTGTGTCAGAATTGGATTATAGGGACTGGAGCTAGAAGCCAGATCCCTGAGCTTGAGTAAATCAGAGAAACGCCTTTGACTTTAGAGAAGTTCTGCAGATCTTGCTGAAAAATTATCTTTGAGTTTCAGTAGATTTGCTCCATTTATCAACAGCTCTAATAAGCAGAGATTTTCAGAGGCCAAAAGTTGTATGTGTCAGAATTTCATCAGATGTTGAAAGATTATGAGGATTGATCATTCATGTGTTTTTTGTCTCTGGAAAACTTGCGTAACGACAACACTTTCATTAAAATGAGGAGAAAACACTTTTTGATTTAACTGGAATAAAAATACTTTCAGTAAAAACCAGAAATGATTTCTTCAAAACCAAACAAATACACACCCAAAAAGACTCATGCCAAGAACTATTCCATTCATAATTCTGGTCACCATAAAAACTGGCTATGCAGACATGAGAGGAGGTATTTTGAAAATTGTATGTTTTATGCGAAGTTTCCATCTCCTCCTCCAGTATAAATTGGCATATCTACAATGAAAATATATTGAAGATGATCAATTCTAGTGGTTTAATAGTGTCTATATGTTAAAAGAATTTGCTGAGAAGACTTTCCTCTGGAATAGCTTTTAAAATATTTTGAATTTCAGAAGGAAATTGTAAATGTAACAACTCCTGTCTTCCTTGAACCAAAAACATTGGCTGATTGATTTAAAAGAATTAGTAATCCTAGAGAAAATAAACTCATATTGCAATGGTGAATTCATTTTGGTCAAGACCTCTGATCCTTTTTGTGGTTATTTATGATTGATGAATGCTTAACACCAGTGGAAAAATGCCCCCTTTTTTTTTTTTTTCTGTTGTCAGTCTTTGACCTTTTGAACTCCCTGTTTCCTGAAGTCTCTTGCCAGACTATTAATAAGGACAGTTTTTCATTTTTGACTTGGTTGTTCAACACTATTTGATTGAGATAATCTGTTTTCACATAATGCAAAGGTATAAGTTAAAGGAGAAACCAGCTTTTTCAGACTTACAAAAACTTGGCTTTTTCCATCCCCAGTCTTCCAAGATTGTTGTCACTAGATCTGCTAATGGCCTTTAAAGACTGAGTGTAAATAGCCTTCATTCAAATGTTCTTTCCTTGTTTTCCTTCTGGCTTAATATTTTTCTGTCTTCTTTCTATACTGAGATTGACTTGAATTTTGGAGTCCATGTGAATTTTCCTCTGTAATTCTTTTTCTTCACGTTTCTTTAAAATGTCTTTTCTCTGGGGTCTGTCATTGGCTTTTAGACCTCTCTTGGTAGGTTTTTAAATGATTCTTCAGTTATTTCTTCTCGTCTGCCTCATTCCATGTCTTAGTATGCATTCAATCCTGACCACAGAAATATTTATTACATATTCAAAAGTCTGTATATCAATCCCTTTTTCTTTCAGTACTAAATCTATCCCAGTTTGTGTTCTGTTCATGTGATTTTTCATCCACTGTTTTCATGGCAAGTGAACATGAACATCACCATCTTTCTGGGTTAATATATGGACAGTCATGGAGTTTTCTTGAAGAATATAGGTTCTGTCCTGCAGTCTCATTAGCTCATTGTTCCTTCCCCAGGATATAAGCCAGTACTCTTAACATCACGTTCACTGAAGTCTTCTGCTTTTTGCTATGCTCCTCTCCTTTTCCACACTTTTGTCTTTTAATTTCTTCAGGGACTTACTCTCTGGTCAAATCTGGTGAAGGCGTTCACTTCGGGTTTTGCCATAATGGCTGTGCTTTTGTTTCTGTTCTCACTTCCTGTGTTCTTTCCTGCTTCTTTCACATCTGCTTTTGTTCCACTTGAACAAATATCCAAAAAGAAACTTGTAGTATTTTCCACGTTTTTTTCTCTCTTTCATGATTCACCAAACTCCCTGCACATCCCTCATTACAAGCACATAGCTATCAAAAGAAATAAATGGTGTGAGTAGCTGAATTTGCTGACTCTATCTTTTGTTAGCTATTCTTTTTTGGGGAATCTTTTGAATTTAATATTTCTTCCCATAGTGAATTTACATATTTGTATTTTTGACAGTTTTGAAAAATATATTTTCAAAATATGATCTTCTATAGGCTGACACATTTTGACAGTGCATTGTGACAAAAAGTGCTGGACTTGGGGAAGATAAATTTTAAGCAGTCTAACCAGAAAGATGCAAATCAGCCCTGAGAGGGTGCATTTTAGATGGAAATGAATTCTGGTATTTTCCCAAAATGATATTAAAAAAAGAAGGAAAAGAAAATAAGAGAATAGTCTATCAAATGAGGTACAAAGTTGTCCACACATTTCTGAAAGTCAAGATAAATCATTTTACACTTGTATGGAATGCAAACAAACCTTATCCTAAGCATCTGGCAGTATCCCAGACTGTCACCCGCGGTTCAACTTGACTTTGGAATTCACCTCAGATTGTGCCTGCAGCCTGTACTCCTACCCCCCACCTGAGTGACAGGTAGCAATGCTTCTTCCTTTAAACTACTAAGTAGCATAGAAACATTTGATCCAGAAATGTTTTCTATGCTGTGATAATGATGGGTTTGTCTCACTAGGCTTTACAGACCCAAAACAAAAGCAAAAATATTTACATTTTAGGGGTATTCAAATTCACCTCACATCCAGAAAGTTAAAAAAGAACCCACATGCTTTGTGTGCTATCATTTAGCCTGATGGAATCAGGTGCATAGCACAAGAAGTTGGTGTGTTTGGGAAGCTTGTGCATATATGTCTGTGTTTTCTCTATGATATGTCTGTTTCTGTAAAGTGGTATTTTAAGGGACTACAGATGCATGTGTTTTTTAAAAACATGCTGGGTTTAGGATATTCACTTACAAAGATATCTGTAATGGACATGTGCTAAAGCTTGTGGCTGTTTCATAGATGAATTTATACCAGTGTTGAAGTACCTCCCAATAATTTGATGTTTCATAGCTTTTTAGCTGTATTTCCATAAATTGAGAATCCTGTGAAAAATGGAACACTAAGTGCAAAATATTTCGGTGTGTGTGGTTATGAGCTGAGGTTTGCATTTTGAACATAAAATTACTTGCTTTGCTGATCACATTTGTTCAGAAAAGATTGTTTTGCAACCGAAGTTTCTCTCATTTGTGGCTAAATAGCTTCAGATTTCAGCAAAACAATTTTTTATTCCTTCACAGAACACACAATGACAGAAATTAAATAAATTATGCATTAGAAAGATTTGTAGCAGGTGTATTTTCACTGCATTGAGTTGAAAGTGACTTATTATTCAGAGTGACAGCTCTGAATCAAAGAAGATATGTTTCTTTTGTTTTTAACAAGTTACTCAGCTGTGATTCATGAGGTCCACAGGATACATGCTTGCTGGTTACTGCAATGAGTTCAGTGTCCAGATTGATAGGAGAAGACACAAATGATCTATGTGTGTGTCTTCCAAACACTGATTGGTCTTCCAAACACTTTAGTCTTCTCATTAGTACCAGTCAGCATTCTGCCTGCTCCCACCCTCTGAGTTGTTGAGACATGGCTACCCTCTTCTGTCAAGAAAGCTTATTTTTTCCTAATTCTGTTGGAATGCTACTTTTTTTTTTTTTTAAATGCACATTTGTTTAAAACGTGCTATGACCTAAACAGAAGAAATGATACAAACATGCAGTGTAAATGAAGTTACCTTGTCTTCCCTTTTCTGCATGTATTGCTGCAATGGAAAAAAAAAAAACTGCATCCATTTCTCTTGATACTATGACTTCTTCAGATTGACATGAGCAGTAATAGACAAAGGGGTTTTTAAGCATGAAGAGTAGTCTGACTTTAGAAAATCTGAAGAGTGAAACAGAAAACAAGAGAATTTATTTGGAGGAAATACGCTCAATTTTAAATCACCAGAGGTGATTTAAAAGCTTCAATTCTCAAAGCATTGAGGAATCACATCTGTCAGAAAATCTTGACAAAATACAGGTGCTTTGACAGTCTCTGATTTGCTTCATTATTATATATACATTGGTGAATTCATAGGTTTGTATTCCCCTGCTTTATATGTGTCATGGTACTTTATTCACTCTTGGAGAACTCAGATTAAATTTGTGATCTCAGACTGGCAGAATACTGAGGGAGGTGGTATTAGTAGGTTCTGATAATAGCAGCTAATGCTTGGTCTTACTGCATTTGATTCTTTCTAGTTGCAGAAGTTTACAGACATGTTCACATTTAGCTGGAATGCATGAATCCCCAACCCATGTTTTCTAATCTACTAATGATTTGAGTGAAAAGTTTATATTCCTAAACTTCAAAATAGAATATTTGACAGTTTTTAAGAAAAGTAATAAGCTTATTTGGGGTTGTTGCCATATTCATTCAATATCCATCTGATTTTCATATGGAAAATGAGTTTTGGATATTGCTTCACTTTTTTTTGTATACACTATAGACAAGAAGTATAGCAAAAACTGAAGAAGGTTCTTGGAAACTCTCTCTGGTTGGCCACCTTCTTCTTTCTCAGTGTAGTGCACAGGGCCAAAGTTAATACCCATATTTGTTCCCTACTGAGAAATTCACAGTGAATGTAAGCCCCTTGGTGTGTTTCAAAAAACTTTTTTCCTGAAGGCTTCCATTTTTCTATTTCCCTTCCTTGGGTGGTTGTTCTTTCAGCTTTTCTACTGGAAACAAGGCTGGATACAACAGGAGTTGTGAAGTGACATAAATCAGCTGGAGCTGGAAACCAAAGTTATACTCTTAGCTGTAGAGACACTTTTCATCACATGGGCTTACCTAAGTGAAGAGAAGAAGTTATCAGATAAACTTCCAGGAAGGGAAATTATAGTTAAAGTACAAGGAAAAAATTTATTGATAAGGACAGTTAAGAAGAAAAACAGCATAATTGCAGATGGTGCAGACCCATGTCATAGGAAGATTTTAGTAACCTCTGCAGTGACAGATTGGTCATGCTGCTTGAGTGCTGGGAGATAAAGTAGATGACTTTGTAAAGGAGGTGACCTCCGTGCACCTGGCACACTAGGATTTCTGATGGACAAACTGCACTAAAATGGGAGAAATGTGGTCAGTCAGCCACGCTCAGGGAGAACTGGCAGCGGCACAGGAGACAGAACGTTCTCAGACATTTCTGACTCTGGCTGTGTAAGTTCTGGTGTCTACCAAATGGGCCCTGACCACAAGATCTGGAACTGCTATCTGGATGCTATAATAGGTTAATACAAGTGTAAGGTAGCCCTGTAGTTGTACAGACTTCAAAGCTTTTACAGTAAAAATTTGAAAGCCTACTTGCCAGACATATAAAATCAACACAGTGCTGCCTGTGTAAGTTACTGGTGTGGAAATGAAATAGTTGCTTCTCTTTTACTAATGTGATGTGTAGCCAGATAATTTCCTTCCAATAGCAAAATGCAATGAGATAATAAAGCAACATAAAGTAATATTGCATAAAAATGCATCTATTTTTTTTAGTTCAGAGCAGGAAAAGGTCAATTTTTTTTTTCCTCTCTTAGTGCAGACAGTCAGCACAAGTGGTTCAGGGAGTACAAAAAACAAACTGTATTCAGTGTGGCTGGCTGGAAAGGAAAATCTGAGTAGTCACAATTTTTTTTGTTTTATTTTGTTGGGATTTTTTAGCTGTGTCTCCCAGCAATCTCATGACTGCAGTATTATGCTTTAGTTTTGAAGCAGGAGCTTGGATGAATTCAGTTTCTATGTTGTCAAATTTAGTGCTAGTATAAGTAATATCAGTATCATGTCAAGGAAAGCAGTCTTTGAGTTCAGCTTGTTCAGTAGGTCTGACATAACCTGTCTTGCGTTTTAAATAGCCAGTTACAATCAGTTGTACTGTCATTCAGCAAAACAATAAAAGTTTGCATTAATGGAGTTTAAATGTCCAACAGGCATAAATATTCTTTCTGTCACTGAGTAGATGGATTTGTCTGCCTGCTCTAAATCTTACCTTTCATATTTACCCCTGGTACACTTGCAAAAAAATTGTATCCTTTATAATACTTCTATTTTTTGTCTCTGTTTTGGAAAAAAAAAATGAAACCCTTACTTTTTGCTGATACATCTGGTACTCTGAGTGCTTAAAAACAGCTCAATTGATTACTTTTGATTTAAAAACTTCTGAGAAGGAAATTGCGTAACAAGACTGGGAGCTCAAATATGTGAGTTTTGGCAAAGACCTGCGGAAGAAAGGCCTGGCTGTAGCAACCTCCCAAGAAAAGAACTTGACATTTTGAAAAATTTTTATTGACCGGTGTGAACAGGGAACGGGAAGTCAAATCACTCACGCAGGCAATCTGCAGTCTCTTCCTTGCTGACCTTTAAATACCAGTTAGTGTCATCAGAAAATCAAGGAAATGCTAATAACAGGGCCTTAAGAGAGTTATATATGAGGGATGTCTTTTGAAAACAAACATAAGCTGACTTCCATTTTTATACACATCTATTTTTGTAAAATGGAATTCTCACAGCAGTACAGTAATATTTTTAATAGATTACTCTTACATTTATTAATATGACATTAAAATTTTCAGAAGTATTCATAAGATACCAAAACTTTTGTTTATTCTTAAAAAGGGAGTAGTTAGAAAAAGATGTTTTATAATTGTGTTCTAGGTTGATGACCTTGGAACACAGACTGGCCTCTGCTTTAGACTCTTAATCTGTCATGTGTTGAGTTCAGCAGGCTGTGAACTTTGGTAGTCTTGTAAAAAGCTGACTGCTCAGTGTCTTTTAAAAATGGGACTGATATGCCTACCTCACCAGGTTACTCTGAGTTTTTAACAGTCCCTCTTTACCTTTCAAAAAAGTCTTTGAAAGCTAAATTTTAATTAGAATAACAGAAAAAAAAATCCTAATATTAAACTGTTGAATGCCAAAGAAAACATGTAGTACATTAGAACAAAGGAGAATGTTCCTTAGATTTCAGAAATTTAATGGGAGAGAAAAAAAACTAGCTGGCAAGTTTAACATTAATTAATGATGAAACCTGATGGCACCATAGGTAGGTACTGCACCTGCTTCTTGCCTTCTTCCAATATCTACTTCATGGAATTGAAATGGACTTTAGTCTATGATTGTTCTTCAGTACATGTTTCAGACCCTTGCTTGACTAGGGTATAGCCTGTCTGCTGACCTATGCTGGTGTATCTGGATTTGTGCTGGGTTTTTTTAATTAAAAAGCAGAACTGTTCCTTTTTCTTGCTAGTTTGCATTATTTTATTGCTGTTTGAACTGCTAACAAAGTGCTCTAATACTAGTGGTCTACCAAAGATTATGATTGTACAAGTTGGGAGACATTTTTAAAAGCTCTTTTTATAATTAATTTCCATGAATTTTCTTTTTGTGAATGGATTTTTTTCTTTTCTTTCTTTTGTTTGTTTGGTTGGTTGGTTTTGTTACAAAACGCATGGATTCTGTGAACTGATTTGGATTCCGAGCAAAACTTTCATACTAACCTGTTTGTCAAATGAAACAGAGGATAAAGACAGACTTTTTTAAGCCAGCGACATTGGCTGCAATTATTGAGCTTGGCTTTCCTCACTTACACTGCTGTAATTTGAGTAATTCAATCGGTTCTTTGATAACAAATTAGAAAAACAAGAAATGAGAGATGGTTGGAGTATTTGGCACGTACATATCAAGTCCCTGCAATATTGCTTGATTAATGTTGTATGCTCTTAATAGTTGCCTTGCTAAACTGCCTGAAACCAAACCTCCAAAATCCCATGACTAGGAAAGAAAGTGCACTGCATCTAACACAGCATAAAATATAAAAGCTGGGTTAGGTATTGTCTCTCTAGATTAGTTTTGCAACAAAAGACAGGTCATGCCAAAACCACTTGTCAGTGTTTTGTGTCCAAGGTTGTTATTTTTTTTCTCTTAAACCTAATGAAAGGAACTACACACATGGGGAAGCTTGAAGGTCTGCCTTCAGTTAGACAAAGCTCTCATTGCTGAATGAGAGGGCTTTCAAAACTACTTTGAAATTGTCCTCATTCCATTCCCCTGGAAGCCATAGCGAGTTTTTATTTTAGGGGAAGTGTCTTTACAGCAACATTCTTGAAATGCTTAGTAAGGGAACAATGGGCTCGATATAAAGACTGGACTTGGAAAAGAAAACATTGATAAATTTCCAAGGGGCTTTTTTTTTTTTTTTCAAGTCTTTTTATTATAAACTATTTGTTTATAGTGTCATGTAAGTATTACCTTTTTTCCCCTCTGTATCTTCTCTTACAAAGTCCAAGCTTAAGGAAAAAAAAAAATCAACCAGCTTTAAAATGTATAGTTGTTCATCACTGTATTCCTTCACAATCACCTGCTGCCTGGAAAAGGATTCTGATAGCTCTTCAGCCACAAGACCTTGAGATAGAATTGAATTGGATATTAATTTTAAACTGGTTATAGCCTATCTTGTTACCAGTACCCTGTATTTGTAGTGCTGCTAGGGACATCTTAGGGGTTTTTTGTTACTTGTATACATCTTTGTCTCTTACGAAAATTCCTTAAACTTTTTATCCAGCAAGGAAAAGCAAAGAATGAATACAGCCACTAAAGCATAACTGCAGAATGCACTTTGAAATTATTTTGTTCAGTGGTTTTATAAATCTGAGAAAAGAGACTCCTTTGTATTTCACCATATGAACCCTGTAATTTCTGTAGGTGTAAACAAATTTTATTTGATAGAACTAGGTGCAATATGCACTGAGAATGACTTAGAACTTGTAGTTTATAGATGAGATCATTCTTTTTTCCACTGTCCAAGATACAGGGCCAAGAAAAGACTGTATTTCTTTATAAGATTAGAGCTAATCTTTTAAACCTCACCTTCCACTTCGAGCATTTTTCTTCATTCGCTATTGATGCCATTCAATTCAGAGGAAAAAGATTGTGGCCAATACTGCTTTAATCCTTCAGTAAAACTCTATAGTCAGGTAACATGCCCTTTGTGCTAAAGGTATTATTCCAAGATGAAGTGTGCTCAGCAGCATGCAACATAAAATTTAGAAAAAGTGCCCTAAGTCAGTATAGTTGTTACATGGGTAGTAAATGCAAGACAAGACACAAATCACATTTCTGTTTGCATTTTGGTGGCTTTCACAAGAATCTATACAAGATGGAACTTTAGCAGGCAGTCAGGAGCCTGTATTGGATACGTCTTTATGCATTGCTCTGTTTTTTAGCTCTTTGTGCTTCATCAGTGCTTGACCAACGGTCCTAAAACTAAATGAATTGCGTTTTTCTGTTTGCTGTGCTGTATTTTTAATTTTTGCCTAAGCTTGCACTTGGCATTTGTGGAAAGGAATTATCGTGCTGTGTTGCAAGTCAAATTCACTACAAGTTGTTCTCCTACAGTTATCCAGATATCCACTACAATGATGAAGGAGCTAGGTAATTGAGACAAAGCATTTTCCATCACTTTCCAGACTGGAGAACTTCAGTTCCAAGAGCTACTTTTTTAAAATCATTATTATTTATTTGTTTGTTTGCTTATTATTCAGAAATTGCGGCATTTGTGGTAGCCATTAGTTTCCTGCCATTATGTATTCTGTGGTTTTGGACAAAATTCCACCAGAGAGCTTTAGGTCCTTGGTGGCTGAGTTTTGCAAGCACAGTAGCATGTTCTGTTGTGATAAGAACAGCATTATCAACCATGCTCATCAGTCTGTGTTTCCAGAGCAGCTATTCTGCTCCAGGTCATGGTGAAGTGGTATCAGTGGTGATTCCACAGAAGATATTTCTGGGAAGAAGTTACTGTCTCATAACTTAATTAAAAAGTAAAATCTTCAATTTAATATGAAAGGCTTTCTTAATTAAAAACAGAAAAAGGTGACTCACAGATTTTGAGGGAAAAGTTTTTGCAGGATTTTTATTAGCAGAATAAAAAAAGACATTACTGAATTTGAGTCAAAACTACAATAAAAATGCACATTTTCAAGCAATCGTGTCCTAGTTTTTCATATGTGTAGGTTTAATACTATATTACTGCATATGTTTTTGTTTGTATATTAATATAAAAATACATTAAGATCTTGATCTGAAATCAATTGCACTTTTCCCATTGATTTTATTAAGTTTTAAGTGATAACTGAAAGTTATTTTTAACATTAGGGAATTATTGAAATAGTTTTCTTCTTCTCCTTTCATCTGGGCCTCCTAAAATCCGGAGTGGTGCCTGTCAGTAGGACTTCTTTTCACAAAGTTAAATCATTGTTTTTGGTAGATTGTAAGTGATTATGCTTAATTGTGCATGTAAATTGGAAATAGTTTAATGGTAGCAGAATTTTTCTTGTGTAAATCTGCAGTGAAGAGTCAGGTAAATCAGGCAGATTGATAAGAAAATAGACAAGCCTGGGACACTGGCAGCTTTTTATTAATATAGTGTTTTCATTTAAGAGTAAATCTTGCTTCCAGGAATGTGTAATACTTGTAATTTAAATGCAACTGCTAATGCATTTGTATAACTGTAATTATGTGTCTTGATGAAGCTTATATTTTAAATAACAAGTAGCAGTAGTGTTCCCATCAATACTACAGTTAAACCACAGTAGGTGCTTATCATGCCCCCTGTATTATTAATACTGCCTGTAAGATTTGTTCCAGTTGACCTTTAGAAGTTTCCAAAAGTTACAGTTTGCAATTCAGCAGGTTTGGCAGAGAAACATACATGATTATTCATATCATTGTTCAAACGGTAACCAGATGTGTCTTGTTTTTCTTCTTTCTTTCTTTCCCATTGTTTTTAAAGAGGGATGTTAATGCAAGATGTTAATCCATTTACAGGGTTTTTCCACGGCACCAAATTCCCCTTCAGTGAATTCTCGTTCCAGTGGCCTGGGTCCATCACTGTCCCTTGGTAACATCTCTGGAATGACAGCAAACCCAGAAGTGAAAAAGCGCAGAGCACCTCCTCCACCAGTTGTGACACCAGTATTGCCGAATGCGGAGGTGAGAGGACAAGAAAAGACAGCACAGGTAACAGTGACACCACTGAATGGGCTTCTTTAGTTGATGTACTATCATGAGACCTAAAGCCATTCACTGATATTTTGGCTACCCATTAACTCCAGCTGACCAGAACTCGAACTTACAAAATAAAAATTATCAAAAGTCTTGGAGTTCCTTACCTGTTTACTGAACTTTCTAGACACTGCCCCAAGCTTTCTCCTGTGTCAAGAATCATTCTAAATCAGAAAAGTTTTGTGAGGCATTAGCTAAAAGAAAGAAGGTGAAGAAAAGGTAAGGCAGAAAAGTTGAAAACTGCATAAGGTGACTAGGTATCCTTCCTGCCCAGGGCATTCCTGGAGAATGGGTGACAGTTGTTATGAGTGACAGAATCCTTCAGCGTGCTGCTTTGTCCAGATACTTTCAGGCTATCGCCTGTGTCCCTGTTTCCAGTGCTATCACGGGTTACCAGAATATCTGCTCTGTTTTCTGAGTTGTGCTGCGTGACCTTTTAAAGCAGTGCTCTGGCTTTGCTTTATAAAAGGTCACTATTCTGCAATACAGTTATTGAGACTGAAACAGAAATGGGGGGAAATCTTTCTGAGGACCTAACCCTTTGAAAAGAATAGAGCTAAGGGAAAAGGAAATTGCTCTTGTTTTTATAGTGACACTCAGGTACATGTGTTACTGAACATGCACAAGCACATTACGTCTTCTGATTCCACCAGTAACAAATAATATTACATTGTAAATGTAAACTGTAAAAATCAGTGTGTAAAGCTATGTAGGCATGCCAAATAAGAATGCAAGGAACCGATACCGTGAAGGCTGTGTAGTGTGGACTGACTCTTATCTGCTTAGGGCTTGTCACCTCTGCAGCAGACTGATCTTTGAAAGCAAAATGTCTTAGCACAAAATGGAGTCAGGAAGGAATCTCTGAGTTCACTATAGAGGAGGAGGAGTCTAGTGCTCAGTCTTGCTGCCTGTCACTCTTTTATTTATCTGCATTAAGACATGTTAGAGGCCTGCTCCAGTGAAGCAGTGTTTAAGAAAAGTTGATGCACAAAATTGGAACAGGTGCTTTTGAAATAGAACTCATTTATAGACATAGCTGAAGCAAAGTAAGAATGTTTCTTACAACATTTGACACACTTTTTTTTCCCCTAAAACTTCCTTTTTAAATTCCTACTGTAAATATTATGAGGTTTCTTGCATCCACCAGAGTCAAACATTTAATGTATTGAAGATAAATAGATCATAGTACAAAAATGCTACAGCATTAGAACTCCTAAATTTATACAAGTATGGTAATCACAAACTACATTATTCTGCCCTTCACTTTAGCTGATCTCCCTGCAGTGTGCCATTGAGATTTTAAATTGTGATGCAAAATAACACTAAAAATTAAAACTATCTTTAAACATGTTAGCATTTTTATTTTCAGCATTGTTGCAAACAGGTTAAAGTGCTGGTCTTCTGAAGCCATTGGGAGAAAAGTATGTGGGTTTTTTATCACAAGTAGCATAGAGTACAGCATCAACTTCAAATTCTCGTAGTCTGAAGGAAAAGTTGTTTTGAAGAAGGAAAACAGATGAAGGTTGTGTCAGAGGATTTCCCATACTGAAGTTCCTTTTGAGCAAAAGAAATGTCCCGTGTAGCTGACAAAGCTACAGTAGATCATGAGTACAGATGATAGAGTATGTTTGGCTGCATTTGTTGGGTAAAGGACATCTTTCTGAAAATGATGGCATAGGTCAAAATGTTAGAGAGATATGATGTGTTTCTGAAGCTCCCAGACTGAAAGTCTGCCATGTAGTTTTAACAGGAATGCATGGAGTACAATTGAAATAAAGCACAAGTTCCAGAAAGCAATAAAAACCTGAGGGAAGAGATTAATTATTTGGTATTATGGGGCAAGGTAGCAACAGAAATGTTGTTTATAAAAAAACCCAAACAGTTCCATTTTATCTACGTGCAGACTAGCCAGTTTGCTGTGAAAATAGAGTAAAAAATCTCAGGGTGTAAGTTTATTTCTCTAGTTTATGGGAAAGAATTAGCACTGATTTTTTTTTTCAGGGAAGAACGTCAATTCCTTATTAATGGACTTCCTTCCATAAAAAGATAAGATGTTTGTTTAGAAAACTTTATTTATGTGCAACTGTTACTAACTGTTACTAACAGGAAGATCCTGCAAAAGGGGAACATGGTTATTTCCAGTGAAGCTAGCACATTAATAGAAAATGAGAAAGGTGGCATTCTGAACTTTCAGAAGTTTGGTTTCTTTTCTCTTTTAGCTATCTGGTTCTGTAAAATTGTGTAGGAAATCAAATACTGTAGCTGTTACAAATACCTGTAATTTGGCTTTCCAACCCAGTAAGCCCATTATTTTTAACCAATTGTTACGTTCCAGGCCATTCAAGCACAAATGATTCTTTAGGAATAGGTCTCTTATCTCCCTGCCTAGTGGTTGAAATGAGAAATTTCCATGTGTGTGAAGACTGGGGTGTTTTAATTTATGCTGTGCATTTAGATTCTCTCCACTCACTTTTCTGGATGGGTGACTAACTGCAATGTAATTTTACCATATTGCAGCTTTTGTTCCTGTGTGGCTTAGAATAATTTATCTCCCTGTGGATAAGACCTCTGCAGTAACTTTATTTACTTTTTAGTGCAGCGACTTTAGTTTTCCATGTCTGTTTGAAGGTAGTGTTCCCTCTGTAACCATTCTAAATTTCCTCTAGAAAATACTCTTATCTGTCCAGAGTGTGCTGAACATGCACTAAGTAGTTTGCAAAGGAATGCAGAGTCAAAGAAGAGTCTACAGATTTCTTCCGTGGAGACTTCTCCCTGTTTTTTTAAACATCTTCCAAGTGATGCTATTTAGAATAATACTCTTCAACAGGCCTGGGGCATGCAACAATTCCAGTATGAAATCCAGGAGGCTTGATGCGTCAGAGCAAGGAGGTGCCCTCCTTTCCTAAGTTGCAGCATGGAGCCCACATCATCCAAAGAGTAGATCAGAACAGTGTAAGGGTGAGCTAAAACTGAACGCCCTTTGCAAACAGTCTCTGTTGTCTGTCATAGCACTCTAGATGATGTGCTAGGAGAGTTTGGGGCCACCTTAAGTTAAGCACAGTGTAAAGTGATTCCGCCACCCGCTACTAAAACTCATGCACCATATAGACCAAATATAAGAGCAGACCTGTATGAATATGACACTGTAGATAGAGTACACAGAGAAAAGCCACACATGAGATCTGATGGAATTAAATGCATTTTCTTAGGGGCTTATTCAGTGACTAAAAGAAGCAGAAGTGTGTTTTTCTTTTTAGAGACAGCACAGAGTTCGATGAGGGCTCTTCAGTGCCTTCATGAGTATAACAGGTCTGATGTTATCTTCAAAATTCAGAACTGCAACTTGTAGACTATGTTGAATGAACTGTATGCTATTTCAGCTGCTGTGATTTCCAGAACAGAAGCACTGTCATATAATATGTAATGTAACAGGAGGCATCTGGGATTTGCTACTAGCCAGTCAAATTCTTTTACTAATGGAACACTAGGACAATGTATCAGAAAGAATATTCTAACATTTGTTTCATAGACTTGAATCTTAGTTGTTATGTGGCAAGACAGTGGACTTAAATAAAAAACGTACTATTTTTAGTGCAGGTAAAGAACTGGATTTGCACTTTTAGAAGACTGCATTATAAACCAACGCAATCTTCAGGTTTATTTTCATGTTTATGTAGTTTCCTGTATGTTGCTGAGGGCAAACTAATGTATGGAACGTACTGTCGGTTTTGCCCTGTTTCTTACATTCTATTTAGATCTCAAACTTGGGTTACTGAGTGCAGTTGTTGACTCTGCAGTCTTGGTCAAGGCCATAACTTTAGAGCAGAATACTTGCACTCAGTTTTTTATGAAGGCTAATGGGTTTTTTTACTACTTACAACTTACTCATTGAAGTGTCTTACTTGAATGAAAGCGAATATTGCAGCCAAAGAGAGCCACAGGCTTAGTCAGATCATTGCTGCCAGTTTTCTTTCTCACTGTCCACAGTTAAAATAAACTAATTTTATGCCTAAATGGCAAGTTCAGCTTTAAGAGAATCATTTTAATGTGAACAAATGTAAATGACACTTTCATATCTTTTCTGGAGAAAAAAAAAGATGCACTAAAAATTGGCCAAATTTCTTGATTATATAGAAGATATTTTCAGTAATTGCTACATTTTTGCCATCTTAGTTGATGATTTCTTATACTGACCCCCACATAGGGTGTTTTTTTGTTTTTTGTTCTTTCCTTTTCAAGTGTGTCTGTATTCCTGTTGGTCATAGCAGCCTCCTGCAAAGTATGTTCTCCAGTTCCAGTGCATATTGCACTTGGAAGAGTTATGATTTTGCTGGCAATCATTGTTAGGAGTGCTGCAGAGCTCGCAGGTTAGGCATCCTAGCCATTTAGCAGCATTTTCATGCCTTTGGTAGGGTTACCATTCTCACAGCAGAATTTGTGTTAGAATACTGTTCACTGTCCTTTTATATATTAACCAATATAAATAGAATATACCAGGGATTGAAAGTTTAGGCCCCCCTTGTTTTATAGAGCATATTAACAAGTATGTCAAAAGGAGGAAAAAGACTCTAGTGAAATGTACTTCTGGAAGTCATAGAATTTGTGCCTGTCTGCAGGCAACCCTGAAATACTTTAAATGACATTGCAGAGAAGACAGTGTACAGTGAAAATACACCTGGAATTCATTCTGCCAGCAAGAACCATAGAATAGTGTTAAAGTAGTAAAAATAAAGGACAGGTGGTGAAGGAAATGTATTAATATTTTTGTATTAAAATCACAATTAACATACTAAATTTGTTCAAAGCATTATTGAACTGTAGACTAATCCAAATTTTCAGAATCAGTCCTTGAATTTGCAGTTCTTAAATTTCCCATGTGTATGTGTGTATGCTACAGGCATGGACGTGGAAGCCACTTGGAACTGTGACTCATTATCTTCCTTAGAAATAAGATGTATTTTAAAACAGTGGCCAAAATTTTTAGAAATGGTTATCTCAGCTGTCCATAATTAGGAAGCTGAGTTTGGAGCTTGATGTTTTCTGAACTTTTAAGATGTCAGATGCTGCGTCTGGTTGCTCAGCAACTCAGTATCTGGCCACTGTGATTTTAATATCTTATTATTTTTCACTGTGCCACCTTCTGTTGCAAAAGGAGTTTAAACTGAGATTGTTAATATAAAAATCTGAGCAAGGCAAGCATTTCTTCCACTAATGCCCCCCCAGCACAGGAGGTTTTTTTGCACAATTGTATTTTGCACATGTTTGCACAAAGTGATATCACTCTTCCACCTTACTTCTTTATAATCTAATGCCACAGATTTGTGGTTATCTGGCTGCAAGGATAATCTTGATTGGTATGAAATCACACTGTTACTGCTGTTCTCCTCAGGTTTTCAAAATTATGTATTTCCCTGTGGCTGCAAATTAAGCCTTAAAGCTATGAACACATATCCGGTAGGAACAGTGTAGAGTAAGTTCTTGGCATGTGCCTCTGTGTCAGTGGGGGTGCCATCAGTAGAGCTCTCTGTCTCTGTGCCCTGTGATTCTTGAATCTACTTTGTCCTGGGTATGTCAGATAAATCTAGTATGTCAAATAGTAATACTCCTGCAGCTGGTTTTTCTTCTGAAAAACAGACGAGTGTTTAGGAAGAAAGAACCTGTGTTTGTGTGGATGACAGCCTTTTTTCCTCACAAATTTTCTTGCGCTGTGAGAATTGTCATTTTATGGAAGAGGCATGATACCAGCAGGCACTGCAGTTGTAGGGAAGTAGAAGGACAGAAGAATCACAGCTGAATGAGAACCTCTACCACAGCTTCTTACAGGAGGTATCATAGGAAGGTGTCTAAAACCCACTTAATTAACATCATCTCTACAAGCAGGGTACTCTTACCAGCTTGCTGTCTTCTGCCTCATCCTTTGTGCACCTGCTGTAATTTGTTATTGCCATAATTTCACTCTGATCAGAGTCCTCTGTCCCAAGATGAAAACTTTTAAATTAGTTTAGGTTTGCTTAGTTGGTTGATTGTACTTTTTGTAGAAATTAGTGTAGTCATCCTTGGAGGAGGGATGTGTTTGAGTTTTGTGCTGCAACAGGGTAAGTTTATGCTGTAGATATTTTACTCCCTTCTACCTTGTACTTTATTTCTGTACTATTATATAAGGTGAAAGGTAATGAGTAGTTCATGGTGAACATCTGACTGTTGTATTCTATTTTAATAAGAAACCCAGAATTCAACAAAAGGGTGGATGGACTCAGATTAGTTATCTCCCTTTCACAGGTTACACCTAAGCCAGAAATGTCTACTAGAAGTCAACAAGATATGAATGCATGGTTTTTTTATCATCTTTCAGAGAGGAAGGGAGGTTTCTTTTGACTAAGAGGTCTTCTGGGTGAGGTCTTCTCAACCTTTTTCTTATGACACATTTCCTTTCTCCATTAAGTGTTCTGTGAATGTATTTTTGTTTTGCTTTGGGGGTTTGGTTTTGTATTTTTTTTTTCCTGTTGAGCATCCAGAAGTCTCTTTTGAGAGTTACAGATACTTTTTTTTCACATTGTAAGAAAGGATGCAATGAATCAATTTCTGCCATAGGAAAAAGCTATTTTTCAAAATGTGTCTTTTATTTCTACAAAATACTGCTTCTTCTAGGTCACTTCTCAGGTTTTTATAAGTTTCCCAAGAACATGAAAACAGGACTGTTCCAAGTGAGGAGGGAGAACACTTGACTGGCTTTTTAATTTCTTTAAAAAGTTGATTAAAAGTTAATTAATGACTGGGTTTGTGCCCCTTTTTAATTGTTCTGGTTCAATTTTCTTTTTGTGCCTGGAAATGTGAATAGTACATGTTATTTTTAAAAGTTTCTTTGCCTTTGTTCATTAGCTGAGGATGTCATGAGTGTTAGTTATGATCTCCAGTGTTTGTGGCAGACTTGTTAGAATTCTCAGGCAATATGTGATATCTCTCCACAGCATTTTTAGTGATGAAGGCAGGGATATTGTATCTTTATTAAAGATGGTCTTTCTCTGGGACACTGTTCAAGTACCCAAGTTGTGTAAGCCTTAAAGAAGGAACATAGTTTTTTATATTAGGGTTTGGATATTAGGGGCTGGAGTGCACATTTTATTACTGTACAATGCCAGATTAAGAAGCTGGGACCTTCTTCCATAATTGGTATGAAGCAGTATTTTGATAAAGGTCAAAGAGTAGCTGTATCTATCTCTGTGTTGATACAGATGAATAGATAATTACTGATAAACGGATTGAAAATGGAGATTACATTTATTTATCTCTATTTCAAATCAAATTCATTTAGCAATTGCTTATTTTGGATGTAAATACTGCATGGTAATTAGAAAACTTTCTATTAGGCTTTTAGTACCTATCTCTTTTTGGTGCTTTTATTCCAGTCATTCTGTCCAAAATTTTATTTAGAAGCTTATTTATTTCATTTGTGCATTTTTATAAATGTTGAGAGTTTATGGGTATGGTGGGGTCTTTTTCCTTTCCTCATAAGAACATATAGAAATAATTCATTTTGTATTGCTCTTTGGCCAGAGAGTTGTCTGCTGTTCTCCAAGAATGGTAAAACAGTTAAACTTTGCTTTACATTTTTCACAGGTTAAGGTTGCTGACATAGACAGATAATGAACATCAAGCTTGTCTAATAACATAGTTAAGGAATGCACTTTAGTTCCTTTGTCTAAGGAGCACAATCTAGTCCCTTTGTCTGACCAGCAGCTGTGCAAAGTATTCTCAAGATGATGCACTAGAGACTGCAATGCTATGTGAAGTAGTAAAGATTGTATAAAATGACTGTATCAACTATATCTGTATTAAGTTTCTTTCTTCTATGTGGAGCAAACAAATAAAGAAAAGAATTGCTGAATAGTATAGCTAAATGCTACCAATGCCACATACTGGGTTTTCATGAAGAAATTCAGAGAAAAAAGGTGAAAGGTAGAGTTGGTGTTTGCAAAGTGTAAGGAAAATTAAAAAATATATAAGCCTCCTCATGCGGCTTCTACACCGGAAAAGTTACTAGAAATACAATAGAGAATTTAATAGTAAAGAAATAAAATAGAGAATATAATTAGTTGGCATCTTTGTAAAGATAGTGAATAGGGTAAATACATCTTTAGTAAAACAGAAGCCCTGCTTTACAACTTCCTTAAAGTGCTCTTGATGTATTTAGAAAACAGATGGATATATGTGACCTGGTTGATAAAATCTGCCTGGGTTTCCACAAAGCTTCCAAGTTCCCTCATCAGGAATTTCTTAAGGAAACCAAGTCTCCATTCCATAATAAGGAAGGTCATCTTATTCTTAAACAACTGACAGTAAACGAAAGGAAAAAAGGAGTGGCAGGTTAGAAGTAAATGATCTTCTCATCTAGTGGTAGGACACTGCAGCAGATTTGGAATATTTGAGGACCCATGTTCATCATATTTGAGGACTCATGTCCATCATATAAAGGAGTGACTTGGAAAAAAAAACAGTAAAGTGACAAAGTTTGTTGCTCCTACTTAAGTTATCTGGCTAGTAATGACCAAGGTTGAGTATGAAGAACAACTGTTAAGACGTTGTGGGGTTGAGTGCTGGCAACACTTGCAGGTGAAAGCAGTTAAATTCTGTATAAGGAAGTATAAAGTGATATACATGAGAAAACGCCACTCTGGATTTTCCCAAATACCTTGCAAAATACTGATCTCTCAGCTGGCAGCAAGCAGTTAGGAAGATCTTAGAATCAGACAACATACTTACGTGAAAAGAGTCGGTGCAATGGTACTCAAAAAAGCAAATTGAATTCAGAGCATCTTAGGAGAGAAAAATGACAGATTTATTACACCACTATATTGTGAGCTTTATTATACCATTTCAAATGCTACAGCAGTGTTCCTCTTCATTCAGAAGGGTATTACAGAATAGGACAAGATTCATGGAAGGACGTCAAGGGTCATCAGAGGTGTGGAGTAGTTTAGGACAACAGTGTAACGCAAGTAAACCATGATTCTTCATCTTGAAAAAAGTGACTGAAGACTATGAATAGGGATTTGACTGTTCAAGCAGCCATTACAAGTGCATTTGAAGCTAGTAGAAAACAGGCAAACCCCCAAAGGCAAAGTGTGTGGTTCTTCATGCAAGTTGTCTACCAGGTTTGATGTGGATGCTAAAAGTTTACATGGGCTTGAGAGGAGACAGAACAAATGCTGCAAGGATGACAAATTCATTGTGAATTTTTAAGTAAAACCACATCAGGAAGTCCCTGACCTGAAGATGTTTCGTGGCTACAAAAGAATTTGGGAGAAGGTAGTATCAAACGTACTTTTCTTCTGCTGTCCTCTAGGTCCTTGACACAGTCTGATACAGAAGCCTGAGCAGAACCCTTGATCTAACCCATGCAGCTATTTTTGGAGAATACTGAAGAGAGCCATACCCACATAATTGTCTGATCTGATATCACTCCAGAAAACTCACTGGCAGCATTCACAATGACTCCACTAGGTCTTCTTATCAGTGGTAATTTGATGACCAGGAAAACATGTCTCTCATTAAAAACAGAAACAGCTGTCTTTGATTGTTATTTGCAATCATCGATCTCTCTGTTTTGTGCTCCTGAATGCAAAACTGCAGTTGCAGAATAAAGCCATAAGTTTTGCAAGTAAATCATATAAGCAATAAGAATTTTGCACCATGAACCCTAAAACAACTTGCCTGGTGTACATTTTACAACTTAAGAGTGTAACTGCAGTATCAAAGAGGCCCACAGCTGCATCTCAGAACACTGAGATGTACTTAAGCAGCTCATGTTACAGGTGACTGGGAGCTGTATGGGTAATGTCCAGTGCACTCTACTGAACATGTGCCTCTCACTGACAAAAGAAAAACAGCATGGAAGACTTGATCCCTTGGCATTTGAAATCAGTATCAGATCCAGATGCATGCCAGATGTATTCTCTAGATTGCAGGTCCTCTGAGGAAGGAACTGTTGGGACACTTCTGTCTTGTGCAATGATGGGGCTACTGTTTTACACAGCAAATAATTATATTTCTGCCTTTCAGGAGATGGCAAGTCAAATCGATTTCTTCAGGTGTGCTGCTTCCCTGCATCTATCCACATTTACTCAAAGGACCAGGCAATATTTCTTAAACAGTGCATAAAGTTGGAGCCTTTCTTAATGACTTTCACTTCACAGCCTTGTTAAAAAAGCCATGTACAAACTGTTGCCCTTCACAGACATAAAATTCTGTGATAACATACATTAAGTTTTATAGGAACAATAGTCTCTGTAACCAGTCATAAACCTGAAAAGTTTTATATATTTCATATTTCCACTGGAGCTGAACCTGGCTAGTGCTATCCTATTGCAGAGTCCATTATGAAGATGTACCAGAACCAATTAGTAGAAACAACAGTGAGTAGTAAAAGAAGTCTGTGGTCTTTAAAATGCCCTACACCATGGTAAATGTAAGAAATTAAAACACTGAACAGATAATTTCCATTTGAAGGCCATTTGTTAATTTTTTTTCCTCCAGAGCTTTAAACATGACATTGAGTTAGCAGAATGAGAATTGTCCATACTTTTTGATGTCTGACAAAACTGCTCAGATGGCAAACATGAAAGTAGCCGACAGCACATCAGATAACATTTGCTGTGCAGTTTGGATGCTTAATTTAGCTAACAGCTGCACTCTGGTTTGGATAAATGATGCAGGCCCAAATTAAAAGAGTAAAGTGCATTGATGGCTGAAGGCTTATCTTGCTGTCATGTAAAACATCAAATTTAGGAAGGCTAAAAAAAGCTGCTGGGGAAAGGGAGTAATTTGTACTTTTATGAGAGAAACAGCTCCAAAAATTAGTTCTGGTGTACACACACTTAAACACATTAATTCTTTGAAAGTAGTTGTTAAAGACTACACCCAGATGATGCATACAGTGTAGAGACTACTTTCTCAACATCTTCAAAGAAGTATCAGTTCAGGGTATGTTATATTTTAATATTGTATTACAGAATTTTCTTCTCTATATATCTAAGGAATTCCACTGTTTCAGTCCAAATTGCCACCAATCGTCTATACTACTCCTAATGCCCAGCTTTGTGTTACTGCATGTTTACTTAGCAACATGTGTATCAGTTTAAAAAAAAAAAAGAAAAAAATTTGCAGAAAGCATTATAGTAATTTTAGGCAATTGTTTTTTTAGGCAGCCAACTTATTTTCCAGCAGTTTTTGTGTCCTTCTTTATTTTCCAACTCTTTTGTCCTGTAATTTTAAATAGAGTAAGGTGTCCAAGTGTGATGAATTAATTAAAAGGAATCTTAGCTTTCTCTGTCAAGAAGTGATTAATTGCAGTTGATTGTATTTTTTTCTGAAGTTTGGCCAGTATGAACTAGGATGTTAGTGCAGAATTTCAGTAGAGGTTTTCCTGTTAGCCAGGAGGTGCAGCCTCTCAGAAGTGCAAGGGAAGGTAAGAGTCATTTTACAGTGGACCCTTTGAGAACCTGTCTTAACTCAGATAATATTCATAGTCAGTTAATGTTTTGCACCAGGGGAACTTAGAATTTTGAAGTCTGCTTTAAAATTATGTCTTTTTATGAAAGAAGAATACTGCTTCTTTAGCCTATGGAATAAAACCTGCTACAGTGGAAGAGGAATCCAATGTGTGGCTTTATTAAACTCTTAAAAATAAGTTTTCTGCAACTTTGTCCAGGAAACAATAACAATGTTAGTCAGTCATGCTTTAAATGGCTTACCTACTTTCACTGAAGGCTGGACACTGTGAAGTACTGAGTATGTCACACTTTGCCTTGGATAGGCTGTTTACTTTAGAGGAGTAGAGAATGTAGCTCCAAAATTTTGCGAGATTCCTCCATGGTCTACTTTCTTGTTGTTTTCTGAAAAGTAGTCCAGTCCTGCACTCTATAGATAGAACCCCTGAATTGACATCAAAGTAAGAGTGACCTGGTGATGGTTAATACGTATACAAGAACCCAAGGAAGGTGAGCTTGCAATGTCTTTATGTTACAATTTAACATATATCACATCATAATCATGCACGAACACAAGATTTGTTTGACAGGAGAACTTCTATTTTTTTACAAGACAACATATGTCTTGAGAGTTGAGTCCTCGAATTATGTGCAAGAAAAATCCTTGGAATAGTCTTTCTGCCAGCATCAATAGCATTCTTGATCTTTTGCAATAATCCAGTTGCTTCTGGCAGTGAGTTCCTGGTTCACCTGCCAACTGTTTCTGAACAGACTACACTACCTGCCTTGGGAATAATACCACAACTTACCATCTGGTGAGATCATGATAGTATCACTTGACCTCCACATGTGGTCTCTGTCAAGCACTTCATTGAAAACCGGCAAGACATTACGGCCGGAACATACTGTTCTGTGCAGCCCTGAATTTTGGCAAGGTTGCAACATTTAGTGAGTAAACTTCATCTGGCTTGCAAATCTCAGACAAATAGGACAGGCTGATGTCATCATAAGGTTTAACTCTCATTAAAGAGAAAGTATGTGTCAAGTAATTATGAGGCTTTGGTGGGCATGGTATTTAGGGAAAGTTAATAGACAAAGATAATTTTGAGCAGCAAGACTTCTGAAGAACTAGCATTCAGTGAGTGATGGAAAATGACCCTAACACTGTGCTTAATTTAGAAACTGGGTCTGCATCACCCTTCAGATTTTGCTTCTAACTCGACCTTACTTAGATTCTAAATTAAAAAGGTAAAAAAATTACAGAATAGAAAAATTAACTAAGTAAATGTGTGCTGTGTAAATCAGGTTTCATTTTGTGGCTGAATAGCATACCATTCTAGAGAATGCCACTGTTTAGCCAAATAAGAAAACAAAGGAAAACATCACAGGTATAATCTGGTATAAACTGCTACTTTAAGCTATGTTTCACAGAATCACAGAATTGTTAGGGTTGGAAGGGACCTCTGGAGATCATCCAGTCCAGCACCCCTGCAAGGTGGGGTCGCCTGAACCAGGTTACACAGGAATGCATCCAGGTGGGTTTGGTACATCTCCAGAGTGGAGACAACTCCATGACCTCCCTGGGCAGCCTATGCCAGTGCTCTCCCACTTCCAGTGTTTATGGTCATTGCTCCTCATCCTGTATCTGGGCACCACTGAAAAGAATCTGACACCATCCACTTGGCACCCACCTTTGAGATAATTATATGCATTCATGAGATCCCCTCTCAGTCTCCTCTTCTCTAGACTAAACAGGACTAGCTCTCTCACTCTCTCCTCATAAGAGACATGTTCCAGACCCCTAATTGTCTTTGTGGCCCTTTGCTGGACCCTCTCCAGTAGCTCCTTGTCTTTCTTGTAGTGAGGAGCCCAGAACTGGACACAATACTCCACATTTTGTTCACATTGCATTCACAGTCATAGCCCAAAAGTAACGGAAATAGCGAGAGCGGAATGCAAATCCAGTTCCTCTGACTGCATACCACTGAAGTTTTTCATGCCTTTAAAGGACAGATGGTGTAGGTCACTGGGAGATACAGGCACGTCTTTTTATTTGCAGTGTGTCCATTTTAATGAGAATATAATCTCTCAATCTCTGAGACTCCATAGACAGCCCCTAAATCCTGCTCAGACTCTGTGTTGCTGGCACTTCGAGGTGTGGATAGCAAGCAGTGTGCCATACTGGGTTTCTCTAACAAGTCTTCACAGCAGAGTCGGTTTGTAATTTTGGATGACAAAAATCTTATATCTGTGAGGGGTAGCTTGATGTAGAGCCATGTTACACTGCAGTCCTAGGAATACAACGAATTAACACCATGGTACCACTTTGGTATTTTCACCTTTTCTTGGTTTTAGAAGATTGTGGCAGTAGAGGCTTTTGGCAGCCCTTTGTAAGTGCTGGAAGGAACTAGACTTGAGTGGGGGTTTGCAGGGGGCAGTGGGAAGGCATGGCACAGACTTGGTGATCTTTAAATGTCCCTTCTAACCAAAACCATTCCAAGGTTCCATGAAATTGTAAAGAAATTGGAAACCATCACTTGACTTACAGCCCAAACCCTGTTTCCCAGGAATTCTGTGTGCCTGCAGTAGGTGAGAGCTGATAAAAGGGAGTAGAACACTGGAAATAAGTCAGGTATGTTTTTCTCTAAACTGAGAAGACTGCTGAGGTGATTGCCTAGGACTTAGTGCTAAGCACTAGAAATCCAACTTGGCTATCTCTACAGAAGAAAATTTTAAGTCTAGAGGGAAACTTAAGCTCCAGGGAAGTATGTCCCTTAGTGGCAGTAGAAAGGGTAGGGTTCTCCTTGTTCCTTGTCATATGTTTGTGTGAATTGCCTTCCACTTTCCAGCCCTAGCAGATTTTAGACTACAGCCCATCACTTTGGCAGAAAATTGGACAAAGATGCAAAATAATTTTTGCAGGTCTTTATAAAATTTCTGAGATTTTTAAAGGCAGACAAGCAGACCAACCAATCATCCAGTTTATAATCCAGGGTATGAGGCTGAGATAGAAAAGATTATGCATAAAATCCTTAGTCCAGAACCTTTCCCAAAACCAGTCGTTCAAGAAGATGACATTGATCATATCAAACTCATTGAAAAAGTTGTCAGAAGAAACATGAACTGCAACCATACCGTGTATTTTATTGTCTAGTTAATGTTCATTTGTGCTGTTAATTATATAGTTCTAAGTAAAAAGATAAGCACAAATATGAAATTAAAATCTGGAGGTTGTTTTTGCCATTTTGTTTAACTTTTCTAGAAGATAAATGAATCATAGTGGTGGTTTTAAAATGTGATTTTTAAGTGGTTTAGGGGTTTTGTTGGTTTTTTTTTTCCTCCTTAATGAAGACATAAATGAGGAGGATTGCATTGTATTCAGAGAAACAAAGGAAATTCAATTCTTTGCCAAAGAAAACATCCTCAGACTTTTGTAGTCCACATGTTTCAAGGCATGTGAAAATATTTGGTGATATAGAGTGATTTCCTTGAGTGGAAATAATACTGCAGCTAGCAATGAGATTTTGCAAAGAAGGAAATCATAGCTATCTTAGTAATTTAACATCTCAAATTTGTTTATGGATAGTTTCCTGTCTGACACATTTAACTGAACAGGCTAAAGTGTTTAAAGATTAATTTTTAACTGCCCTTGACCGTGACATTTCACAAAGGGTGTGTTCAATAAAAACAGATGGAAAAATGAGCTTGCCCCTTCACTTTGTACTGGCTTTCTTGTGACAACTGGTTTAGTGTTCTGTCACCAATCAGCGAAGTATTCAAGGACATCCTTGGATTTTGCCTTCTTCATTTTATGAATAAAATAGTACAAGAACGTAGCAATTTCCGTAAAATCCAGTAGTGCTATGCTTTTTGTCTTTTGTTAAGACTGAGTTGTTTCTGCAGTCACATCTTGATTTTTGATAATGAATACTAAATTGTGTTACAAAATCCTGTTTAACACCAAAACTATTATAAGAAGAAAAAATTAATCTGAAATTAAGCAACATAGGTGAAATTATGCAAATTTTTTGATATCTGGTTAAAATACTAAGGGTAAGGGTAGTTTCACTCTAGTTCTAATCCAGGTTTCCCACTTAACACAGCACCTGAAAGCTTCCAGCAGCAAAGCCACTCAGAAGCTGAGGCCATGGCTATGGCTGGGGTGCAGCCATCAGGTGAGACACAGTACAAGGCAGCACAGTGCAGAGTTTCAAAGTCAGGAGGAAGAGCCCTAACAGCGAGTGGTGTTGTCAGGATTGAAAAAAGGTTATCTTTCTTGAAGAGTTGCTTATTATTTTGGATTTGAACTCATGTTGTAATAGCTTGGGAGTCTCCCATCTAAATCTGTTTCACAGGAGAGTGACATGTCCTGAGTAACACAAGCTATTGTGTCTAGTCAGCCCAAATATCAGCCATGCTGTCCTGGCATAGTTATTCCTATGGCTTTTTTAAAACTAAGCCTGTTCTTATTCATTTTATTTTCAGGCATGTGAGAGCCAATACCAAAAAATCAAGATGTACAGAACTAAAATGACCAATCCAGAGAAACTACTTGCTAATTTCTGAAGTGTAGTTATTTCTATGTATTTTATCAAAATGACATGTTTTCCTTAATAATGCCTTCTTTAAAACTGTTCCCGTGTGCCAGTTTTTTTAGTGTCTCTGTTATGTTGTTTTTGCAATATGTTGTTGCATTGCATGGGATCCTAGTGTTTCAAGTAACACACACAAGTGCCTTCTGCAACAAAAGAACATGCTTTTGGGACGCATCAGACTGCTGTCTTTGAATACAGTTTGTAACATACTTGTGGGTTAAACATTCTTTTTTTTTTAATCAAATGGATTGGGACTCTACTCAGTAAGGAAACAAGGTAGAGGAATTCAGTGCTGAATAGACAATTTTACTCAATGTAACTTATAGTGGTCAGGCTCATGAATTGCTCGTACATCCAGTTTTGAGAGCTCACTGAATCTTCCTTTGTCAGTGTATGCCAGCAAAAAGCCTAATAATCTATTACCTGACCAGGGAATATTAGACATGAGTAAATGTTGTTTAAGACACATTAATGCTCATTTGGGACTCCTTGTGGTTTCTAGTGCTAGACATGTTGAAGCATGTGTTGTCCTGTGAAAATGCAGAATCAGCTGAGTAGAATAGCTTTTATATCATCAAGTTTAGTAGACAGATTTATGTCGCCATTCTACAGCTGGAAGATTTATCACTCTCATTTTCATAGAAGACTCCTCTTGGATCAAAATATTTTCTCCTCAACGGCTTTAAATTATGTCATAGGAAAATATCTTTAAACCCATAAATCTTCTGTACATACCAATCTACTGCTTGTCTTTCATTGAATATTATAAAGGATCCACACAGTTATGATTACATCAAGAGTTTAAAGTTGATTAATGAAACGTGTCTTTTTTTCTTTTAGAACTTCTTGTAAAAAGTATCTTAATTATTTCAAGTTTTCTTGAAACCCTGAGAAGAGGTTTGGGATGGTCCCACACATAGTTTGGGGTCATACTGCTGTTTATTTGGTTACAGATTAGGTCTCATTTTTTTCTGTAGATTGTGTTTAAACATTCTTGTAATTCAGTAGGCATCCTGACCCCACACGGTATCATCACCAGCAGGTGTATCAGAATCTGGCTTGCTTAAATCGGAATGTGTGTTTAGTCAGTGTGGGATGATGAAAACCAGTTTGTAATCAGAGCATGCCAGTGATTGAATCCATGTGTTCTTTTGCCAATCCTTTTTGTTTACTTCTGAAAGTAATTTCTACAATCACTCACTGTTTTCATGAATAAGACAGTTTGTATACACATTAGCCAGTTCTTCTACTAAACAATAAAAGATCCTGATGTGTAACATTGCATAAAAAGTAGAAAAAAGCAAGACAATTTATGAGCTTCCTTCACACAGTTTATATCTTATACTATATGATTTTTTTATTTGCATATGCTCAACATCTGTGGGACATCCCTTAAAACCAATCCTTATTCCAGGCATGATCTTACTGCTGATATAGGTCTATCACCTGTAGCTACATTGTTTAAGCAGGAAGAAAATCGCTTTAAAGAGAATTTTGTTAAATACCAAGCCTGGAAAATTCTTAGGTTTTCAAGATTTTTCCTTTCAATGGCAAAATGGTAGGGGTGATAGTAAAAAGAAAGATCTGTTGCCGTAAGACAAACGTTTCTTGTAATGTTTTCAAAAATATTGGGAAGAGCAATTTGGATTTGAAACACAAACTGTGCACTTTTTTTTTTTTCCCCCCCAAGACATCTTAGTCACATGCTTTCTAGATCCACTGAGGGATTTTCTGTTAAGGCACAGTTAGAATTTGTTAGATCTGTCTATCAATTATCCAGACTTTCTCTACTAAGTATGGATGCCAACTACACCACAGATACCTGCAGTTATTCAGGAAAACCCTATTCCAGGTAATGCAAGAAGGTGCTCTTCACATTTAGCGTGCAAGTCCCAAGAAAGTTTTTCCATGACAATTTTAAAGTTGTTCTTCCTTACCTGTATTCTTAGCTGATCTTCTTGAGCTGAGATCACACAGATTTTTTCTAAGCTTTTTCTCAGCCCTGCATAAAGTACATGTCTCTTATATTTGCACTCTTTTCCTCAGACATACATCAGTCTTAGGAGAAGGAAGAAAACGTGGCTCATTCTTTTGGCCACTGTGTCTAAACACAGTAGTCGTGAAGAGTGTGAATTTCCCCTTGGCTATTCAATAAAAGGGCAAAATGTGCTGCTTGAAAGGCAGCAGTTTCCAGAAGGCATCAAAGCGGCCTTCAACATTCAATTTAAAGGTTACACGCTATTTTTCCCTCAAGCCCATAAAAGACATCAGGCTTCTAGTTGTTAGATTAAGGATTTTTTGCTGGCCATCTTACTATTTTCAAATACTTTGGTACTTGCTGGATTCTTTACCAGTCAGCATTACATCCTTGTTATTTAACTAGGATGACAGTGTACAATTTCCAAGGTTGCATTAAGCCCAATCCCTTTTTATCATCTCTGGCATGAGTGTGTGGGCTGTCCTTAATGGAACAGTCTTGGATACATGTGGCCCTCTGATTATGCTATTGTAGAGCATGAGATGGTCTGAGTATACTATCAGAGAGTCTTTAATCTGTCTTTGGAGACAGTAGAGTGAGATTTCATTCTTGGTCAAAGTAGCGATTCGGACAATGGAAGTACGTGGTCAGTGGTATCAAATGGGTTACAAACATTGGTAGATAATGGAGGGACGGAGGATCACAAATTGCTGATACAGTTTCTGGCTTACAGAAGGAGGATCAGTTTCAGGAGCGGTAAACCTGCAGTGAATTTGCAGGCCTAGTTTGATCTGTGGACAAAAGAAAGGTGGCTTTTGCCAGATGACTTAACAAGTACTTATATGGAAAAATACTTCTGTTAGAAAGTTTAAAAGGAAAGGGCTGATAAATACAAAACCAGTGTCTGGCCTGTAAGTAGAGGACAGGCAAGGCAAAGGAGTGGAGCTCACGTTGGAAATTTATCTGAAGAACTCCTTGTCTTTGAATGCTTGATGAATTTTTGGTGGCTGTGACTTCTGTTTTCTTGGGCCTTCTTTAATATTTTTCATGAATTCATATTCAGTACAACCTAACCCAAAGAAAATACTGGACTCTTAAGAATGAGGAAACTTAAACTCTATTTACACATCCACTCTTATAGTATGCAGAGATTATTTGCAAGTAGGGTGAATGAAATGCTACTGATTGAAAATTTCAAGCATTAGCCTTGTAGGTTTCTTTTCCACAAAATTTTGACAAATAACCTCTCCATGATGTTGTTGTTATACTCTAAATATATTCTAAGATCTTATCTTAAACCCACAGATTTTAGTATGTATGTTGAACTTTCATAGAAGGAAAACATATTCAGCACATTGCTCAGAAATTTTGTCTGCAATATTTTCAAAGGCTGTGTGAGCCATGACATGAGTGTAATGGAATTTTTTTTTTCACCATATGTGGTCTTACTAACATGGGAGCAGAAATAACACTATTTGTCAGGCTTAGGTCCTTTTGACCCCCTTTATTCATCTCTAGCTCTGTTGATGGTATTAGTTATAGTAAGAGAACACTTACGAACATCTTTTAAAATTATGTATTTGTTGCATAACAGAAGCTGACCCAATAATTTCTTGTAGTTAAAAATGCTATATAGGTGAAGCACAAGAGCTAGGACTAGAAATATTCTGTTACACTAAGAGAGGGGCTCCTGTAACAAAGTTTTGATGGGAAATTACTCCCCATAATGTTGTTAAGGCTTGATTTCTTTATAAAAGCAGCCAGCCATAACAAATTATTTTCAAGTTCTATGGGTTTTGTATATGCAGTTGGAAGAAAAAACAGAATGTTCTTTGTGCTTTTTCCATTTATGTTTATCCTCATAGGTTTACTGAAATTGGGATTAAAGAACAGCTACTTTTAACAAATTTTATGACCTGTTCTTGAACTGAACATTTCTTGTACAGTAGTGTGGCTGGCTTTAAACAAGTTTTTCATCTTCTTTATGGTGTTTTCAAAGTACACCGCACTAAGCTGACAGTATTATAAAAGCATTTTTGTGTGTGTATTTCAACAAACTTGCATTATTGCAGTTGTGCACTTAACTGTTTTCTAGGCTTTTCCTTAACTGTAGCAGCATGTTCATCCATACACCTATTTAATGATCCTCACCATCTATCTAATGTTCCTCCAAAGGTTCAACTGACTAAGAATACATAGAGTTGAAAAAGATAAGCAGACTTACAACAAGGCTCCATTGTTCATAGGAAAGCAGTAATGTATCTTTGAGGAATCTGACCATATCAAGCTAAAATCTTTCACTCGTCTTATACTTGGGGAATGGTGATTAGTGATCTCTCTAATTTCAAGTAGGAAGACACATTTCCTTCCTCTCTGTCTTGATTCTCAAGATGTCCTAAACTTATCTTTTAAATCACTAGTCCACCCATATTTTGTCCTACAGTAAAATGATGTTTCTGTCTGGAGAGGGAGGAGTGAATGTGGAAGCTGCAAAATGCCATTAAACAACTGCAGAAGTTCTTGTGCTTGTGCTTGTGAAGTGATGGGGAAGTTCACATGCTGCCTGTCTCCCAGATGTTTCAAATTCTTGATAGCTACTGAATTTTGTAGTCTTTGTAGTAATCAAAATCTCCACTTGGATAATTTTCAGGATATTTTATAAGTTAATATCCTGGATAATCAAGATATAGTATTAAATGCTCACGTTTTTCGTTATTTTAAATGCAGTGCAGAAGAATGTGATTTTTTGTCCCAAGTGCATATTTGCCAATTTCTTCAAATAGTCATGGAAAAGAATGCAGCATTAGGTGGCCATCCTCCATGTAATTCCTCTGTAAGCCAAAGCCTGATGAATCTGTTCCACTGAACAGTGTTTTCCATGTTCAGCTCAATATTGGACATTCCGTTTCTGTAAGAACTGGGAAGTGGGAGGGTGTGTTAGCTGCAGTCAGTTCCTAATCACTGACAGGCAGTTTCTTTGTCAGGGAAAGTGCTCCATCTTATTACGGAGGAACACCATAACTTTGGGAAAATTTTTTCAGAGGAGCTCTAAAATTTTGCTGTATCCATTCCTGAACATTTGCCATGCTGCTCTTTTCCAGGTCTAAGTCTAATATTTTTAAATTTCATGAAGTTTGGTGATCAAAATTTACCTGCAAAATCACTAGTTGCTATTAGCATTCTTGCCCATTTACTATGCCTATCTTTACCTAGATTGGCTCCGCTGGCTTTAGTCATGCACATGTATCCCGTGGAAATTGAATATAAAATGCTGAAATAATCCATGACAGTAGGAAGTAAGACCAGCACACCTTTCTTTCCTACCCATGTTTGCCAAAAAGCTGCAGCTCATCCTGGTTAACATGCTCTGTTTCCAGTGCAGCTACTACCAAGTTTCTCTGTATGGAGGATGCAGGTTCACCAAGACGTGGTGGACAGAGTCCGATTGTCATGTAATGTGGTGGTTAAAGCATCATCCTGAAGGGTGGGAATGGAAGGTTTCTGGTTTATAACGTAGGACCATCCTGAGTGCTTTTAAAAGGGAAGGCTAAGCAAGGGAGGCTCTATTTATGTCCTAATCTTTGTAAAATTAATTTCTTCTTGGATTTTTTCTCAGTGTAGGAAAGGACACCTATAAATGAGTGCCTTTCCTCTGAACTTTGATGACAGCTTTAAGCAGCATGAAGATACTATTTGTTTAATGAAATCTGCTACAACAATTGTATTTTAAGGGTTCATTAATCTTCTGGATTAAAGGAAATACGATTATTATTGTTTAGGTCTTTGAAATTGTAGAAAACCATCAGGCTGTTCTATATATTAGATATCTTCAGGAATATTGGAACAGACAGAGCAGTTAAGTCAAAGAACTGAAAACTAAGGAATGCCAACAGCATGCGTGTGGGCAGCTCCCATTACTCTCTGCCTCAGTTAAGCATGGTACTCTCTAGTGTTGTCAGTACCTTTCAAATATAAAAATTGAACAGGTCTTCCTACGTGTTATTATTATCATTGTTTTTCTGGAAAAAGGAAATAGAGCTAGGTTCCAACAAACCACAGAAAATATTATGCAACCCAGTGAAACCCAAGTCACTTGTAATAAGATTTCTCATATTTTTATAAACACCATAAATGGTATGAAGTCTTGGCATATCAACCTGCATGTTGCAATTACTGGAAGCCAAGGAGTTACAGATCTTCCAAAGTATGTTTGTGAAGCCCAATAGACATGAGTACAGTATGATCTCGTATCATGCAAGCAAACTGTTGGTTCTAATTCTTCTCTCAGAAGTCCCGAACAAGAATTTGAAAATAAAAGAAATGAGAGATAATTTATTCCCTATACATAGCACTTGCAGTGTTTAACCATAAGTTAAGGTTTGAAGAAACCAATGGAAAAAGATCATTCTATATCTCAAGCTTAATGACACACATAGTGTTATACACTGCTTTGCTGAGTGCTGGGCTCTCTAGTTCACTATTTCCAAAATCATCAAATGCCTACCAGACTGGTATTTCTGCTGTAACACTCATCCACAGTTCTTGTGTCTTTCCACTTCTGAGGGCAATATTAATGTACCTCTTTAATCTCCTGTTGTCACTATAAGTGCTCATTAGAAATATACTGTACTAAGAAATTAGGTCATGTGGCAAACATCTCTTTTTTTTGTTACTGGCAATTTACAACATCAACAAAACATATCCTTTTTTGTGCCTATTTTTCAACTTTGATAGATATCACAAGGAGCATCCCTGAATGATTTAAGGAAAAAGAAGAGGCGTGCCCCTCTTCCACCAGCCTCCTCTGCTCCACCTACTCCTGCCATGCCAAACAGGACAGAAGACAGGGAAGACAAGAGGAAGAGCACAATGGGTGAGAAGTGTTCTTTTCTCCTGAATAATCCCTATGCATGTGTTTTCAATGCTCAGTGTTTGAAGTTGCCTTAATTCTGTCATGCTGTGAGTTTGGAAACTTTTGTTACTTCGGGGAAAAATACATTTCTCTGCAGAATGAAAGTCTGGAAATAAGTCTTTGTATATTACCTTTTATTTCCCCCTTTTGAATGGTACCTTTCAAAGTGCCATAGGGTAATAAAAGGTAGATAATACTCATTCACATTATTTGAATATTTGACACAAGCTTTATATGCAAAAGCACTACTGCTGGGCCTATTCTGTGCCTTTAAGGTCATGGTCAGTTTGCTAGTAAGTGGAAATACAGAAATAGTATATGGAAATGCTAGTAAATTGAGATAGGCCAGGCAATTCTGAATCCATATGAAGCCATGAAGTGGCAAGACTGAAGTACAGTCAGGTTGGTTCAGTGTCTTCTCATGTTCCTAAAGCCTGAAGATGTTTGATTTTCATGTAGTCCTCCAACAGTTTGACATCAACTGACCACATGCAGTAAAGTTTTTCTTTTGAATTTGGTCCTCATTTTTATTATAAATTCATCTCTGCTGAGTCTTCAGCTAATCAATAGAAGAAAAGAATTGGTGCTCTTGAAGGAATGCCATACATAGCTGGAGACAACAATAGAAACTGTATCCTTCAGCTGCATGGGACACCACATTAACTCCTACAGGAAGGCTGAAAAACATTCTCCGGGACCTCTGTTGTTATCTGACTGGTAGCTTATTCAGATTGGTGGAAGCTCTGCCTGCGTGAGGACCCAGAGATTATGCTTTTAGCCAGCAAAGTGATTTTACAATGGGTAAAGATATGAGATAATAACCCCACATATTGAAACTCATTTTTCAGTACATTAAGAGAATCATTCTTCAAGTGCTGTAATGCACTCAGTGCACTTCAGTTCATGCCTTTGACCTCATGTTTCATAAAGTGCCTTAGACATACAGATATGACATTCTGTCATATATAATTACTTACATTACAAATGCCTCACAGTTTGGAAAGAAACCTCTTGGCTTTGTTCCAACATTTATTTTCAGTAGATGCTTCACATTTAATGCCTCAGCATTTATATAGCAGCAGGAGTCCATTATCGTGTGACATGTTCAACTCCAGCGACGTCTCTTATTTAAACCCTCTAAGGGGAACATTATCACTGTGCCATAGAACACAGGAGTTTTCATCAAATTGGCTTACTTTTAATCACTGCAGATGTCACGCTGTCATTTCTTGTTCTTTGCCCTACTGCTGGTCACTTTTTGATGACATTTGGTGCTTTAACTTTTTGTAAGTGTTTGCTTTATTTTGTATTCATGCTCAAAATGTTACAGATGAAATAAAGCAGAGCAGAGCCACTTCTAGTCCATTCAGTACTGTGTACATAAGTGCTTGCTGGCCAGGCTCTGCTCATGTAGGATTCTGTAGTATCGTTTACTTTAATGGAGCCTTATTGTTTTACACTGACAAAGAACTCGTCCCACAGTAGCCCTGTCTTCAGTGCTTTTCATTTTCTGCTACTTTCTTGAATGAATGTGTTCATTAACAAGAAAAAATGTTACAGCCAGAGAAGGTTGGTAAAACAGCCTCTCTTCGGAGCCCTTGCAAGAAAACAATGAGAAAGCACAGATGGCTCTGAAAGCACGGGAGAAAAGCTGTGAAAAAAGCAAGACTGTAGTGAGGGGGAAAACGTGCTGCAAGAAATAGTCAGCTGCGTGATGGAAAAAGTATTAAAGCTACCTATGTATCTCTCAAGTTAGCCACGTGAATCAAAGCAAAAGAGCCTATCAAAAGTCTTCTCAAACTGACAAGTTTACTTCAGTATTCAATACTGAGTTATTTACTGTGACTCCAAAGTATTGTGCCAAATATCCTCAAAGCAGGAAAAAAGGTCTTGCACATTTGTCAGTATTAAACTGTGTCTCTGGAAGATATTCTGCTGGAAGCTAGTGACGCCCAGGTAGAAAATCATAATGGTTTCATTTTTTTTGCTCTTTCTCAGTGCTACTTCCCTTCTCAGCAGCACCAAAGCATGAGACTGAGATTATAGGAATGATCAGAATGGATCAGACCAAAGATGTGTCTCTGCCAGTATCCCTCTTCAGCAATGACCAGAGAAGATGCTTAAGGCAGGGTATGAGAGCAGAAAGAGCAGGTAGTCATGGTTCCTCAGTGCACTTTCAGCCTCTAAGAACTTTCCAAATTGCAATAACTCTAGTTCTGTATACTACAAACTGTCAGCAGATTTTTAATATTGCAAGTGGTTCATAGAGTATAGTGCAAAGGTGCGTGTATTTAGCCATTGCACATAGTGTAGAAGTAAACCCTTAGCCAATGTCATGAGCGTTTTCTTTTATAGATTCAAACACTGTTGTAAAAAACAACTTAATCATCTGCTTCTCTACAATGTCAAAATAATAAAAACCTACTCAAAAAGAAAAAAAAATGGAAAAAAAGAAAAGAACAGAAAATCTTGCAAGATACCTACTTCAAAATACTGACCTGAGGCATCTTCCTCTTACTCTCAAAGAGTCAGGAAAACAGTCACAAAAATTATCCTAGACATCAACAAATTCAGGCAGTTTTGCACTTCAGAAGATAAAAACAAAACACATTTTTCACATTTTCATATATAGCTTTTTCATTTTTTTTTTTTAATTCAACTATTTTTCTCCTTCCTTATGTCTGCCAAAACTGGTGACTTTAACTGTTAGTTGTAATGTACATGTATGTACTGGGCTCAATTCTGGTGCCATTGCTTTTGGTTTAAGAAAGACCTACCTTTTTCTTCTCCCTTAATTATTTGGGAGTAAACAAGAGCAAACAAGAGTAAACAGAGAAACTTTGGATGTGGGTAAGGGAAAATCAATGTGTTTTTAAAAAATAACGTTGAACAGAGCGATCATTATCTTATAATGAAATAACTAGTCAATTGATCCCCCTGTAGGTGATGGACCGCAGGTGCCACAAAAGCCTCCTAGAGGCACCACTCGTGATCCGCCCCAGTTAGTGATCCCCCCACCCCCACCTTACCCTCCTCCTGGCAGTGACATTGTGGATCCAACAGTGTGTTACAGAGAAGCAGATGTCACAGCACCAACAGAGCTGGTACCTAAACGTATGTTTGAAAATATATGTATTTACATTTCCATTCTTTTGATAATTGCTTTCAGAGGTAGCTGTTCCAGACTTTCCTCTCTGCTCTCTAGACATCCATGTCTGTTTTTCCCCCTTTTTTCAGCCTGTTGTCTTTCAAAATGTTCAATGCAGTGTAACTAATACAAAGTAAGCAAAACATTTGTTTGGAGATAGTTTTGTGGATGATACCTGGTCATTTTATAGAAGCATTTAAAGATAACCATCAAGCTCTGCGCAACTGAAAGAAAAAAAAAATCTGTTGTATTAATTCCCCTTGTTTGTTGTTCTGTACTAACATTTTTTATGTCTCCCCAGAGACAAGTTCCTTTGAGAGTCAATGTGTCTATCAGTCTAGGTTGAGAACTACAGGGTATCTCTCTTAGGAAAATTAATCTGTTTGCAGGAGCTGTATATTGTTAACATCTTTCTTGGCATCTCTGGATAGTCTTTTGTGTGCTCTTCACCTTGGGGCATAACAGTTATCAGACAAAGAAGTACAATATTTTCCACGTCCTTGTGTACTTGTGAAAAGCATGTTTTCATGCTACCTTTTTGTGCTTATCCATTGACTGTCTTTTAGTCTTTGTACACAGTCCAAGTCTTTGATCATGTATTATGTTCCCTGTGGGCTTGCCCTGCACACCCATGTAGATCCAGTAAAAGGTGCAAAGCTCTTTACATTATGACATCTCATGGAGGCACTTCCTTTGAAGGCTAGGAGGGTGTCTCCTAACCATGGAATAGAGAAATATCTCCATTAGCTAAGTTGACAAAAGATCTCTTTCCAGGACATTTTCTTTACCAAAAGTACTCTGCAGGAAACAGTTTCTCTGATACATTAATGTTGGTGTGTTTGCTGTTGATTACCAGCTACAGCTAAAGCATTATTTTTCATATCTGTGCTGAGGAGATACAGATTGACAAGTTCTATTGGGGGAAGGGAAGGAAATTAAGGAGATCATACTAAAAGAAGACCTGAATCTTACTGAGGATTAACCCTAAATCATTTTTACCAGCTTATGCACAGAAGTCATATCATGCTTAAAATTTTCTTGTTGTTCTAGATACCATCAGCTTGCCTACAATGTTTTCTTTATTAAAAATCCATTGTGGTCTTCTTTGCATTAATATTTCTGCGTCATTTGAGTTTCTATCACTGTTATTTTGCAATGCTTTCCTGATCTACCTTGCTGATCAAATACCCTTTAATCAATGCACTCCTGATTTAATCAGTGTGATCACTTGCTCTTAAATAAATACAGTATCTCAGCCAAAAGGATTTGATTAAGCTTGTACATGGAAACATAACATGAGTTTTTATTATCCTCAATTTACTGAGAGCAAGTACTTAGTGGGTACTTATTTTAGCCTTAAAGCACAGTGTTTGAGAGGGACAAGTTTAGCTTTATAATTATGGTGTTTCCTACCCAGATGAAGGTAAGTGTATAGATTTACACAAGAGAAATGTCTGTAGATGTACCCATGAGAGACAGAAGCACGTGCGACAGATGTTAATTGTATTGCCTAATGCCATTCTGGAAGGTGCTTAGATACCGTAGCTACTGAGCTGTGTAAGAACACGGTTTTTCAATGATGTTTTTTACTGCCTGAGAACGCCTCAAGCAGTGCAAATAGTACTTGAGCGGCAGATTCAAAGAAGAAAAAAATTTTCAGCCTTCCTGACTCTAAGCTCAGTAAATGTGTTTTCTCATAGAACAAGGTGGGAAGGAGGATAAGCTGCTGATGCCAGCTGTTGATGAAAGGCATATTTGTTCTGAAATCACTCTCTCAAAAAAGCCTTCTCTGATGAGGATTGTGGTCTTCCTTTGCTCAGTGAGTGACTCTCAACAGCAGTATGTCTTTCTTAAGATATAATTCCCATTCAGAAATTAAAATTCTGTGATCGTGACAATTTGAAATTCTTACTCCTTATGATCTGCCTCTGTCTGTGGGACACCATGCTTCACCCCTCATTCCTTCCCAGAAAACAAACAGTTGTCCCACTGTGCTCTGGGAAACCCATTTTGAAGAATTTTCATTTCACAGAGAATGGTGGCAATCACTCTTCATGGAGTTTTCGAAACTTACAGGGTGTGTAAGTAATCCGTGAATAGGACCTTTAATAATATACTTAGGTTTTTCTGTCTCAAATTGTAAGAATCCCTTCCACAAACAAGAATACAACAGTTCCTCACAGTTTTTGCTCTTTAATCTTTTTATTGTCATTACATGACCTTTCCTCCTAACTTTCGGTTTGGTGGAACCTTAGCTGCATGTTGTGTGCATGTTTAAAATTATGTGTTTATGGGATCTTTTCTCCTTCCTTATCTTACTAATTAGATTGTTCATGGCCTGTGATTCTAAGATTAACTGTACTTTGGGAATGCAGACACGCAGATTGTTCCCTCTGTTGCATGGCATTTGGTTATTTCACATGGTTTGTGAACTTCTAAATATATGAGTCAATGGTAAGCTCTGTGCTACTTTACCTGAGATAAAGACTGTGCATAATCAAAGACTACTGCATCTAGACAAGCAACTGAAACATACTGTCTTGAAATGTTGCCAGGTAGCTCATTAGAATAAATTCAATATTCATGTGAAACTCCACAATTAGCCCTTTATTTGGCTAGTTATGAACTATCATTAAGCTATGTGGTAAGAAATTAAAAGCTCTAGGAACGAGAATAAACAATTCACCTTCCTGTAGAGTGAGAACTTGAAGTTAAATTCTTCACTCTGGCACTGGATAAAGTACTAGTGGACTCAGGATTCACACTGTGTAAGGGCTTGGCAGCTGATTGATTTGGAAATTTCAAAAAGTGTTCTGTCTTTGAAGAAATGAAATCCTGATTTGTACCTGTCTTTAACTACAGATCAAAATAATTAATCATCGCTTAATCAGAAAGTTTTAAAGGGATGAAGGAGTGGGTGTAAACATTTCCCAGTTATTTTGTGTAGATGACGTGCATGCTATTCATTGGATAATACTAGGTTAATTTTAAGAAACAAGTAGAACAGAAAGGAGTTGTGTCCCTATATCTAATTTTTAATGTTTTTCATTATATCATTGATATATGAACAGGTAATATAAGCCACTTGACAAAAGCTGTGACAGTTTCGCAAGCAGTTCAGTCATATTTTTTCAGTCACCTTAGATGTATATCTAGCCTTTCACAGTCATTAGGGTTAGTCTCTAAGAGCTGGGCTTTGTTAGCTGGAACCAAAAATAGGTAGAAACACAGAGGAAACTTCATTTTCTTACACGTGATTATAAATCAGCTGAGAACTGCAGTGTATTGTGAAGGCATTTTTACTGGCTTGTACACTGCCTCAGAAGGCATCTGTCAAGTGACCCAGCCTTTTCTTTCTTAGAGGTGGTCTTTAAAGGAAGAAAACTTGTAGGTGTGACTTAGGAGGCTTATACTGCCATAACTACTCTTGTTCGTCCATCCTGATCTGAGGCTAAAGAATGAAATTGAATCTCCAGCATCATCTATCTTGTACCTTCTGGAGAATTAAAATTCAGGCCAAGTAAAGCAGAATTTGTAGACATACTGCATTTCAGTAGGTGTTGTGCTGTTAGGATTGAGTTAGCTTGTACAGGAACCCAGGGAGTTAGTCTCAGAGCACCTGTGGGAATCTAAATTTTAGTACATGTGCCCACACACCTACCCCTCCTTTGGGCATCTGAATCTTTAATGTTACTGAGCATGCTAGCCAATCTGCTGACTGACCTACACAGTATTTATGATGTTATCCTTTTACTCTTTTCCCTTGACAGTTTACTGTTGTGCATCATTCCCTTCATACACCAAGCGCGTCTGACAGACCTTGCCTCTTCCTATGACCTTCATACTTCTGAACCTCCTGTTGCCTCTGCTACCCTGATTCTTCTGTTGCCTTCCTTCCTCCCCTCCTGGAAAAGAAACTTTTTTTTTTTTTTTCCTGACTGAGATTTTTGCTTCTTTTATTTTTAAACTCACACATTCTCTTTTAATTATTATTGCTTATTTTTGGCTGTTGTTCATACTCATTTTTGAGATGTACGCTCCAGAACTGAATGCTGTGTTACATAAATCTATATATCAGCCTCAGAAGGATTAGCTGTCATTCTTTTCCAAAAGATTCTCTTTATTTTGAGCTATGGTTTAATTTGATTTGATGTTTCAAAAGAGTGTGGTTTTGGGATGGGATGGATGTCTTACTTTCCATACTGTCTAAAGTTTTAGTGAAAATGTTCTAAGATCATATTTAAGTTTTAGTTTCTGTTAGTCTAGGTACATTTTGCATTCTCTAGCTCTATTTTTCTGTTATTGCATCTGTTTTGTTCCTTTGGAACAAAACTAGAACTGGGCATCGCCTAGTCAAGTTAAAGTACAAGTTTCTTTCTCTATCTTGGCTATCAATCAAGCTGCCAAGAAAAGAAAAAAAACCAGGAAGATCTGTTGGATCTATAAGGGGCTTAAAAGGAATACCAAGAACCAATACCAAATGCACTGATGCATAGCCTTTGCTTCTGCTTTCATCCTGATGCTTAGTATGAGTAATTTTATCTTGATGCTCGAGACATCCTGTGGAAATCAAGGTGTGTGTTCTATTTATGTAACAAAGACACAAACTCTGTTGGCTCAGGATAAATCTCATTCCACAAGTCTTCTTTTTACACTTGTACTAGGAATAGTCAGGGAGTTCTAATTAAAATATCAGCTCTGGGTTTGTACGTAGCAAAAGCTCTTTGTACTGAATGAAGTTCTTCATATGAATGGCCCACAAGACGTATTTTTAATCATTCTGAACTACAAACATAGGTTTGATGAGTTGTAATGGTGCACACACCCAGAACTATTCTGACCTTGTATGTACTGTACTATAAGACATTCATATTATTTAAAGGAGTGTCTTGCAATACATAACTCTAATTTAAATGATGAAAAATTATTGTTTTACCCTCAAGCAAATAATCATGTTCATCTTGAATCCTTTCCATGTAGGCAAAATGGAGAATAAAAAAGCAAAGCATTCCTACAGATAATGTGAAACATGACTAAAAAGGGTTTTGGCAGTTTTTGGTACAAATATGACATATAGTTATTAAATTTTAAGTGATTCTTCAGAAAGTATGCTTAGTACCCTAAGGGTCTTCTAATAAAAGTGGAGTAGAATTGAACTCTCTGCACTGCTAGGTACTTTGTAATACCTTCTTAAGAGAGGACAATGGTTTAATTGTAAGTCTTCTCTTAAAAAAAAAGCAAGTGGGTGTTCACAATGTGAAGATTAAGAACGTAATTTACCCATTCTCATTACTCTATTTGCATCCTATTTGTAACTCCATAGAGTTACATGCCTCGTGGAGTTCAGAGTAGTATAAAAATGAAATAATGAAGTGGTAAAGCAATGTTTTTTATATTGAGTACAGTGTATTGCCAAAGCAGTCCTCTGCGTTGACACAAGTTTCACTTAAAGGAGGCTGTGGTTTTCAACAAAAATTACATTTTTAATGAAAAACTTCGCTTGGTTTGGGGGAAGACAGCTATGGTTCCTCTCCACATAGCTCACGGTAGCTATTAAAAGCAGTCTCTTTTCAGGTGGTCTGCTCAAACTCTTAAAAGCTGTAGGTGAAAACACAAAAAGTTCTTTACTTACACTCAATTTGCCTTTTCTTTAATTAAAATTCAAAACTTTTGTCTAAAATATGTTTGCAGGAATTAACATTTTTTGTGGCATTCCTATGTAAAATTTTTTAATGACCAGTTTAAGGTAGCCAGCTCTGCCTTTCAGGATTAAAAAACAAAACAAAACAAAAAAAAATTGCTTATGCTAGCTCATATCCTTTGTTTATTATAATTTCATAAGTTCCAGGTACATATATACTATTAAACAGAACTTGCAAAAAAAAAAAGTATCTGTAACTTGCAAGGAATCGAATATAAGAAATTTTAATGTGACATTAGCACAGTTTAAAACCTCCCATTACTGTACACAGTGTGGGAAAAAACTTTCAGTGACAGTCATTAAATCCAAATCTGTTGACTGGAATTGCATATATACTCTGTTTCATGACTGTTAATTCATTAATATTGTGTGTACAAGGGGGTAAAGTGTTTAAGCAAAGTGTGATTGTGGGAACGTGAACTTGCTGGATGTTTGGTTCCTGAGCCCCAGCTCAGTGCTGAGGTACAACTGGCCAATCCCTGCTTGTTCCAGGCTTCAACTCAGGGTTTCTAAAGACTCCTCAATTCAGCTTCTGGAAGAGAATGAGAGTTTTTCAGTCATTTTTAATAACAGAGCGGAATGTCAGTTTAGGTTCATTTGATGGAGTCTTAAAAGTTAGCAGTGATATGAAAAGACAGTGGCTTGGGTTTATGTCTTTTGTTTTAACCTTGGAGACATTAGAAGTGTATTGAGAATGACATGGAGAAGTTGGTATTGGTAATTGGCTTCTGTACTACAATTTTTCATGAAAATGTTATTACTAGAGTTAGTAAGAAACACATTTTATATATTCAGGACTTATGTGCACTACCAAATGGCTTGTTCAAATACTGTCCTTCATGGTAAGATATCTGGGGTGAAAATCAAATAAAGAAAAAAAATTGGAAAATATCATTGAGCCCTTTCAGGAGGACAAATAAAAGCGTAGGTAACTTATAAATCAAAACAAATCCCACTGTTACAACTCCAGTGTCATTGACATTCAGTGCTCTTAGGGAATAGGGACAGATGTATAATTTATGATTAAGCCCATTCTGATGAATGTGCTCAACCCGTACGAAATCCAGTGAATTAGAAACAGATGAAGCTTCGTGGCGCACTGGATTTTACTGACATCTTTTTGTACGTTGGCCACCAGAGGGAGCCAGTGTTGTCCCAGAGCTGCAGTGGGGAGCAAGCAAGAATAATGTTAAAGGTGAATTTTAACCTAATAGGTGCCACACTTACCCAAAATTTTTCAGTTTTTAACTTTCAGAGTCGTTTTTTTCAGCAACTAAAAAGAAAAAATAGTTTCTTTCTTCTGTATTTTTTTTGTAACAAGTCTCATCACAAACAGGAAAATGAAGATTAAATCATATTTGCAAGTGATGCAACTGTGGTGGCATCTTCCAGATGCAAGCTCAGATTTTTTCTCTAAGCATTCTTGCAAAAGGATGGTGGCATGTGAGGTTGGCCATTATACTGCATTGATTCTGCCTCTATATCTATGGCGGCTGTGTCCAAGGTGTGGTAATTAATGCATATGGTTGATACACATGCTTAAAAAGTTCATAGGAGCAGGTCAGGTTTAGTGCCAGTATAGAAAGACTGTGTTCTACTAGAAAGATTTTATCAGCTTGAATCTTAGCATTTTTAAAGCATGACCAGATCAGTTTAGTATCCATCCTCTTTCACAGAAAAATGACTTCGTTATCAGCCATTCAGTCATTCAGAGACTAAAATCTAGGATTCAGAGATTCTCAAAATATCCTTAAATATCTTTTCAACATGTAATGCCTTTTTTTTTCCTTACAATTGGAATCTTTGAGGATTGAAATGAATATTGTCTTTCTCACTGAGCAGATGGATTTTTTTTTCCCCTTTCTAGTGACAGGGCTGTAGAATACAATTGAACTTATTCCATTTTTATCTTTGAACATGCCCTACTAGTCCAGCACTGAAACTTATTCTGGGCAGGTAAAATACAGAGAGAATAATCTGAATATATAAATGGAAAAAGGAAATATTTCTCCTTTTGTTCTGTTTTCACTGTAATTATTTAAAGCTGTCTATGGCATCTAGACTGCTCCACTAAGTGCTGAGGGAGAATACTGGTAGAGAAATCATCCAGTTCAAATTGTATGATGAATTGCAAAGACCTATGATGCATTTGTTTATTATACATATGGTCATCTAATCTATCATATGCCCATCATCTGTGCCTCTGTTCTGCTTTTTAAAAGTAAACTCTGTGGTCATGATTCTCATATCCTCATCATTTATGTTTACAGCCACTGTAAGCCCTCTTCGTTGTACTGTCCCAGTATAAAAGTGCCTGTTTTTGAGAGCTGGGCTGTGTGTGAATGTATGACAGCAGTTCTGTTTTCCCAGCTTGGCTTCCAGTCACTGCCGTAACTCTCAATATATAGTTAGTACATGCAGTAGGCACCGTTTAATTTCCATACTAAAATACATGTTATTTTAGAAGACAAAATGTAACTTATTCCATCCCTTGAAAATTACAGCCATGTTGTTGTCTGATGTCATTGCAAAACTATGGACTCCCCCCTCAAGGACAGGGAAACAAATTTGCTGTCACTGTTATTCATGTGTTACTCACACTTCTTATTCATAAGCTTCTGTTATAGCACCTGTATGGCTAGCGAAGTCCACTGTTAAAATTCATAGGAAGTTGACAAAACAAAAAGTGACATAATTAATTCTTTGTTTATCCAGAAGAGCTTACACATAATAAATGCTGATTTTTGCTGAGATGGAGAAGGGGAAAGGTGATTTTGTATATTTCTCTTCAAGAATCAGCTGCTTTATTCCTTGTTTTTTGCAAATTCTTTTATAATGCTCTGGCTTCAAGGAGTAAATGACTGTTGAAAGGATCAAGCCCAATAGATAGAATGAAGCTGAAAATATGCTGAATAGTTATCAACTGCTGGGTCCTTTATATTCTTTGAATGTACCTTGAACATGAAAGATTTTTTTTTTTTTAATCCTGCCCACTTCTAATAAGAAAGTTGTAAATTCAGATCACCAGTTCTGCTTCATTTTCTCATGCCTTGAGAAAGTTCCAAAGAGGGAGACTGAGTCCTGGGTACAGCTAAGACTGTTTTGAAAGGGGATGTATTTTGTGTTCCCTTACACGTTCACTCTGCTGCCTGCCTATATTGGAAATAAAACTTGTCATTTTGCAGACTTTGAGCCAGAAGTCAGTCTGACTGCGAAAGAGCACAATTACTTTGAATATTTGAAGAAAATATTTTCTGGTTACATAAGTATGGGACTGGATTCCAGTGAATCAAATGGTCTTTCTAGCTTCATTTCCTGATATTTAGATTTTTAACTGGTTATTTAACTATTTCATGGAGCATAGAATAAGTCTTAGCTTCATTTCCCATACTGACTAAATGTCAAGACATTTCTAATTCCCTTGCAAAACCAACTCTGCAATCTGCAATTGGTCTGTGGATAAACTGTGAATGTTTCTTCCAAGTGAAACCAAATTCCCTGTTTTCCTCTTCTTTAGTCAAAATAAGAGCAGTTTAACTATGAGAGTGGTACCTTTAATAACTGAGTGGCATCTTAAACATACTCTGCTCTGCTTGAATGGTGGAATATGAGGAAATCATCACACCCATACAAACAGAGCGACTTACACTTTATCAGTAACAAGCAGGACTAAACCAGTGTTCAATCAAAATGTGATGCAACTGTGAGAACTTTCATCCTGGGTATGAATTTGAAATTATGATAGGTTTACACATTAGGTATGGACCAAATCAAACTGGAAGGTTGGTATTTGAAATGGCATCGGAATTTGTAGTGCAAGATTCTACTGATTCAAATGCGGGCACTACAGAAAGCAAACCATTGAAAATTTCTGTATTCTCTCTTCCAGGTAGGTGATAATTCTCATACCAAAGTGCTTTTCCATCCTTAGAGATGCTCATAACTCAGCGTTTCCTATTACCACTTCTAAGTCAGTAAACACTGACTAAAATGCCTGTCTGCTTTCTTCTAAGAAATTGAGAATTCTGGCCATGCACATTCACTTCTGGGCTCCAGGGCCTGAGGGAGCAAAAGGCTGAGAGCAGAGACAGCGTCTCTTTTGTCAGCTCCTTTTGTGGATTCCATAATTGGTTCCTGGCATGGATAAAATAATTATTTTCTAACCTACTCTACCATAAGCAAAGGTGGGGTGTAATGGAGGACAAAGACCTAAAATAAAAGAAGATGGAAGAAAGAATGAGAAAGGAGACTACGACAGACAAATACTATTTTTTCTTTTAAGACTGTAGTGATTAAAACCTGAAAATACAGTTGTTAAATATATGGTAACTTCCCATAAACAGTGAAAGATTGGTAAGGGAGTATCTAATTACTTGTTAGAGCAAACAAACAAAAGAATTAATCTTTCCACTTTAAGCATCTGATAAAAAATGTTATTGATTTCTGATTTTTAAAATGTGTAGATTGGCATTTTTTTCTTTTGTATTTGTTTTTTTTTCTCAATTTTTTCACTTGACAAGAAGTTGAAAACTAAAAGGGAAAATATTTTTCCAGTTTATAAAAGCGTGAAAATTAATGGAGAAATAGTTTCAATGCTTTTTCTTAACTAAGTGGAAACATGAAACAGCTCTGTTTTTAAGATGTGTCTATAGGTGAAACAGTCAAGACTTGAATGAATATACTTCCTAAATTATAAGAATTATGAAGAATTATTTTAGAATTTTAAGAAATGTAGGAAAAAATAATTACTGGCTTTAAGTTCAGTATAAGAGCTTTCTTTACTTGAGTTTTACTTTTCAGAGATTGGGCATTTTGAAAGGTAAACAAACTCTTACATGACTTGTTCTCCAGAAAGCCTCACAGTGGACTGCTAAAGACTGTAGAAGGGCTATCCTGTGTAATTTGGTGTGTGAAGGAGATGATACTTTGGGGTCTACTGCTTGAATGCATTGGTATTTTGGTTTTGTTCTGAAGCCCTCTTTGGGTCCTACCAGTCTCAGATGTGTTAAATCAATGCTCAGGAGTGACACAACTTTTTTTTACCAGGTAACCCACTTATTCACAAAAAAATAAGGAACAGCTTGCTTTGCCTTTTTTTTTTTTCCCCAGAAGAGATCTTAATACAATTAAACACAATGTATGTGGACATTTTATTGATTATTTATAGTTTTAAAATGTATTTTTTTTACTTCCAAAACCTTCTCTTCTTTCCTTCAGAAGATGAGAACAATATGCTGATTAACTGACCAGCTAGCTAAAGAAACAGAGGCTTAAGTGTCCAGGTTTTCCAAATAAAAACATTTGGTTTAAAAAAAAAAAAAAGCATGCATATACTGTAATTTGCTTGTTTGCTCCACTCCCTCGTGGACGTGCCCAGCTTCCTCTGTACCTGGCAGCATTCCTGTTCTGTATTCATCACGCTAATCGATGAGATTCAGATGTTCCTGAAATAAAATCATTTGTCTTCAGTCTGCTCTTACAAAGGACACAGACTGTACTAAAAAGGTTTTTCTTAACTTTCAGAGTGCATTAAATACATGCCACTGTTCATACTTCAAGGTTTTGGCAATGTATCGATTGCATTCTTTTACACAAAAAATCCTTGCACAGGGAAACTCCGTGCATTTTTTTCACAGAGTTAAATTAGTGCCTGTGAGAAAATTAGCAGTGAAAGCAGTTGAGACAGAAGTCTTTAAATTTACATGCTGTAATGGGAAGAGTAATAACAAAACACCAGCTTGATTCTGTGCTGGTTTGATATGGTGTGCCCTAAGGTGAGTGGAGAGTTTTATAATCCCATGCTGAAATTATGAGCAATCAGGAAAATTAAGGTAATGTTTGACATTACTGTACAAACTGTACTGTACAAAGTAGAACAGTGGCCAGTCACACCTGCTAAAATATTTTCTGAACACGCTCCTTGGGTAGTGGTTTTAGGAAAAAAAATTAACTGGCTCTTTGGAGTTTAAAAAAGGAGGTTCCTTTTGTTTTGTTTGGGGGTTTTTTGGTTTTGTGTGTTTGTTTTGGTTTTTTTGTTTGTTTGTTTGTTTGTTTGTTTTTTTAATTAAGAGTAAGAAT
>JAWWEU010000081.1:82672999-82736055 GCA_035583155.1 Acropternis orthonyx | reverse complement strand
CGTTGTTTGGGATTGGTGGATTTTTTTGTGGTTTGGGGTTTTTTTGTTTGTTTTGTTTGTTTTTTGTTTGTTTGTTTGTTTGTTTTTTTAATTAAGAGTAAGAATGGGAATGAGAAAGGATAATAATGGATAAAAAAAGGGAAAAAATAAGTGGAGATGAACATCCCAGAAGCTAGAAATCCTTGCTTTTTGAAACCAAAATGGATGTTAGGATTTGAGAATTTGTCCTTCTTTTTAATTGTTCTTCTTTGGTTTCTTATTCTCTTCCCCCAAACCTCCTCAAGTAATTCCTTAAGCGTTTCTTTTGAACTTCTGCATTAATGACTAAGTTCCCTGGTATCTAAACCCCACCACACTCTGGGATGAAGCTTTCCTATTGTTCATAGTATCCTTCCCTCAGGTATCCCTGGTAGGCAGAGAATGAGCTTTTAGGTCACTACTTACATGAAGAAAGTCTCCTTTCTCTGTCCTTCTACCTCATTATTAAACTTCTGGAACTGAAGTTCAGACTGTTATCCTTCCTGCCTATTTCAGGAGAAGCTGGTAGCCCGTTTAAAAGTTACTGGAGGGTTTCACAGACAAACTTAAAACCTACAACAGGGTGACCTTCTCAGCCGAATTGCGGTAGGAACCAAGGCTAAAAAGAAAGAAACTCAAAGACATTTCCAAATTTCCCGTAAGAAAAATGACCTTTTATGCTGATCCTACTTAAACCCATTAACTCAGGTGAAATATTCCCCAAACTAGGTTTTCTGTTTCGCGGACATGATCATAGTGAACCTTCAAATTCTAGAAATGGCCCTGCTCCAGCAAAGCACTTAAGCATGCTTAATCAGGTACCCCATTATACAGCATGCACATTATTATTGAATCAACTGTGTAAATGAAAGCTTTAAAATGCTTCACATGAATAAAAATGCAGACAAATTTTCCCTGTGGGGATTCATCCCATGCAGGAGATACCTGCAGCTTTGCATTTTAATCAGTAAACGGTGTGATCCTGCTCACATTGAAGTCAGTGGCAAAACCTAACTGCTGCAGTGAAAGCAGGATCTGATACTAACAGCACATATTATGAAAGGAGAGAATTTATTCCAAGTGGGTGTTCGGATGATGACCCATTTCTTGCATTAGGCTATTGTTCACCAGAGCACCAGAGATGGCACTGCCATTAACATTTTACTATCCGCAAATCAGTACAAAGCGTAACATCCAGTTACCACTCTTGCATGTTTGCATTTCTTCAAGTTAATAGGGAAAGAGAGCCCCAGGGCAAAGCATGATTGATGAGATAATTGACTTCACAAGAGTACTGTGGAAGAGCAGGCCAAATTCAGCTCTGACTTAAGTATTCCTATCTCTACTTATGTCTGAAATAATCTGATGTAGTCCATCTGCTGTCAGAGGAGTGGTGGCATGACAGCAGTGCTCTTCTGTGAGCACTTTGTTCTCTACCTGTCCAATATTCCCCTTCTTACTAGGCTCCCAGGGAGAGCTTCAGTGTGCACTGCTGGAAAAGGTAACTTCATGGCTAAAGTGTGAGACCGAGTTCATAGAATAAAAGAATCATAAAATGGTTTGGATTGGAAGGGACCTTAAAGATCATCTCTAACCTACCCACCCTGCCATGGGCTATGTGCCCTTGGCTTTGAACACTTTCAGAGGTGGGGCATGCACAACTTCTTGAGGCAACCTGTTCCAGTGTCACAATTAAGAATTTCTTCCTAATGTCGAATCTAAACCCAACCTTTTCCAGTTTGAAGCCATCCTCCCTTGTCCTACTGCTACATGCTCTTGTAAGAAGTCCCTCTCAGGCTCTGTTGTAAGACCTTTTAAGGAACTGGAACATGCTATGAGGTCTTCCTGAAGCATTCTCCTTTCCAGGCTGAACAAACCCAGCTCTTTCAGCCTGTCTTCACAGGAGAGGTGCTCCAGCCCTTTGACCATCCTCATGGCTCTCCTCTGAACTTCATGATACCCTGCATTTGTTTCTCGACCCGTGCTGCGGTTGCTTGGCTATGTCGGTGTCACTAAAGAAGTTTGTCTCTTGCTCTTCTTTCATGCAACCAATTTATGGGTTTCTGCAGCACATCTGCAGCTATTTCCTGCTAGCATAGACCCAGGATGCCTGTCAGTGTTTTAGGTGGTGAGTGTGATTGGCATGCACTCTCCTGACCTCACTGCTCTTGGTTTGCCCTCATTCCAGCATGGGAGTCTGGTCTTCAAAGTGCCTAGGAAACTTTGGAAATGCTACAATGCCCCTGTGGAAAGTATCGCACAAGACCTTCGGGGAGATGCTCTGGTCCTCAGTTGTGTTCCCTGCAAGAAAAATTTTTTCTTTACTGGACAGTTTCAGAAGGCAGACTGTCTCAGTGACGAGAAGTGTTCAGGTACTCCAAGTAGTTTCTCTCCAGGTATATACTCTTATTGGCATCATTGGATGTTTTACAGCTATGAGAAATATGACAACAGAGTAATCAAGTGTGAATGTGCGGTAAAATGTGTAGTAACTAAACTCGCAAAATAAACATGCTCTTCTAGGTTAAAATATTTCAAGAAATATAATTGCCAAAGTAAACCACTAGACCAAGTTTATTTAAAAGCCTGCTGGAGCGGGAAGCAGGTATTCCATTGATTAGGAGATCCAAGAGGAGTCAGGTAATGTACATAAAAAGAGATCAGAGTAGAGCTTTGTGTCTTTATGGTATGGAGGTGTATGAAAATGTTTTCATATCTAAATTTGGAACTAGCTGTTGCAGGTCTTCTGTGTAGACATTTACATTTTTGATGGTTTGACTGAAGTATGTTTTGGCCAATTAAATGGAGTTGGTTTGTGCCATTCTAATTGTAAGTTAGAGAGGTGGTTTTTGTACTAAAAAAATTTCTCAGGGCTCTGTCTGACTTCAGATTATACCGTAAGTACTATCCTATTAAACAGTAGAAAGATACGTAAGGGGAGATGATGGATGCACTAATGGGGGAACTGAAGGGTGACATCATACATCTCAATGGACTGAGATACTCGGAGGGTGGGTAGGAAAAAAATTTGCAAGAGTGATGAGATCCCTTTTTGTTTACCATCACTCCAGATTGGAGTTTGCTCTTACCTTTTGGTATTAAGCAAAACCAGTGTTTGTTGCTTAGGAAGTCTGCATTGACAGGAAAGTTTTTTCTCATTTGTGCAGCAGGTCTCAGTAGAAGTGCTTCTGTACCCAAGGTGGGTATATTTTATCCCCATAAATAGAAAGCAACAGTTCAAAATTTTTTATTTTTTAGGTGTGTAATACCTAATGGTTTCAGTAACAGATTATTACAGATTGATCTGATTCTATTCTGTCCTTCCTAACTTTTACACCACTTTTAATTAGAAATAAATACACAGCTGTCAGTGGAATGGTGTCTCTGAACTATGGAAAAGAGCTCTTAAATCCCACAAGTGTGTGCATATGTATGTGTATGTGTGTTTGGTTTAGGGTTGGGTTTTTGTATCTCTTCTTTGCTGAGTTTGCTGGCAGCTAGTTGCTGGACAAGGAAACTGTAATTGCAATACAAAAGTGTTTTATGCCTTTCTCCTCTAAGTTACACTATAAATACAAAGCTATAGTAGAGATTTTATGGAATCATTAACAGACAAACTAAGGAAGTGAATTGATACAGAGTGCACGGGAGGCGAAAGATGGTGAAGTTTAAAAATAAAAGTTGAGCAAATGGCCTTTTTTCTGTGGTCTTAAAAATCACCTAATAAAACATTGTTTTATTGAATAGGTACACTAATCATTTCTGCTTTTAATCACTACACTGCATATGCTTTTCATGCAATTTTATAGAGTGTGTTCTCTAAGGTGGCTCATGAAAATCACCTTCACAGTCCATTTGTTTAGATTTTGCAGTGTGCATGAGTGGAAGCCGACCACCTCTGTAAAGATGTGAATTGCCCAAATCTATCACTTAAGACTAATAATTCCCAGGAAAATGTGGAAAGTGGTTCATTTATTTTCCAGGTTCATTATATTGGGCAGTTTCTTTAGATCTAGATGTTCCTTTCCTACTGTGGCACCCAAAGAGCCCCATTATTTAACATGGCATGTTACCAGTGTTACACATAGTGATTTATGAAGTGCAAGTCTAAAGTTATCTATAATATGCTCTTAAATATAGTTCCATATTATCCTCCTCCTCTAACCTGCTAGTTCAGAGTTTTTTGAACGGCATGGATTAGACACACTGCCCCTCTCCTCACCCTAAATAAAGGACCATCTAGACCCCTGAAAGCAGCTTGTGAACCATTCTAGCTTGCTGTTAACCTTGGATAGTGAACACCAGGAACTGTTGTGAAAGTCTTCCCATCATACTTCATTGTGTATTAGAGGAAATGAGCAGTTCATACTACTGATTAATTTTCTAAAATCTCTTCTTCCCTAAGCCAAGTGTCAATGTGCTCCAATTAATCAAGGAAAGATCTAGTTTGACACATCCTTCTTCTGTCAAAGAGCATTTTGCTCTTTGTGTCATTTTTATGACATCTGATCCCTTTGAATAAGGAAGGCTAGTTATTGGCTACAACGTAGAATTGTCAGAGAGTCCAAACAAGGCTCTTATAAAAGCAAGGAAATAGTAGGTTCAAGAGAGTGCCAAAAAGGAGAGGATGAAAAGCAGTTTAGCAATAGCAGCAGCATTCTAGGTCAAAGGGGCTTTGCAGAGGTCAGAGATTCTTTTTCAGTCACTGAAGAAAGGATTGTGAGAAAGAAGTAGGAATAATGAAGTTCAATATGTTAATTCTTTCCTGTCTGAAAATCTGTGCTGCATTAGTTCAGAAATGTTTCTTAGCTTGTTTGGCAGGTGGTAAAAATAAAGGTCTGAAATGGGAGAGGGTAGCAGACATTACTTGCAGGGGTAGTTTCCTCTGAGTCTTTCAAGAGCCAGCAGGCATTTCAGGTAGTGTTGTTTTGAGAGAGAGACTTTACAATCATTTTCAGTATATGTACGAAAGAAAAATCAAACATTAGTGCACAGACCTTCACAGTTGCTTGTACATGGAAACAACAGTGGAGGGACTGGAACGCTCCTCAGTTCTCATTCCCTGGCTTGATCCTATCTTGTATTGCCTTTGGTGTAGGAAACACTATTGCCAAAAAAGCTTTTGTAAAACTTACAATGCTTTTCTGTTGTGATATCAACTAACAACAGACAAGTTTAACCTCAAGGTAAGAGCTTAACTACGTCAAATTCATAAGGCAGGTTAAATGAGTCCACATTGTATTTATTTTTCAACCATAGGAGGGTAGATCTAGGTAGCTAAGTTAACTGTCATTAGTTTGGGATTAACTGTGGAAATGCTGAAGACTCACAGGGTGTATTTAATAACACTCCATCTATAAGTTTCTGATGGTATGTCTGGTGAGACATGTCCTTTGTGAGTATTTTAATTTTTTTTATTGTCTAGCATGTAAAGGAATATATTTACTTCTGTTTGCAGAGTTTGTGCAGTGAGAATGACTGCAATTAAAGAACTTATTGGAAAACATGAGCATGGGGCATAAGTCTAGGAAGGAGACTGAAAATGTCTCATTATGTGAGAACTGGGAGTCGCATGCAGGACTGTGTGAGTCAGCAACATGCCCTTACAATGATGAAGCACTAACCACAGACTGGGTTGCACTAGCAAGAGCACAGCCAGCAGATCAGAGGAAATGATTACTCCTCTTTAGTTGGCTGCCATGAAACCACTTATGAATCCATTATTCAAAAACGAGTCCAGTTTTGAGTTCTGTGTAACAAGGTACTGACAAACCAAAGCAGAGGCACCAGAGTCTGGGAGAAGGCATCAAAGATTTACATGAAGGTGCTGAGGCAACAGTGCTTGTTCAGCCTGCAGAAGGCAAGGACAGGGAGAATCAGAGTGCTGTCTTGCATTTCAAAGAAAAGGAAAAGTGAGCCAGACTCTTCTCTAAGATTCACTGCAAAAGGGTAAGACTACAACAGTGACAAGTTGCAGCTAGAAATTTTTCAGTTTGACATTAAAAAAATGTTCTTAAGTGGGAGAAGCATTAGACGTCACCCAGGGAATGATTCATTATTTTTTCCAAGGAAGGAGCCTGTGGGGTCTCCATGCTTGTTGATTTTCAAAGCTCAGCTGCTCCAGGTCCTGAGCTACTTTGTTGAAGCTGGAAGTTATCCTTGCTTTGAGGAGGACATTGAAGTAGGTGACCTCCAGGGGTTCCTTCCAAATGAAATTATTCTCTGATTCTGTGACCTAAATGAGTTGAACCAACATTAAGCTGCTCTACATCCTCATTTTGGAGGAGGACTGGAGATGCAGAGCATGGTATCTCACCTCAGCATTTCCTGGCCTCTCCTTCAGTTTCTGCAAGTTACAGGAGTTGGGAGAGAACAAGTTCCTCAAAGCTCAAACCATTCCCTCCCTCCTCTCATACTATTGTTTATCTCTAACAGTGGTCATTTATTTTCTCTTTGCTTCTTTTATTTATTTAAAAAAAGAAAATATGCATGTAGGCTCAAGTAAGCTAAGAAGCATGTTGAATTAGAATAGTTTTAATTATGATAGGGAGAAGACCACCCATTCTTCCTTGAGCTTTAACTGCACACTGAATGGTCTTTAACACTCATCTCTACATATAAGTTTTTGATCAATGAGCAAAACAAGTAAAATGTAACAAGAACACATTGTACCTGTATGAGAACTCTTAAGCTAATCCTGTGTTGTTTTCATTATCTCTGTAAATGAGTACCACAACAATTCTTTTCCCATTTCTTCCGTCAGCCTTCTTCCAATTGTATGAAAAAAATGCAGTTTTTTTAATACTGGTCATTGATGATGCTCTAACTTTTTATTGCCAATACAAATAATTAGAGCAGTACTTCCTTCTCTTGCTAGAAGTTTTAAGTACTGTCACTGAAAGAATTATGTTCTTATTTGGGGATCATTATAAGAATTAATATTCTTTAACATCAAGAAGTTTGTAATATTTTTTTACAACTTGATTATAATAGACCATTTGAAGTATGGCAAAGCAATTTTAGTCCATGAAAAGAAAGTTTTTTTGGCAGTGGAACACATGATGAAAGAAATTGTAAAACAATTACCAACCTCTTAGCAAAAGTCAGATGATCTAGAGGAACTCTGCATCTCTAAAACCCATGTGAAGTTCAGGTTACTCATCATGTAGGGGTGAATCAACTGTTACATCTTCAAAAATGCGTTTGGATTTACTGTTTCTGTCATTACTAAATGTGACAATAAACCACCAACAGTGTTATAAAACTAGAAGGTCACAGCACTTCCTGAACAGTTACAACTTACACCCTGTACCTGTTGGACTCAGAAGGAGTGACGGCTTGGGCTTTGGTGACTGATTTTATAAGTCCAGGTGGGATATGCATCTTTTGAACACTTAGGTCTGATTCTAATCTCATTCAAATTTGGTAGTGGTTATTTTAATAGTAGTAATCAAAGTGAGTATTTTACCCATGGTAGTTTTCACCTGTTGAATTAAATCTTCATTTCTAAAAGTGCTGATTGGCATTGAAACCAGGTAAGGTTTATCTGTCACCTTATCATTGGCACTCTGTATGAGTAATGTGTACATATATGTGATATCAAACTGCATGCGTGCAGATACGACTCCTCTAAACTCAGAGTTCAGTGTTATCCTAATTACTTACAGACTATTGAGATTAAAGCGACAAGATCTCTTTTGTGTTAAACAAGAAGCTCACATTCTTTACTCATGAGATACTCTCCTCTTTCCCTCTTGATGATCACAGGCAACATTCTTGTAAATAGACATCCCAGTCCGTCCCCCTCTGCAAGAAAGCCTTTGTAACTTGTGGTTGACCTAATTGTGCAGCGACAGCACTGCTGCTGCGAATCTGGGGAGATCCCACATAGAGTGCTCATTTGAGCTTAGCAGTGTCTGCACCCTGAAGCAGGACATAGGTAAGAGGCAATGCAGGGCATTGAGGGACTCTCTGCAGTTTCACTTGTGGGTGAGATGTCCCATGGAGATTTTAGAATTACTTGGAGACTGTGGGCCAACTTCTACAGCCCTTTCAATATCACACTCCACCTGAAGCCAGTGAATGGAGTCACATGTTACTTACATATTTGAAAGCTCAGTCTTCTGACGTACAGAAGTGTTTCAATAGTATGTTATCTGTGGCAGTCGTTACTTGTGTGTTCAGTCCTGAAGTACTTGCTGAATACTCTTTCTTAACTTGGATATGTTTGCATGAGGTCGTGAAGGTCAGAACCTGAAAGTGTCATAGTGATATGACAGAGAAAAGAGAGGCAAATGCTGTGATTTTTCTTTATTCAGCCAACAAATAACCTCAGTAGCTGCCATCATAGTGATCACACTGTGTTTAGTGTGTGGTGTTTTCTTCATGTGCATTCCTTCAGATAAAAAAAGTATGCAAAAATTACAATGCAGAATCATACCTACTACTGGATGTTACCCTGCCCTCCATGAAGAATTAGAAAGTTTTATAAGGTATTATTCTAACTCCTGAAGTCAGGAGTACTCAGAAAAGTTGAGGTAGGCTTTTCTCATGTCATGTATCATTACCCAGTAATGCCCATCCATCTTCAGTTTGCACCAGTGAAGACTTAATCAAGCATGTAGAAGTAAAAATAGTTCTTGCTTAATCCATCAAAGAATGGCTCAAATGTAAAACAGGAGTGGTTTAGTGCTGCTCTTAGCTGAAACAAGGTTGTTAACATGACACAGAACCATCACAGTTGTGTTTTATACGTGTGCTTTCATGTTCAGACAAGTAGCCAACAACTCTGTTCAGTGCCATGCATTAACTGTTTTAAAAATTCATGAATCTTCTCAGTGAAGATAAAAGATAAGGAAGTGCTTTCACAAACTGATAGGCTTGAAGAAAAGGGGACGTTTCGGTTTTGCTTGAGTAGAAAGATGCCTATTTGTAGTTCTGTGCTTCAGGATAAATCTGCTGTTGAATGAGGAGGTTCTTATTCTGTACTGGGTGATTCAGCTGCCAAGATCTAGACATAACAGGGATCCTGTGGACCCTGGTAATAAGAAAATTGGTTTTCATTATATTTGTCAATATGTGGGAACAGTGGGCTGGGAGTGGGGTTCCTGCCATAGAGCAGAAAGAGACTTGAGTGTTGCTATTACAATAGTAGTACCAAGTAGGGCTGTGTGACCAAAAGGATCTAAATCCCTGAGCAGAAAGATGCAGGAAATAGTTGCAGGCAGGCAAGAAAAGGATGAGGAAATGGGAGAGACAGCTAGGGAGGAAAAGGCTGCCATTCTCGTGTCAGGATCTAGGAGTAAGTACTTGGTTATAAATTGCTGTGCCAGCTGTAGTGCAGAGGTCATTTATGGCATCCAGGTGACAACAGATCTGGCCTGTATTATATAGAGATCTCTGCATCAAGATATACTGCATTGTGCATTATTTCAAAATCTTCCCATGTGCTTCCATTCTTCAACTTCCACTCTTTAAATTGATTTCTTTGCTATCCTACTTTGTCCTGGTTTTAATATATTGTAGCTTTTACTAATGTTTTGGTGGTGGGTTGTTACTGGGGTTTTTTTGTTTATTTAAAAGCCAAGAAAGCCATATACTCTTATCTGTTTCTTCACTGTCTCTTTTTTGGAGGTTTTATTATTTGATGTTCAATGTCAAATGATTCATATTTGTGTTTCATGTTGGTGTTTTCCTAACTGTAGTTCTGTCAGGAGCATACTCAAATCCATTCAGTGACACATACTTAGTTCCTGTAATTGCTGTTTTAAAATGGAACGATCTCTTGGATTAAATTTAGAATCCAGAACTAATGTTTACAGAAAATAAGGTCAAAGAAATCAAATAGCATTGCTTCCAAAGTTGCAATAGTCTTTGGATCATCTTCCATCATTAATATCAATGCCTGACAGCACTTAAAACTTTAATCATGATTTGCAACCTTCTGAGTTTTATTGCTTCTGCTGTCAGAAATCAATTTCAGTGCTTAATGGCATCTTGTAACCTCCATCAAGGAGAATGTTGGCTTGATTTTTATTCTAGTTTTACTCAAAGCTTCACTGCTAAGATACACCCTTACAAAATTATTTCTGTGACATTCTTTAACAAAATTGTTTTCAGTTCTCTGGCTTAAGGAAAATATTTTTGTGGATACAAAGTATTTCAGAAGTATTTCTTTCTGTTGATCATTTTTGTTGAGTGTAGCTTTCATGTCTGCTTCAAAAAGTTGTAGATTCTGACCCTAAAATACAGCAAAGTGTATGTTTAATCTTAGCATGCTTACAGACTTGGGACTTCTCATACAATTAACATCCACCACAGTTGTTTGGAAGATCAGACCATAAACTGATGTTTAATCTTTCTTTTGCTTACTGAGGTTGAAGAAGAGAATGGAACACACTTATAATTCCAAATTAGACTTTTAGATTTGTCTGTATTGATTCCTTTTGGTCAGGAAAAGCATGTTTGGTTTGATTCTGTCTTTTGTCACTCCGTCATTTCAGTCATTGAAATTATTGACTTGTAAGGAGTTTCCCTTTAATGGCATAATTGCATGATGAAGTCTAGACATATTTCTTAAGGGAAATTTTAAAAATGGTATTTTTTACCAAAACAACACAGAAGATGGTAACTCACAGGAACCAAACTAAAACAGAATATGAGGCATTCTGCTGTATCTAATCTTCTCCCAAAATTTGCAACCTTTAATACACTTGAACATGCAAAGGGCATATTGCTTGTTCTCCTTTATAAGTGACTAAACATTGGAAAAGTCTCTGCTTTAAGCATGGTGCTGGCTACTTTTCTGTACACTTATTAGTAGATTTTACATGCTTTGAAAAACAGACAGTTGTTATTCTCCCACTTAACACAAAATTGAAATTGAAGAGGGGTAAAATAAGTGGCACCCAGTGGGCCAGCAGTAGATCTAGTTTACCAATTCAGTGTCCAGACAGGGAAATACTGCCCATTTTTACCTGTATGTAGATTTCCTATTAGGAAAATCATTATCTGTTTGGCAGAATGGAAGAGGAATAATGAGATTATGTTGTCAGAAGGAATAACAGAAATGTTTTCTTGAACTACCTAGTTTAAACTTGGGTCTAATTCTCCAAGAAACTGTTCCTGGAAAGTTGTTTCTTCGTAGAATTAGGAAAACTGATTTGCTAAAAAGTTATAAAACCCAAACTCCACAGAACTGGCATAGCAATAAAAGCAAAAGACATAATTTTTATCTCTTTTCAAATCATCTTTGTCTTATATACAAATACTGAGCTCCTTCCTACCATTTCTCATGTATGTCATGTGGGGGTTTTTTTGAATTACAAAGGAATAGCTCTCTGATTTATGTACTGATGGCCTTCAGCTAACTTTCCTTGCTGTATTTCATTTAGAGAGCCTGCTGTCTTCACGTGATAATGTTTATGTAGTGGATGACAGAGTTCTGGAGCTATCAGAGGTGGAAGAAACAGCATCAGAAAGCAGCTGTTTTGCATCTGAGGACACCACAGAGGACTCGGGTGTTGTGAGCTCCCCATCTGACATTGTATCTTTGGATTCACAAAATGACAGTATGAAGCTGAGAGACATCAAGCTGGTCAATGGCTACATGGACTCAGCTGAGGCGGATGCGATGTACGGCACCAAGATGTGCCCTGTGAAGAACGCCTCCTGCAATGGCATGGGATCCAACAGTGCTCCACAGAGGTAAATGTTTACTCGCCACCAACTCTTGGAAAATGTCTTGCATGTTGTCCTGGTAGGGAATCATTCAAGAAAACCAACTTATACTTTCTTCTGCTCTTTCATAAACCAGTACCATTGCCAAGTGACTCCTCCCAGTGGAAAGCTCACTGCCAAATCCCCTCCAGTGACATACTTGTAGCAACAGGCAAAGGTCACTTTTTTGTTTGAACTTGTAGTTACATTACATTTCTTGCAAAAGACCACTGCCCTCCAGAGTTGATTTCTTCAAGTCTGAAATCATTTTGTTGCAATATGGTTTATACTGCCCTTCTCATAGCTTCTGGAGTGTTTACAGTGTTACTATATATTGATCCAGAAAGCGACATGCAGGTCATATAATGGAAAATTCAAGCCACTGAAAGCTAGGTGGGAAAGGATTGTATGCAGTGAACTTTGGAGATTGGTTTGGGAGTATGTGCATGCATCTACATATATCTTCAACTAACGCTAACCTCCACTGGCATTATACCTAGGGGTGTTTTTTTCAGCATATTTCCTTCTTTTTTTTTTTTTTTTCCCCCTCATAAACAAATATTTTTCTGCAGTTTTTGCAAGAAAATACAAGAACGTGGAATTTAACTAGAAACTGCCTTCAAGCACAAATTACTCTGACACTGTTTGTTTGCCAAAACTCACATAGTTGGTGGCAGGGCTGCAAAGGGAACCCAAAATTTATAGGACTTTGCAAATACAAACTGGCTAAATAGGAAGCTGTGCCTCCAGCAAGGAGGGTGGCCTGGTAATACTGACAGGGATCTGCTCTGTGTGATGCTGCAGAGTCATGGGACAGGGGCCAGAAATTCCTCTGAACTCTCAGTTGACACAAAGTCTGTGCTTTCTGGTCTCTCTCCATTCAGCTGCTAATCTGTAGCCCCTTCATAAGAGCATGTATCATGACCTAGTTATTTCCTTCCACACATTTCTGAGTGAGAACTTCATCTTGGATTATGCAGTGGGTGATAACTTAGGGATAAATTAGGCCAAAATCAGTATTTAAACTATTGGAATGGTCTCAGAGTTTTTCTTTATCCACCAGTATCAATGGGGACAAGGTCAAGCCTCACTTAGATACTTGCTCAAAAACACATTTTTCTCATGATTTGTCCTTTTGCAGTGTCTAAGCTCCTGATGCAGTTTCTCTTGGAAGGCTAGTGTTGTAACTGCAATTAAAATTTCAGAAACGATCCAAAAAAGCAACCCATTAATTTCAGCAGTCTTAGATTGGTCCTGAAGAGATAAATAGGCTATCCCACCTTTCCTCAAAATGCAGGATCTAAACTGGTTAGGAAAACACACATGCACATTCAGTGAGGGAGGAAGAAGTTAGCATTTTGTTGAGCAAAGACATCAAAACAAAACCCTGTAATAACAATATTAATCATCTACAATTTGGGGGGAACTTTTTCCGGTTTTTTAATCAATTAAAATATTGACCATACATCATTGTGACAAGCTCCCTCTTGAAAGTCAGTATTCTCTCCACCTCTCACTTCAGCCAAAGATATATATTCTTTACATTTCATTTAGATTTAGCTTTGCCACACAAGCACACATAATTTTTACTAGTTTTACTAGGAAAGACTGCACATAGAAGAGACAGCAGGACGTTTCATAAGCTGTCCAGCAGGACTGCTTCTTAGGGGTCTTACTGAGACAAAGGAGTGGAAGCTGGAAGGATAGTGTGGTGTACCACCCATTCCAGTCAGGGAGGTGGGAACTCCTCCCACTCAGCTGCTGTGGGGCCAGTGCTGTATGTCCAGTTCAAGAAAGAGATTGGCAAACTGGAGAGGGTCCAGAGGAGAGCCACTGAGAGGGCTGGGGCACTGGAGCATGTGGGATATGAGGGTGAGGGACAGAAACTGGGCTGTTCACCTTAGGAAAGCAATGTGGGTAAGGAGGAATCCGACTGCAGTCTTCTCCTAAAAAAAAGGAGGACAATGAGGCTTCTCAGGGGTACACTGTGAAAGGACAGGAAGCAACAGTCACCAGCTGCTCTAAAGGAAATAAAAATTGAATATAAGGAGGAAATTCCTTATATTGGAACTGCTAAGCAGTGAAAGAGATTGCCCAAAGAAGCCAAGGAATCTTGGTGTCTGGAGATTTTCAGAACTCAACCAGAAAAGCAGCCTGGTCTGGCTTTGAAATTAGCCCTGCTTGGAGCAGGAGGTTGGGCTAGGCTTCCAACTTTATTTTTTCTGTGATTTTGTCATGCTAAATATTCTGTATTTATCTAGTATATCCATAATTTACAAAGAGTGGGTTGGGACTGAAATAGGAGACAGTTGTTGTTATTCAGGGAGTGCAGTTATTTTCATAAATACTATTTATATTTTAAGCTCTGGGATGGCAAAATTGCTTCAGATCATCTTTAGTGTATAGCAAAAATTTAACATTTTCAATGTATTTTAATCTTATGTCAGCAACCACTTAGATTGACATAGCAGTGATGCTGATGGTAATATCTTTTAAAATGTTATGCTCTGAATGTGCCAGTAGTATTTGAAGGTAAATCCAATTCCACTCCTAACCTATCCTTATAAACAAAACAGCTTTGAAAATTGTGGTCCTCTAAATCTTTTGGATATCAAGTTACTAAGTTTTCAAAAACCACTTCCTAAGTGTAGAGGGAAGGGGAAAAAATATTTTAAAACCTATTTGCATGAAATTCTTCTTTTAATCAGATATAAATCAATTCTGAGTACAATTTTGAGTACAGCCTAATTCAGAGAACATCAGTTTCCACTTCCACTGTCAGAACAACTGCCACCCCACCAATAAAATGTGTTGGGAACTCTGAAATTGTGCACGGTTCACTGATGAATGGGCTACTTTCAGGACCAAAACAGCCTCTTAAATCCCCAGACAAGTCAAAATGTACTTTATGTGAATAATTGATGCCAAGCTATACAGCATTTTAAATATATTTCATAAGATACAAAACTGAAAGGAAATTTTTACACAGAGTTTATTGATTCCTTTCTATCTTCTTCTTCTTGGTAAACTAGTGATCTGTGTACCAAGATCTAATTGAATTCTAAAAGGAAGATAAGAACAAAGAAATTGGAAGAACATATTGCTACTGTAAAGTAGCAATGTTTATCGGCAATGAATCTGAGTCCTCCTTGAATATGAGCACTACTGAAGCCAGAAATTTTATGTAGTGACTACTTTGGCCAAGACTTGGGGGAAAAAAGGGTTAATAAGAGTAATGGAAACAATTAGCTTGTCATTTTAAATTGTAAAGCTGACTAAAACTTGGGCTTTTCGTTCAGTGAAATAACTAGTTCCTAAGAATTTATAATGCTGTGTACTAAAATTGTTTTGTACTCTGTGGATTTTGAAAAGTACCCTTAAAGTGCAAGCAAATTATATTTGGAGTGTGAAGGGCTATAAAAAGATCCAGGTAGTGTTTTGCACGTGCAAATGTGAAGAACTCCAGTGAAGAGCAGAATCAAGTCCAGAGTTCTTAACTAGGTTTCATCCAGAGACTTAGCCTATGCTCCAGGAGATCAAGAATATTGCTTACTTTAGTTAATTGTATGTTTAGTTCTAAATTCCTTTTTCTTCAAGTTTCTGGAATTGTTTTCTGGATGTCCTGGGTGATCTCTGTGTGATGAAATGCCTGATAGCATCAGAATATCACAGCAGGGTCTTTATGTGCTGAAGTCAAGGAAATTTGTGAGCATTTAAGGATACAGTCTTTGACATGTGATAGGTTTGTCAGCACATAGCAGGCAAAGAGTATGTCCAGGTCAGAAATGGCATGTACCACGGGCTTTGCACACACAGAACTGACAGCCACAGCAGAGCTCAAATCTCATTCAGTTCCCAGAGCACAGAAACAGAAATTTCTAAAAGAAGGTACATGAATTCTAAAGTTTCCAGGCTGCGATCTTTGCTCTGTGGCTTTGTTTTCCAGTGTATGGTAGCAACTTAAAAGTGCACTCTTTTTTTTTTTGGTTTGGTTTGGTTTTAAGATTCTTTTTCAAGCAGTAGTAATCTAAATACACATATTAATTAGTGATTAGAATATCAAAGCAAGTGTCAAAATACTCTACCCTTAGCTCTGCCTCTAACCTGTTAAACCATCTTGCTCTCTCTGCGTCTGGTATCCCCTTCTACCACTGACTGTTTTTTTACGATAAAATCCCTAACACAGCTATTGTATCTCATGATACAGTTATACAGTGCCTGGTGGAACAGAATCCAGACCTCAGCTGGAGGTTCCAAGGGTTAAATCATATAAATAGTTAATTATATGCAACATTTGGCTGTGAATGTTTTAATATTAACTGCTGACTCTGAACATTGTACTCCATAGTTCTCTTTATTCATATCCTTTCTTATGGTTGATGTCTTTGTGTTATGTATCTGTTCACCAGATTTTAATATATAGTGTTAAATGAGTAACAAGAAAACCACAGAGAAGCTGAAATGTTGCTTATGTAGCAGTAAGTACATCTCATGATCTCACAGTGTTGCAACCCTGTCCTCCCATACCCCCTCTTTTCCCATCCCTTGTGTGGTGTCGTCACGCAAGCTCCTAGGGGCAGGGATCAGACAATTTTATACGCCTATAAAGCATCATGCACACCTACTGTCTGGAACTTTATAAATAATTACACACTAAAAATTATGTTAAAATAATATTATTAGGGATGCTAGGTCACGTGCTCAAAGTTAAGTAACTTTAATATTAAGGCTCTCTGTGTAACCTTAGATTCCTCCCTTTAACCTTAATTTCCCCCCTTTTGTTCAGCATGATAACATCTCTCGTTAAAGTGATTGTACTCAATTTTTTTTTTTTTTTCTAAGTTTCAACGTTCAATTAATGAAACAGGTATACCACTGTTCACTCAGTTCAAATGCTTTTCTGGAAACAGGACTTTTTAATTTCCTTTTGCTCTTTTTATCTTACTTGTCACACTAGTATCCATATGCCATGAATTCTTCAATTCATTTCTCTGCACGGTGCTCATGTGATATGAAGAGGTGTCATTTTCCTATTTCAGAGAAGGAGAGCTGATGGGCAGAGTCAAGGCAGAGTAGTGAACAGTTGCACCGTTCAGGACCACCTTTTTTCAGAGGACTGAGCATTAAATAGCATTTCATATATCAGAATGCAGCTCTCCTTTTCCTCCAAACTCTGTTCTTGGAAGACAATTAAGCATTTTGGCTGAATAAAATAATAGTATAATTGTAGGCATGATATAAACTGCCATTTGGACTGGCACCTGGCAAAGATATGTAGTTTCTCAAATTTATAAGCAATTGAAATCAGGGCTTTGAAAGGGTTATAAAACTGACTGATCCCACTGGTCTCTCTCAGAGTGAGATAAACAATTTTAAAATACAAAAGCTTTTTTTTTAGTTTTGAAAATATTTTAAATGTATTAAAATGTTTAAAAAAGATAAAAATGCTTTTAAATGTAAAGAGAACTTTGTAGTTATAAAGCTAACTAAATACAAACTTGTGTGACACAAGAAGATAAAATACCTTCCAAAGTTCTCAAAGGGATTTTCCCCTCCCTTGAGTGTCTGTTTCAGTAGCCATGAGAGAGGAATATTTTTTCACGTACAGCTAGTGGAGGACATAGAGTGGGGGTGGGGGAACCCTTCAGACATCAGCTCATGCTGTGGGTCTGGAGAGAGATAATCCCATTTCCTCCCTTTCTCTTGGAAGAATTTGTTACCTTTGGCTCTGGTTGGGGTTGCTGAAGCTACTGGAGGAGAAGAGTCCTCTTAGTTACCAACCTGAGAAGTACTTGCCATTTGCTACTAAACTGTTGGGGTTTTGATGAGTTAGTTTAAAACAAAAGCTTGAAATGATAGGAGTGAGTGAACTTTTTCTGCTTAATTTTCAATGCATTCAAATTCAAATGTTGCAGGGTTTTATATTCCACTTGGGAAGGACGAGAGGGAAGGAGAAGTCAGTAGCTGGAGAGAATTCAGTGGCCAAGGTTGTCAGAGGAAATAAAAATAGTGAGTGGCAGAAGGCAGGCAGGAAGGAAAGAGAAAAACTGCAATGAAAAATAGCAGTGTATGTATGTATTATATATACCTCTGTGCGCAAACACATTCTATGTAATTACATGGCACTTATAACTATCTCTGACAAACAGGGGAAAGTTTTATTCTGTTATTTCTCTGTAGGATTGATCTTATTTTAACTGGATAGGCATGTTTTACCTTTTTGAAAACAGTTTTAAAGGGTCGGAAGGTAGAGAAAGGGTTAAAGTGAAAGGGAGAACTTCAGGGATGAAAAATTATTTAATTAAGACCCAGATGTCTAACAGATTTGCAGGCCTCTGCTTCTTACATAGTTTTCCTTCCTTATCTCTGGCTTTCCCTTTCCCCTTGTTCCAGAAAACTCTTTAAATTTGAAAACTCTCATGCCCTTTTTGCTTTCAGATCTTCATGGAGGGAAGATATTAAGGATACTATGGTTAAGTAATAGATACCCACAGTCGTTATAGGGCAAAAACACAGATTAGCCTTTCTGTTAAACCCATCCACTGGAAAAGTGCTGTATTTTGGAGCTGTAGACTATTTTAAATATTAGAGAGCAGCTTAAGTTGTTAAAGGTGTAGTGCTGCTTTCTGGAGAGAAATGTTCTGGTCCTTGCTCTGTTTCTAATTTTTTTGTGGAAACCAGGAGAAGTTACTTAACTGTGCCATCTTTTAACTTGCAGTGGTATATTGCACAGGTGATGTGGCTGTATTAAGATTTAAATCATGCTAGTCCACTTTCCTGACTATTTCTGGCAATGCTGCCTGCCTGCAGGCTTTTCTGTTGAGAAGCTGTTGCCAGAGACCGCGCAGGGAGGGGGGAGCTGGGTTATATGTCCAGCTGTATAGCAACTACAAGCTGCTGCTTATGCAGCAAGACCCTGAAACTGACATATGTCATGGCATTCTGGAAGCTTAAATCACTCTGATATGTAACAGGCTTAGAGACTTCTAGCATTAAAACACAAAATGATACTACGCAAAAGCATATTCGTTTGCTTTCTGTTTAGATTCTTGACCAGTAACCATGGAGGAGAACTGTAAAAGGACCATAAACCCAGCTGCTGTTGAAAAATTACTTCATTTTCCCCCTTGCCTATATTTGCAAGTTCTTATCATTAATTAGGTGGTAGTATAACTATGGACACTACTGGACCTGTGTATTACAGAATTGAAGAATATTTTAACTCAATCTCTGATGATTTTTAATCAGCACAGGTGCAAATGCACTGTGAAGACCCCTGTGAGTTTGATGTAGCCCAAGAGAACTAGAAGCAGAACACAAACTAAAAAACTTAGAATGGAAATTATATCTGTACCTTGCTCTCAAAAACATGCAGCTTTTTTTTTATTGCTCATCTGAAAACATAGAAAGCAAAGTTATTTGGCATTCAAGAGAGTATAACTACGCTTTTTTCCCCTTTCCTAGATGGCTGCCACTCTAAGAAATCTTGCATCAAAGACAAGTGATGACTTTGCTATCTAACCATTCCTAAGTTTGTTGTTCAGTCTACAACTTTTGAATTTTAACAGGCTTTGGTTAAAAATTTATGCCCAAGTTCACAGGAGGCAATAGAAATGGACAATATCGCTGGTCACGTCATGGCTTAGGTGATCAGAGTACAACACTAACACTAGCTCTTCTCCTGCTGCTGTTATATTTCTTCCTTGAAAAGAAATGGGAAAAAAAAAATCATCTAGCCAAGAAATGCGAAGAATGGAAAAATGGTCCCTAAGACTGTGTAAACTATTGGTTAATCTGAACACAGTTAAGTCCATTTTTGAAGAATAATTTGCTACATCACTCACAAAAAACAAAGATATAAACACCCTGAGTTAACTTAATGCCATCTTTCTGGTCTGATTGAATAGTTTTCAAACAGCTTCAGCCATAAATCTTACCACTTAAAATCGTTCAGCATCAGTTTCATCTTTAATACCCACCTTATACACCCAAGGTAGAAGCATTTCTCTTTCTAGCATTTGTATAAGAGGTGTATATCATGGATTCATTTTAAAGAGGTCAAATTTGGATACATCCAGATGGATTAATGTAATTCCCCAGTATCAGACTGGGAGGACTGTCAGAGCTGGGAGGGTAACCTGAATGTTCCAAAGTCTAGTCTGGAGTAACCATATCCGGTTTTCCATGTTGGTCAGTCTCTCTTAGCTGCCCAAGACACATGTGAGAAGCTGAATGCTCTCAATGGCCATTGAACTGTCTCGTAGCTGTTACTACATTCCTACTGCACGATGAGCCTGTCTGCATTTGACTTGTTTGCAGTGGGTCTGTCTTCCTTCCCCAGCTACTAACAGATTCGCAGGGGTCACATTCTCAAGTCTTTCAATGTAGCAAATAACTGTGCAGAGTAAGATTTCAAATCGCATTCAGTTAACCTGAGAAATGTCTAGTGCTATTTCTTATTATCTGCTACGACTCAGGTAGGACATGGGTTTTCCTGTCTTCCATGTTATGTCTACCAGCCCCAGACAGATGTCTTGGATATCCTACAGCATTTAAATTGGGACCAAGTGCCTGTGTTTAGATAATTGAATGTCTTCCTCTGTCCCTTCCCTGTGGTTTGCCTGGGTCTGTGTTGTATTTAAACAGTGATGCTGGGAGATGTGGTCTGTACCTCTCGTACCATACATGAGGCCCACCAGCAGACCCATGGGTAAAGCAGCTTTAACTATAACAAAATGGCAGCTTCTCTCATTGCAACTCTCCTGTCTTGCTACTGGTTTGGATTTATTTTAATGCAGCATTTCCAGCTAGTTTTATCAGAGCATTTTCTCTTTCTTAGAATGCAAACTTTCTCGTAAATGTCTGTCTCCCATGGCACTAATTTGGTAAAATGCTGCTGTTAGTTTCATTTTGTCTCCAACTGTGCAAATGACTGTTGAGGAGCAATTAGGCATTGTAGCCTGAGCTCAGTGGAACATCAAATGCTGTAGTTTAGTAGTCACTTTGCTCCATTCTGTGCTTTTGCACAAATCTCTGCTAATCTACATAACTAATATGTGTACAGGCCTCCAGGAACTGAGCACATTTGCCATTTCGAATTTGGGCTACATACTCACCAGTGCTGTCTTTTTAGCACCTCCTATTTTACCAAAAAGACAGCATAAAGGTTATCAAGTTCTTCCCAAAGTCAAAAAACAAAACCAAGAAAAAAAAGCATGTATGGGAAAATACTGCTGGTAATGTTTATCCAGAATGTAAAACATGGTATCAGAATAAGTCTTATTTTTCTTGGATTCTGGCCAAAACAGAGCTGTCAACAAAAGAAAAGTGGATAGGGTTAGAAGGGAGGAAGGCTATGGAAAACAAAAACTAGAGGCCCTTTTGTTTTCCTTGTTTTCCTTTTCCTGTGAGAAAGATTCTTCTTAGGCATATTTGTAAGTCATGTGAGCTACTGGAAACTACCAGACCTTCACATCACAAAATGCTATCCCATTTTAAATCCCAATGGTAAGAATTTTAAGAAAAATGCTTGTGGCTTGCTTTGTAGGCGAGTTTGGAGATGTCTAGAACAACAGCCCTTTTAGAGATATAGAAATGCAAAATCTGCTTTTTCTGAAGCTCCTTCTGTAACAGCAAATAAGAATCCTTTCATTTTCACTGTATTGTTCTCTTTCCTTCAGAAAAATTCTGTGAATTGGATATTATTTTCTCTGTTGTCTAGATAAGGAGATGGAAGCAGAGATTGAGAGACAAATTATGTGTGGTCACTGCATAAGTGCAGAGGATAATGAAAAAGACCTCTGCTGCCTGTTATGCTCAGCAAAGAGAGAATAATTTTGCTATAAGGAGTCATTGAAAGATTCCCACTGATAGATGTGAGAAAAGAACTGGTCAGTGCAATATGCCTATACTCTGTGTTTGAAGTCCAGGAATGCTTGTTCCTGTCTGAAATATGGTTTTTCTAGATAAATTGCCCATAAAATTCTCAACCCAATAGTTCCTCTTATTTCCTGTTACAAGCCCAGCACAGACAACCTTAGTAATACAGGTTTTGGCTGTATTGTAGAACAGTCAGGCAATAGACAGAAAAACATGATCAGGTACCAAAAAAGTGGTGAGCTGGCATGGCCTTCTTGGAATTAGGTCTTGTGACATCCAAGGTTTGGAAAGCAACTTCTCCACAGTAACTTAGAGAAAGATTCTCACTGTGTGTCTCTTGTTTGCCTTCAGCAGTGTACAACTATACCCCCAGACTAGCTTTGTAAAGAAGAAAGTAGTATTTGCCTAGGTAGACCTGTTGCTTAGCCGGTGCACAGTTTGAGCAGTTCTCTTGCTGAAAATGCTCTCTCTGAGTTTGCAAATAAATTGGTTTAAAATACACTTGTAGCAGAGTATTTTTTAATAATTGGGTAAAACTTTCCACTGCAAAACCAATATGAAATTCATTCAGTTCATTCTTTCTGCCATCTTCAAGTTGAGAGTTTTGTTTGCCAGTTTTCTCTCCCAGTCTGAGTACTGCAGCAAGTTTAAATCTTCTTGTCAAATTGCTCAGATGAGTAATCTCATGGATTTGTGTATGGGTGTGTGTGCCTCAGGATACAGAAGGACTGCGGTCTTACAGTGCGAATTACCTCCTCTGGAGACTTCAACTGATTTGTGCCACCATTCTCATAATCCGTCACGGGGAAAACTCGGTTTATTGTGAATCTTGCAGTGTGGGTGTTGAGCCAGAACATCACTAGTTCACACTGGCTTGTGGGGATGTTCAGAACCTCTCAAAGCTCAGGTCAATGGCAGATGTTTGAATAAATTGTATTCCAGTCGCAGAGCACTGTGTCTCTTCCTCTGTATTTAAGCAACCAATACAGAATTCTGTCTTGATTCCAGTGTATCAAGCCACTTAGGCACACATGAAGCCTTACTGTCTTGAATTAATCCCACCTGTATGCCCAGCTACACAAGAATGTGGGTATGACAGTTTTGGAAGGCTTCTTTGAAGGTGTACTTTTTTTTTTTTCCTCATTGATCCCACATATATGAGCTCAGCTTTGTGAGTGCAAGGCAGTTTAGATACAAGTAGAAGGACTGGGGTCCAAGGCTAATACAAAAGACAAAAAGGAGAGGTGAATGCTAAATAAATGAAATAAAAGAAAATACCTGATGCATCAACATGTGCTTTCAGTTGCTTCTGGTATGAGGAAGGGAAAAATCAAACAATCAAATAGCAAAAAAAGAAGGCTGCATTGTTGGTTGTAATTTAAATCAATGTTAGGAAATATCCAAGAATTTTTATTTAGGTTACTGTCTTCAATGGCAGCAGAAAAAAAATGGCATTTTCAGGCATTTCCATTTACTTGGTAAACTAAAAAAAAAAAAAAAAAAAAAAAAAAAAAAACCAAAAAAAAAAAAAAAAAAAAAAAAACCCAAAAAAAAAACCACCTGTCATCTGTTACTGTATCTGTACTATTAAGGGTTTTATCTTGAAAAGGGCAAATCTGTTTCGCCTGACCAGAGTTACTTTCAGTGTGGCTAGAATGGAAAATCACTTTTCAGTAGGCTAATCACAAGGGCAAAACTTAGATACAGTGTCACAGGCAGTGACATCTTAAATTCAGGTGAGATAACTGGAAAAAATTAATTGCCCAATGTGAAATCCTAGTTTCAGTGAGTTAGATAAAAACGTTCTGCTGGTCGTGATTTTATTTTCTGGGGTTTTTTTAAGTTTTTTTCATGTTTTGTAACAGATTGCCATATTTTTTGTAAATTATTTTAGTTATTTTGTTAAGATTTTTGTTAGTTTCATTTTCTTTTCCTTTTCTTATTTTAATAAGCTAAGAAAACACTTGGCACTTGTTTTGATTTCAGACTTGTTTTCGATCATTGTACAGCTTCATCAGATTTCTGGCAAAATCAGGCCGGCCCCTTTTTATGTTTCATTAGAAACTGCTCTCAAGGGATTAGTTTCTCTTTTCTCCTTCACTCCCACCCCTCAGGATGCAGAGTGATTGTCCAACAGTACTTTAGCTGCATTTATTTTTCATTGCTATGCAATTTTTATTTAATTCAGGTGCAGGTATATTGGTACAGTGGGTGCACAGAATGGCTAGTGGTCTGCCATAAAATTGTATGGATATGCAAAGTCTTTGTTTTGGCATACACAGTGTTTCTGCAGTCCAGCTGAAATGTGTACTTCACAGTGAAGCCAGACCATTTCTTTGTGACAGGCTTTATTAATCCTAATTTTTGATTTCCAGCACACTGAATATGCTCAGACACCACCAAGATCCTTCCTAGATGTGGATGTGTCAGTATGGTGGTGTGCGTCTCTCAGGCTACATATTTTTCATACTCTGGGGAATGAGTTTCAGAATTCCAGTGGAACCAAAGGGGCTGCAATGATTAAGTGTTTCAGAGCAATAGAGCAAAGCAAAAAAAGAAGGGGAGAGACCCATTCTTCTCCTGTTTCCTTTAAGCAGGCAAGATGAATCAATGCCCTTGGCTAAGCATGAGAATGAAGATACATTCGTTGCAGCACAACTCCAGCAGACTTTGGCTGACCTGGATGAAGATTTAGAAGGTAGGAAAGTGTGTTACCTCTGAAGTACAAAAGAGAGAGAAATAGCCAGGAGATGCAGAATCATCAGCTGTACTCTGAAGCATCTTGTGCGTTTCTCACTAGCATCACTGGGAACAACTTACAGGTCTGTGGCAGAATGTGGTCCACCAAAAGTGGTTGCTCTCACTTTGCTTCAGGAGCAGCAACCCTTTATAGCCTTGCACTGAATATTTTTTTGACTGCTTGTCAGATCGTCATTGTGTTTCAGTGTCTGCTACCAAAAAGAGGTGAACAGCAGTTAATGGATACATTTTATAGACCAAATTTGGTATAATTTCATTGACTTCAGTGAAGCTAAATCAGTTGTGAATTTAGGTATGTGTTTAATGAGCAGCACCTCTGTTTTGTATTTTATCATAATGAAGTGGAAAAGGATGGGACATTTTTGTACCAAGTGCCTCCTCTGTGTTAACAAGCATATTTAAAAGTTAAAAATGGAAAAGCATGAAACAGTGGGAAGAGAGAAAATGTCACATTGTGCTCCTCTTTTTCCTACTGTGAATTAGAAATAGTTCTCTATTATTGGTTTGTCAAAAATTGGCATTGAATACTTTTTTAAAACTTCCCATCTTTATTTTAGTATTTCTGCAATGGACTTGATTCCAATTTGATTTCTTGTGAGTTCCCTAACATGGCAATTCCTTAGCTTCAGTGTTGTAACCTTTGATTTATACCAGCAAATCTGAAAGGATATTTAAGCTTCTTGCACAATGAGGCTTCTGAAGTCACTGGTAATAAAGGGTGAGAAGAATGAAGAAAAAAATAAAAGTACTGTTTCTTTGTTTGCTTGCTAAAGGAAATCCTTCAGCTAGGCTGTTATTACTAACCAGGTCTGGGAAACATAATTTAGAGTTGCTTGCTGTTTCTCAGAAATGTTTCTCCTTTGGAGTCATGCAGTGAAATGTTTATCACTGAGATAAGTTAGTCAAAGATAAGGTATGAACAATAGGTGAAATTCTGCTTTCAGCTCTATTTGTGTTTCCCACTGACTGAAGCAGGAGGACTTCAGGAATATTTGGCTGATCCTAATCAGCAACCAGACAATAAGAAGGACCCAGACCTCTCCTTTTTCATAATACAAGCTTACAAATATTCCTGTTACTTCTAGTGTAACAAAAATATATGGTCTGTTTAAACTTGTGCTAGCTGTTTGTGTAATTTAAAGTCACATTGCCTAAATACTGCCAATATGTAACTGTTGTGTGTGTGTATTTTGCAGCAGTGGATGATATAAGTAACTCTGACTCTGACTACATCAATGAAGAATTGAACCCATATATAAGAAAAGTTCAGGCTGTCCAAGATGTTTCCATTTCTGTTCCAGTAACAGTCATAGATGATGCTCCAGAAGTTAGCACCTCTAACTCAGATGAAAATCAAGAAATGGAGATGAAGGTTCCACAAAATATCTCAACTGACTCTGTTAATGCAGGATACTTCACCAATAAAAACAACAATGCAGGTTCCTTTGATAAGGGACGCACAGATAATGGAGCTGTATGCGTATCCAAGGATCTGATACAGCAGCAACCATCTGAAAATGACTTCAGTCAATTGCCTGTGGAACAGCGGAGAGATATGTTTGAATCTCTCACATCCTCCTTTGAAAAAAGAAGTGAAAAGAACTTAAGACTGGAACTCTCTCCCAAACATGGTGTGAAGTCTGAGGAATATAAATCTAAGCTGAGTCCATCTCACTCCAAGGCCGCAGCTGAAATCAATACAGCAAAAGAGAAGATAAATCCATTTAATGAATATAGTAACAGGGAAAGATCTCTGAAAAAAAGTAAATCAGAATTAGAAATCAAATGGCCACCAGCAAAAAAAGTGGAAGTAGAAGAAGTCCCACCAACACCCACATGGTGTCATCGTGCCCAGAATTCAGGATCAAACTATGAACCTAAAATGGGTTTGACAACCTTTAAAGTTGTCCCTCCCAAACCTGAAGTAAGACATTTCGATAGAGGAGTTTCACTCTCCACTGGTGCCATTAAGATAGATGAATTAGGCAACCTTATTGGCCCAAACACTGGTGTTAGTAAACAGATACCGGGTTCTTCTTCTGATGAAAATGAGGAAATTCATATTGGGAGAGTGAAGGCATTCTGGAGGTCAAGTTCTGTGGAAAAGCAAAGTGATGACTCCGCTGAGCATTTTCCTAAAAAGTCAGCAGTCACCACAAACTCTAAGCCCTATACTGTAAAACATGAACACAAACCTGTCTGTCTTGCAGCTCCAAAACCTGTAGCACCACAAACTGTTACTACCCAGGTAACTGAAAAGCAATCTGAGAATGAAAGGACCAAACTACCTCTTCCAGTTACACAGTCTCAGGTAACACCATTAGCAGCCCCAAGCATTAATAAGGACAAGCTGGAACTTCCATTTGTAAAGCCACATAGGAGAACTTCCAGTCAGTATGTTGCCTCTGCCATTGCAAGACACATCAATGCAACTACCTTTAAGTCTGACTCTATGGAATATCATGAGAAAGATGAAAACAAGCAAGGGGTAGGAGAGGTTAAGACTGAAGCAGAAGTTTCACCAAAAAGATGTATTATTGTGGCCAAATACAGCCCTGTGGAAGCAGAATCAGCAGAAACAAGAGAAACACTTTCAAGTATTTTTACTTGCAGTCAAAAAGCATCCCACAGGTTTACACCTGGTGATAATTCCAGCATGGAAAACAAAGTAGTTAATATCAGGGCAACAAATCAAGCAACTCCTCTGAGTTTCTATAAAAAGAATGGCAGTGTCCCACTTACTAAATCCTCTTCAAAGGATAATAACAGTGCAGAAGCGGATTGTGGTTTAAACAGCAAACAAAGTATAGCAGAGAAAAAGGCACGTCTCATGTTTGACCAGAAATGTGAGACTTTGACCTATACTAATTCAGGCTCATCTCTCAAGTCTCCTGATCTCCAAGGAGTCCCCTCCTCTTTTGGCTCATCTTTGCGTGTCACTAAATGGCCTCCTGCTAATGGTGTACAAGTTAGTTCGCTTAAAGCTTCACCCGAGCTAAATGGTCCACCAGCAAATGCAGAGTCAGAACACGAGGAGAAACCTGATGATTCGGATATTAATGCTGTCAGTGCAGTGGATGTTAATGTGCAGACCAATATCTTTGGACCAAAGAAGAAGTTCAAACCTGTTGTCCAGAAACCAGTTCCAAAAGACACATCACTGCACAGTGCCCTAATGGAAGCCATTCAAACAGCAGGGGGAAAGGAGAAACTCAGAAAGGTAACGTGGAAACATTTTTAGCCTGTTCAGACTTCAGAGCCCTGTACTCACCCTGTCAGACACCAGAGATTTTATAACTAGTACAGTTGCTGGTGAACTGAAGAACACAAGGCATTTGAAAAATTTATAATGGCAAAATACAGACCAAGCTGCTGCTTATTTTGCATATCCTGTATATTATGCAACACCATGTCTGCTACACTAGCTAGAAGAGGCAGAGGGTGCATAGACAAAGCATAAAGGAGGCGTAATTGAGGTTCATCTAAGAGCTGAACCCTAATTTCAATATGTTATGTAAAAAGAGGAACACACAGCATGGACAAAGCTTGTAAATAACTACAATGAAAGAAAACTGCATTTTGCATTACTAGGGCATAATAGTTTGCCACTGACTTCATGCTCAGGGGATATGAGACTGCATCTCTAAGTACAGCATTACGATCTTCACATCCCCTCACTGTTCAGTGTGAGTAAGGGTTTTAAAAGCAGGCCCAAAAAAAAGACAGACTGATTAGTCTTCATAGTTTGCATTCTGGTACAAGTGCCAAAAAGTGTTTCCAAGCTCTCTCTAAATAAATATCTAATAACAATGTGAGGTTTATTCCTTTCATATTCTAGGTTTCAAACAGTGCACTAAATGGCAATCACAGGAAACCCTCATACACTGAGCCAGAGAATGCACGCTCAGCCCTACTAGCAGCAATTAGAGGCCACAGTGGCTCCTCAAAGCTGAAAAAGGTAAGAAATCAAGACGGTAAGTGATCTTTAAAGTGGAGTCTGTTGCTACTGGGTATTTTGAATAAACCCAGATATGCCACAAACTAAATGTTGTGCTGCAAAGGGAGAAGATGAAGGGGAAACCATATGACAGAAAACCAAATCTAACTTAGACAGAGAGTATAGCAGGTCCAATTCTATCCTCCGGTATAAAACTTAAACTCTTTCAAATGGTGTGCTTTTAGTTTAGAAAGAAAGACATAGAAATCCAAACCCATTACAGGGAGTCTTCATAAAAGACAACAAGTGTTCCTCATTTTCACATTTAGGTGGAATTTTTTTTGTAGAATCATAGAATGGTTTGGGTTGGAAAGGACCTTAAACATTATCTGGTTCCAACCCCCCCTACCATGAGCAGGAACACCTCCCACTGGACCAGCTTGTTCAATGTCCCATTCAACCTGCCCTTGAACACTGCCAGGGATGGGGCATCCACAACTTCTCTGGGCAGACTATGCAGTTAGATTAATATATTTGCATTACCTACCACATACATCCATATACTAGGACTTCTTCATGCTGTTTATCTGCTAGCATGGTGCATGCAAGTTGTATGCAAGTAATTGATTTTGATGTTCCATCAACGTTCACCACAGCAGGATGATTTCTTCTGTCTGATTTACCTAAACATTGAAGCATCTCTTATTCCTAATAGCCAAAACCTGTATTGTTCTAGCCTTAGTTTTCACTCAGTTGACTAATCCAGCCAAAGATGCGTACTTGGCAAGTAGGTTCCTATTTCCCTCATGCAATGACTCAGTTCATTAGCACATATCCAGATAGCTGACATGAGATACAAAAAGTCTCTTCCTGTGTTAGGGAATTACTTCATTCCTCAAATATCTTACTGCTCTTGCTGCAGGTAGGGTACAGATTCCTCTGAGCCTGCAAGCAGGGTGTGCTAGCCAGCAGCAATCTTTACACATACTTAATTGCATTCTGCATTCATTGGGAATAAATGTAAATTTGTGAAAAAGAGGCTCTGACAATTAAGTGATAGTGTGCCATCACAGAGACTTTCTGGAATACTTTCCTTTAGCAGAGAAGCTTTTGCCATCATTTTAGGGGAAGTTGCCTAGAAACTGTGCGCTTCCTTTTCACACCATGTTGCCTGTGCTAGTTAAATGACCGTGTTTGTATGTGTACAGGGCACGATACAAATGCACTATGATGAAAGGGCTGTCCCCTTCATGTTATATCAAATGTTCATATTTTATGTAACATGGCATTATGCTCGTGTATATATTGTGTTTGAACAGTGAAGGAATAGAATACAGGCGCTCTCTGTGGATTATTTGATGGGAGATGTATCCTTTAATTTTTCACCACAAAAGTTCTGTGCCTCAGTTTCTCTGACACTGGGAATTAAAATAGATCTGCTTAGAAACCTCCTATGTGGCCCATGATACTGAATTTCCTAATAATTGCCAAACCATTGAAATTACTAACACTGTATCATGATTATTACTAGCAATGGTGTTAATGGCAAAATTATCTCTTGAGACAGTTGATGGAAAAGCTGTCTTAGTCTGAAAGATTGTCTTCTTTGCCTACATGCATTTGAAGTAGGATGAGTTTCCAAGCTGGTAATTCGTGCAGAAATTTTACTTTCAAAAATTCCACAGAAACACACTTGGAATAATAATCAATTGATTGTTCTCAGTGCTTTCACGTAGTTCTCTCTGGTCCTTTTTTTTTTTTTTTTTTTTTAAGTAAGGCTGGAAACTTTGGGTTTAAAGGCATTTTTTTCAATGAAGCTATGTTTGAGGGCTCAGATCTGGAAGAGCCTCCCTGTCATCTGAAATTACTTCTGTGCAGTCCAAACTGCAAAAAAGTAATTAAATTCCTGGGTGGCTACTGCAGCCTTAATATATCTTCCTGACTCCAGAACCCCTGTGCTTGTTTCCAAATTAATACCAAGTCCAACTTTCTCTCTTACCTTACATGCCAAGAAACATTACAGGATGCTGGATCTCACAGTAAATAAAGATTGAGTTTCTGAGATGGACTCAAAGCCAAATCCTCAATGCTTGTAATCAGCCCAGCTGAATGATGTGAGTGAGTAGTAACAGATGTTCGACTCCATGAGCAAACAAAAGTTCTATGTGTTTTACATCATTCAAGCAAAGTGAAATGGGGGTACTGAAAGTGCATCAAATGTCAAATAATTACAGTTTAGCTGTGCTTGATATTAATCACCTTCTTTCAACTGCATCATGAGCAGATCTCCTCATTGGCCTCCGAAGAGCTGCAGCGCTTTAGGGACGCAGAACTGTCCTTGCAGAAGGCAGAAGACCCTCAGGAAGACCAGTTTTTTATCCCACCTGCCCCTGCCCAACCACCACCACCACCACCACCTCCCACTCAGCTGTCAGCAGCAGCTCCGAAATCTTCTGCCCCAGTTACAGGTAACCCGTTGGAGGCGAGGCAAGCCCTGATGGAGGCCATTCGCTCTGGTGCTGGAGCAGCAAAGTTAAGAAAGGTAAAAGTACTTTCATATTTTACTGTGGTTGAAACAACCTATGCTTGCTGTGTTTTCATAGCCATTTTTAAGCTATTTCTTTCTTCCATCAGAAGAAGGTACATGTACTGTCTTCTCTAACTGAATCAAAGATTAGGAATGCATTTGAAACCTTTGGACAACTAATGAAACACACCTGTGCATATATGCAACAATTTGAATAGTCAATACTTTTTATTAAAAGAGACCATCAAGAGCAGGTATATAATTTCAGAAAACATTTTCATGATCCTTTCATTCTTGTGTATCTGAGATAATTTTGTATGTCCTTTAGACAAGGTCAGCTTAAGGAAGATCACATATGAGACCCTCAAGCAAATTTATAAATAAGTACTCTCTCCTAATTTCAGTTGTGTGTCCTAGACCTTGATTCCTAACACTTACACCTTGGTCACATGTGCTGAGAGCTCTCAATAGAACTGTGAGGTCAGTTTAAAGTTCTGCCTGAATGTTATTAATTGAATTATGTGTGTTTCACTTCTGCGGTCAGCTGTGAATCAGTCAACTCCCAGATGGTTAAATGCTCAGTTGCCTGTGTGTGATTTTTGGATAAAGTCACTTACCACTTTGATTGAAGTTTTTTCTTCCTAATCTCAACTCACGCTGTATTTCTTAGGAAAGAGAAGCAGATCAATTTGCCTTAGTGGAAGCATCCCAATATTACACTACAGTGTCCAAGAATAGACTTTGATCCAAGGATTTTAGGGAGTGTACAAAAGCAGATGCAGTTTTTCCAACACATGATTCAGCTGATGCCAACCATAAATGTGTAAACAGGCTTTAACCTTGCATACTTGTCCTCTTTTAAATAACTAAAAAATATGCTCAAATTTTAACATTCAAGAGTAGCCAAAAAAATCTGATTTCTGATAAACGAGAAATTCCACAGAATCGTACAAATGGCACAAACAAATCAGTATTTCGGGGAAATTTACATCAGCATGTTCTGATTACATCAGAAATCTGGATGCAAAAAATTACATCTATGTTATGCATACAATTATGAGAAGCATCTGAGTTCACTTGGTTCATTCAGTTTGGAGAAGGCTGAGGCTTCAATCTCGTCACAGTCAATGTCTTCCTCAAGGGAATGGCTGAGGGGCAGGCACTGATCTCCTCTCTATAGTGACCAGTGACAGGACATGAGGAAATGCAGCAGCGTCAGGAGAAGTTCAGATGGCAGCAGGAAAAGGTTCTTCACTGAAAGAGAGGTTGCTTACTGGAACAGGCTCCCCAGGGGAGTAGTCACAGCACCAAGCCTGTCGGATCTCAAGGAGCATCTGGATGACGCCCTTAGTCATATGGTTTAGTTTTAGGCAGTCCTGTGAGGAGCAGTGAGTTGGATTCGATGATCTTTATGGGTCTCTTCCAATTTGAGATACTCTATGATTCTAAGACTACAGATTTTGAAGAAATTAGGGCTTTGTTTCCCCACTTTACCAACTGACAGAAAAAAACCAGGATTTGGACATTCAAGGATACTTCGTGCGGTTGTTTTCTGGATCCTTCCAAATTTCTTGTACTTCCAACTGTACTGCTCTCCCAGAAGTCTCTGAGGGGATCCATAGCTCTATTCATGAAAACAAGTTGTTATCATATCTTTGCGGACTCAAAAACACTTGGATAACCACTGCAGGTCATGAAAATGCACCAGATATACTCATGTATTCTGCTAAATACTGTGCCTGTCTTATTTCATTTCCAAGACAGAGTAATTTTTAGTAGTTTTGACATTAAAACAACAGAAGAGTACATGTCATTATATAGGTCTTTTATGGAAATAGAAGAGAGCAGTGTTTTGTCCAAGACAGAGTATGATTTTCTTATTACTATGCTGTCCTTTCAGATATTGGATATGCAAACTAGTCTTGTATATGCCAAAATCAACGTGACACTTTGACATCTGAGATCTCCTGCCCTTGATAACTGATAAAAGTAAAAATATTGTCAGATTTTTCAAAGACTTTCTATCCAGTGTGTATTAACATCTCTTCTAGTTTCCTGAATTAAATTGAGAGCCAAATTCTGATCCTTCCTTGGACAACTCGTGACAGGAAAATTTGAATCCATAGAGGAGAGAGAATACATGATAGCTGCATATTAGAGTTTTCTTCCTTCACCCGTGTCTAAGGAGCACCGAGTTTTTTGTAAGCAGTGGCTGACAGGTGGTTTTGTGCCAGGGCTGAAGGCTTTGTTTTGCATCCTCTGTCAAAGTTCTATGATGTCATGATATGGAGATATGAGCACAGAGCTATTTTTGGCTTTCTGGAAGATTTCAGTTGCAGCAACTAGGCAGCAAAGTAGGTAGTTCAGTTCAGTAATAGCATCTGTTTCTCTTCCATTATCTTCTTGAAGTTTTCTGGGACAAGGGCTTCTGACTGCAAAGTCATTTATTTAGCTAATATGGTGGAGAACTGGGAAGAATCTGTGTTCCTTAGTTATGTGTGACTCAATGCTTATTTATGAGGAGTTATTTGCAATGGAAGTAGATCAAACAGGGCTGTCAGGGGAACCAAATGTAAAAAGCAACCAATTGCCTAGATAAGGAGCATCCCAACAAACATTTGAGCTCTAGTAATATCTGTGAAAAAGCAACTCCTCCACTCCTCCCCTGATTACACAGCTGTTTGCTAAAGTCATGAACTTTAAGGTTAAAAGATCCACTGTGCAGGAAGGGAGGAGAGAAGTTGCTGGAGGCTGAACTTGCCTTGCTAAGAGTCAGGGTCTGCACAGCACAGTCTCTAATTGGGTCAGCCAAAACAAACCAGAGCAGAAATAGGTGCTTGAGGGAAATGCTAAGTATAGGTAAGACAGTATGTGGAGAGGTCTCCTGTCTCTTCTTTAATCCATTTCTTGGGGTGCTGTGCCTGTTTTGGCAAATAAATCATCTTTGTTTTGAAGAAACACCTTCTGTTTTATTGCACACAGTTGCTGTCCACAGACTCCTGAAGGAAAATTATTGCGGGTGCCAAACCCAGTTGGGCCTGCTCAGTAAAATGGTTCATATGCAGTGCAGGGCAGTTCAGAGACCTGCCAGAAAGTGATTACACTACAGATCCTGCCCAAAGGGAATGGAGACACAGGAACAGGATGAACTTACCAAACTGGAAAAGACCTGACAGCGTGCAGGAAGTTACCTTTTGCTTCGGTTTTTGAAATGGTCTGTCAAGGAACTTGGTGTTCAACACATCCAAAGTATAGCAGCAAGGGAGGCAGGTGGCATCAAGTAAAGCCACCAAGTGTGATGGCTGCCCTAGTGCCTTTGGTGGTTGTCATGAGAAACGAACGTGCCTTACTTGTGAGGAGCCTGCTTCCCAGCCATGCAGTCTGCCTCAAGTGCAAAGGAGAATCAGTTGACCTAGGAAACAAAAAGCTGATTTGAGACCAAATTTTGCCTGTTTCTGGTGTGCAAAACTCAGCTGTACCATTTGAGCTTCTGATGTAAAAAGTGAACTAGTGTTTTCCTTAAGTTGTGTCAAACAGTATCACATAGTGAAGATCTTGTATGTCCAGTTTTAACTTTCTATTTCCCATCTCAGAAAATGCAAAATACCCTAGCTGGATTTCTGAAATTCTATATATCAATGCATGTGTATTTTTGTGTTTGTGTAACTTGCCTTGGGATTTGCCATGATTCTCTGTGGAAAAAAGCCATAACTACACATGCAAATAACCCGTTAGATGTCTAGCTGTAGGTATAGTTGCAGCACAAGTCCATGCAGGATTAAAAATCTTATCCAATGAAGAGAAGCTATAAAAGTTGCTTTAGCTTATATGCCATCCCCTCATTTTAGGTAGAGTTGTACCCATGGATTTAGAAGAAATACTGCATGGGAATGTGCCCAAAAATGGTGGGGGAAGGCAAGTTATATCTGTGAAGTACAGGCTGTTGCTCATGGTAAAATGATTGATATAGACCACTTTTTAATGGTATGTGCAAGGGAGATTCCGCAGATTCCACATATTTTCCAATAAAGAGTTACACCAAAGCAGTCTTTTCTGTTTGCTCACTGAGCTTCCAAAAATGAATTTGGCTCCATCACAGTATCCACTAGCATTCATGCCAATGTTTGGTGTCGGCATTAAGTAACGTGTAGTCTTGATACGTGCAGTGTATCACTCTGTTGGCAGTCAAAGGAGCCAGGTAATATAATTACTGCACCCATTACAATGAGTCTCTGGTGTACACTGGGATAATTTGGAGATGGTTGTCAACAAGTAACGCATCGATTATGGCACATAGAGTGTCTTCTAGGAAGCATGGAAACATGGCCTAGTTCCATACCTTTATGTCAAGCAGTGGACTATTCCTCTTACAGAAGTAAAGATATATAATAGTGAGTGAACAAATACTGTTTCTTGTCGTCAGTATCTGTGGGTGCAATTACAGGGTTACAAACTCAAAGCCACAGTTGATGTTGGCTTGGTATGCTGGATATGGGACAGGAAGCCCCACGATAGGGTTGGCCAAGCTTGATATACAAGTAGTCAAACGAGCCTATGAAGGGATTCTAGTTCCCAGGCACAGTGAGAGGCAGGCATTTGCATGCTATTACTTTGTTTGAATTGAAAGATAAAACTTAATTTGAACTCTTCACCTTGCTAATAATTTATACCATGACCTATATTTTTTCCTCAAGAATAAAGCTTCTGCCATGAATACTAAAGCCAAAATGGATGAACTAGACTTGATCAAATGGATTATTCCTGTTTAGTTTTTGTGATGACCTTAATGTATATCTCTCTGATAGAATCAATGATCAGTAAGTTTGAATTTGGAAGAGCACCTTAGCATATGTATTTAAAATTAAGCATATGCTTAGATGACCCAAGGACTGGGAAGGAAGATAAGCATTTGTGTAAGTATTTTCCTGAATCAAGGCCACTGAGAGTTTCCTTCATTCAATCAGGAAGCAAAGTACTCATCAATTGATTTTTATGGCCAGTGATAGGTAGCCAGCACAGAACAGATTTTGTCTGTCAGATGTTGCGTACCCGCAACCTGGGTTTCTATTCATTCCACAAGATGAAGGAATTTCAGAGAAAAATGCATCACCTATGTTCCAGAAATCATGTAATTTCAAGACCCAAATAGCTAAGGATGTATGAGTTGTGCGGTTTTTAGGGAAGGATAGCACCTTTCATTAGACCAAGTGACACAGCTAGAAAAAAAGCAGGCAAGCTTTAAGTAGTCCCAAGAAGCAGATGAAGAGATCAAGCTTGAAAACAGCCTCACAGGAGAATGTCTGGTTAGCAATGTCAACAGTTGGAGGTTTAAAAATATCTTGAATGATCATGTGCTTGTCTTTGTTATAGGTCCCTCTGCTTGTTTGAAACATATAAAAAGACCAGATAATTGGAAAGTCTAACCCCATACGCATCCATAAACATCATTCAAGCTCTGAAGTGGCAAAAAACATCAAGAAGTTCAGTTTATTCTTTTGTCTACAAGCCAAAATAAGTTGTAGTTAATTTTCTGTGTGTTGCTGCATAATGGTTCTAAGGGGGAAATATGTTGCTCTGCTGTAAAGCTTCTGTGCCAAGGAATTGTGTTTTGCCTCTGAATATTTAAGGTTGCCAATAAACCATTCTTGTTGGCAGGTTAATAAGATTATAAACATTGTGCAGTCCTGTGTTAATACTTCATTGTATTTATGGGCAAAATTAAAAACTTTGCTAGCTATCTGAAAAGTAACACTCATTTTAAGTTGTTAAAAATGTTTCAAACTATTTAAAACTATTTACTTGCTTTTTATTTGATTTCAAAAAGGGCTGTAAATGATTAGGATGAAAACCAGAATAAAGGTCTATAAAAAACAATCAAAAGAAAAAAGTTATGCTAGCTAAGTTGTATGCTGGGGTCATTGTTTTTAAAATTAAATTAACTTTATATCTCTGATGGAGCTCTGAGAAAGCAGACAATCAATAATGAATGTGAGACAGTGTCTATTGGAAAGTTACTTATGGGATATGATGTATAGAATGCTAATGTGCAGAGATATGCTGAACCCTAGTAACATTCATGGCACTTCAAAAACATTGAGCCACCTTAAAGGATCTCTATTTGCAACAGACTGTGAAGATTTTAAATAAGATTCAGAGTCCTGCATATTGGTCCAAGATGTAGAATTCATTCCTGCACTGCAAAAAGTGAAGCTGATTTATATCAGTAACCAGGACTTTTGTGGAGCCTTGTTCAGGTCGTGCATAAGTTGGCCCTTTGTTTCTAATTCATATGGCTGTTGTATGTTGTCTCACAAGTATTTATAGCAGCATCTTTTTCAAATGTTAACTACTTTGGTAGTTGTTGTACATATTTTGAAAATATTTCATTAAATTGATTAACTTAAAGAGGACAAATGAAAATGCTTTTTCACATTTCCTATATTGTAATGAAACTGAAAAAGAGGAAGTTTGTACATTTACATTTTTATAATCATAGACTAGAGTGGTGGCAGATTTTTTTTTTTTTTTTTTTTTAGCTGGAATTTAAAATGTATAGCTGTGGACTGTTGAAAGCACGGGAATATTTAGCCGTCTGCACTTAATGTAACTATATATTATATATTGTAAAATATTGATGTCTGTTAGTGCCACGAATAAAAACAAAATCAAAACCTAACATGGCTTGAAACAGTTTTTTTTGCCAAGTATTTTCCATTCACAGGAAGAAATTAGAACTAAAATGGACTTGAGCAAACCAGTGTGCTGTGCCTGATATCTCAAGTCTAATATAAAACGTCTCAAGCCAGGAAAGAGCTCACAACTAACAGTCTAGTAATGCAGTAGAAATCACCAGCTAGAAGAAACGTGTCAGTTACATACATTTCAATAATGATGCAGTACTGGTAACATTCCATTTCCTCATTAGGAAAGCTAATATATTCAGAATTAAGGTGCTCTGTCGCACCACAGGATAAATAAGATCACCTTTGTTTCTGTGATTAGCCGCCTTTTGCCTTAAAAGTCTTCTCAGGATGCTGAAGGTCAGAAATGCTGACTTGTTGAAAATACTATCACAGGAAAGCATTCAGTCACTCGTAAGTTTGAATGCTGCCGATAGTCCCAGCAGCAGCAAAGAGCTTTGTTAGACAAAATTCATGCAGGTCTCCTTCTTCTTTTTCTTAGTGTTGCCTGAAGGCCCTGGGTGCGTAGCCTCTCCTTACTAGTGCCCTTTTAGTATAATAAGTTTTGTGAGTACTTACTTTTCAATGTAAGATTTTTGAATGATAATATCCTCCAGACTTCACAAGGCAAAGGTTCTGGTTCTGGGTGTATATTCTGTATAGAACAAAAGTTTCTAAGTGTTATTCATGAGTGAACTTCTGAGTATTGAATTCCCATGGATAAAATGCTATAAAAACAGATACAAGACAAGATGTCATCTTCACTGCAGCAGCAAAAAAAAAAAAAAAAAATTATGAAAAATCCTGATGCCTCAGTCACACCTCAGACTAAAAATGGAGAGGGGGTTCAGCTGTCTACAGTAGAAAGCCTAGGCTGGGTGTTTGTTTCTGTCTCTTGTTGATGCGAGTGGTGCCTGCTCTTAATGTTGTCATCCAGATGCAGTTGAATTCTTGGCAGCAGCTCGATTTAATCCCAAGTGAATGCAGATTTTATTATAAACCCATTCATAAGGAAGTCTAGTTACAAGTATAACCCTTCCATATAGTAACTTTCTGTTAAAGCTTTTAGTAGTAATAATGGTTAACTCACCCTCAGTTAAAAGAAAAACCCTGAAATGGTAAAGACATTGTGTCCTAAGTACCAAGTATTTTCATCTATATGGGTGCTCTTACTATCCCACACTGTTTGCTGGTGTAGACAGAGCCTGTGTCTTTGTCTAGGTTAGTCCCTGACATGTCCTGTCATGGCACTTGTAGCTGCAGAGTCTGCAGGCTGCTTTCTTTTCTGAAGGACTGGAAGGAGGACAGTGAGCTCCCCTTTTCCTTAGTGTGTCTTTTAGTCTAGATTGTCCCCACATGCTCTTGCCTCAGTTCAACCAGAGGAAAGAGTCTGACATATGCCTGATTCATCTGGCCCCTTGTATTGTCTTTTTTAGTAAGAGATTAAAATGAGGCGAAAAAATGGTATCACCAGGTGAACTGAATGGAGACTTTGGATTTGCTATCTTTATTTCTTGTACAAGTATAAATTAATGTTCAGAGCTTAGAGAAATCCAGTCTAATGTCTCAAATAAAATTTTTTATGTCTCCTCTCCCCTTTTTCTATGTGTTTTTATTAACTTTTTTTTTTTTTAAACTTGAGTTCGGGTAATACTCAACCATTAAGCCAACATTAAATCTCTCTGATTAAATATTTAATTTTAAATAATATTGGTTGTCTGCATAAGCTATTTGACTTACAAGACTTCATTATAGATTCTTTTTTCTTGTAGAAACAGCCTGCTAATGCTAGTCATGCAAAGTATTGGACCTGAAGACCTCTTGATATGCACATCAATCTACAGACTTTCAGACATGGCAGGCTTCAACTTCCCCACCTAATACAAGTGATTTGCACAATTTATGCTACATTTACCACAGCCAAAAATTGGCACTTCATAAAGTGTCTAGAAAAAAAGGAAGAGAACAAGAGACGCATTTATGAAACAATGGAAAATTCCACTCCAAGATAGAATTCCCTCTAAGCTCTTCAGAAAAGAAAGAAGCAGTTTTGTTGTTGGGCACTGCTTAGCATTAAGCATGAGGTTTAATTTGAAACCAAAGATCTGCACAAATCTCAATTTGAATCATTGTGTCTGAATGAAATGTTTATAAATTGGTTCTTTGTTGGTACAATATGAAAAATAGTTGTCTTCTGCAACTGTTAATTAGCAACTTTTACATATTTAAAGTATATATTTGTGTGTATTGTTTTTCTACTCATCTCTAATCCTCTGCTGAGTTACACATGCATTGTGTGTACCAACGTGCTTTGCCTCTGAGACTTCTGGTAACATTTGTTAGACAATTCCCATTCTTCCTCCATTTGTTGCTGCTGACCACACACAATAAAATGTGCCATGCGCCTGCTATAATTTTAGCTGCCATAATGGTTGCATTCCCCTGCTTGCAGAAAATGACCTTTGCAATGAAGATTGAGTTCCTTTTTTAAACATAATATGAAACAAAGAAATTTCTGATTTTTTAGTAATATTCTCCTGGATTTGGTGCATCACTGTTCCAATCTGCTTTTCTTTTTTTATTGCTGAGTAGAGTATGGAGTTTGATTCATTGCTGGTGTCTTCATTTGGCTAGAGAAAGTTTCCATGCAGTTGCGTTCCCTGGGCTGTTCATCAAAGTATGCTAAGATGAATGAACCTTTCTAAGAGCAAAGAGGTACTGGTTTTTTGTTACTGTTACAAAATATTATTAAGTATTTGTTAAATAAGTATAATTTGCATAAATACTAACAGGTTTCATGATGCTGCACCAGATATAAAAGTCCCTCTCTCCTGTATTTGTCTACCAATTTGAGGATTATTTTGTTCTTTTTTAAACAGTTTTCTGATTTATTGCAATATTGAAGACTTCAAAAAGAGATAGAAAATAGAACTACTTAACAGGAATATTGTGTTTTTCACACTTAAGGATTTTAGGAACAAGATAGCTTCCATAGTCTGTTCCCTCCCATCACTCATTCCATATGTACAGGAGCACGCACACACACAGAGAGTCTCCTTCGTCATTTCAGAAGGTCAGGAATAGTTAAAAAAGCATCTCTACCATGGGATCCTTTTCCATTTTTAACAGTAGCTTTTTTTGTCCTGTAAAATAGGAACTTTCAGAAAGTCAGGGACCAAGTTTTGATGCAGTCACAACAGCTATACGCAGTCACTGCTGGAAGCAATGTCAAATCCAGTTCCAGATGACGCTATCTTCAGCTAATTTCTTTTCTAATTTTTTTTTTTTTTTTTAGGTTTTTCCTTTTTTGTCTGTGGACTGATAAAAACATGTACATGCCATGTCTCTTTTCTGAGGTCATTATTGTGCTTGAAGGCTTTCCCCTAAACAAAGCATAGTGGTGTTGCAGTTGAACACCAGACTGAAAGAAGACATTATTCATACACAAACACCATTGTCCAGTTTGCAAGTCAGGAGTTGAAAAAGGAAACCTTATTGAAAGAACAAGACTGTGGAACATCATTGTCCTCTACATCGGAACCTGTGTTTACTGCCATAGAAACAAAGCAAGCACAGTGCAAATAGGCATGGGTTTCCTTTGTCTTGTTTTATGCTTTCAACAGAGGGGGTTCTGTCAGAAACTCGGGCATTTGCCCCTTCTAGTGCTTGGCACGGGTGAGTGGGTCACAGCTTCAGGGTTCTGATTTGGGTGGCAAGGGCATCACTGATAGGTTGTGTCACTGGTTAGGTTTTTGGTTTGTTTGGTTGTTTTTTTTTTTCCTTGTGATAAGCGAAAATGTGGTTTGATTTAGCCAGTACTGGAGATGTCAAACCAAGTGCTTCTGCTGAAGTGATGAGCAAAGGCTCTACAGGTGAACAGCAGTTGAGGTGGAGAGTGATTCATGATCCAGCATTTGCCACCTACATTACCCAAATCCCAGGAGTCAGTAGCCTGTGCAATTTCATCTTTTTAAACCAGAGGTAATGATAATGGTAAAGAGAGGGAAATGGATGCATCTGCCTTCTGACAGAACCTAGGAGTGAGTAGCCTAAAGAGCTGCAGCCCTCCCTGCTACAGCAACATCTAACAGTGCAAATGACATACAGGAGGTGCCTTGATAAGCAGGAGGTCCACCAAAACTACTGATAGATCTGAATTTTGGAAGTTACTGGTGAGATCCTGAGACTGCATATATCTCTGCTAATACAGCTACCTGGTGGGTTAGGTGCTCAAGACCAGAATCACCTATCCCCACTATAAGACCCTTTGCTGATAAATTCCAGCCTGCAGTCCTTCAGTCAGTCCAGATGGTAGCTGTGCCTGGCACATTCCCCCCAACCACCCTGCACCAAACACAGCAGTGGTTTGACTGCCTACACAGTGCCTAATCCCCTCATTCATTAGCCTTGCTGCTAATGTTCCAAACTTCCCGATTTATGGAAGGAACTCTCAGAGGCAATCTGCAGACAGCCAGTGCTGCAGAACTGCAAAGAGTTATATTTTTATGTGTTTATGAATAATTTAACAACAATGATGTGTTACGTAAAATTATTGCTTTGCTGCTACTTGGGCCAGTGTTCGTACAAAGTGTTCTTCTAAGCCCAGTTATACAAGTTAAAGCTTGCTAGTTTTATCCTATGCATCTGTCATTAGAGAGAATTTTTCCAGGTTCAAACTGGGAATCAGAGCAGGTCTCTCATTCCAGGAGAGGGCAGTTCCATATTCTCATTTTCCTTTATAGTCCTGATAATCCTACCTATTTCCATATACTCAGTTTTGCACTAGATTGTGTATTGCTGCTGGTTTTCCCCACAAAGAAGGATGCTGTGTAATATTTTTCCATATAAATTCCATGGAAATCATCCATCCTCATAGACCTTTGCTTTATTTTAAGGAGTAAGCTAAGATATATTTTCATGCAGAGTCACCACAGGTTTCAACCCCCTACCCCGTGGATGAAGCCCGTGCACCTACATGGGCCAGAATCACAGAATATGGGCAGATGTAGATATATCTGGGTTTGGTTTCAGGTTGGAAATTGTTCCTTTGAGATTCTGCATATTCTATGGTCAGAGTGGAATTAAAAGGTTAGGGAATGAAAGCAATATTACTGCCACCTGAAAGCATGCTTGTAAAGATAAAGTGAGGTTGAAAACCTGCAGTAATTTAAGACGGGGCCACATCCAGAAATGGAGGAACTCACAGGCTTCCTCAGGACTCTGCATCTCAGCTACTGCTTCTGCCATACTCTACAAGTGTTGCCAAGAGATGCTTAGTTGCAAATGCAAATATGTTCAAGGCTGAAGGATCAAAGAGCAATTAAATTAAAAACTGCTGACAGGTCAATCTTAATAGTCATTTCCATGCTGAAATAAGTCAATAAATCTTAGCATGCAATAAATCTCACCACATAAAGGTGGGCTTGCATAACAGGAAAATGTAGTAAAATATAGCAATATATTTTATGCAAATGCTTTTTAAAAGTAATGAGCAGCATGTTTTATTCATCTTGTCCTGGCATCAAAGCGGTCAAGAAGACATTGGACTTCTGCAATGGGTTAATCCTCTGCAACAGCAGTATGCTGAGCAGGCAGAATGCCTTCTATTTATATTACTATTTACTTATATTTGTAAATACAAGCCTTAATTGAGCTCCTGAGCCCTGCTGTGTTTGGTACTGTGCAAACACCATGTAAGTGACTGTCCCTGCCCCAAAGACCTTTACAAACTGGAAAAGGCAGACGACGAGGAGAATGGGAGCAAAGCAATGGTGTGAGTTGCCTGAGGTCACCCAAGATGTTAGTGACAAAGGCAAAACCAGAGCTTGGGACTTCTGTGTCATTCTTTGGTCCTGTTCTCCTAGTCATGCGGCTTCCTGGCCTATATACTAAATACAGTAAGTATAGATCAAATAAGAAACAAACTCAACCTCTCATGGTGTTGGTCAAGCTTCAGAGGGGCAGAGAAACAGCTGTTCAGCTGGCTTTCATACCAGACACCTTAATGTACCCTTGTGTTCTCCCAAATGTATTAAGTATGAAATATTAGATAATGTTCCTGGCTACTTGTGTCTATAACTAGACACATCTCCAACAAACACATAATACAAGAGGGATTTGGAATCCAACTGCTAGCTTTAAAACAGATTTTATGCATGGTAGAAGTTCCCTGATCATTAAATACCTTATATCTCCATTACAGCTTCCTGCCCACCTGTAGCTATACTGCCCACTATCCCCAAGGGAAGACCCAAGAGCAAAAAGTTCCTGATACTGCTGCTTCAGCAGCAACTGAGTGCTTTAACAAGGATCTTTCTATTAGCCCCTGTATAAACACAGGACGGCAGACCAGGCAGGCAACTCCGGGTAGGGAGCATGGACCGTTTTAAATCATTTGCACATTCTAAATCATTGGACACGATCTGCGAAGAGTAGATCTTGTGTTACATGCTGCACTTGGGAGGCAATGGAGACTATTTTCAAGCTAATAAAATTCCCAACAAATGACCCAGCACAGGAGAAGTCCTGTTCTCAAGGAAAAGCCTGACATCAGCACAGGCTCACAACTTGCCTTTCTTTTCTCAGTGGAAAGGCTGAGGATTTTAACCCTAATTCTAAAACAAGTCAAAACTTGATGAGTGCAACAATTGCACAAACCAAAAAAGGGCTTGGGGACAACCTCTACTTCTCCCCACTTCCCCCCTGCCCCCCCCTCCTTTTTTTTTTTTTTTTTGCATCAGTTCAGAAGAACTGTTCTTAGGCTTGTATGGTCTGTGGCAAGACGCAGTACTCACCTCCAGCGTGTTTTTCTGTTTTTTTTCTGGCAACAGCATAGAGCCCAACCCAGGGTAACAGTGTGCCGCATGTTCTCAAAATTGGGAACAAAAGGTGAGGGTTTCTTGTTTTCCTCAGGATGCAGATCTCATGTTACATAACTAAGGGTGCAATGCAAATGAGATTTCAAAAGTAATTTCAACCAGTTCCCTTCACATACCTTTAACCAGAAGAAACTTTTCCACCGTTACCAAAAATGGCGAAAATGCACTTTTGCCTCATATACCCAGGACAGTAAATTGTCACTAACAATCAAAGGTGGCATTAGAAAAAATAGGTTCAACTTGCCAGGGGAGGTTTCTCCCAAGAGCAGGTAACATTATGCTCCATGGCAGCAAACCAGTTCAGCACTGAAGTCTGCTGGAGAAATACCAAATGGAAGACGTAAACCTGGTTTTAAAAAAAATACATCCCAGGTCTACCTGACCTGTGCCTAGGAGCAGATTTTATTTTTCAGTGTGTGAGGCAAAATTTTCAGAGATGAAGAATCATGAGTCAGACCCACAAAATCATGAGACCAGTATCCAGTATGATGAGGATTGTATTTTTCTGTTTTTAAGGGAACAGGTTCTGCTGTGTGGTTTGGTCTGCCTGATTTCTGAAACTCCTTTGTCTGTCCATGGGGTGTGGGTATGGCTGTCAGCACCATCCTCTCTCGCCTCATCCCATCAGGCAGGGAAACCCAAAATGGCCCCAAAGGCAGTAAGCAGTTCCAGGAGAAGGGATGTTGAGTCAGCACAGTGCTTGGCCAGCCCTCGTGAGCACAGCTTCTCACCCAGCCCCTGTCCACTAGTATCTCCGCACCAGGCATTAATTGCTGCTTAAAAGGGAAAAGAACAAGAATAAGAAGGATTAAAACAATATTCCCTGTGAGCACTGTCATCATGCTGGGAAGCATCCCTGGCTGACAGACTTCTGAGTATCTGACCCACATTTGCCAGTGAGCGGTAAAAGGTACTCCAAGCCAGTGCTCAAAAAATATCTAGCCAGATTACTTACTAAAACAGTTTTTATAGTATTGAGAGTAGGGGGAAAAGGATCCCGTATAAAGCTTTTGCTCAGACCTGGTCAACTCAGGTTTTGTACTGGTACAGCTATTTCCATTAGAGGTGTGATTTTTTTACTGAAATAGATAAACCAATATAACCACTAGTTGGGGATGCTGTTGTACTGGCACAAATATGTTTTATACCAGTACAGCTTATTTGCCTGCTTGTATGGAAACAAATTTAGGCATAAATAAGCTTCTTTATACCGGTATAACTGTTTCTACCCTAGGGAAATTATACCATTTTTACTATACTAGTATAGTTACACTTTCGTGTGTAGCCAAGCCTTTGCAGTGGTACACCTTCTGTGTAGAAAAGCCCTCATGGCAACCAGTGCCTCACTGTGCCAAAAAGCAGCAGAAAGTCAATGAGATTATTCAAGTATTAGTTATTCCACTATTCAAGCTATCAAAATCTGGTGGAGGAGAAGGAGTGCTTTTGTTGAGTTTTGTTGGCTGGTGAAATAGTCCATATATCTGGCATTGACTGGCAATGGTTTTGCTGATATCTAGAGGCAGCAAACAAAAATGAGAGTCAATTTTTGGTAACACATTCCAACAGGAAGACTTACTTTTCCAATGTCTGCTTCAGTTAATTTTACGGGAGAAAAATAAAGCTTTGGTAGCAGAAGCCTGTCACTGCTTGACTCTCTGCCTTGGAAATTATCATCCTTCCCTTGCTCACACCTGGGTATCTCCAATTCAACTCAGCATGAAAGAAGTAGAAGCAGAAAGCCATTATCCTGCGAGATAATAGCCTATTCATTTGTCATCGCTTTCAGAGAGTATATGTTAAGCAGAAGAAAAAGGAGAAATATACTTTTAAGGGTAGTCAGCAATTATGTGAAGATTTTCACCTTAAAATATCTTGCAAATTCTAGTTATATTTAAATTCATATCACTAGAGTAAGTCTGTGTGAGTCTATCCATGAGTGCTCTGTCCTCTTTTATACGCTCTATGTAAACATACAGGGAAGATAGGCAACAGTCAGCAGGTCAGTGTATGTAACAGGAAAATGAGTGAACTGTGCATAGCAGTGGTTGGGAAACAGTGAGCTCCTGCTCTCGGAACTCCTGTGGGAGGGGAAGGAAGGGAAGGACAGGACATTGTCTCTCACAGCATCTAGTTGCACTCAGAAATGAAGTTGGCCTCTCCATTTATGTGATAAGAAAAGTAACTTGAAAAATGAGGTGGAAATGATTTTTAAATACCTGCTGACAGTATGATTACTTATGGCATTATTGATGGACTATGCAAGTTGGTGACCCAAGCCCTTTCCCACTAAATACCAATTCACCATTTTCCTCTCTTGGTCTGTAATAGTGTAGAGGTCATTTTGGCAGTGTGAAAAAGGGATTAATTCACCTGCTATCCTGATGGCCATTATGAGAATATCACAAAGTCAGAGCAGTGGTTTGATTTTTATGACTGAAGTCTTCTGCAGACATAAGTCTATTATTCAGCTGCAGAGCTCTGTGGCCCTTGAAGCCAAGTTGCAGGGGTGAAGGTCACCGCTCTGCCAGTAATCACATTGCCATTACATGAAGTTTTAATCAGCAAATACTGGGCAGATACAGCTCTGGTACCATACTGTTAAGTACAATGGAATTTGCCCCACAAATGACTGTAGGTCCTTATTGTTAAATCAGCTCTGCCTGTTTACCTTTCAGCTGTAGATTAAACATATGAAATGTGCCATAATACAGCTTTTCCCACATCAGAGGCTTGAAGATACCACTTTCCTGTAGCATTGCATATAAAGAGGTAGCGTTTCTTCATTTGCCTCACATATCAGAATTCAAGGCAATCAGTCACTCATTCTACATCATAAATAATACATGTACCCAACCAAACACAAAAGGCTGTACTTCTGTCTGTTTTCCCTCCACACTTTAATAAGATCATCTGAATTTCAAGATGAAATGTGCAGTCTCATATTTAAATCATTAGGTCCCTGTGTGGTATTTCATCTCATTTTTGCAAGGTCAGGGTGGCCAATGTGGTCAAAGAAAGAAAGAAAGATAATGACTTTATCATCAGAATAAATGTAACTCATTCAGGGTGAAGAGGAAATAGGGGACCCGTAGAGGGTGAAGACTTGCTGGAGATTTGTAAGGGAGCTGTAAATCAGTGGTTTACTACAATGAGATGCACCTTCCCCATGGTACAGTGTCCTGCCATAATTAGCCCTCAGCTCCACTGCAGGCCCTTTCCCAGTTTTAGTTGTGTTTTGCTGAAAGGGTATCAGTCCAGCTTCCAAAATATATGTGGCAATTTTACGGAAACTGGAACAGTCACCCAAGGGAAACAAAATATCACAATATCAGCATATGGCCAAGAGCTAAAACCTCCTGGTATCTGAGCAGTTTCTGGCTGTGCTTCCCTCCTCAGAACAGGGAATGGTCCTGAGACCCAGCAAGCCTGGGTTACAGTTTTGTCTCCTCAGACTTCCTTCCACCTTGATCCTGGGCAAGTCACTCCATTCTTGTATGCCCTGGTTTCCAGGCCTTTGTTTGTACAGGATATCCTCTCTGCTGGCTTCCCCTGTCCTGTCTGCTTCAAAGGAAATCTGCCATAGAATGAGGTGTCTGAATTGTCATATATTTGTTAAGCATTGGAAAGGTCCAAATTTTGGGCAGCAGTTCTGGTCCTCCTAACATATCCCTATTATAATAATAAGGCAGTTATTTTAACCCATGTATTCTAGCTTCCCTGGATGTGAAACTGCAGATATTCATGGTGGGTTTCTGCCCCGTAAAAGTGTTGGAGGTAATGTTTGCGAGGCAGTGATTAGATTAAGGGTGGTAACTTGTCTTTACTTCCAGATCTCAGCAAGTGCTCTTATAAATGCATTGGGCACAGGAGTAAATGCTGCAACTCTTACTAGTTTTAGCACAAGCAGAACCAGGACCTCAATCACAATCCAAGAAAGAGTGACACAAAAATTTAGCAGGCAAAGTACCCGATAGTCTCATGTCATCTTTATATAACCATTTAACAAAAAAAAAGGTTAACAGATAGAGCTACACAACTGAACTCTAAAGCTAGTTTACAAAAAAGATTTCCAAAGCCCACGTGCTTGTGTATGAGATTAAAAATGTTATCTTGGACCACGATAACCTAGGCAATACCAAGACCACTGTCAGCAGTGACAGTTTGGTCACAGAATACCTACAGAAGTGCATGATTAAATGTAGAGTATTGAATGGGTAACCCTAGCAGAAGTGTCATGCCTTGACCCCTAGTTATAACCGTGGTACATTTTGCCCAGCTAGTTAAGTCTTCTATGATTCTCACAGCTGCTCTCCATGTTCTGTGATGCCCCTTATAGGACCTTTCAGTAAGAAGAGAGATCACAGAGGACCTTTATGAGGAGCTGACTAGGCTGTGGGGAAGGTCTACCAAATGCCACCACAAGCTTTAACCCAGGTAAGTTCATCCAATAATAGTCCAGTTTGGGCTAATTGTGGTCTTCTGGCAGGTTGCTTTTCCTACCATGTCAACTGTTCAGGCACCCACTGGTGCAGCGCTGTCCTGTGGCATGATGTGCTTTGCTCCATCATCTCTCAGGCAGCCCCATTTCCAGCGTGATGCTGGAGGCAAGAACAGGCCTTGGCTGCTGGAATGGAGCTCATGGCTCCACTGCTTGGCAGAGAGGTCAGAGATTTTCAGAATTCAGAGTCTCCTCACAGCCAGCACAGCCAGACCATAGTGGTCAACAAACCACTGACCACAGAGCAGTCTTTGGCCCAAGCTGGAGATCATTCATGAGAGGAATAGATTGTTTCCCACTTCAATTATCTTTTTACTGCTGAAAGGAAAAAAAAAATCCTTTAATTATATGTTTTTTTCAAGTCCAAGGGTTCAAGATAAACTGGCAGGCTTAAGAAAGAAAATGTCCATGTAGAATAAAATGAAGAATTATGACTAATCAAAACACATATGCTTTCCTACTTCTTTTTCTCTCTTCTCTAAGCAGCTGAAAGAAGATGGGCTGATAGACATGTTCCTGAATAACTCTTTGTACATGACATCTAGAAATCTAAATAAATATGTACAATGAGTTATATTGACTGCCTTATATCTAAATTAATCACAGCCCAGATGGAATGAGAGAAAGATCTTACACACTCTCACACACACACTCAAGCAGGTGTCATACCTACTGAGGAGGTTAAAAAGGAAACCTGTAAAGTGATGGATGAAAAAATAGGTGTCCTCTCTATGTTTATTTAGATATGCATCCTCTGCAGTGCTTATCTGAACCCTGAGCTCTTAGAGATGCTGATAAGCAAGACAGACCTGTTAAAGCCCCATTTGAAAATCTCCAGAACAGGCACCCAGGCCTGTGTCAGCTGAAACTCCACTGTCCACAGAGCCCCCAGGCTCATGTAGAAACAATAGTGATGTCTGAAAAAGCATGGTGTGTTGCATCTCCACTTCCATAACCAGTGAGAGTCCACAGCTCCCCTCTCTCCTCTGCAAATACTGCTCAAGCATGAATAAATATTACTTGTCTTCAGGTCCTGACTCCCAGCCCAACTTTGTCCTGGTTCTAGTGCCACACGTTTTAAGCCAAGGCTGAGGTTTTCCTTAGAAACTTCCTCCCTAGCTTCCCTTGCTCCTCCTGGCAAACAACCAGCTCAACTGCCAGGATAACCCTGGCTCCTCCTGAAAAACAACTGAATGAGCTTGGCTTTCTTCCTCCCAGAGGGCACAGGTCTTTCGAGCTGCCTGCATGGCTCAGGCTACCTGGGGGGATTTTTCTGATGCTCAAGCAAAATCTTCTGGAGGGAAGAAGAAGCCACAAAGGGAGCAGGGGCAGGGAAACACCTTTCAAAAGCAGCCTGATTGCAGTGTGCCTCCTGGAGTGTGGCAGTGCCTTTCAGGATCACCTCAGAGCTGTCTCTCAATGAACGAATTCACTGGTGATGGCCTTAAGCCTTTTTAACATATGCAGTCCTAGAGCCAGATGGGATCTGGGCCAGTTTCTGGAGTAATACTGTCCTAAGGAGTCATTTGATAGAAGACAGTCAAAGGCACACAGCAAGAACCTGCTGATACTTTGTTCCCTTTAAGCACAGTCCCAGTAGCTGGGGGTTAGTGAAGGAAAAACCGTAAGTGCTCTCCATGTCCTGCAGCCTCCCTTCCCCTACCCCACTCCAGATTGATTAGTTAAAACTCCACCATGACTGGTTTATCTCATAAATCAGCTCCCCCAAGAGTGAAAATCTCACCCTCAGATCACAAACAAAAGTTTCTCAGTGACACAGCTCACATTTTGCTCTAGCTCAATATGGACGGTTTATGAGCTGTCACTCCCTTTTGCCAGGTCTTGTCTATGTGAATTCCATGACCTTGTGAGCTTCCTAAAGCAAAATTTCCCATGGGAAGGGCTGGAAAGGGTCTTTTTGCTCTGCTGCTGCAAGCCACACTTACTGTTATCCCATTCACAGATCATCACTTTTCCAGCATTAAGGTTTGGAGCCTTAGTAGCAGCTGAAAGGCAATTGCATTCCTTCTGTCCCTTGTTTAAGCCTAGTCAGCATGTATTCCTGGGCAGTTTATATTTCTTCTATCTTTGTAAATGTTGGAGAAACACCACAAAACTTGTGAGCTGAAAAATGGGACTAAACATTGACTTTCGTTGACTTCATCTTCAACCACAAGGAGCTCTTAGGTATGGCCCTGCCTCTCCTCTGCAAGTTCAAACCACATCCCCATATCAGGCAGCTGCTGCAGCAGAACCAAAGGGGTGGTCTCTCCCTTCTGCCGAGATACTAGCTTGCTTGCAGCCGTGTAGCTGAAGAGTGTATTTGTGCAACAGAATAGCTGGTAGCTATTGTGGTAGAAATGGGCTCTGTAGTTTGCTCAGCCTTACAGGTAAGTACCTGCCTGTTTAACAAGCTGTTGTTTTGGGGCAATTTTTAGGATCATCTTCTCTTACAGTAGTCCAGGCTTAAAAGATTTGATGTCTCTGTGATATAAACTTCTGCTCGACCCAGGTTTTCTCCTCCATTATTACTCTAAAATTGTATGAAGAGGCCTTAAAAGGTGTGCTTATTTTTTTGACCGGTAAGGAAGTTTCCTGAATAGCCCTGTTCATGCCTGCTGAGAGGAGTAATGAAGTGGATTGTAAGATTTCTCTACCGTTTGCTGAAGAGGCAAAGTCATATATCTTTTAAGAAAGCTTTTCGCTCAGCTTCTGGGTGTTCAGTGTGTAGAAGCAAAGAGCTGAGCACATTTGGGTTCACCTTCATGGTTGCTTTGCTAGTGGTAGTGGTACTCCACCGGCTCTCCTGCTACAAGGCACAGGTGGCTGGCTGTCTTTCCCCAAGTCCTCAGTGCTCACATCAAGTATGACAACATGAGACATGCCTGAAAATCTGAGCTGGGAAAAAAAAAAAAAAGAGCGAACCTGAATTTCTGAGCTGAAGTTTAAAGAAAATACATAAACAGCTTTCCTGTCTTTTATAAGATGAGAGAAGCGGTCAGGCAGGCAGACCAGACTTTTTGTTATGGCTCTCTTTAAGGCCTTCGAGGAGTTGAATAAAAGGCACAATCTTGTATCTTTCTTTTCTAAGGATACTGACTATAATATGTGGATTTTATCTGATTAGGGAAGCAAAATCCTGACAGAAGAGGAAAAGATGTATCATTTTCTGAGGGAATGCTTCCTGCCGTTTTTTGTAGCCCCTGGACCAGGCTGTAAGCCTTTGGACATGATAAACTCTGTGACCTCCTCGTGGAAATGAAAGGTGGTTTGATTTCTTTTTTCACTTTCTTTTTTTTTTTTTTTTTTTTTTCTCCTTACTGCTTTAAGTGATATGCAGCTTGGCTGAAGACATTAAAGGACATTAAATTACTTGGTTTCCAGAGCTCACTTTCTTTCTTAGAAGGACTGCTTCTCTTTTTTTTCAGCTTAATAATTTGATGCTGCTGTCTGGAGAAAGGTCAGGCTTGCTCATATTGCACAGCATTTCTGAGTATTTTGTTAGATGGGAAAAGGCTGAGTGCTGCCACCCTCCATGCTATACAGGTCCTGTCTTGCACTGAATATTGGAAAAACTTCTCAAAAATTCATTAATAGAACTGAGGTCCATTTGAAGGGTAAAATTGCTCTGTAGAGCATTTGCAGGGGTGATTTCTGTATCAAACAGAGGTGACATCTTAATTGCTGACTGTGGACAAATCCTCTTTTTCTAGAGTAAAGGCAGCCCCTGCTGAGTCAGCCTTCCTATCATGGCCTGAACACAGCAGCCTGAGCTTCTCTCTCTCTGATATACTCATCAATTATGTATGTGGTACCAGCTAAAGCAGGAGCTCCTTCTAGGTGGAGGGAGCTCAATGAAAACCTCTGTGGCCTTATATCTTCTAAGGCATCATTGGCCAGTCACTGCCTGTTACACCCCAGGTGCCAAAACTGCAGGAGGAAGACCCAGTGTGCCCTGACCTGTGTGGTCCAGGGATAGAACACAGGTCTCCCACTACTGTTACTGAGCTTGGAATGACATCATCTGTTTTACCCACAGACCAACTGACCAGCACAGGTTGCTCCCCTGCTCCCAGGCACTCTAGTACTCATCTCCACAGTAGCTCAGATGCACCCCAAATGACTGTTAGGTGTTTGTTCAAGCAAGCTATAAGATGCCTGAAGGCCAGAAGATGCTGATGACAGGGCCAGAGAGCTGGACAGCACTGTCAGGATTGCTGTAGCTTGCTGTGCCCTTCCCAGCCTGGGCCAGCACCATGAGATGGCCTGTCAGTCCCATGGCTCTGGGGAGCTCACATGGTCCAAACAAGGTTTTGCTCAACCCAACAAAAATTTTCAGTTTAGGGGATATGACCCTACAAAGGAAGAGCTGGATAACTGTGTGCCTCCTGTCTTGTCCTTCCAACCTGCCTTCAGATGCCATGTCACTTGTTACAGCTGTGTCACACTTTGGTCTAGGCTCTTTCTGCCGCTGCCTTCAGAAAATATTCCCCACTCTCCTACCCTTCCCACCTCAGCAACATGTGTCTGCTCCTTCTGTAACATCCTGTACTAGTCCACCCCTGCCAGCCAGACCAACAGGGATGCCTGCCCCGTGCACCAATAAAACCCCTCTGTTTAAAGAAGCCCACCAAAACCTCCTGGCTTTTTCCTGGAGTCTCTGGCACTTAGCTGCAGTGAAAGGGGTTTTGCCGTTCTTCCTTCCCTGAATACTCAAGGAAAAGTGTTTCTCCTCTGTTGCCTCCTGCACTCGGGGGCATGCTCCCTTGCAAAGTCACAATTCCTGCCACACGCACGTGCAACACCACATGCCACAACCCTGCATAACCACCCTTGGCTCATGGTCCTCCCTTTCATTATGAGCTTTGGGGATTCTTGCAGGGGTCTGCCCTTGAGTCCACTCACATCACTTCTCCTGTCCATGCCTGCCCTGGTGGCTGGGTCTTCTCTCATCTTCTACCATCTCACTTTCCCTAGGACTTCTGGAACAGGGTTTCTAATAATGCTGGATGAATACTGGTATTTCTTGCATGATTCAGTCACATCAGGAAAATACTTGAGCTTCTGAAATAAGATTGAAATGTATGCATCATCTCATCAGCCCAAGTAAATAAAAAGTACATTGAGAGTTATTCTACCAAATTAATGAGCTTAATTTAAACTCCTGCTCTTTTAAAAGTATGTACTTTGGGTTCTCTGTTTCTTTTCTAGTTTTGGAGTTATTCTGTGCCATTGGGAAGACACAGAACTGCTATTTCAGAAGTGACAGTTGGCCTTTAAATGACAGCACCACATCCAGGCAATGGGCTGAGAACAGAAAAAGAAAAAGAAAACTAACAAAATGTAAAACTCGTGATGAGATCCCGAGCTGTCAACATCAAATACTTCAAGATAATTAGAAGACCAGACATGTCTACCCCAAATGGATACTTGATTTACTGCATCACAAATATGTACTCATGGGTCATTTAATCCCTGCTTCTGAAGCAAGGTAGAGACGGCAGCAACTGCAGGCAGGGATCCTGTGTGTGCTGAGGACAGGGATGGGGTTGAGAACCCCTTCTCTGTGTTGACTTCCAACAGAGAAGCCACCGAGGAGCACAGTTGGAGTCAGGAAATCTTGTTCCCATCATCTTTCACTGGCACTTCCCGCATCTTTGGTAACCAGATAACCCCATGGCTGAACTTTTGCAGCATTCCTATGCTAAAGCAGTTTCTGTGGGTTTTGGTGCTGTTACCTGTGTGTAGGGACAAGGAATGGTGGTTGCTCTGGAGTTCTGTTGCATGGAGCATCTGCCCAGACTTAAACCTCATGGCTGGACCATACAGTTTACATGGAGCAATGGAAAATGTCACCACACAAGAAACAGAGTGCTCTGCTTAGTTTTAATTCCAGGTCTGCTCTAGCGCCCCTTCTTCAAGACCACAAAAAGCAGGGAGATGCTCTGGGGTAGGTGAGGCATTTCTGCATCAGGAGGAAGTTGGAGGCATGGGCAGGAGCTGGGCATGTGGTATGGGAGAGGGCTTGGGGTCAGGCACAGAGGCTAAATGAAGTAGGAAGTAGGTTTTCCACCCACCTAACCAGATAAGTGAGAAATTAAACCCTCATGAGAGCTGACAAAGAGCAGAGTGATGCTGGGATAGGGCACAACTGATTGTGCCTCAGCCCTGAGCAAACCCCTCTTTCTCCCCTGGGGAAATACAGGGAGGGCGTGCAGAATGGATAAGTAGTTTTGGCTCTGGCTCTGCGTGGCACCAGCCCTCCATTCCTGGCAATTGTGCCTTAGGGGAAAGCAGGCAGCAGCCCTGGCTGAAGGGGGCAAGAGTGAATGCCAGGGGAAGTGGTGGGAGGGGAGAGACTCCAGCAAGGGCCATGGGAGGCAAGCAAGCTCCAGCGAAGCACTATTTTCAGTCCGTACTGTCAGGCAGGATTTGTTCAGGGACAATATATTTCCCCATTATGACAGCTCTGGCAGACGGTGCAAGTGTGGCTGGTCCAAAGCCCTGCTCAGGGGCTCACTTCCTAATTAGGAAGAGAATTTAGGAAGAGTTCCTGAATTTTTGTTGTTGTTGTTTACCAACACCCTGGTGGTCACCTTGCTAGGGCAAAGCAATTCTGCACCCTGGAGATCTTTGGTAAAACCTGCCAGAGGAAAGCTAAGGGAGAAAGTATTCACGGTACAAATGGTCACACAAAGGCTCTGATTGCACAGAAAAGGATGCACAGGCTTGGAGCTGACAAAGAAGACAAACAAGCAATGATTTTTGAGAATGTATTTAAAGCAGAATAATGAACCTTATAGAGGAAGGTTGCATAGTCAGAGTGCAGGAATGAGAGAGGATCAAGCAAATTAGAAGGCAAATGTAAGTAAAATACAATTCTTTTAAGGAAGGGCCTTTATACACAACCAATAATTAACTAGTGGAACTTACTGCCCCAGATGCTATTATTGAGGTCAGCAAAGAAATGAGGTTTAAAAAGGCCCATGAATAATAAAAAACACCAAGCATTGCACTCAGTAGAATAACAGATTACAAGGGATATAAATCACCATGCTTTAGATCTTAAATAACAATAAATTGCCCAGTGATTAGAGGGCAACTTTTGCTAGGGGCAGGTTCCTTAGTAATTGCTCATTTTAGCATTTCTTGCCTTTTTTTTTTCTCTCAACATGTGATGTTGGCCACTGCCTCAACAAGAGAAATGAAATTTAGATGGCAAGCAGACATTTTCTGTGCATGGTGTATTGTAGTGAAGAATTTCAGCTTCTCATAGAAAAGAATTATTTAAGAGGGAGTTTCCCTTCCAGAAACAGTACAATAGCAGCAGAAAACCTGCAGTATGCTATTATAATCTGCAATGTCAGGGGAAAAAAATTTAAAATAAAGAAATTTTGAATTATTTTAGTATTTTTAGCCTTCCCAAATTAGTTCTTAGTTTTTGTCATAATTTTGTTGGCTTATTTGTTTTAGACTTTTTTTAAGGAGGCCCTAAAAAATTTCAAGACAAACACTGTGCTTAGACTATTGTGTTTTTGTGGTGCCTACTTTTGCCTGCTCTGCCAGACACACTGATTTATAGATTGGATAAATGCATGTTGCTTCACTTGACACACCAGAAAGCTTATGTTCAAGCTATTTAGATCCCAGCTCCTTACTAATAGAGATTAATACAGTTCTCTGAGTTAACATTTTCTGGTCTGCCAAAAAGAAAGTAATTTGAAGCAGCTCAGAGACAGTCATGAAGCTGAGCTGGGTACAAATTGAATCAAGGCTTTCAGAGCTCCTCTCACTGAGGCATTGCTCCCTGGCTTGCTTCCTAGCAGGATGCAGGGCAGTGTTACTGGCACAGGCACTCTACAAAGACATTTTGTGCTGCTTCCCCATCCTGAGGTTTTCCATATGTTTTCTCCATACTCAGTAATTAGGCGGAGCTCAGGCAGCACCACTTCGCTGTCCTTCAGATGAGGGACGTGTGCTTGGATCAGAGGTTTTGTAGCTTAGGTATAACTGTAGAGACTGGTGGCTATTCTGGTACCACTCAGCTTGCTGGGCACTTCTATGTGCCTTTCAACATGCATAGTCCTTTATATTAATAGGTTTTTTTCCTGTACCAATTCGTTACTGCCTTCATTTTTGAAGAAAAGGCAATTGCATTACTTTTCTGTCTCCCCTCACTGCAGCACTCCCTGAAATGCAACATCTTACCCTTCTGAGTATCTCTAATCCTTTCCTCAAACTCAGCTTGCCACCAGAGCAAGGCACAGCTGGCTGAAACCAAGTTTGGTCAAATCCCCTTCACTGGGCAGCCACATTATTGGTATGGTAAAAAACAGACTCCTGCATGACACCAAAGCTGCTCCTAACCCATCTCTGCCCCTTCTCTCCATGTGAAAGCATGATCAGTCCTGCCCCAGAGAGAGAGACTAATAATACAGTCTCCACTGTTTTGGACCAGCTGCCTTCCTAAAATTAAATGTACTAGAGTGCCTGGCGTTTCTTCTGAGGAAGTGTTTATAAATGTTAGGCAAGGACTTTACACCACCAGTTATCATTTTGCAGGATGTGCTAATAAGGCAACGCTTGACAGAGCATGTATGTCGACCATACTGCACAAGTAAAACTGGTGGCAACATTCATCTCCTCAGAGGGAAACAAGGGAACAACCTGTTGGGTTTAGATTCAGACAGCACAGAAACTAGAAAAGACGTACGTGCATTATGGCAGCCTACATTTTAACTCTGTACTGAGGACAGTTTTCAGGTTTTCCATAGGATTTTTCATACTTGCTCTGTTTTGCATACACAAACACACAAGCACACATATTTACTGTTTGGAAAGGTGGGATAGTCACGGTTCTTTAATAACTCTTTACAATTTAGAACGATGTGGTACAGTACTCCCCTAGCACAGCCCTGGCCAAGGTCAGCAGCTGGCCCCTGAGGTCTCAGTGGGAAGGGGACACCAAGGGGAACAGCCACACTCAAAACAGTGACCTCCTGGTGCCACCTTATGAATGGACAGCCTGTGGCCACATGGTATTTACCTGCGAACACAAATGTTTAGCAAGAGGCTTTGGTTTGCTTTACGTAATATTTCTGTCTCACCACAGGGCACTTATCATCATTTACCTGATTATTCCGTGTCAAATGGTTCTGCTAACTTTATTCAGCTGGATTCTTCTCAGGGAAGGACGGCTGTTCCCATCCACGGAGTCCTTGATGGAACAGTTAAGTCAGCATGATCCAGCCTTTTTGCTAGGCCACCAGATAGAGAGAAAGTAGATGAAAAATCATAGAGTCTTGAGACCAAAAGGACAAGACAATTATTGAGGTTAATGATGTCTTGTATTGAATTGACACCATTTTGGCAGATCGCAGGAGGAATTTATGGTACTCAGATGAAACTCTGCACCCACGCAGACAACTGGGCATACCTCCCACAACTGTAATTGTCTGGCCTGCTGCATGTAGCACATAAATCCACTGCTGGTTTTCTGTGCAAAGAATCCCACGCAGGACCAAAAGGGCCTCTGATGGCCATTTCCCCGGGCTGTTGCTCCTCCTCTACTTTTGGTGGCACTGGCAAATTGTGTGGCACCATGGTGTGCACACATGCCTACATGTGTGAGCATGCAGGGACACGTGGAAGAAGGAATGTACAGAAACTTTCAGTCCCAAATACTTCCTGGAGACTCTTCACTCCTCAGTTACTGCATTTCACTGCAGCTCAGGAAAGTCTGCTTTTAGACTGTTGGCTGAATCTTACTCGGACTATTGTGGCATTGACAATTGCTGTGGAATATATCCTTCCCATATAGCTCTGCAATCTAACTTAGAGAACATATAGACAGAAAAATCATCCACAAATCAAGTAAAGGGGATTATTCAAAATTATACAATAAATACTTATTTTCCCCTAACTGTTTTAAAATGAGGTTTACTTCATGACAGAGTTCTGCTGGAAAAAAATACTCACTTCAGCTCTTCATTGCAAACAATTACCCAAAAATGCTTGCTTGTTTATTTGCTTACAGAAAGAGCCTCATTCTTCCCCCTAGAGAACAGGTAAACTGGCAAACCACTCACCATGACTATTTGCTCATCCTCATTTAAGGCCTGTAATTGATACACTAAATGACGTGATACATTTCTATTCCCTTGGTGCTGTGATTAGATGAGTGGATCTCTTTTAAATAGAAGAGTAATTAAATAATGACTAGTGAATAATAAATCTTTGTTTGCATGCTGATACTCTGTGGAATATCAGGTGTGGTATAAAAAGTGGCTATCCCCCAAACAATTTGCTCAAACAAAACCCTTGTTCCGAATTCAAATACTGTTTCTGCCATATCCAGTCATCTATAGCCAGAGGCTTTGCTGAGAAAGTGTGTTTCAAGGAATGATTTAAATGAAAATGGGCGGCTGCTTGGATCATAAAAGAAGGAAGGAGTTCCAAGAATGTGAAACTGTGGAAAAAGGGCCAAAATCATAAAATGTAAGTTTGCGGTTTTAGGAATCATTCACCGCTTTTCAGATGAAGGGAACCAGTTATCCTCCACTCACTGGGAAGCTTGTCCCCAGCTCTGGGAGAAGAGGAGGTTGTAAGTTTGATAGGAACATGATGGGTATCGTAAAAAGGCAGCTCCAACCACAGCATGTGCTGCCTCATCATCGCTTGAATTCAGGCTGTGCCTGAGACCCTGTGCTGCTGACAGGCCAAGCATGGGCTTCAGTGCAAAGCCAAGGGCTTTAGTTTCTTGAGCAGAAGGGCATGAATTCTGCACCTGCATGACCTGCAAGATTTCACTGCTGATATTATGGCGGAGATCAAGTCGGAGCATGACTTTTAAAAAGTGTTACAGGATATGTAGCAGTGCACAAGAACGACACACGTAGGTAGCAGACATGATGTGCCTATGGAATGTGGGTGCATGTGTGTGTGCACGTGTACGTAAAGCATCAGACTGACAATTGAAGTTGGTTTCTAAGAAACAGTTTGTTTCTAACACAGTTTGGAGATGTGATAAGCCTGGTTGTTTGCTGAGGCTGAAGAGTTAAAATTGTCGCATGCTGTGCAAGGGATTTTTATATTGTTATATTAACCTTAAATGAATTTTAATAGTTTTATTAGATTTACTTAGGTATCTGCTTTGTTTACTTCATTGAATTACCCATTATGAGGACTAGATTTCCCTTGAATGTGGCAATAGGCATGTTGCTATAGCTACCAAGGCTCTGGCTATTTTTTCCATAAAGCCAGAGTTATGAACAGCTTCCTGTTCTACCATCTGAAACAGTTCACCCATCATTTTTATATTCATGTGTATCTTTGCATTTAAGACCTCAGAACCTTCTGTTTCATCCTTCTCTTGAGAAATGGTAAGGACCTTTATCTGAGGACAATTTGACTTTACTTAGGTACAGGAGGGGACAAAAGGTTTTTGAAGAACGCTTTGAAATTAAGAATTTATGAAAGGCACAGTGAGGAAAGCCTGAAGAAGGAGAGGTAAAAGCCCTCTTCTGCAAGAAATAACTAGCAGGAAACTAAATAAAAAGGCCAAAACCTAAAATGTAGCAGAGGTGTAAAAGCTTAGCAATTATCTATAAGGTGCCATCTACTAGGAAATCCTAGAAATGGGGATAACATAGAGCTTTCTTGTGTGCTCTCCCATTGATAAAAAAATTACTGGAACTTGCTTCCTACCAGGGCCAGGGGAGAAATCTCACCTGAGGTGCAATTTGTTCATACAAAGTCTCGCAAGAAAGAATCCTCTGGAGATCGAATACCATCTATGTAGAGTGGTCCGGGTGCACACTGCAGTCCATCTTAATTAAAAACCCTCTGACCCTCACCTGTGCTCATGTAAGACTCAAAGAATGGAGGGGCATGCAGGCAAGCAGGTGAAGGAAGATGTGAGGAAGATGTTTTGTTGTGCAAACAGGGCAGATGAAATTTTACTGCCTTGGCAACTACCATATATCATATCTGACAAAAGTTACATCTAAGAAGTCCTTCTTAATGGTTCTTGATGTTGCTTCACCTAGAAGCAAACCCAATTTATAGCTCAGAGTTTCTTATGCAATGTTCATACCAACAGGCTGACAGAAATATCATAGAGGTGGTGGCACAAATGCAGAGTGTGGGGTCAGAGGGTGCACCAGACTTTCCCTATTTGTGCTTGACAAGCTGTGTAGACATAGCCTAGAATTATCACCATCCTCTACTCCATCGACATCTCTGGTATTTCCTCCAGGCCCTGCAACTGGCAGCACTGGATTCTTATTTTACCTGGCATCTGTTGTTTCCTTCAGACCAAATGGTAGCCAGTGTGTCTCATACACTTTAATATCATATTAGCAAAGCCCCAAAATATGTTCGAACACAGGGAATGTGGTTTCCTAAGGTTACACATTGTCAACTATTTTAAAGTGCAATTCACGGTGTTTGAGCGAGGTGAACAAAATAGGGGAGAGGTTTCTGCCCAAGTAGGAGTTTTCAGCTTTCAGTCTGCCTGAAAATCCTTGAAGTTGGTTCAACAAATAGGCAGAAACAGTTGGGTCTGTGAGGCATCCCTACCCCCTTGCAGTGACTGATTGCCTCACCTCAACCAGTCCCAACTTTTTGGCCTGATGAACTGGCATTTAACCTTGATTTCACATTTCATTGAATGCCAAGTCCAAAGGCTTTTATTATTCAACAGTTAGTCCAAGCAGAAGGGTGTGGCTCTTCGAAGAAACTGGGATTTCAGACTTGATTAGTGTCAAGCTACACCCTTATCACCTATTGAATTACTTTATGATTTCTAGCAGCACAGGGTAGTCTGTCTGGGATGTACAGTAAAACCTCACCATTTATCAGCAAATACTATAAATGTGACCTTATGTTCCTCGAATGAGCTGTAGATGCAGTTCACATTTCCCTGACCCCAGCTGTTGCCTATCTCACCTCTCCTGAGACCTCTCCCAGCTCCCTAAGGGCACTTTCCAGGAAATTGTCAGGTCCTTTCACTTCTCCCTTGGTGTCATGAACTAATGATCTCCTTACTTCCATCTCCAGGCTACCTTCTTGCCAGCTGAGCATGATACTTGCCATTTGCATGCTATGGGACCTCCATCTGAAATTCAATTCATGATTTGGGCAGGCATAACTCAAGCATCCCCTACTCTGGAAAAATGAGCCCTGGTTATTCTTTTGGCTCAGACCATCTGCATGTCAGTTTTTGAAAGTGAAAATTTCCTATCTTGCCTCTTCCAGGAATAAGGCCCTTAGCAAATTGTTGTCTTTCAGTTGCTCCCATCTAAGCTTTGACAAAAAAGCCTGCTGCTGGGATGAGGAGCACAGTCTGAGAAGTCACCTTGAAACTATAAACCTCTTTGAGGGGATGCTGCTTAATTAGGGCAGTGTTTTGATCTTTCCCGCACCTTTTTTTAGCCACCACTCATAAGCTAATGTTAATCATTCAGATAAGGATAGACTGCAGCACAGATACACTGAGGTTATTTGATATGCAGCTAAGTAATACATATTAAAGCTCAAACTTTGTGCTAAGGAGCTAATGATCAAGTTATCCACATCAAGGATACCTTGACCTGGTAACCTCAACAGTCACAGCTTCCCTTTTACCATGGGCATGATGCAGAGGGCTGTGTTCATGTGCCAGTAACTAATAATATTATTAAAGCAGTGCTTTGCCCAGAGATCACCATTTTTCCTTCATCTCCTGCAGTCACAGTCTTGGTCATTGCTCACCACTCTATTAGTCAAATGCCTTCTGGATATCAATATCCGAAGCATACAGAATGTGCATCAAAAATCAGTATCCTGACAAAATGTAGCAGAGACCTCTGTAATATCATCTATACAGAGGCATCTGTGTCAACATGTTTGAAAATCAAAGGTAAGAAAGAAGTTGTGCCTTTCCCAACCACTGATGACCTTTTGTCATGAGAGCTACTGCCTTCCTTTCTTTACTCACAATAATCTGATGTTCAGTGCTCTCTCATTTTCCTCCTTCACTGGTATCACTTTCTTTGAAACCAGTTGATCTTGCTGTTACTTTCTCTTTTCTTTTCTTTTCTTTTGTTTTCTTTTCTTTTCTTTTCTTTTCTTTTCTTTTCTTTTCTTTTCTTTTCTTTTCTTTTCTTTTCTTTTCTTTTCT
>JAWWEU010000081.1:82625360-82672899 GCA_035583155.1 Acropternis orthonyx | reverse complement strand
TTCCTTTCTTTTCTTTTCTTTTCTTTTTTTACTTTTCTTGTACTTGTTCTAGTACAGAACAACGTATCATTTTTTTGTGTTCAGGAGAGAATCCTTGGACAAGAAAGGATGAAAAAGGTTGGCCTTCTATTTTTCTAGCTCCATGGATTTTAATCTGTTTATACTCATTGTGTCTCCAGCAAAACATATCTGCTCTGGATTCATAGAGTTTGCTCATCTTAGTCTTTGCTTTGTAATCTGTATTTTGAGAACTAGCAGATTGCTATTACCAAGAAACTAGGCTTAAATAGGGAAATATGACTTACTTTGGACTACAAGAGTGTGAGATATTTAGCATTAAATTGTTTAGGAGTGAATTTGTTTACCTTAAGTTTTAGAAATGTATTCTTCATACTTTCTTGAAGTAACTCATTGTGCAATTCAATTAACTGCTCCAAAATAGCAAATTAATAACATTAAATTACACTAGGATACCCTGAATCCCCAGCACATTTATTTAATCAAAATAAATGTTATATGTACAGAAGATTTTTAACAAAATGTTAGGACCACAGCATGTCATATAATAGGTTATTAAAGACAATAGAGAAAGTAATATAAAAATGTCTGTTCTGTAGAACAATGGTATTTTAACAGAAATATCTTTATTACCAGGCTGTTACAGAAAATGAAAAACGATAATAAATACAACTGAATTATCTAATGTGTTATCTCTTTATTTTGAAATCTGGTTTGGGCAGTTTTCAATTTGCAACTACTGACTGCTCAGCAAGTTATTTAAGTTAGCCAAAGATATATTATATAATTTATTTATATAATTAGTTCCAGCAATATGCTGAGTGCTGTTTGAAACACAGTGATAAAAACAGCTCTCCCTGCAAATTATTTGCAGTCTAGAAAGAGAGGCATGGTCCAATTCCCTCACAGCTTAATGCTCAGGACACAAACATCCTTTTGAAATATTAAGGATTGCACTGGGTTCCAGAAATGGCCCTCAATAGTAGCAAGTTGCCTGTGCACCCCTTGCTCAAAGCCTCTGTTGTGGTCAGCAGTGTTACATGGGGTTACCTTGCACTCTGTCTGACACCTCCAGGCACCCTCAGCCTCTTGCTGATGGGCTCCAGAACTGGAAAAAAAAAGTGATTTAGTTGTTATCCATCTTGTCTCCTGTTCTCACACACCGAAGTGCAGGAGTTTGCCTGTTCAGGAACAAGACAAGGGACTTTCTCCACTCCTTAGATCAGTGAGGAAAAACCTGTGTAAACTGTGCAGGGAAGGGATGATCCCTTCCTCAGAAAAGGAGTCTTCTGATAAGCTCTGTGAATCATACTAAATGCAGTAACATGGAGGTTGTTAATTAAACCATTATATAAAAAGACCTTGCATTAGAAATTTACTTGCATCAGGCATTTCTAAAATGTATGCTGTCCCACCCAGATTTTTCATGATCTGCAATCTCAGGACATGTCTCTATTCCCAGCTGTGCAGGAGAGATAGCATTTGTCATGCAGCAAATCAGAGGCAGATGAGACGGAGCTGATTCCTGTAAGGCAGCTTAAACAGGTTACAGCACCTCGTGCTGCACCATGAGCAAGCCTAACCACAAGCAGAGCTTTGCACAAAGCAAAGCTTCAGGATTGCTGCTGCTTTATTCTTACATGAACCTAGTATCAATCAACATTCACCAACTCTCTCTCTCTCCACACCATGTTTAATTTATTGAATTGTTTCATTTATCACAACCACAAGGGTGCTTTAAAGCTTGAAATGTATTATGGCACTAAGAAATGCATGCTCAGAGAGGGTAAATTGTCCTCCCATTACTGTCATTGCTACAGTCGTTAAAGAGAACGGTCAGAGTCTTAATTGTTCCCCTAATCATTGCATCATATCTTGTTTGCGTTAGGGTAAAATGTTTTACAGGCCGGTCACCATTCCAAAAAGTGACAGAAATGAATCACCAGCTGTTTCACTGTGGTCTGGGGACCCTAAGGAACACAAACCCCAAATCACCTCTCCATCAACAGGTGGCTGCTGAGCTCCACAGCTCTGATTCCCCACGTGCTGGTAGGAGAGGTGGGCTTGACACCACTACCATTACTAGAAGAATCCTCTACCTGGAAAAGACATACACGTAATAGACATACACAGAATATAAACACATAATCCCAGCATATGCCCTTTATCCTCTGCCCATCAGGGACTGGGAGGTGCAACAGAAAGAGGAGACAAAGGAAAGGCTAGATTTCTTGAGGACACTGTCCAGAAGCTGAAGGTGTTTTCAGACGGTAAGTTTCCAGAGGGAGTCGGCATGGGTTTTATCTGGCCAACTGCCTCAAAATGAGTTGCTCTAAATCAGTCTCCTGGAATCCAGGAAATGTAAACCTTTTCTGTCCCCAGCAAATGCCAGCATTCACAGCTGCTGAGATGTGGGCATACTCCTGCATCCCAAAAATAAATTGTGATCATAGCCGATATACCCAGCCCTGCACCCGAGGCTGCAACTGTCTTAGAGGCCAGCTGTGAAAATTGCAAGGCACTTGGATGATTTGGAAGTGCTGGCTATAGAAGGGAAGAGAACATGGCAAAACACTTTTAATAACTTGTGAGTTGAGAAGCCAGAGAGATAATAGATTGAAATTAAGACATGGCAAGGGCTGAGGTGGACAGAATGAAATGTTTTTGGAGGGCAGAAAGCACTGATACGCTGAGCTATCTCCAAACCACTGCCCATGTCTTCTCTGGGGGACTTTGATGGGGCTATGCTGAAGTACACCACCCAGAGGCTCTGACTCATGAGGTCAGGCGGACTGAGAATTTTTGTGTGATAATCTCTTAGTCCTTAGGACAGCCACGAGAAGAATGGGAGAGTGGCACCCTGCTGAAGTCAGGCAAAGTGCCAGATAGTATAAAATGCCCACTGAATTGCCCCATCACCTCTAATATGGTGGATAGCTTAGTGACTTTGATTGCTGAGTCACTGGATCTTAAGAAAAATTAAGAACTGTTGAATAGTGATTTCAAATTGACACTGATCGAACTATGAACGGCTTTGTATCTTGAGGAACACTTCAACTGCAGGAAAAAGAAATCATGGCCACAGCTCATTATTCAGCCCTGTCTGTCCTTTGATCCTGAGAGGTGATAGATGATTGCCAGACTCCCATTTTATACTGGTGAGGACTGAGGCTGCTCAGCACCTTGTAGAGACAGATCCTGGAGCTATTTATGAGGAACACTTGCATGTAGTGATGATCTTAACCACTAGCTGAAAGAACACTGCAGTCTGCCAGTCCCAAATGCATCAGCTAAAAGTGGTAGTAAAAGGAGATTATTTGCTGCTACTGACTGTGTTTAAATACTTGGTTCTCCAACTGAAAAGAAATCTGCATAAAAAACAGCTTATAAAAAACATTAAACCCTACAAGAACAGCCTCGACACCTTTTGTGAAAGACAAATGGTTTAATTATAAACTGATGCTGTTCAGAGTACATTCTCCTATCATTACTACAGCAATTTTTGGAGCTGACGTTTGCGGTTGTTCTTTTTAAGTTTCATTTTGGGTGGAAGAAAGCTCTGTTTTGAGAGGAAACAGGAAAGAAATGAGGCCAAGAAATTTAAGAGAAGACATCACACAGCACCTTCCCTCTTTCTACCAGTCATGAAATAAGTATTAGGTCCACTACACTTAGCATTTATCTTTCAGAGCTGGGGATGAGAGTTACACAGATGAGACCACAGGAAACTCCATCTCCCTATAAAGTAAAGAAAATGACAGGGCAGGTTGCAAAATGCTGACACAGGCAGTAACTTGCTGCTCATAAAAAAAAAAGACACGGTCAAACTGTGTTGGACAGAGATCATCGAAGGGATGATTCGTCAGATTATGAACTGTCTGAGATCTAAAGGCCATGTCTGATGATATGCCCTCTATCACACGTGCCCTGTTGTCTGACTTGTCCCAGGCCTGTTGTCTCATCACATAAAGTACATGACTAGTTTTTTTCCCCCCACACTTAGACTGTATAATGGGCAACCAGTAAAAACTCCCTGAGAAAATAAACCAAATCTCCATTTCCAAATGGCATAAAAATTATAAAACATAACTGAGAATCCTGAGAGAAGAATTTAATTTCGCTGCATATGCTTGAATGCAGAGTCAGTTTAAAACATGACTTTTAACTGCAAAAGTAAACTTTAAAGTATTTTTAAGTGGGAAGCCCCACATGTTAATATTCTATGGACCAAAGGACTGTGTCACTTAAGATGTGATGTGCAGAGTTACTTACATATTTGGAAATCAAATTTCAAGCAGGACCCACCCACAAGGATTCCTCAAAATAATAAGATAATTACCCAGAGGAGGAAAATTCTGGCAGAGCCATTGCCATTTTACTGTCCTCTAATAAACAGACTGTTTGGTGCTCAGCTGTGTTACCCATCCTAGTGTGACTAGCTCCGTCCCCATCAGACCTAGCTTGTCTCCTTTCTTCAGGACTCATTTTAGGTGAACTTGTTGAGGTTTGACTACCCATTTGCTTTTTCGTTGGAATGTTAAGAATCTTGGACTTATCACAGCCACCATCATGAGAGGCAGATAGGAACCAATTTGGTGAAAGAAAGACTGACCTCAAAAAATTCACTGGCCTCTTGCACTCCTGGGTTTGCTTGAAGAATGCACAACTTCTCCTGACTTCACAAACAGGGTTTTTAATGCGGTTCCTCCTTGAGGGACCCATTCACTGAAACACCTTAGTACCTGAGGAAAACAAGTCAGGCTGAACAGCTCTGTCTGACATGAAGAGGCAGAGACAAGAGGGTACCATTGCGTGTGCATGACATAGTGTTTGGGCTGAAATGCCCACAGCAGGAGGGTGCACTGTGAGTCTTATGTTCACATGTGACATAGGATTATATCACCCTAAACTATTATGGCTTTGTTTTTTATAGTTCTGACAGATATAGCTATGAGTACTCAGCTCAACAAGGGCCACTGAATTTTTCTGCATTTGTACAGATGTTCATCTCTGAAATGTCCAAAGATTATTCATTTTCTCTTAGACCATCTGCAACATCCTAGAAAAACGCAAAAGCCTTTTAGTTAAAACCTAAAATAAAAGCCTAGATTCTGCAAGAGGCAGAACAAAGAAGACCCTGATCATGGGGTTGAATTTCTAGCACAGATGCTCATCTTGGCTTCATTTCAGGAGACTCTGAGTGCACCATGCAATTAGGCAAATTCTTACCCAACACATCCCAGCACTGGAGCTCTACTGACTTGTGTCAGATGCCAAAGATGCTCTGACACTGCAGTCCAGCAGCCTCCTTTGAACTGAACAAAACTGCATGTTGTTTTTCTGGTTCTCCCTCCCATAGTTTTAGAAAAGACAATTTTTGAAGCAGACAAGGGTAAATAGCACCATTTCATTCTTGCTCTAGATCTGGTAGCCACTCTTATTTGCTATGCAGTTGAAGTCTCATGGGGTAGTTTCTGAGACACAGAAGCTGGTAGCTGAACACTGTGAACTGGATTGTCAGGCAACTTGGGAGATGTTGTCCTTTCCTAAACTGGGGCAACACTGGAAAATAGGAGACATCCTATTTCCCTTAGCAATAATGTCCTTACCATGTAGGGGCAAAACAATTCAACTCATCAGCATTCACTGTTTATCCATTTATTATTGCCTCATAAAACTGGACACCTGTCTCATTTTCCATTAAATATTAACAGCAGCACCATAGAAATGAACAGTAATAATGTTATTATTGTAATGTTGTGGGTGAATCTTACTACAGTGTACTGTGGATGTCAACAAACATGAAGTATGAAACCACAAAATTTATAAATAATTACAGACTGATGTGATTTAGATACCACTGCATCCTTCTGGCACAGGTAAGAGTACCAAGTACTTTTTCATCCTTCAGTGCTGAGTTTTAGAAATGGTAACACTTATCACTTCTGAAGTATCTTCATTGTCAGAAGATATCAAAGCATTTGCCCAGGACTGCAAAGGGCCTTTTTAGGGTGCATCTGAGGCAGAGGAAATCCAGGTACAGACAGCACCTGGAGCCAGTTGTATCAGCTGCAAGACAGGAGCTACAGAAACAGGGCCAGCACCCTGACACCTGCACGCCAGCACCCTCTCTTATCCACTTAGCAGTGTTTGCTATATAAGGGACAGAATGCCACGTCTACTGACAGCTTATATCCCACGCAATCTCCTTAGCTCTGCTGCCTGGTCCCTGACCTTTGTGGGCATTGTGCACCAAACCGAGGCTCTGAGAACCTTGCTTCAAAAAGTCACGTACTTCACTCTTCCCTGCTTCAGCCCAGGCAGGAAGCGGCAGTACAGAAATATTGATCTGAAGGCTGTTCCTGCTGCTTTCCAAGCCTGATCTTCCCATTCCTGTTCCTTGGGGACAAGGCTCCTGAAGCCTCTGGGTCATACTGGGCGTCTCCACGTTTCTCAGGAGCTTTTCACTTGGTGCTGGGTTTAGCTGAGCTGGGAAATCTTGCAAGAATAGCTTTTGTTCTTCCGCTGTTTTATTCCTGTTTCTCAGCCTTACTGAAACAAAAGCAGCACAGGGAACATTTTCGGTGTTGCAGATGAATAAGATTTTCCTGGAACAAATAAAAAGGTCAAGTTTAGTTCCTGTCACAACTCCTGCACATTTCTAGCTCGTGGGCCCTTGCTGAGGTGCAGCCACTTTATGCTCAAAAGCCAGCCACTGCCTTTTTGCCTGACATTAGTCCTTTGTACAGAAATTTATTTTAAACACAAAATAAAATAAATGGTTTATACTATTTTTGTGGACACAAATCAGTGACTGATGTCATAGACATGAAAGACAGAAGACCACTGAAGACTCAGTTTTGATGTTTCTTCGCATTCCTGAAACTTTGTGAAATCAAAGCTTTTCAGGTTAAACCATTCTTAATGTGCTCTCTTCTCACCAGTGATATCCAAATGGTGCAGCCTGGAACACAGTAATAATTGAGCTGGGAAACTGTACCTTCAATTGAAATTTGTAAGTTCATAAGCCAGAAAATAAATTACAAATTACCCCAATAATTAGGAATAAGGTCTTACCTATACAGTACCTCTATACACTCTCAGTATGTTATTTCCTGAAAAAAAAAAAAAAGGCTACTTTTAGAAATAATTCAGCAATGTCTTTATTTAATATAAGTGCTGTTTTTCATGTGAATTACTCTTTGATAAATTCAGATATTTGTCATGCTATCCATCTACCATACAGGCCTTGATGAGGGAAGGAAAAATTGTGGTGGGTTAGTTCTGGAAACATAAAAGCTGCCTGCAGTAGGTTTTTCCATACATCCCAACAGTCCTTAAAGGGAAGGAATATGAGAAAGAATATCTAAGTGTCTAGTCTCTTTCTTTTTTTTTTTTGGCCTTGATAGAGTTTATACCTTGGTACAGTCCCAGACTAAACAGTGTGTGGGAATTGAAGGGAAAGAGGGACTTCCACTGTTAAAGAAAAATAAGTTTTGTAGAGATTTGAAGGGAGAAATTAACAAGACTTGGTGTTTGAAGCTGGTCAGGAGCTTGTCTGACTCAGTTCCAGGACAGATGCTCAGGAATTTTTACAATTGCAGGGGCCTGATAAACACTCTTTGGGACTATCCCAGGAGCTGGCTGGATGATGAGAAGATTTACAAATGCATGTGTGAATAAATAACCTTCGAGCTTGTTGTAGGACAGCAGCTTTTGTTACTTGAGCTGTTTATAGGGTCATGGTATTTGTTCCTTTAAAACATTTATCTGATCTGAAATTGCAAGAGGTGGTTGGTTTACTGGCGTTCCTAATTGCTCTTCAACAGTAACCTGTTAAACATTTTCAGTCATCTAGTCCAGGTGCTACAACTATGTGATATAACACAGCGTGATAAAGCCAGTAAATAACCAGAGCAAACAGCTTGCAAAATAACTATGGGCAGACATACCACTTACCCAAACCAGCCAGCAAATTTTTGCAACAAATGACATTTACAGGCAAAAGTAGGAAAGATTTTATGACTTCTAAACAGTCCAGAGAAAACACAGAATGTCAAAGAAATTTATGCAATGTTGGCTTCGATGATCTTCAATGATACTTCTATTCCAATATAGCTTATTTATACACTGTTTATTGAACTTGGCCTTAAAGTAGAACAAGAACCCATCAAGTGCATTCTATACCTTATAGAATTTATATTTGTCACTAAAAAATAGTATTAATGAATATTACAGTGTTTCAGATCATAAACATCAGTTCTGAATTAATGAGTAGCATGTATCAATGTTATTTTATACTTGAATAGACAAATTTAAAAGGATTTTCTTTCTGCACAAGACTGGTGTTACATTTAATGCTACAAAGACCACACACTTGTCAAAAATGAAATTTAATTTCTGAAAAAGTTGTTGCTTAAAAAATTATTTATATACAGTTAGGAAGACAAAAAATGGAGACTATGGAGCTGAGTTCTGTGTAACTGCCCTGAGACTGAAAAATGTAAACAAATAAAAAAATAGAAGCAATAATCCAGTTCAGTTGTGTCTAATGGCAGATAATGTTGGTGATAAGTACTGTAATATGTTCTGCCTTCTTATCTGGAAAGACCACAAATAATGACTAACTACTGATAAAAATAACAATTCCCTTTGCAGACTATCTTTTTTTCCCCTCCAAATAAATGTGGACTCTGTGAACAAGAGCCCTGTGATGATGATGACTTCTGAGTAACTTATGTGTTGTCTAGGAATAAATTTTTAATTTATGACTGTGTTGATTACCCTGGCTGAAGGGGAAAAAGCTCGAAGATCCCAAACCCCCACCTCCTCTGCTTTTTTATCCTCCGATGTTTTATTTTCCCAGCAGCCCAGCTGTATTCTTCTCATACTGTGTGTATTGTTGGGATTATCTTCAGCCATGTGAACTATAAACATGGCTCACTGCAGCCCAGCTAACAGAGTGGCAAAGGGCCAAGAAGGAAAATCATCCTCTTCATCTCAGAAGCATCTGGAAAACGGACCCAGAAAGGGTCTTTCTGTTGGTCTGCTGGAAGTTCTCTAACACCACAATAACAAAGCCAAGCCTGCAAAAAAGAAGAGCAGTTGTTTGTAGGTGGTGGGATATTCCCAGGTAATCATCACCTCCACAATGATTTTGTTTATGAGGGAAAGAAAAATCTGTCCCCATTTCCCACCAGAGGCAGGCAAATTATAGCAACATATTTTCAGAGACCAAAAAGCAGAACTCTAGGATACACTTTCCAACCACTATGAATTTGGGTAACACAGTTCCTCTGCATCTCAGGTTCATCACATGTACACATGGAAAGTAAATCTGCACACTATTTTGTAATGTGTCTTTGTAGCTGTAATGTCTAGTGCTGAGCTTACTGCTAGAGAGAAGTAGTTTATTTTACTTAAGTCTACTTGAAGAGTAAGGATAACCACCACAAAGGTTTGAAATCAGTTAATACCCCTGTGGAAAATGAATTCTCTTTAAAACTATTGCATAGTAGAGGCCAAAGTGGAAATTAAGAACATAAAGAGCTCTCTGTATCTGTGGATATACTGATATAACAAGGCGTACCAGGGCTAGTCCCTAATTAAAACAGAATAGTTGTCTGATTAACAGGCAGCACCAGATGGCATCAAAGGAGTTGCCTTTTTTAGCTTTACTTAGCCATTCTTCAAAAATGCTTATTTCAGGCTGTGATGAAATCCCCTTCCATGGGGTATCACCTATAAATTTATGTTCCCACCACGAATTCCTCAAGTGCCTGGGACGTAGTGTTCAGAACAGAGCAGCTTGTCAACCTTACCATGCACTGTCGGTAACACTCAAACCATAGTTTTGCTTCCTTACGTTACATGCACTTTACAGTTTGGTGAAGGAGAGAGAAGGGCTTCATCTCCAGCCCTGGTTACTGATGTGCAGCCATGCTGATGCTGGAGTCAGCAGTGTTGGAGCTTGGAGCCCTATTGCCAGTGACCCTCAGCACATATCTAAACTTTAGATTAAAGGTCAAACTTTGCTTCTGCCTTTTTTTTTTTTTTTTAACACAGAAAGCCAATGTCCTCGGGCAAGTAAGCTATTTCGTTTTATTTTATCCGTTAGTGGAAAGCAGCTGTACTGCTTAGCATGATTAACAAGGAGGTTAGACAGTAATGCTTTGTATACGGTAGTGTTATTTGCACCACTAAGGCAAGTAATTGCCCATAAAAACAGTATCTTGTAAAAACAGTGGGGAAAATCCCCCTCCCCTGAAGAATAAAAATAGGAGTGCCATACTTCCTTTTAGTCATCACTAAAAACATTCCCCCTTCAGGATCTTTGAGGCCAGAAATCATTTAACAAAAAGATTCAGGCAATAATCCACAGCAATGCTCACTACTGTTTACTGAAAAATTGCAACTGACTCTTGCAAATATACATGGAAAATATCCATGTAAAGGAAAGGCATTTGCACACAGTGCTGTATTTACCACCTCTCCTCGTGTGTCCAAAGTTTGTTTTAAAGGTATTACAAGCTGATGTTCCAAATAGTTTCTTATAAGTTCCATTGTGGCTGAGTTTTTTTCAGGTCTTGTTTGACTGCAAAATAATGTGTTCCTACAGGCAGATGGAAGAAAAACCATTGGTATATGCTAATTCATGATAAAATATCTACTTCTTTCCTGCTGAAGCCAACCAAGACAAGAGCAGGAGGTACATTTTCAGAAACACTGAACAGGCTAACTCAACACTAGTTCCTGCTGAGTCATTTATCAGGAAACTGAGCATGCTGGAGAAAAGGGCAGGACAAATGGCATCTCAGTTAAGCTAAGTTCTTACTGTTTAGAATAGAACAGAACAGACTCTTTGGAAGGTTACACTGCCCATCTGGTCCACCTGTCTGACCAGTTCAGAGTTGACCAAGCTAAAGTTCATTGTTGAGAGCACTGTTCAACTGATTCTAAAATACTGACAGGCTTTGGGCATCAACCACCTGTCTAGGAAGCCTATTCCAATGTTTGGCCACTCTCTCTGTAAAAAAAACGTTTCCTGACATCCAGTCTGAATGTCCCTGGGTGCAGCTTTGTACTGTTGTCTAATTTGGGATTGATCCTTTTTGACAGAAATACAGAATGGCTTCTGAAGAACCAAAGGTGGTAAAATTGGGGATTCATGAGCAGCCACAAGATTCACACCACTGAAGCCATGATATTCAGATCCAATGAAAGGCCTCTGGCTCACTGCCCTGAGCATCTTCTTACAACTTTTTACAACAGCTGATAACGCGAAGGGTTTCTCAGATGTCTCTTTATTTCAGAAAGCTGTTTCTGTCTTTGCTGCAAACATGGTATCTGGAGAGTATGCTGCCAGACTTTTTCATACTGACTTTGTGCTTGTGTACAAAAGTATTCAACAGAATTGGAGGATGCCAGGACCACAATACATATTACATAAGTTACAGGATGTATACAAAACTTCAGTATAGAGCCTTACTCTGTGTCAGCCCTGTGGCCCAATGCCAGGCAGCACCTTACTCTGTTTAAAGTATCGCTAATTTTGGTGAGGATGTTCCCAATGCAATATGGATCAATGCAGCTGATTTGAGAATATCTGATCCTGTATAAAAATTTTAGGGCCCCATATGAGAAGGTATATTAACATATGATTTCCTCTGGAATCATCTGTGCTATACATTTTGTTTATCAGATGGTACTACTTGCACATGTACCAAGCTGTCCAAAAAGTAAAGAATCTAGTTCTGTCTAGTCTAGTCTGTCTAGTCAATGCTCATTGACTATAGAGGCAATTTATACAATCACTTTGAATTAGACACACAGCCTTTTGGTGGCCAGAGATGTTTGAGATAATTCCCCCCCATCGTGTTAGCAATATTTTATACACATGCACATGCAGAGAGAAATAAAACCAAATACATATGCTATATATTATATATGTATTAATATATTTGTGTTATATGTATCATATATATATATATTTCAAATTTACTGAAATACATGTAACAGGTTATTTTCAGTGTAGTATACTACTTCAAATACAGATATACTTGGCAAAACTTGTAACACACATTTAACAGTGTTCCACTTTTTTCCCCCCTGATTCTTCTTTTGACCTGTAGAAAGTTACCTGGTAACTAGAATTAAAAGAATAAAAAAAGTAGAAAGTTAGCTGCTTCCTACTGGCTTTGCAAAGGACTTCAAAGACGTTAAGCATTTGCTACACAGGCAGGATGTTCACTGTCTCCCACACCCCAGTGTGGAGAAGGTGACTCTCCACGGGCAGCTTTTTACTTTGTCTTCCACATCTGTATTATCCAGACTTCTGCTCACCATGGCTGGGACATCAGCTCAAAGGGAAGGAGCATATGGGAGGAAATGCTCTTGATGTGATGTTCTCTGTGATTATTTTACATTAGAAACACTTTAATATCATGGGTGTTTTTAGCATATCAGTGACTACCTTGGGGGATGTAGAATCAAGCTGGAGCTTGGGTTGTGGGTGATTTTTGTTGTTGAAACCTGGAATATTAGGCAAACTCCTCAGGCGCATTTCTCAATGCACTGAAGAGACATGTTAATATTTCAGCTGAAGACACAAAGTTAATAATATCCTTATGGCTGGCTCTTGGACTCCCTCCTCGTGGAGACAAATGCTACCCACACATTCCTTTACCCGATACACAGAGAGTCGTAACTTGGCGCTTAGCGCAGTTCCAAGGCCTACTGAGATAAATCAGAGAGAAGCACCACATTGCTTTATATAGACTAATAACTTGAAACAAGTTAGGAATGCAGAGAAAGCTGTGGGAATGGATATTTCTAACTAAAAGCTCTCTATCAAAGCTGACAGCAAGCAGCAGGAGTGACGGATGGCACCAGGAGAAGGTGGAACATAGGAGAACCAGGGAAGAATCTGAAGCCCAAACAATCAAAGATATAAAGGCAATTTGTAAATTCTCAGCTAATTTTGTCACCTCTGAGATGTGACTAATATAGAGACAATAACAACACATGGATGTCTCAAAGAAAAATAAAATGGTGCTGAGAAGAGAAGCAGAGTTTGTAATTTCTAAACTAAAAAACAGTAGTGTCTGTTTTTGGTGGGGGGTTTTTTGTTTGTTTGTTTGTTTTTAAGTAAGCATCATTGCCACAAGGACAGTGCTTATTTTAAGAAGGAAGTACTCTCCTGGGAATGACAATAATTGGTATCATCTGTGAACGGTGTCCATATAGAAATGCACAATTGCCACATAGGAAAAAAGGAAAAATCATAGCATTCATTTGGCCCTTGCAGGACATCTGAATTCATAAAAAGGATAGTTAACTGTGCTTAAGTGCAGAATAAAATGGACTTGTATTTTGGCTTGCCTGCAATAATGCAAGACTAACAAAAAAGCAAAATAAAAGTGTTCATTTTATATAGTGGTTCCATATTTTGTATGCACCCATACTGATTTGAGGTGTTGTCTACTAGATTTTCCCTTCTCAGAAACAAGGACATATAAAACATTGCCTATAGATTTATTCTGAATGCTGCTTCTTTGATTGTGAAGCTGAAATAATGTACCCTCCAAGCCCACTAATATTTCTATTGTGACCAGACTTGTCCAGAGTTTTACAATCCTAATTAGTTTCACAGTTGTCTTGTTGTTTTCCTGTACTCCCCCTCTGTCTGCTCATCACCATCTGCTGTTGTCCACAGTAAGATCTTAAAGCAAGTACCATCTCTTTGTTCTGCCTCTATACAGCGCCTCATAGAAATAGCTCATTACGGGAATCCAGGGCTGAAATTCCTAAACACCATGGCAATAAATGTAGTGGACAGAAAGAATAATGAGTCTTGGAAACAGTGGGAAATGCTCAGCTCCTGGCTTTTGGGTAGTATCTCCTGCTTTTTGACTCTATCTTTTGTTCCTGTGCCATTTCTGCTCAGCCCATTAACAAGAATTGCTAGAAGGAGTTCGATGAGCACAGAGAGCTTGATCACAATGCAGCCATCACTTGGGTAAAAAAGGCAAGGATGGATGTGGGAAAGGGAAAAGTGAGCATCAGAGCAAATCTTCTTCCAAACTCACACAAGGGCAAACATCACCTTTGTCGGTACCTGTACTTCAGACTGGATGATTGAGGCTTTTGTTCTGTTTTTGTCAGGCTAGAAACATTTAAATGAAGACACACTAGATGCCAGTCTGTCCCAGTAGGGGGTGGATGTGGATGTGGATAGTGACAGTGTACTAAAATGGAGCATTAGCCCTAAGGATCAGTTCTCTTCATTCTTCAGCAGCTCTTTCTCTCTCCAAGAACAATCAGTAGCTGGGCATAATACTCACTGGATACTTCCTACTTACGGCACTACTGTCCCATATTTCTCACAAGATCTTTATGTTTGTTATTTATACGTAAGTTATGGGTGGCCAGAACTAGGACTTCTGCAATTGAATTTTATTATAAATTCTTGTGTTTTGGGGTCAAGAGGGTTGCTTAGATTTGTGATAAAGGATATGGAAAATCTGAAAGAAATGGATATTTTTCACTACTACTTAATAGAAAAAAGTTAAACATAGCAGAAGCAGGTTAGTTGAAAGGCCTTGCTTGAAATTAATGTGAAATGTGATGGAACTGCCTCCAAAATCTGAGGTTTGTGGTTATTAAAAATACAGCAGTTTGAGTGACAGTGTATTGAACCTCAAAGAAGGGATTTTGGCACTTGAACAAGTCAACATAAAATGGTGAAACTAAATATTCAGGAGGATTGGTCTTCTGGAATTCCTGAAGAGACATTCATTTTCATAGGTATTCATCTTATACTGTGGTCTGTGGTATTTGGTTGCTCATAAAACTCTTCTAAAGTAAAATTGCATTTCCAAATAAGGCTGAACTTGTTATTTATAAAGGTTTATTAATACTTAATCAATTGTTATAAATTTCATCAAGTCAATATGTTCCTTTTTCCCACAGTTCGTGCCCAGTTTCAGCATTCTCTCATAAAGTACTTATTCTAACAACACATTCATTTATAGGACCATCATATCAAGCCCCCATAAAACTTTATAAATGCATTACTACCATAAAATATAACCTTAATAGGTATTTATTTTTAATGTTTTGAATATCCACTTCTTAAATGAATGTCCAAGTCTGTCCTGTTGTTTTAAAGTTATATGACCAATTAAGTAAGCTACAGCCCTGTTTTAAAGAACTAGACATCTAACACATGCAGTCTGTCTTAGTGTAAGAAATTGCTGAGTGATGAGCAAATGCTAAGGTCATACTATTTAGTTATTTAAGGTGACTTTAAAAGACTGAAATGACTACTCAAAAGATGACAGTGTTCCCAGGGAAGCCCCTAGCAGGGGTAACACAGCAACCCATTGTGCAGGGCAGCAATTAGGAGTGCCAGTGCTGACTAGAATCCTGGGGTGCATTGTTCTTCCTGATTTTCAGGTCATTCCACCCAATGGGCAGATGCTGGGGAAGTCATAATAGAGATTACCAGTTTGGGGATGCCACTTCAACAGACAACCATGAGTTAGTGTGGGATTTTCACTTGTCTGGACTCTGCTAGAGGAAATAACTGCTTTTGAGAGGAAAGACTAACTACAATGAACACAAGTATTTGGTGTTGTGTTTGGGGAGATAATTGCCAGTGTGCCTCTGGCACCTTTGGGGAGCCATCTGGGTTCACATTCCTTTCTCTTCTAACACCCTGTGATCACTGGGGTGAAGACCATCATTACCTGTTCCCTGCAGAAGTCTTCCCAGGATGTACCAACTGTTGCACCTAAAGGCTGTGGATACTTGAAAATCTTCAGAGCTGCAGTAAATGGCTCAGAAAATGCTTGCAAGCTGTTTGGCAGGCTAGCTTCAGGCAGATTCCTGGGGAGCTGAACGCTTTGGGTACTCCCCCTGTCTGTGCCGGTGATTCTCAAAGGTCAGCATGGGGCTCTCAGCACGGTGTGAGAAAGTAGGAATTGGAAGTGAAAGGCCTCCAGGTTCTGCCATGGAGGGGCCAGTTGGTAAAACTAATCTTTTTTCATGAAGTTAGGGCCCAGTCCAAGAAGAGGTCAATGGTCAGCGTACCCTATTGACACACTCTTCAGGGAGTGAGCTTTCTTGAGCAGTATCACCATGTTCACACCATCTTCCTCCACTTGGGATGTTTCTCTCTTCCCCTTCCCTCTGTCTTGGATCAGACCAAATTAGGGTCACCTGTGTGTTCACCTTCCCTTCCTTTGTCTTATTTTAACTCCCCATTTCAGTTGCCAGAAGATTTTCCTGGCAGCAGGGCTATGACCATTGCCAATATGGTTAATGCATGGTGCATTTAACTGTTTAACAGTATACGCACGTAATTGTTGATGTAATTTCCTGAAGAGCGTGGCAAATCTAAGTCACCTGAAGTCTTTAAAATCAACTGGCTATCAAAAAATACAAGAGAGCTGAAAAATACTTGAAACCACAAAATAACAAAATGATGCCCTATGTCCTGCATGTTGGGTAATCCAGTGAGGTCTATACTGGCATCTCAGAGCCTAAGCACACTCTGCATCTTCATTATGAGCAACATATCATTCTTAGCTAAGCTCGTACCTGCAAGCTGAGCAAATTTCTTATGCTTATTAGAAAATACCTCTAATTTCAAGTCAAAACTTACTTTTTGTGCCTGCGTTTTGCAAAATTTTTCACTTGCTGTACAATAGGTTTGGAGGGATCTTATATGGATGTATAACTGTGCAGTGGTAAAGTATTTACTTGCAGCAGATGGAATGAGTATGAGAGAACATCTAATGTGGTAATTGACGCTAAAATCTAAGGCATTAATTAAACGTGTGTTCTACTTAAGGAGTCGACTAAATGATGAGTGACAATTAAAAATTATGTCTTTATAATTATTCCAATTCCTATTTATGAAAGTAGAGTGTGACTGCATATTAAAATATGATTGAAGGTTTGATGACTCCTTATTCTTTCACAGTTTAAACGTTTGCAATTATTTCTCCCTCAGATTAGAGCAATGCATAGTGATGCAAAGTAAAACAGCGTAGGCTTGATTCTCCAGTCACTTAGCACAGCTTTAATATTGGCATATGGTGACTTCCTTAAGCAGAGCACTCCTCAGTTGGGGTGATTTGAATGGACAATTAGGCTCAGTATGCTAAACACTGCAAATTTAATATGAACATCTGGGGATGCATTTAAAGATCAATGATTAATTTTTTTTAAATAATTTGGTTGGATTTGGAAAGTATGCTGCAGCTGTAAGGGTGGAGATTTCTCCTTCCAGATGAAGCAGTGGGAAAAATCCCTTTCCTTCGAAGGACACAAGATTAACCCATTCACAGAAGTCAGGGACCTTTCCCTCAATCTGCCTGTCTATTTCTTTGAAAATACTTAATTAGTACAGCAGATTCAAACTTTGCAAAAGTGCCTCCTACCACTGTCTTTGGATTAGGTTAACTAGAAGTTGTAATTGGTTGCAATACCAAGGGACATTCTCAGCCTAATTCTCCTACACTTCCACAATGACTGTCTAAGACTTCCGACAGTGAAAAATTTCCTTCTCTCACCAAGTTTTGAAAATTCCTCACAATATCAGCCAGAATTATTTTTTTTCCTTGCCTATTATGTAATCATCAGTATTCCTCATTTTGATTTATTTTTCAGAATTTGCACTGCAAATATTTTTATTCAGGAATAGAAGTTTGATTTTGTGTTACACCCAAGAATCACAGGGCAGAGAAGATGAACCCTTCCTTTACTTGAATTTTATTTTTATTTATTTCTACTGTGCATATTCTTTTGCCTTTCACCCTTCGAACTTGTGGATATGTTGTGGAACCAGCGGTGCAAATCTTTGAGAAGGCAGTAAGCTCAAGGCTAGCTGGCAATGCCGTTGATTATTTTTACTGCAACTCTGAAAAGAAAGAGAACAAAAAGTGTGTGTATGTGTATATATCTACACGTTTATTTACACACAGAGTAAAGATAAATATTCAATGAAGCTTTAAACCTGGTGCCAAGCTTGGGAAGCTGGTTTTTGTACTGGAGTCTTTCCTAGCACCCAAGGCAAAGGGCTACCTATCCTTGGCTGCAGAGAAGCAGCAGGGCATCTTTGCAGCCCCTGCACTTGCTTCTGTCCTGGGTGGAGGAGAGGGTGGCTACAAGCCTGCTTCACCTGTCTGCTTTTTATCCTTTTATTGCCAAGCCTCCATTTCCAGTCTCCATGGCTCTCACCTCTTCTCCTATTGAAATTTCCTTGGCATTTCACAGTAGAAATGCTACCATCTCCCACTGTGAGCCTCTTTTCTGGCTCCCCGATTCTGATTGGCACTCCTGTCTCCTCCTGAGTGCTGCTGCAAAACCCTCCCTGCCTTGTCCCAATTCTTACAACCTGCACAACTCTCCTTACTCTTTCCAGGTGTTACACAAGGGTTTCTACATTTTCATGCTGTGTTTCTGTATGGAAAACATCTTCTGTCTACCAGTCCTTTAGCAGGTCTCAGACATCTCTTTCTTTTGTGTTGATTCCCCTAGTCACCTGGTACATTGCAGCCTGGTGCAAACAGCCTTTCTGTTTACCTTGTTCAATTAGCTTTTATTCTGTTCTGAATTGAATTTTAGCAGCCCATAATTTGTGAGTATTTAGAATCAGATATATTTTGTAAGCCATTTGAAAAACAAGGGTATCAAGCTTCCAGATGGCATAAAATACTGGTTTCTGGATTTAGTACTTCTCAAGATAGAACCTGTTAAAATCATGCCTGACTGGAAAAGTGGAAAAAAAGCAAGAGGGCAGTCCAAGTACTGCGCTTCTGGGTTTTGGTTTTTTTCTTTTTGTTTTCCTTCCAAGAGGGCCTGTTACAGGTGACAATTACATGGAAATAGACAGAGAAGGGCTGGGCAATCAGTTCCCAAATGCACCCAGAAGATAGTCAGGATGTGCATGAGAAACTAACTAGAGGCTCAGGGACTTCTTGTTCCTCTTCATGTTAAACAAGATGAAATGAGATGGTGGAAGTGCTGACATTATTAGTGATACCAGTTTTATTCATATTATAATATAAATTCACTAGTATAATCCTATTAAATATAAACAGATGTGTAATTTAGGATTTTTTTATTTCAATGTGTTAATGCTGTGAATTATGCCTGAGTCACAAAATAAGGTGATTTTTAAGATCAGCTCTCCACAGCCCATTCAACCCTTAAAACAAATCTTTACTTTTCACTTGTGCCACTCCATTTCTATATTTCCCTGCTTCTAGATTCCTTCTTACTTTATAAAGCTACTGTTCATCATCTTATCTCCCCTGCAAAGCTCCCCAGACCTTTAATCTGTTTAGCCCACGTGTCATGGACTTTCTCCTTTTTTAATAGGTGGAACTCAAATATTCTTACTGCCAGCCTATCTTCCTCTGGAAAAACTAGGTGCACATCACAGCTTGCTCCTGATGTGGAGGCTTTCCAAGTGCTGCTCCCTGATGATCTCGTTGCCCTGAAGCAAAGAGTGTGGTATCATGCCTGGCTTTCCTTCAGCAGAAGACAACTGATAAAACAATATGTGAAAGAAAAGTCTAATCTGGAAGTTCCTGTCTAGGGAGGGGGAAAAGTACCTCTATCACATATGGTAGACACTCAGAGGAGGGCAGGATATGCTAAATATCAAAAAGAGTAAAGGATTCTGGGCAGGATTTTGGGCATCATGGAAAATAAATGCTGGAAGAAGTCCATCCCTTGGCTGGCCACAATGTGACTGTACACAGAGGAGAGAAAGCCACTGACTTGCAATCCCATTGAGCAGAAGTCCTATAAGAGAAAGTCCTTTATCTCATCACTTGCTGCATCAAAAACTCCTCTGACAGCTCAGCACTGAATATCCACAGGAAGAATCACAATTAATGAACGTCTCTGTTTCCCTAACAGTCTACCCAGGAACTGTGATATACCAGGTTACATGTCAGTCACATCCTGAAAGTCCCATAATATTGTACATGAGCTACATGACTCCAGAAGCATGTGCTGAAGCACAGCTGGCAAAACAAAGTGTATACATGGCAGTCTTTCATTCAGCAATCATATTTTACAATGTTGACAGAGGAATGTCTCCATGTTCATTTGCAGGTCTGCTGTCAGTATTGTGGTATTTATATTGCAGACACATTTACATGATATTTATGTATTGGTACTGTTTTCATTACCCAGCTTTCCCATCCGGCAGTTGTCAATGAGGCTGGCACCCATTTAAATGGCAGATTTAAATGGAACTGTTGTGCTCTTTGAGGCAACATGTACATAAGTTTTTGGTGGATGTAAAGGCCACGCAGGAAGGTATGTATGTGGTAGTTATGCTTATTTTTCTATGTAGCCATACTAGCTGAGGGGAATCTTAGCAAGTCTGAAATGTATAAAGCCTGATTTTTCTGTCTGGTGGCAAGTCAGAGGATCGCTAACTTTGAGTAGAGACCTATCCCTTCTAAAAGTTAGATGTGCTGACAAATTACTTCTCTAAACTAAAAGCAGTGTTGAAGACCTCTCTGCTAACACTATCAGATAAATACATCTACAATCTCTGCTTCCCACATTTGACACTTCTTTAAGGGCTTGCCTACACAGCAAAGTTGTTCTTACATTGATTTTAAAAAATGTCATCTGTTTTATGAGTGATTTAGTTTAACCTAGTTTAAATAGATTCTTTTGAAAAGTATGTGTTTATATAAAACATTGGATGTATGCAAGAATAAAGTTCTGCAGAAATCAACACTATCCAGGTTCTTACTTGGATAAAAACTGGATTGTTGTACAGTTTCCAGTCTTGGACTCAGATGAAGGCCTGTGCTTTGTTTTGAGTTTTTTATAAAGAAATTAAAATGTCTCTAGGCAATTTAAATTAATGTTAAGTTTAAAAAATTACATATATATATATACATACATGTGTGTATATAAACCCAAATATATATATATATATATATATACACAGATATATATATAACTTCTGTTGACAAAACTACTGCTTTTATTAGATGTCTTTATCTGCTTAGAGATGATTTTGTGGAATAAAATAAAGAGAAGTCAGTGTTACCTGAGACACTAGACAATCCTAGTGTTTCTAGACTGAAGTGTTTGTGAGATACAGAATGTTTAACAATTCCTTATCATTGATATGGTTGTAACTGATGTGACACATCTTTTCTCTGTTGTCCATCCAATGCTTTAACATCAGAGTTAAATAAGAATTGGTACAACTAGCATTTCTCTTGTTCTGTCATGTAGAAGAATAGCCAGTCATGGTTTGTATAAATTACTTCATAGTCACAGTTATGTACAATACAGTTTCCTAATGAGGCCAATTCCCTAGGCAACAGCCCAAATCCGTAAATGTCTAAGCACAGAAATACAGCCAGCAGGATGTCTAATTCAGCTGAACTCAATGGAGATTATTTGGTACTCATAATCACCTCACCTCCATGACCTGTATGCCTGTTTTAACTAATGATTAGTATTAAGAAAAAAGTATTCAAATATTCCTTCTTAAGGGAATTATTTTAAAATCTCCTCAATTGCCCTGGGTATTTCACTATCAATGTTTTGAAAAATTTTTCCCCTCATGAAACTCAAAACCACCTTCAAGAAAAACAACTAAGGAATTATACTGAAGAAGCCCTAAATATATTTTATATAATACCTTGTGGTTTGAGTAACCAAAGAAGTCTACTTGTGACCATTTTAAGTTCCTGAAATAAAAATAAGTTTCAGTCTTTCAGATCACAGGTCACAAGCTGGTTTACTTTTCCTTTGGCTTGTCTCTCCATCATTCCACGTCTTCTCCCCCACATCTCAATTCATCTGTGTGCAAAGAAGTGTAGAAATACTTCCATTACAAATCAGTGGGATAGTTTGTCTTGTGAGTCCTTTCAGGCAACTTCATATGCACCTTTGCATGTGTGGCAACATACGCATGTACTGCACCTTGATCAAAAGTTAGGCCTAATTGCATTCTTTTGAGAAGATCGACTGGTAGCAATGACATAACTACACATGGTGATGATGTAGCTCATTTTACATACTGTTATGTCTGAGGCATCACAAATTTGGGCTGTGTCCTGACAATACTCACAAATCTGAAATTCACCATTCATTGGAGCTGATAATTGCCAGTGTAGGTCGTTAGAGTATTATTGTGAAAACTGTGTGAAACGTCCCCAGGACAGAAGGAAAATGTCAAAGCTATTCCTGTACCACTTCTTCCCAGACACGCTGAGTGCTGCTCAGCCTGTCCCTGTTCAGGAATCTGGTGTCATAGCAGCGTTGCAAGGGCAATAAAAAGAGCAATCAATTTTTACTACTCCTAAAGGACAATGCAAAGCATACATGCTTCAAACCCAAGCTTTAAAATAGACAGTGTGTAGGTTTTACTAGATCATAAATGTGTGATTCATTACAAACTGTCTTATATGATAGGACAGAGCTCACCTATACGTTGGTTGCACTTTAATTCCCAATGAACCCTCTGCACCATGTAATATTAAACTCCTAGACATGAGAACAAAAAGAAGCTTGAGGGACATACAGGTACATTGCTCCCTATCTGTCAGAAAACTGGCCAGGAAAATGAGGTCAGCTACATGCTCAGAAATCATGCTTGAACCCAAGGGAGCCACTAAATTATAGGGGGTTTGGCCTTCCTTCCAATGAAAGCAAAGGGAAATTCCTTATGCACTGTCATTAAGGTAGGTCAGCAGCTTAAAAAAGCACAAGGATACAAATAACATCCAGACTTGTTATTTGAGCTTAATAGTAAAGTTTCTTGTTAATGTACATAGCATTCAGTTGTGTAACGGTAAATGAAGGACTGAAAAACTCACCTGTTTGGTTTTGCCTGAACCATCCTTCCGCTGCTTCTCATTTAGGTTTGATTATCCTACTGCCAAAACCATATGATCCAATGGAGAGACAGTATTTGATATAAATGTATGTTATCAGGAATAAAAAGAAATTACTTTCCTTTAATTGTATAGAGGGACTGGTAAGGATTTCTGCTGAGTATGATCTTGAATCCCACTTTGAACATTTTCTTTGCTGCTCGAGTAGACTTGAACTGCCATTCCGTAGGCGAGGAAATTCTCCTAGCTCTGGCTAGTGTCTCTGCCATACCATCAGTTTGTACATGAACTCATTTTAGCTAATCGTGAGCAAAAGATAAAAATAAATAGCTATTGAAAGAAAGCTTCTACAAGTATGTCTCTTTGGAACCAGAATATCCTGGACCTGCTCTTTCCTATGCAACATGTGAAAGAAACAGCAATTTGCTCCCCTTTCTAATTCCTATAAAGATAAAAAGGAACAAAGTCTCTTCTTTTACATAAAATTTAATAGATGAGATTAGGGAGAGTTCTCCGGTGGATACAAATGGAAGAGGCTTTTGAGGAAATGCCCTTCACCTTGAAGACCTCTGTTAGGAAGATCCTAAATATTGCAGCAGAATCTAGATGACTAACTACTAAGGTTGTTTGAGGACTTAGCCACAACACAAATATGTAACGTTTGCAGGGTCTAAGAACTAATCATCATACCAGGAAGAAACAGTTGTCCATTTTTCCTGTTTAGCTTTTGTGGGTCTTCTGCCACTGAACTGTGAACTAGTCTGGGAAACCTGGGACTCTTCCATCTCTCATATTTAAAGTCATGGTGTTCAGCTCTGGATATGGGTGAAGAATGAAGTCTCTCATTCTGGGGTAATTCACTGATGGCTGGAAGACATTAGAGTTGTTGACATCTGTAAAGTATTTCAGAAATTATGAGGATATATAGAAATGAGCAACAGAGAGGCCACATCAGACCAGAGCTTCATGGTCACTCAGGAGTTGCATAATTGAGGAAGAAACATGGATTCTTTCCAGAGGATGTCAAATCAAGTCCATCTGTACCAAAGCAGGACTAAAAAATGGGCACTGTGTTCAACCATCAAATCAAGCAAAAGCTCAGTCAGAATTTCCTTTTACAGCTGTGTCTGATGTGTAGTTCTGCCTTTACTCTGAAGGGCTCCTTTACACTTCTATAGCAGTACATTTCTCCTTGTTATCTTTAACAAGGAAAGACTTAAATCCACATATTAAATTCCTCTTTCCTTGTTCTAATTCTTTTACTGTTGTATCTGTGTTCCTTGCTCATTTGCCTTTGTTCTCTATCCTAAGCAGGTGGGACAGCTAATTAATTAATATTCTTATTTTTGAGAGGTAGGAACATGTAGGTAAAAAGCAGGAGCATTACAAGTACTTAACTGAGGTATTTTAGGGACTGGGTGGGAAATGCTTTATCAGAAGTCTGGGACCTCATAGTTTTCAGGCAACAGTGGTTTCATCCTGGGGTCCTGTTCCATCCACTGTAGCATTTCCTCATTGAATGTCTGGTCCCTCATGGAAGACCACAGAATGATCCTCTTTTGTGGGTTTGCAGGAGCCTGTGCCGTTTTGCAGCATAAGGGAACGCTTTTTATATGCTAAGGTGCTACACTTCATATTATATTTTGATTGCATCTCACTTCTTTCCTGCCCCTGCCCCATCCACCGATGTGGTGATTGCAAAGCTACCACTGTAGCTTGCCTGATGTCTTGCATCCATGCAAATGACTCCCAGCAAACACGTCTGACATAAATTTAGCCACATCTGATGAGCATGCTGCATCAGCATGGGTAACCAAAAAAAGAGGAAAGCAGTGAAGGAGCCTGGAAAGAGCTTACAGGAACCAGTGTTGGAAAGGTGTCAGTTGGGATGTCAGGCTTTGCTTGTATAGCAAATTATGATCTCTCTATTACTATTGCAAACAGTTTTCACCTCTCCTCCCATAGTGCTTTTATTTTTGTTAGAGATCTTTGCCATGGATCCACTTTCCAACATAAAAGACATCAATTAGAAATTAAATTCCCTTTTCTCTTCAAAGAAAGAACTAGAAATACAACCACCTACAAATCCATTCATTTTTGGGGGGTGGGGCTGCAATCATATTTGCCTTTCTAAATTTTGTTTTCTTTTGCACGCTGTCATGCAGGACTTGCAGCAAGAAGGAGGACTCACTAGCTAAAGAGCAAAGACACTAAAACTTAAAATATCAAGAAAGCTGTCAGCCATAGTGAGTAAGTGGGGAGGAACAGAAATTTTTTCTAATCTCTTTCAGCTATTGTAAACACATCTCACTTGCAGCAGCGCATCTTATCAACAGATGTTGGTTGTTCTTGTCTTTAATTGCTGCTGTCACTTTAGCTACCAGCAGTTCCTGCTGCCACAGTTCAGACATTAAAAGGACACTTCCCCACTAACCTCTGACTGCCCTGCTATCCTGCCCCCTCTCTGCGGAGGGGCGGGGGTGTGGGGGTGAGCGTGGGTGCGCTTTCCTCGCAGCTCCATAATCCCTGCTGCTGTGCTCTCACTGCAGTGTGGGTGTGTGTAGGTCGGTGGTGTAATCCCTCTGTGCTCAGTGTGCACCGCTGACTCGAGAGATGGAAGCTGTTGTCTCCCATCTGGTCACAGTCCTCGGAGGCTGCAGGAAAACTGTGTGGCAGGTGCTGCTTAAAGAAAACTCTTCTCATGCTCAGATAGGATACTCTTTTTATCCTGCATAAAAGGCGACAGAGTATTTTTCTCCCCATAATCCTCCCAATTTCTGACTATTTTCTGTGCTTCTCTTCCTACCCCCACCACTGCCTTTTCATTCTCCCATGGGACTGGCAGAACCTCAGAGGAAATAAGTAAAGCTTTCCTAATATAGAAGCTCATCTCTGAAACCACTTCGCATTCTGTTAATGGAGTTCTGGAAATGTTTCAGTTCTCTCCCTACACTCATACTTTATTCTTTTCCTCTGATAGCTGTCCAAGCACCAGTACCATCCGTTTTCTTAGCTTTATTAGCTCATTTTGCAAAGAAATGCACAGGCAGTCTAACAAAATAATAATAAAAAATTGGCTGGAGAGTTTTATAGCTACACACTCTCTTTAAAAAAATAAGCATGCATATGGAGACATCTTTCTGAGACAATTCTTTTATCAGGGTTTTACAGTTCACAAATATATGTGCTCTACATAAAATATCAGTGGAAGATAACACAGGTTGCTTAATAGATTTACATATGTTCCTTCCCCCTTCCTCTCTTACCCTGATACATGTCTGACCCAGAGCTCTTCTTCCAGAGTCTTTCCACCTTTGTAAATATTATGTCAGTGCCCAGTATTTGCAAATCCACTCATAAAATTTTATATAACAACAGCACACAGTGCCTACAAATCCTCCATGTAGAAGGGAGTGCTTTTTCTGTGCCTCCCTCCCCCATAGTTACACTAGTTCTGGGGAGAAGCAAGGAAGTGCAGAGCAGCAGAACATGGAAACGCTCTTGTTCTTCAATGGGAATAGGGTTTTCCATCAGGCAGAAGGTGCAGGTTAGTACCAGGGGGCGGGTAGACCTGTTGTGGTCAGCACTGGTCCTGCACGCTGCAGCAGAGAGGGAGGGAAGCTCAGGTACCTTCTTGTCCCCTCAAAACCCCAACTTCAAGATGGGGAGAGATCAGGGGGGAGGGACAGGGTGAGCAGGGAGCCTTCCATCCTCAAGATAGAAATTGCAGGGAGCAAGGACATGCTAAGCAGGAATGTTTGTAAGGGTGGGAATTTAGTGGGAAGAGGAAGAGAAGTTCTTCAGAACGCTGGCATCTGAGGAGGCTACAGCTGAAAGCAAAAGTATGGGCAACTGATAATAGGAGAAATGCCTGCAGTTGCCCTGGGAGAAAACTAGTTATACAGAACATATGAAGTAGGCTTGGTAAGCACATGCTTAAAATACACCTGCATTTTGGAGACATTTATTACCAGCATCTACCTTCCTTCTGCTTTACCCTGGCTGCCCAGAGTACGCTTTCTAGCTCATCCTTTTCTTAACACATGTGCAAAAAGAGGAATTGACTGAGATAAGCACCACACGACATAGACAATTGCTGGGAGGCAATGCCCTGTCTAAATGGCTTCTCCCAAATTCACAGGAGGGAGGATAGGAGAAGAGTTGTCTGGGATGGGCTTTCATTTCAAACAACCTCTCCCAGTGAAGACTAGCGGGTGCCCCAGTCAGAGGATATCCCAGACCAGCACATACAGAGTTTACAGGCAGGTTCAGCAGTTGTTGGCACCCTTTCCACTTGTGACCCATGAGGATGTCACCAAGGCAGTTTCTTATCTGTGGTAGGGTCCACTCAAAACTAAAAGTGAGGGCAAGAAAAAGATACCTGCTAGAACAACTTGATTGCCTGAAGTGTAGTTGGGAAAATGCGTTGGTCTTGATAAAGGCTAGCTACAATGGCATCAGAATTCAGAGTGTGTATTTGGTAATAGCTGTATGCACAGAGTGCAGGGACAGGAAGAACCTGAGACAAGAAAGTGTGTTCTCTAGGAGGAACACCGAATTAAGGTGCTACTTTATGCTGCGGTGTTATTAGTGGCATCTCAAAAATATCACTTTCAGCATGCCTTTTTCACTTCACCCACAGAAGCATGAAAATGAACATCAGCCAAAGAAATTTTCTATTGCTCTGGAGGGAATGTTGTTCAGAGGTGTTTACACATTATTAGTCTCATTTGCTTTTTTTTTTTTTTTACTTTATCAAAGTCCAGTCATAATGAAATGCCTGACTTTTTTTAAGGCATGATTTAATTCTTTTTCTCCTTCCTAGAGTTTAAGACACACACATATCTCAAAAACCAAAACACAAGACCCTTCATGCAGCGTCATTTCCCATCAAATTTCACACTGGGCATGATATGCCAGCTCAGGTAAAATATAGAAGTCTGGCACAGAGCTCCCAAGCATAGGCAGCAAGCTTGCCTTCTAGATTGCTTGAGAACATCTTCACCAATTGGATTTTGCTGTGTGTGAGAGAACAGTTGTGCTGCTCCCATTTGACGGTCGCAATTCATTATTCCATATCCTGTCCTTTATTCCAAGGAAATGGTGTTTGAGCTCATGTATTCTTCTGGCTGCTGCTGTGCCACCTGAAGAGGTCAGAAAGGGCCTGTTCCCACCATCTTTTGCTTATCTCCCCCTCTTAGCATCACTCCTTCCAAACCAAGTGTGCTAAGGACATGTGCAACTGAACATACAGAAACACACACACTTTGGCAGCAAGCATAGAAGGAGAAATCATAGTTAAGTCCTAAGTTTCTGCAGCCTCCTCCTGCATGCTGAAAGCCCAGGCCATCACACCTGCCTGTCTTCACCTGTTCTGTGGCGGTACAGGAGCAACAACTAGTTTTTTCCCCGAGGCTCAAGTGCTACCACTTACAGGTAGCTTATGCAATCCTGTATGTGAGTTAACTCTATCCCAAACAGGAATCTAAACAGGGTGAAGGTCAATTTCTGCAAAAAAATCCTATGCTGCTGCTTGGTCTATCATTAAAATTACTCAAGGTCAGTTTTTATTTAATCATGTTTTCTTCCATTATTTTTTTCCCTCCAATATTTAAAAAAAAAAAAAAAAAAAAGCAATTAGATAACAAAGCATATGTAGCTTGTTTTCTTGGATTGTTTCTCAGCTTTTTCCTAAATTGTCACCGCCCCTTTGGACTTCAGTGGGATAGTTGCCAGGTTTCCACAGAGATGCAAACAAATTCTATGCAATAAAATATCATCTCTACATGATTTAAGCCCCAAATGTACATGGTGACAGTTTTATGTTTTAGTAGTATGAAAATCCAAGATATTGGATGTGAGTATAATTTAGGATATTTCTGTGCCCTGGAATCCAGTTAAAATGCACCATTGCACATGCCGTGTTTCAGCGGTGAAGTATTGCTTGCTTCTGACTGCTGCAGGGTAAGAACTTTATTTTCCTAACCCATGATTTAGTGCTTTCCACTCCCTGTAAAGTGTAACTAATAATGCCCTCTATGTGAGCTCTGGTAGCTGAGGAGACAAGGAGGAGATGGTTGCAGTGGAGGGAGGGAAAGGGGGGAGAACAGAAGGGCAAAAAAAAAGGGATGTTTGCAACAGGTTTAAAAACATCCACAACTTGCCTTCTTAAAGACCTGAAGACTGGATATTAGGCCGAAAACCCAATTAGATGGCATCAGTGGAGCTCCACTGATTTTGAAGGAGCTGAGCCAGTCTGAACCAGCTGAGAAGTCAGTCTACAATCTTGCATTTAGTGCCCAAAGTGGTTGGAGAAGGGGAGGTTTGAAACTGTACTCCTCACGTAGCACAGAGGGGCCTGCAGGAATAATGTTTGCTTTGGCATGGAGGTAGGTTAGTGTAGACCCAGCAGGTCCTGCACTGAAAGGCTTCTTTCTGCTCTGAGTGATGGTAACTTCTATAAAGAGAGCAAATTCATCCAGAGATATGCCTTAACCCACATCCTTCTTTAATTCACAAGTCCTTGTGCAGTGCAGACCACAAGGTGATTCTGTGTGGGTACTCTTGCCCTTGTTTTCATTCCTGGATGTCCTGTGTTTCTCTGTAGGACACAGATCTCATGGTGTTTTCCCTGAATATCTATTCCAGACTGCCTCTTTAGGTACTCACCAGCAGACAGAATCTGTGTTGGGAGCTGATAAACTCCAATGCTTTTGCAATGCCTCCTACAGCTGTGGGTCTGGGTTAGGCAAAAGGAGCTGCTCCATTTCCTCCATCTTCCTTTTGCCACACAGAAAGCCCCTAAGAAGGATTCTGTGCTAAGATTTTCCTATTTCTGGAATGTTTTCTGAAATTTGCTCTCTTCTTCCCTCCCATCCTCCTCTCTTTTCCCATGATACTTGCTCTGGCTCTGTCTGGTTAGGAAGATTATCTTCTCCCAGCATGCAAAATTAAGAAGTAGTTGTGAGGGAAAAGTGGAGGTAGATAAGAGGATCCTCCCATCACAGGCAGTCTCGTGTAAAATGTCTCAAGCAGTGCGGGAAGGCCTGAATGTGGGAGGGATGCAGCATGAAGGCCACCTTCTTTCTAAGAGCTGAGTAACAAAGCAGAGGACAGGTGGACAGGGAACAGTTCCAGCTTTCTTTTCTGATATAATAACCAGAGGACATCAAAAAAGACCAGCAGGCAACACATTTAAAACAGACCAAGATATCACATTATGTAACTCATAATGAATAGTTCCTCAGTTTTAATCACAGGATTTCATGAAGACTTAAAAATTGTATGCGTTCAAAATCTGATTGGCAAATACATTAAATTAAAAGATAATTCTCATGCAGGGAATCCCTGAGGCACAAAACAAGAAGAACAAGGAACTACTGAAGGAAATACCACTTTGTGTTTTATTTGCTGCTATGTTCTCCCATGACCATCTACGTACTGGCCATTTTCCCAGGTTGGTCACCAGGTTGGTGGCCTTGGTCTGATCCAGTATCACCACTGTTATGTTCACAGGCCCAGTCGGTCAGGTGCTAAGTGCCACCAGACCTGCAGCACAGCTCTCTTTAAGAACTTTGTAAATAACAGGCTAGATCAACTTTCTATCAAGACCAAACACTACCAAGGAATTAGCAATTCCAGATACTCTGTCTAGAAACTCTGAAGGTATTTGTCTTCCATGTAGAGGAAAATGGATTCCTGTGATAGATACTTACTAATCCATAAAAATGAATCTAATTAATACATATTTCATCCTTATATGTACGCAAGTCAACAGTAAGATGGATATGCTGCCATTCCTAGAGAGATATGCCAGTCAGTCTTTGTTCACATCCTCTGGGCTCATGGTGTGTTGATATTCCTCACCTTATTGCAGCCATGGAAAAGTATCTCAGGTGAGGAAAAGAAGGGGTTTTGAAAACCAGCACTGAATGGGTTTTGTGTGGCAAAACTCCCAACCTTTTCCCCTTAGCTATTCAGAAGGATGGTGTTGGTATGGACAAAGGACACATACTTGCCGTGTTCAGGAATAGATTGCAATCCCCAAATGATGGCACTGTTTACCTCTGATGCCACATTATATCTCTTCCATCATTATTACAACTGACACCAGAAATCCTTGACCCAGAACATGTGTCCATTGTCTTGTCGAGGTATCTCGAACTGCTGCAGTACCTTGGGTTTGTTGCAGGCTGATAAATGGTAATCCCGTATCAGCTGAGATTTGGCTGTGTATTAAATGTGGCAACTTGAACAAGATGCTGGGCTCTCAGTTAGAAATGCTTTATTACCAAAGGAGCTGTTTTATTTGGATAAGCTGTTATGTCACAGCACACCACACCATGATACTGACATTGTACCATTCAGGCTTCTCAGGATCTTAGGCACGTGAGTAATATTTACCATTTAAAAGCCACGTTAGTAGCATGTCCGTTTTTTGATAGCCGGCAAAAAATCCTCAGTTCTGCCTCCCAAGTGTCTAGGATTTCTTTTTAAGAAATGCAGAGCAGATGCCACAGCTCACTAATCACGATTTCTTCTAAATTATAGAATCTATGTCATGATGTCAAGTCTTCTTGTTAGGAATTATTGGAAACATCTCACTGCTATCAGTCTGGAATAAATGTCTCATGCTCTGAGTGCCCTGCTGTCAGCTAACGAATACATTAATATTGAGCATGTGAACTTATTAATTCCCTGCTGAATGAGGACTTATGACCTGATAGCGTTTAACAGTGAAACAGATCATTCATCACAACAAACCGATTACGAGCATTTATAGGAAAATGTAACAGTGAATGCAAATTCTAGACTCTGTCAGTCTTCCTCACATCAAACCCCACCTCGGCAAGTGGCTGCAACACCTCCTGCCTTCCAATGCTATTCTAGGTGCAGGAATTCCTCAGTGAAGCTGCAGTAGTGTACTTATAACTAGAAGACTGATTATGTGTTTCTTCCATTCCCCAAATTCTCTTGCTTCAGGTCCCAGAACTGGATACATAACACGAAACAGAAGACACATTAATCCCAACTCAATATTTTTGAATTGGCAGAGGTTGTGTGATACCTGAACTATGAGATGTTGCTTTAGGTTTCTGGGGGACCTACCTCATAGTTCCTGAAGCAAATGAGGACAAGGAAGGAAAACTATTTTCTATCAATGAATCTGTGTGATTGATTTCAATGGGATCTTCAAAGATTCACTTCACACTACTTGCAAATTCATATTACTTCATGAAGAAACACCAGACTCAAGAAAAATGTATGCCTGAATTAATGTGTTTAATTAGTGGGTTTCAGTTCAGTGTTGAGGTCTGTTTTGTTTTACTACACGTTTGCTCCTCTCATCTTATTTTTTCTGTTTGTCTCACACCCCTTTTAAGAAGGTGATATCAGGGTCTAGGTCTTTGCCCACCTTGATGTAGTCATCTATACAGCTGGCTAACCTCATATGGTGGCCATTGCTCCATCAGATCTGATATTAAACCTTCAGAAATAATCTGACCAGACTGATCTTGCTATGTATTTGATTTCTTCACTATAAATTATATACCTAGCTGTCACAGTATTTTCTGGACTCTTCATAACTGCAGTGTACTAGTTATCTCTGTTAGCGTTGATGTTGTATATAAAAAAAATTAGACCTACCTCTGAGAACAATGTACTTAAGAAGAGAGATGAAGATGTTCTAGGAATAAACTCTCAAATATCAGGAAGATGTCCTAATGTACAATTTATTATTCAAATTAACTTACCCCATTCTGGGATTTCAATAATTCTTTGGATCTTGCTAAGTGTGATGTGTGAGACTGCCACTTGCTTAAACTATTCTGTAATGAATTCAGTATTTGGTTGTTTGTTTTTGTTTTCATTCAAGTTTTTGTTGTCTGTAACTACAGGGGGAAAAGCACATGAATGTGGTTTCAATATGAGGATTCTTGGATTGGGTGACTAGATGGGTCTAAAAGTGCAAAGGTTTTGAATACTTACCTTCTTTTTGAGTAAAATCCATCCAATCTCTTTTAGTTTGGCCAGGTAGAGATCTAACCTCATCTCCACTTAGATTAACAGGAATTTATCATCTGCTTCAGTTGGCAGAACTCTCTACTGTGGTAAGAACTAGTGTAGCAAAGTTCATATCAGAGTTCCCATTTCAGCTTGATTTTCAAATCTTTACATTTTAAAAGTGTCTCTAACATCATGACGTGATATACCAAAGAGCTGGCTCCATGCAGGTACCAAAAGTTTTGAGGAGTTTTACTTGGAGGGAGGGGGACAAATGATACATGATTGGAACAGTAGCTGTCAAAGAAAACGGGAATTTTACACTGGGATGAAGGTACATTTAAGTGGGAGACATGATAGAAGATTCAGGAGAGAGAAAAGGGACAGGACATCTGTGTATATTGTGAAATGAAAAACCATATTGTATAGGCCAACACTGCTGTGAGAGATGGAGGATAACAAAGAAGTCAACGTTACCTTAATCCTCCTGGACTTTTTAAAATAAATCATTATTTCATATGGGGAGGCTTACTTTCTTCATACTCATTTACATCATACAGATTTAAGTAACAAATTGTTTTTCTTCTTATAAAGAACTGTGTCAAAACACATAATAAATCCATAAGTAAAACTACAACATCACTCTTCTGCTTACTTCAATCTAGATACCCTTTCTTTTTTAAACTTGTCTTTGCCTGCATGATATTGGTTTGCGGAAGTGCCTGGAGTTGTGAACACCACAGGATGTCCTAAGTTAATTTTGTTTTCCTCAGGTATGTTTTATCTCACTACGGCTCAGAATTGGAGCCATCTCAAGGTAATATCTTCAAAATGTTTAAAAGACAAGTAAAAAGCATGTACTAGCTTAAGATCCTATAGCTATCTTATCCTTTGAGCTTTTCTTTCCATCTGAGTTCTCATTCTTTCTCTTTTTCATTTCTTTAATAACATGTCAAAATCCAAAGATGGACAGCAGAAAACTGCCTGTGGTACAAAGGAGAACCAGTTCTGTGGCATCTGTTCTCTTTGATGTCCTTTTGGTTGGTCACTCATCACAACTGCTCACACTGCACCACACATCTGTCCTTCTGCTCCCTCTTGTCCTGGTTTACTATTCCCAATGTCAAACTGGCTCTTCCTCCACAGACCATCTCTTCCACCTTCTCAGCTCATTCTGGTTCCATTCCTTTCTTTCCGATGTAGTCTTGCATCTTGACAAGGCACATGTTATTTCCTCTAGAAACACAAATTGATGGGTATGGTCTACCACATGTTTACATTGACTTTAGAGATTTTTGGATGTAATCCTCTTCCTGTAAAATATGGACTGTAAAGCAATATGTTATTTCTTCCTTGTTGGTTCTAGAGTGTTCCATGTAATACTGCAAACTCAGTCCTCGCCTTGCACACAGCATTCAGAAAGTTGCTGAATGTTGCTTCTGTGCTGTACATTTATTGATTGAAACATTTGAGTTGTTGCTTTTCACACTGGTAATTTTAGAGCGCAGATGCCTAGCATGTTTACTCACATACCAAGGCTCACATTTAATGAGCAAAATGTCAAGTATATTGTTATCCACCATAAAAACTGTGAAAAATATCCTTGCCATCTGCAATGTGCCTTCTGCTTCAGCCTAAAAGACTTTTACAAGCAACTACATGAAATTAGCATTAAAGTCAATATTTATAAATGGAACCACCTCTAAAGGGCCGGATCTTCTCCCCTCCCACATCCCCTGTTTCTCTGGGATCTAATGAGCTGGGGAGGCTGGGTGCAGGAAAGGAGCCAAGTTGCGCCTGTCTCCTGGTTGCAGTCAGCCAGAATAATCTCCCTGCACTAAACAAGAAGCAGAAAGAGAAGAGTGGTACTAAATGGCACTAGCAGTGTCTGAGGGCCAGATCCTGCATGGATGTCAGCTGGTGTAACATCATTATCCTCACTGAAGTGACAGAGCAAGCATAAGTCAGCACAGTTTGGCTGACTGACATAACACCATGTTTGATTTACACCAGCTGAGGATGGAGCCCAAAATAACATTCATGGAATAGATGATGGATAGCAAAACTGAAATTGGGATTGGATAGACTGCCATCAAAAAGGATAATCACTTCCAATAAAATGTTTGTTATTTATCCACCAAATGTGGACAAGGATTGGTCATTTTTTCTGACTTTTTACGGTGCTGAGAACAATGAAGATCTTTTCTGTCTCTAAAGTGCCTAGCTTGTACTGCAAGAATAACAAAATTAATAACTACTGCTAATGGATAACTGCTCCTGAACTCCAGGCAGGCTGTATGACCTTTTAATTTTGCTCTTGCAAAGCCTTCAATCCCAACATGATCAGTGTGTTGCAGAACTGAGATCTAAGCACATTTTGAAAAATGCTGCTGTCCACCACCGTTATCCAAACATCCAGAAGTAGCTGAAATTCCAGCCAGATCTTTACAGGGCAGAGCTGACGAACCCAAGCCAGAACATGCTCCCTTAGATTGATGACCAAGGTAACTTTTGCCATTTTTTCCAGCTGTTCTGCCAAGTCACCCACATACCCTCAGCTGCACCAAGCTCGTAAGAACCACAGCCTAGCATGGACATTATGAAAGATGGTCACTCCCACAACTGCAGGCTAACAAAACAGAGAAAGGCATTATCATCATCTAAGCCACACTACCTTGCCTTTTTCCTCCTACACATGTTGAACAAGAGGATCAGGAAGAAAATTTCTGCAGTGGTTAGCAAACATAGCATAAATATTTATCCAGAAAACTCCGGATCAAATGGATTTTAAAATTTTTATTTACAGTTATTTAGATGTAAACATGTTTCCTTAATTGGACTTTAAGAAGGGCACTCACTTGTTTCCTTTAGAGCATTTCTAATATAATCATCACTTGGACAATTAGGCCACTCGCTAAGACACAAATCTTATCTTTCACACTGGTGACTCATAAATAAAGACTGAGTCACAAATAGACCAGACAGACAAATGGTGGCAGGAAGGAAATAAGATTGGCCGTGAATAGACTTAGGCTGGAAATTAGAAGATGGCTGCAGACTACCTGAGGAATGTAATTCTGATATAGTTTTCTAACTGGGGGAACTGAGCTGAGAAAGGTAACTTAAATTGCTTTATCATTTAGCTTGATAAGATCATGAAAGGGATTGTACACTAAGTAGGAAAATTTCTTAAGACTGAATTAGACAATAAAAATCCTCAAGTATTCAGAATCTTTGCTCACCATGACTACCTGCAATTAGAGTGTTAGTGACCTGCTTACCCAAGTAGTCCTGGCAAGTCCTGTTGTTATCAGTAGTCCTTAGGAGTCATATACAGCAGGGGTAGATTGCACAGATACAACTATGCCAGCGTCATCATACAGTGCAGGCTCTATGCAATGCACAATCTAGCGCTTGCACTGTGAGTTTGCAGACATGTTGTGGCTGTTGCAAAACCCTCCTGTTAGAGAGAAAGTGAGAACAGCTTGACTTCCTATGACTGTATTCAAGGGCAAATTCAGTTATAAGGTATGTTATGATGGGGTGCACCTAGTAAGATGGAGATCAACTAATAGCTCTATAAGCTAATGAAATGTTTTCCAGTGTTTTACCAGTGCAATGACATTCTGTCATGCAATCAAGAGCTCCTGGAAACTGTTGTAATACAAGTAATGGGGCTTATGATGTTGAGTTGCTCTTTACTGGCTTCTGTATTTTTCAAGGAGAAAAGGAGACTGCTCATGGAAAACAATTTACTTAATTCCTTTGTGTAAGTAAGACTGAATATGCTGATGTAGGAAATAATATATGTTAAATGAAAAAAGTCCCATGCCTGTCAAAGCATGGATTTGACTATGCCTCCCAGTTCCACATCAGCTCTGTTCTGCACCAGCAACCTTGTCTTTAAATGTGATCCTTGCTTTGTTGTGACATATTGTGACTCAAAAATATTGTTTTTTCAATCAATCCCTATAGCATGGATGCACATCCCATACCATATTGGCCACTTCAAGTCTTTTTACCATTCATATCCAGGGCATACTTTCCTTTCCTGCATGCCCTTTGGTCTCTGTCCTATCATATGATACAGGCACTGGTGTTTCCCTGAAATATTCACACTCAGTTATGCAGCAGGAATTCATATGACATGATGTGGAAATTATATAACCATGTATGATTATCATGTGATATTGGGTGCCTGCATTTCGCTATAATGAGGACCATGTTTCCAGCTAATGCTCTGTGCATCTGAATGAAAGGATCCTTCAAATGCAGATATTGGGGCTAACGGACCACAAAGTTCAGTACCAATATTTTACAGAATCACAGAATGAATTAGGTTGGAAAACACCTCTGAGATCATTGAGTCCAACCTATGGCCAAACACCACCTTGTCAACTAGACAATGGCACTAAGTGGCACGTCCAGTTTTTCCTTAAACACCTCCAGGGACAGTGACTACACCACTTCCCTGGGCAGTTCATTCCAATGTCTAATTACCTTTTCCGTGAAAAATTCTTCCTAATGTCAACCTAAACCTGTGGATCAGTTACTGCTTGCTTTCTGAAAACTTACAATCAGATACTGTTTCAATCTCCTGGAGTAATACTTGCATTTCTTGCTGTTTCTTAACATTCAGTCTGTCCATACATGACAATAGAAAGGTGCCCTACCTCATTGCCTCAACGAGTGGGATGGTAAGTAGACAAAAAATACAAAAACATAAACATATCTTGCTTCAGTTTATTAGAAATAAAAAATAATTAAAATACTGGTGTATAAGCAATCAAAATATAAGGTGACTTTTAACTATACCGTATACTCTGCAGAGTTTAGAGATCAAGAAATCAAATGTCACTTGAACTTGCACTTTGACCTCACTGGCACTAGAAATGGATCCTAGTTTATAATGCAGCCTGCTTTCTTGAAAAGTAGCCTGTCAGGATATGAGTGTCTGTGCTGAAACACGTTCAGATTAATACATTAGTTAAATTCTATAAAGCAAAGCACTTTTTTATAAAAGTAGTTTGCTCTTTGCATGCTAATTTTCTGAACTGCTTGTTGAAAAATGGGTTTTGACTCTTCAGAAGCTTGTAATTGTTGTCTCCTATGTAGTTTGTCATTAGTTCATCTTTCTTTTTCTCCTTTGCTAGCTTACATGGTGAAGATCATTATAAAAGTACTTCTGTTTCTAGAGTCCACTTTTGAAAATGCATGAGAAATTACCCTTCCATAAGCATGAAATAAAACACTTATGAGCAGAATCCCCACTTCAAATTATGCCAAAGTTCTCACGTCTACCTAAGTGCTATTGTGAACTTTGCAAACTATGTCATGTATTCCACACAACATAATCCTGAAGTAATGTTTGGCTCATACATGTTTTTCTAGCTCCACTTCTACAGAGACTTTAGACCCAGTTAAGATCTGCTGTTGTGGGTATGCACTGTAATTTACAGCAAAGTTCTTTGCTGTGTGCTCAGCGTTGTTCATGCTTGAGGGTTTTGTTTTTGACCTCACTGTGTAAAGAATAAGGTCTGAGAAATATGCAAGGATTCTCCCACTCTCAAATTAACTTCTTTATACCATCCCTCAACATTTGTGCTGAAATTCTTCACATTTCAGTATCATGACTGTATTGGTTACTGTATCAGTATAAGAAGTAAGAAAATAATTCTGCTTTTTCCATTTTAAAAATGTCTCTTTCATTACCCAAGTTTGCTTGGCCCTAACTAGGGAAACATACTGACTGCGTATTTATGGCAAGTTTCACCATTTTGGCAAGTTCCCTGTACCCAGTTGTGCTGCAGGGTACAATGCCTAGCAGGTATTCACTTTCGGAATTTCAGTTCCACTTTAAACAAGTGCTTAACTTGTCCAAGAGGTGCTTTTTGGTGGCAAGTTGTTTAAGGAGCAGCTGGATACTCCCCATGCACTTACAGGGTAAGCCTACAAAGCACAACCAGGACTGAGCTGCTCTGGGTCCTGGCCCTGTTGCATACTGTCTTGCATGGCTTGGTAAAGTCTCTTTTTGCCCATGGCTTTGTCTCTGCCTCTAATTAGCATCCCTTAAGTTCACATGCTTGATGTTTGGGTGCTAAGCTAGTGGCAGAATGCTGGGATTTTAGAGATGATATTTTATCTTCAGATGGAGAATGGGATCTCTTGGATAACCGTGGACATGGGAATGGTGTAAACCCAACTTTTGCGTGCATTAGTTTCCTCACGTGGTAAAGCAGGCAAATCCTACTAACTTTGCTATCAGAACACTATAAAATTGCATTCATTACTGTTTGTAAAAGGCATCAGGTTTCTTAAATCAATAGTGCTACTGAAGTACAAAGTAATAGTACTTCTTGAGGAGGAAGAGGATTGCCTTTTGAGTTGCCATCTGCTCCTGGCCTGACTCCAATTGCTTCCTAGTGAGTAATCTGAAGACAATTTTTCAGAATCAAATTTGTATCACATTTTTGCAATATGACATATGTAACTCTAGGTCTTAAAGAGGGAAGAACAATCTACCAGTAGTCTGTCTCCCACTGTAGAAGCAAATGATCTAAATTAGAGCATAGTAATTAGCAGATTGATTGATTTGCTGTAAATATTCTTGCTGTATTGTTACCCCATTGTCATTCACAAAATGAAGTTTGTATGTTTATTTATTTGTTTCTTAATATGGCATTTTCTAAATTACCTTGTCCCTGAGGCATGGGTGAAATAAAAGTCCTTTCAAATGCATCCCAAACAATAACTAGTCTAAGAAGAACACCAAATCTTTGGGGGGCAGGAGGGAGAACCTACAAAGCAATCAATGTAAGACCAGGCATGTCATCTGTCATCTTAGAACAAGGGCTGTATGGAACAGACCCCACACCCTTGACATGGGCACGTGCTCACAGAGGAACCACATTCCTGCTTCAAGGGAGCCTCATTGCTGGAACCCCAGTCCTGCTGATGCCTTTTAGTCATCTAGCAGCCTGTCTAAATCTCCATGGAGTAGTGTGTGTTAGAAAAGTTCTTGGTGGAGCAGAAAGAACTGATCTTACTCAGTAGATGTAACTGTTCTGAGAGTCTTTTCTGCAAAGATATTCTCTGTTCATTTTCATTAACTTTTTGAGGTCCAAATCAGTTAAGGTATTTGGCAGATGTGCACCATTATGCTACTAAGTTTAGAAAGACAGAATAAATCACAGCTAAATCTTAGGCTATCGGTGACAAGCTTGCCTGTCCCAGACTGCCAGCTATGTGAGAACTTCCTGAGAAGCACCAGTGGAGTTCCTCTCAGCTGCTGTATTATCTACTGCGAGACTCCCTGAGACTTCTCACTGCCTGTGGACCTACAGTGCTGTTGAAGATGAACCTCTGTGCTACTGTGTTGTACTGCATCTTTGTTTCTCAGTCTTACATCTGCTAAAGCACCAGAAGAAAACAATTAGAGGCAACTGGACCTTAGTAACTAATTACAGTCTTTGATAGCTGAATGAACAATCCTCAAAAACATCCTTCTCAAGAAAGTTACAAATTGCACTTAGAATATATGCAGATTATTTGTATACATCTGATAACCCTGGAAAAGATGTTGTTTGAAAAAGAACAGCCATCACAGTTTTGGTAGGAGAGAAATCATAGAATCATGAAGGTTGTAAAGACCTTTAGGACATCTTCATATTGTCAGTATAGTAAGTACAGGGCAGTCCTTTCTGTTTGAAAGATTGCTCTCTTATCAAGGGATGTCTATCACATTGGATATATCACACGATTTGCCTTCCAAGTTTTTCTCTGTAATAAAGACACACTAAATGCCTACTTCTGGCCAGACAGTATGAAGTGTAAGTCCCACCAGGACTTGCAAATGAGGCTTTTGCTCACAGAAGTATTCTCAGATGCAGCCTAGTACAGACACTGTAAAAATTGACAGATCTGGTTATTTTCCTTACAATTAGATAAGATGACCCATACTATGTAGAGAGAATGTAGTTTAAAATTTCTTCTTTGCTTGAAGTGAGATACTCTTCCAAAGAAATTGACCTCTCCCCAGGTTAGATGATATTCTGTTACAATTTTCTTTCACAATGTCTTATTAAAAAAAAAAAAAAAAAAAAAAAAAAAAAATCTGTTAAATCATTAACTGAGAAGGGCAGAAAGAGTTAAATCAGTAAGTAACAGATATAACAGTGCATGACAAACCTTTCTTACATTGGTGAGTAAAAGCCAGGTCTCTACTGTCCTAGCAGGATCTGCTAACTGCTAACCCTCAGGGTCTCATGCTCTCTCCTTGGCTGACTAAATAATTTTCCAAACAAAAGGAAATAATTTAGCCTGGAGAATGACTTCTTACTTCTTTAGTATAGTTGAATAAATAGACAAGACCTGTAGGAAGAATACTTTTAAATCACTGCAGTCACAACTTGTATTTTAACACAAGTTCTCAATGCTCTGCATAAGCAGCCAACCCACTGCTTGCTATGGATGGAGCAAAGGAATCTCCTTCTGCCAGCTGATTTCCGAGAAATGTTTGGCTGAATTGGCTAAGAAGAGTTTGCAAGAGATTACAACTTTATGACAAGGGATTAATTTAGATGACAATGCAGTGTGCATTTGTTTTGGTTTGGCAATTTTTTGGGTAATTCTTGAACCAGGAAAGCAAAATATGACTTCCTTTGCAAACTGCAGTCTAGAGAAGACTAGGTCAGACTTGAATTGATATCTACATTTTGCTCATTGAAAGCCACAGGATGGGAATGCTCTCAAAACTCCACATTGCTTGCTCTGGAGAATAGCTTGAGACATGAACTGGTTGCTATAGAAAGTGGTGGTGCCTACAGTACATGGGGACAACTTGCCTAATACACACCTCAGCTCTGCATCCATACCCAGCAAGCCAACAAAAGGCACACCAACACCTTGCAAGGCTGTGCTGTACAGCGGTGCATTTTAATTCAGAGAGTGCTGGGATCTGCATGCAGCTCAGCACACAAACCGAGGGGAGATCTGGTTTGGGTCCAATACAGCTAGATTGCTGTGTCTCCTCTCTCAGCTTGGTAAAACCTGCTTCTATGTAATCTCTTCTTGCTTGTACCATTTAAATGTTTCTCTTTTTCAGAAGGCACTAGCCTGATGATCCTGCTACAGGTGTGGTGAAAATATGCTCCTAAAAGCTTCAGCGTGCAGGGCAAGTTATGTCATTGAAGATTTTATTTTTGTCTTTATCATTATTATTTTAATTCCCCTTCCCCCAGAAACGAAGAAAAGACTCGAGATAAAATCACTGTTGCGCTTAGCTCCCAAAGAGTTTTGCCACTGACTGCAATGTGGCTGGATTTCATTCTGAGTCACGGTTCCTGTTGCCTTCTCTCCTCATCTGTGGCAAAGCTGTGAATGAGAACTACATGTTTTGAATAAATCCTGATTTCTCATGTAAAAAATGAGAATATAGAGGATAGCTTGAACTGAATCTCCTCCTAGTGCAGTATAATTTTTAATTTTTCTTCCCATCTAGTGTTATCTGGCATCCTAGTTGAAAACTGATGCATCAGGAAAACAGCTGACTTTGACTTGGAAAAAGCAAACACTTTTAAAGGTGCCATTTCACTTGACACCTTTAGTGTCCAAAAGTACTCATTTTCTTTATCACTTTATTGAAACTGAGAGAATAGAGCAATTTGGAATTATTAGTGTTGAATCAGTCTATGTGTTAATTTTGGAGCTAGTGTTGGGAACAGATGTGTTTTTGTAGAAGGGTGGGCTGAATGTATTCGTCTTTTTAATGTCATTTCTGTTTGAATGATCAGTATTGCTTAAAATTCCCTTCTCCTCTCCACCACCTTGTGTAACTGCTCTATTTTGTACAGTCCAGGAAGAGCACATCTCTCTCACTGGAGCTTAGAACTCCATCTCAAATTACAAAATGTCCCTGACTACTCAGCCTTTTGAAAAAGCTGTAAATAGAGATATAACTTACCTAGCAACAAAAAGTAGATCTCCACAATGTAGTTTATGAACACAGTGAGTTTATTCAGTTATGGTCATGCCATAGCTTTTCTTTTTCTGTTGCTAGTCTTTCAGAGATAGATTACAGAAAAAGTCTTTTCTATGCTCAGCCGATATTAAGAAATCCTCTCGATAACAACTGGGCAGAAAATGAAGTCTCTAAACTTCTAAAATTACTGTACTTGATGAAGTTTCTGCTGAGTCAGGTAAAAAAACAGAATTGAGCGAATACTGGTGGAAAATAGGAAAAGTTTTGAAAATTTAAGTCTTTTGGTGAATATTGAAATTCAATCTGTATCCTTTAGCTCATGCAGTTATATTTAGTTAGTGTTTTTACAAACTTGTTTAGTTTCTTCTTTAGTGCTTTGCTTTCTCCTTCCAGCTTTCAATCTCCATCATAGGGTGAGTGATAAAATAATGAAAAAGAAGGATGTAGACAGAAATGAAGGAGAATATTTCAACCCCCACCCCCGCCCCATCTTGATGTTAAAAATACTTTTTTTTTCTGGATAGCTTTTAAAAATATTTTAAGCATTTGTTTCATCTATAGTAAAAGCAACAGAAATAATTTTGAGTTGGTTTTGTTCCAGATTAAGCCTTATTAAAATTCTACTGTGTTAGAAGGCTTCCTGTCTATTTAAGGTGAAAACCTTTGTCCATGACAAAAGAAACTTATTATCATTTCAAAGGTTGGTCAGCACTTTTGCCTGTATACCTGATAGGTAATAATGACCATGTTGACCCTTTTTTGACTGCTGAATTCTTTTATCAGTGCATTCTAATAGTTGAAGATCACACTTAATGCCGACTTCCATATAATTCTTTCATGAAAGTTCCTTTGAGACTGAAAGCAGTGGCCAGATTCTGATCTCTCCTCTTCAGATCTTCTGCTATTGGATTTTCATTTCCTAAGTCAATGCAATAGAAAAGAAAATTATGCCTGTTTGCAGTATATATATGAAATATAAGAATGTTTCTAAGGAAAACTTCATACCTACTTGACAGTTTTCATTAATCAATTTAATAAAACTTCAAAATTACCTTTTTTTCTCTTGGAACTAACTGAATTGCAGAGCTTAGTGTCCTTTGTCTAAGTTCCAAAATGGAAAGTCACCCTGCAGAGTTCAAGTCTCTGTAGAAAGCAAACCAAGTCCACTGTACTTGAACTCCAACAGCCATTTTTTATTAGGTATTGAGTCTTAAATGTAGCACTAAATAGACAGAGAATGTCTATATTCTGCTTATATTTTGGACCTGGTTTTGAATCCTTAACACACAAGAAACTTACGTTAATGTAAGTTTCTGAGGAGTAAAAATGGCGCAAACAGCATCCTCCAGGCTTTATGGATATCTTGAGGGTAGTATACTGGAGAATAGACAGGTCTCAAAAGCCCAGTTGTACCACAGGCTCTGAGTTTGTTAGCTGAGGGGCAGCAAGACCCTCTCCAGCGAGGAGTGGGCTGCATGCCCTGTCCTCTTCTCCCCCAGTGTCCTGGATGCCCTCAAGCACAGCCAGGGAGTCTCATTAGTTCTTCTATCTTCATCTTTCACCAAGGCTCAGAGGAATTCATCTTCTCTAACCCAAACCTTAACTACTGCAAAGATGAAGAAAACAGGGAGCTGGGACAAACTTATCCTGGGCACAAAGTCCTGAAGGCATCAAGGCTTTTGCACTGATGTTTACCTTTACTTTTTGGACTGTCCTTGAGCAGGAATAATGTTTACATAGTCAGAGTACTTATTGCCAACATTATTTCTGGTGTGGCTTTTCTTGCAGAAAATGACAAATTTTTTTTTCTTAGCAAAAATATTGGCATTTTAGACTGTTATTTTCATGATATGGCATACTGCAGGGTGTTGCCAGAGATATGTTAGTTAAGAAAAAAACATAAATATGTCCTTCACTGCCATTGAAAAAATGCATGGCTACTTCTCCAGTTAACACTTTTAATGGTGCTATTTTGGATAAACAATTTTATGACAGTACAGTTTTGTCTTGAACAATACAGCTGTAATCTAGGAAACTAAACATATCTTTCCTAATGTTTTTATTTGTCAAAAGAGTATTTTCGATACTTGTGTATCTGACTTTTTTAACCCACCACAAAATGAAAAATATTATACTATTAAGACCTGAGCAATTCATTATTTTTGTATGTATTAGAAAGACATTTAAGTACAGATGCATGCTTAATAATAATCCAATGGAACATTTTATCATTGTCAAAGGCATCTATAGAGGAATTCATCAACTCCTCCTATTTCCATACAAGTCAATTTACTGTCTTCAAAATGTTACATTAATGGCACTCAGTGTACACACTGTAATCCTTTAAAATAATGTACATGGCAAACGGATATGTTCTCATGCATTAATAATTTAAAAGTTAATTTTAGGTACTTACTCAGTATGATTAACTGATGGATCAGCAGTCTTATATGTGAGAAACAGTGAGCACACTTAAAGGAAGAGCATACTGGAAGGCAGTCAGGTGACTGCCTGCGTGATGCTTCAAAAATACCTGAGCTTTATCCCTCTAGTTTCCCTTCAGTATCGGATGCTGAGCATCACAGCCATAAAGGTGGTCTGTAGTTTTGAGATTCAAAAATGCCTACAAGTGCAAAGTGTCTTAGAGGTTGAGGTAGCAGGACTTTTGGGGATGAACGGAGATGTTTTAGAAGGCGGGAATCCCTGCAATGAAATGCTGCCGGTGGCTGGCTGGCTTTGCAGCCCCGGACCAGTTATATAACTTCTCTCCTTTAGCTTCTCACTTTTTTGAGGATACACTGTAATGCAGGGCTGTAAATTGATATTCTAGGGTGGAAATATTACAGATAACAAAGTATAACTGATGCATTACGGTGCTAAGGAATGTGCCCAGGCAAATAGCATGAAATAGAATGTAGAAGAGGAATGTCTTGAAGTCCTTGGCCTTGCCCACAACAGCAGGGCCTGCAAAAGCAGCAAGAACTGGACATTTATTACACAAACCCTGATCAAATCATACAGGTACATGTACAGCTGCAAAAAAAAGATGGAGATTCTCTCTTCATAGGGAGCCACACGGAGCACACAAGAAGCAACAGGTAAAAGTTGCACAAAGAGAGGTTTCATCTTGATTTTGATTCACTGTAAAAAAGAACTTTTACAATCATCCACTGGAAAACCACCTCCAGAGATGGAGTGGAGTCCCCATCACTGGAGGCTTTCAAGATGCAATTGACCAGGGTGACAGACAATGTCATCTTGGCTCCCTTTCCCATGGGAGAAAAGGTGGACCAGGTCAACTTGGCAGTTCCCTCCCAACCTGGGCTGGTTGATCTGTATGTGCAGAAAGCTTCTAACGTAAGCAAGTGGGGCTGTGATGCCAACCATGCTGGTTCTGTCCCTGGGATCTGGCAGGTGGTATGTGCCGCCTCTGGAGTAATCTCAGGCAGAAATTTAATACCACCTGCATTTACCCTTCCACTAGATAGTGACTTGGACAGGAGACAGCTTCTCCTTTGGTGAGGCACCAGCACTCTGAGGCTGGACCCACAGAACCCATGATCAGGGTGAATGATGGCTCACAGAAAGTGAGGGCAGAGCAGCCCGGCAGTGGGCAGAGAGGGTTGAACGGGAGGCTGGGAAGTGACGGCACACAGAGCAAGCTCCCAATAGTTCAGGCCAGGCCAGGCTGGGCAGGGCAGTAGTGCTGCTGACAGGCTGAAGAGCAATGCTCAGCACTGCATCAAGTGGAGATGGCCGAGGGAAGCACGGTCCCGAGGAGAGGCCAGGGGACCGGTGGCATGAGGGGGGTGAGCACTAATCAGGCAGGAGCATGGCACGTGCTTCCAAGAGGCTGAGGTGACATGCACAAGGAAACCAGGGAGATTATTTGAGAAGTTGAACAGGGAGAGTGAGTGGCGAGAACAGAGCGAGACAGGAGCAGGGCTGGAAACTCGGGGACCGGGAGGACAGGCTGATAAGGAAAACATTCTTTTAAATACACTAAAGAAGAGCCACGGAGGAAGAAACAGCAAGAGCAAAGAAGGTATCATATTACATTTCAAAATCTATTCAGCTCGGGCTCCCAGCCACAATACTCCCATTAGGGTACATACATCTGTCTTAGGAGGGAAAGCCCAGAGATTTCTCCCACTTCACCTTGGGCTCGATTTCCTTTTATAGGGCTGACTCCTTTCTTATGAGAGGTGTTTTCGCATCTGGCGAAGTGAGTATTTCTCTTCCTCCCGGAGCGTGACGGCTCATGTTGGAAGTCTATCCCTTTAAAACAGTAGCTCTCGGGAAGCCAGCAGCTTCTCTCCTCCTAAGAGAGCTTTTCCACAGTCAGAGTTATTTGCAAGCTACTTGCAAATGGGATGGCTTGGAGCTACCGGGGTGAAATACTAAATGTCCTCAGCGCACAGAAGTTCGCAGCAGCGAACTCTGTAGGAGTGCTGGGGACAGCCTGAGGATCCAGGGAGTGCAAGGCGCTTTGCAGAACAGAGGAGCTCTGAATAGCCCCCTGTACTATTAGCACATGCCGTGCGCCTTCTCCGCGGTGTCTGGAGCGCAGCAAGGGGAGCTGGGGAACTTTCCCTACGCAGTTTCTTTTTTTTTTTTTTTGGGGGGGGGGGGGGGGGGGAAATTT